>JAYDZK010000028.1:4934473-4960033 GCA_034509185.1 Euphonia xanthogaster
CGGGGCGGGCAGGCAGCATCGCTCCCCGCGCCACCGCCGCCTGCAGCGCCAACGGGGCGGCTCGGTCCGCGCCGCGCTCAGCGGGGCGCTGCTGTTTGAAAAGTGCCCAACGCCGAGGATGGAGGAGAAAAAAATAAGAAATCAAAAAAGCCAAGGCTAAAGCTCTGGGGAGCGGCAGCCGGGCAGCCGGCGGTCCCCGCCGCCGCCACTTAACTCGCCCCAGCTGGGCTCCCGCGCGGTCACATGGGGGGAGCGCCCGGCCCGGCCCTATAAGCCCTCGCAGGCTCCGCCTCCGCAGGCAGTTCTCCCGCAGTGCTCCCAGCTCTTCGCCCGCTCCCTCCCGCCTCTGCCCGGCCATTGGCTTCGTGTGGCCGCGCCGGGCCCGCCCTGGACCCCGGTAGGGCTTGGCCGGGGCGCGGAGCGGCGGGGGAGGCGGGCGGCAGCGGCTCTGCGGCCGGGGAGCAGGGAGGCGATGGTGTCGGTGTGAGTAGCGCTCCCGCCCTGGGTAGCCTGCGGCTCCCGCTGGCACCGTCCCGCCAGGATGGGAGCGGGGAGCGCTCCCGGCTCGCCGTGCCGTGCCCCGGGGCTGCTCGGCCGCGGCCTGGGCGGTGGCGGGGCCGTGCTCGGCCTTCGCCCGGGCCGGAGTGCGCCGGGGTCGGGCCGTGCGGCCACGTGGCCCTGGTCGGTGACTGCCGCGGCAGGGTCGGTCCTCGCCGTGTTGAGCCCCGCTGTGCATGGCGGGTCGGCCTTGCCCGGCCCCCCGGGTGTCCCGTGTGTCGCAGACCCGCTGGGACCCGGCTGGGGAAGGAGCTCCTGTCATCCGCAGGAAGGGCTGGCGTGCACCTGCAGTTAGCTCAAGTCAGGCCATGGCACATCAGGGAGTGACGGAAACACAGCAGTTGTCACTGTCAGATACGATGCTCCGCCGGCTGCCCTCGGCGGTGTGCTGGGCACAGCACGGGGAGCGCTGATGGGCGCTGGGCCGTGCTCCTTGTGCAGCCAGCGGGATGGAGCTGCTGGGAGTGCTGCTCGGTGACCTGAGCTCTGCTGTCCCTAGCACCTGGTGTGCCTGCTCAAGTGGGCTTCTGGCGAGCTCGCTTGTCACAACATGTGCTACTACATATGCCTCAGCGTTTGTGGGGAGCTGAGGGGTTTTGTGATGCTGCAGTAGCCTGAAAAAGCTGGGAAGCCACAAGAGTCCCACAAGAAGGGAGCATGACCCAATCCCTTATCTTTTATCATTGCCTTTGCAGGGCAGTGTGTGTTGTGAGCAAGATAATTTGCTAAGAGGAACAGAGTCCAGGCAGGCTGCCTTTCTGCTGCTGAGCCCAGTTTGAAGAGTCTTGTCTAGCCTATGTTCCTCTTTCTGGATTTTGGTAGCTTGGACTCCACTGACTGGTGTTTTTCTGGTTTGTTTTATCTTGCTTTAATTTTGGCCCTAGTTCCAAAACCTATGTAGCTTCTGCCGCAGGTTACTTACTACCTGTGGAAGAAGTGGCCTCTTAACATTGTGTAGATTATCAAATTACTACCAACTGAACTGAGTAGCTCTGTCAATTTGCATGTTGGTAGCCTGGAAGAAGTCAATCAGTCATGCCTGTTTCTTTGTAGGAATAAAGAAACACAGGATGATTTTGATCTGATTGTTAGTGAAGTCTTATAATTGCCTAATCATTGTCAGGTGGAAAAAGGATTAGGTCTCGGGTTTGAAGCTGGAGTCCTATGTGACATAAGTGTTAAGCTTATTGCTGACTAAATTGTGCATATTTGTGTGTCTGTTTTAGCTATTTTTAAAGTCTGCCACAGAGCACTGAAGTTATGTGAGAATCTGGAAGCCACTTCTTCAAATGTGTCTGTGAAGGGGCAAGAGGGAGGATTGGTTCAGAAACATGTGACTATTTAAATCTGAAGGTAGCAGCAGTCATAATCTGTATCAAGTAATACCTATGTGCATCTTTAGGTGTGTCATGTGGGAAGAGCCTGTTATTTAGATTACTTCTAATTTAAGTTCAGCTGCGTGCAGTTATACAACTTGCTTAGATTGTGGGAACTCTTAAAATTCAGTTGTTTGTCAGTCAGGCACATTATTCTGAAAATCCAAATCTTGATAATGCTTTCAAACAAGATGCTGAAACTAGCAAAAATACTGTCCTGGGAAATCTATTAGGGTGGAGGTAAAAATCCTTAGAACTGACTTAGGAAGCAGCATAATGAGTAATGGAGAGCCTTGCCACAGAACCAGGAAATGCATTCTTTCTTGCAGTAGATGCTAATGATCATATTCTTCCTGTGCAGTACTCTTAAAGCTGTTTGCAACGTATTCTGTGATGCATCTTGAGCATCACTAATTAAATGTTATAGCCTCATTTTAATACTTTTAAGTAGAATTTTAGGTAAATGCAGGTTTGTTTTGCTTTAATGATTGGTAAGCCTTGTCTGAGGGACTTGGTTTTAGAGTAAGCTCATATGCTAAGTTGGGTCTGTAGACTGCTATGACTTGGCAAGGCTGATGTTGTGGGATTATAAAACTTAGTTTTTCACGGGTTGCTAGTAAGCCTTGAGCTGACTGATGTGAGTTCACCACTCTATAATCTGATAATTTGAATGTGCTACTCTTGCATACTCCTGTTTCACAGAAATCAGTACAAGCTAAACCTGAATCTAGAGGGGTGAATAGAATAGATGTACTTATTTATTCCCTTGTGGTGACCAGGGCATATTGGAATGTGTCAGGTGTTTTTCACAGGATGCTCAATGCTCATCGTTTAGAGTTTTCAAATGCTCAGAAAAAGAAATTATCTTCTGTTTTTACTTTGAGGTGAATGCTGATGTAGGGCTAAAGTTCAGATTGTAACTTGTGCCCAGAAGCAGAGTAACCAAGGAGTAATAGTGCTGTAAAACAGGAACTGGAATGATATCTTGAGTTTTTGCACTGAGTCTATTTAAATTCCACTGTTAGATTCCTGTTTGCTTGTAAAGAGCTGTAAGATATGCTTACCTTTGGCTGTTCCTTCTACCAAGTGGTGCTCTTAAGGTGTGTGGGGGAAGCACTTCTGTTAAAAAAAAAAACCCTTAACTTAGAACTGGGGAACAATTGCTTTATTTTTTTCCTTTTTTTTTTTTTTATGGAGCTGTGTAGTTTGCTAGAATGGTACATTTCTGATAAAGTTTGTATGTGTATTTATCAGCTACTCTGAGATAAGTCCTTTAGTTGAGTAATGAGTTGCTCCTCACTTACTCGTTATTTTGAGCACTTTAGCAAATATCAGGTTACTGGATTACTAAGCCTTAGTTGTTCCTGTTGTAGCTGTTGGGTGAAGTTGATGTTATCACATGAAACTTGACAATATTGGTGAAATGAAATCGAGTGAATTTGTGCTTCTTGCCATGCTAATGGATCTCGTGTTAAAGGTTTTGGAGAACTTGGCATTCTTCTCCCTTGAAGCTGGATGTGTGTGGAGTGGACACTGGGGTACTTGATGTTAGTATCCCAGTGTAACATCCTAACTTGCTGTCCTGGAGGCAACTGAGGTTACTGAACTTGGCTAATAATTTTTACTGACTTTGGTACCTGTTTTTACTTTGTTCTGCTAAATTATTATTAAAATGCCATGGTGAAAATTATGCTGCTCAGCATTGACTATGTAGTGTTTGTGTATACCATCCCTCATGGTGTTATGAAAGATGTTTTCTCTGCAGAATGTTCTGTTTAGTCTTTACTAGGGATGTAGTAGGATGTTCAGAAGATGATGAGGCTAAGGTTTGAGTAAGTAGTTGTACAAGTTGAATGTGGACAGGAAGTAACTGCTAAGTAACAATGCAAATACAATGATATCATCCACTTTGATGGCTGTTTGTCTAAATTTCAAAGTATTTCTTGAAAGGAATTGAAACTTGCAAGCTCTGGAAAAGGTTCCTCACTTGTCCATCACTGAAGGAAAATACCATCAATGAGAAAATGAACTTTCAGAATTTATTCCTATTCACTGTTTTCACTACCAGAGGTAATTAGGCCTCGTTTCCAGTGTTTTAGAGAAAACAGTGACATGCTTAGGTTCCATGTTTTTCTCTTGAGCTCTTTGTACCATAGTTATATTGTTAGAATTGTCACTCTGCTTTTGATCTAGAAAGGATTAGTCTGTTGTAGGATTATGATCATAGTTATTTTTTAAACTGTAACATAATTCTTATTAGATTGTCTGATCTGGCTAGCTTCTGCTCTTCCAGTAATTTGAGCTATTTCTGTGTTTACAGGCATGAAGCCATACACTGAAGTGATTCTGTTTAAACCTTTTATATAACATTAGTGCTTGAGTGTTGCTTTACTGCTCAGCATGATAGAATTTGGTAAACTTCATAGTGAATATAGCTGATGGCTTTTAATGAGCATTCTGTTAAGCATTAATCAGTTTGTTAATGCATATAAGGCTTTGTGCATTTTCTGTTTTCACTGTAAACCTAAAGCTGTCCAAGGTGCAGCTAGAGGACTGTGTGTCACCCCCAAGTTAAATTGGGTTGAAGCTGGGTGTTGTGCTCTGCCAACAAACTCTTAATGGAGAATTCTGATGGGTTCCTAGAATTATAGCAATGCATTAGCCAGTATTTTCAGATGCATTTAACTTTTGGGGTGGAAAGAAATTGGCTTAATCTCAAAAAAAAAAAAAAAAGCCTGAGCTTTGGGGAAGCTTTAGTGTACTCTCTTGAATCTGTAGACTAAATTCCTTTGGTTTGGTTTTTCTTGATGACTTAAATGGCTTCTACATCCACACATTCTCTGGAGAATGCTGGGGAAGGTGATGGAAGGCTAAGTGAATACAGTAACTAAACTGTTTTAGGTAATAAGTATTCACCTGTTGCTGTTCATAGCTGCATTTTAATCAGATGTGATACCTAACCCCTAACGAGACACTGAACAGCTGCAGGAGTAAGGGAGAGGAAAAGGGAAGGAAATTGAGAGTTGTGATTCTCAAAACAGTACCAATGTGGCCAGTGGGGGTTGTTTCCTGCTGTGCAGGAGCATGCATGTGAGGAGCAGTGCAGAGCTCCCATCTGCTCTGCTTAAGGAGGGTGACAAAACTCCCATGTGAACTAGAAATTGACCTTCCTTCCTCGGGTGGAGCACATCTATGGCACCTTAGGTGCATTACAGTAACTGAAATGTCAGAATTCAATGTTTGAATGCAGTTTCTTTTCACTCCTTGCTGGAGTTCCAAGTGTGATTCAGCCCTGTCAGTAGTTTTGTAGTGAAAGAATCTGTGGCTGCATCTAAGAATCTGTGGCTGCACATCACTAAGTTACTTGTGGTGTGTAACTCATGAACTGGAAACTGAAGATTATGATTTCAAGCTCTTCCTATAGTGGTCCATCAGTAATGATTCTTAAAGCATTCCAGTGGCTCTTTTTTTTTTTTTCTTTCAGGTACAGATAGTGTTTTAAGAGGTCAGACAGACAGCAAACTTAATGAGGTCAGGCTTTCTGTGGGAGCTTCTCCTTCTCACGTGAATTTCTCATACCTTTTATGCCAGGGAATGAAGTGTTACTTTAAATTTTGCTTGGGGTTTTTTTTTTGATGATGAGAAGGATTTATGGTATGTGCTCTTTTCCCCTCCTGTTATGGGAAGAAGTCTTTGGACTTGAAGATTTGTTAGGCTGAAAGACTGGCAGTAAAGCTGTTGGAGACATTTGTGCACTGCAGTTTGAGCACTGCAGTCTGATGTTTGGTTGCCTCCTTGTGTCAATCTGCTTATTCCCCTGGCAGTGTGTGGTGTTAACAGCTTCTCCATTGCTGTCTTGGGGAGGATCTCAGCAGTCTCATCTTCTGCTGCTTGGACAGATACACAAATTCACTAAACTAAAGGCAGATAAAACCGCCTCAGTGGCACAACTGCATTAATGGAAGCTGGATTTGGAAAGTGTTTCAAAAGGCCATGCCATCCACCCTCCCAGCTTTGCTCTGTCCACTGTCACCTCTAGCAGAGGTTTGTCTGACACATTCTTGGAGATTTACAGCATGAGAGACTTGATAGCTTTGCCAAGCAATCTAAACCGTGTGCTTACCTTCCCTTTTGGAGGGTGTTCCTGATCTGTAACCTGAGCCTGTTTTCTTCAGTTAAGGCCTACTTCTTAGATGTGGGAAGAAAAAAAATGCCCTTCACTGAAAGCTTGATCCACCTGTGGGGAAAAAAAATCCTTACCTGCTTCATGCAGTTTCTTAGTTATAAGCATCACTGCCTTGCATGGATGGGATTCTGCTTACAGGACTCCTTTGCCTTTCTTTCTTCAGGCTCTGCTCCAGTCAGTTTATCTGCTGTGATGAGGACAGGAACATCCAAAACCATCCAAAAAAACCCATGTAGGACTCTCAAGTCTTGCTGTGGCAAACTATTTTGCAGGTTGCACATGTGTGTACATACAGCCCTGCTTGGTGCTTGACTTACACTGAATTGTTTTCAGTTATGTATCCAAATTTGTCACTGGGTCATTTTTGGACTGCAAGGTGCAGTCATTAAGACTTAGTTGGAATTGTGGCCTAGCCAGATGTTCAGCAGGCAGGGTTTTCTGTAGCTAGCTAGTCCTGCCCATGAAGGTGTGTCTCAGCCCTGCTGTTGTGTGGATCAGCAATCTGTGTTCCTGCTGCAGACCTGCCACAGGGCTTGTGCTGCCTCTTCTCTTCCCTCTGCCCTGGCTGAGGAAGGAGCCCACAGCTTGGATTGCAGCTACCTGCCAAGAAATCTTTGTAGTAATCATGTGGTGGAGTTACTGGTGATCATCCTGTTTACCCAGACACTGTGGTAGGGCAGATCAGGGATTTTAGAATTGGTTGGTCTGGGTTGGAAGGGACCTTAAAGCCCATCTTGTTCCACCCCTGGCTGTGGGCAGGGGCACCTTCTACCAGAGCTGTCCAGCCTGACCTTGGACACTCCAGGGATGGGGCAGCCACAGCTTCTGTGCCAGGGCCCCAGCACCCTCACAGGGAAGAATTTCTTCTGCACATTTAATACAAATCACCCTCTTCCAGTGGGAAGCTCTTGCCCTTGTCCTGTCACTTCAGTCCCTTGTCTGAAGTCTCTCTGCAGCCCTTTTAGGTACTGGAGTGTGCAGTAAGGTCACCCTGGAGCCTTCTCTTCTCCAGGCTGAACCCCCCCACCTCTCTCAGCCTGTCTCCAGAGCAGAGGGGCTCCAGCCCTTGGAGCATCTTTGTGCCCCTCCTCTGGACTTGCTGCAGCAGCTCCATGTCCTTGTGCTGGGAGCCCAGGCCTGGAGGCAGCTCTGCAGGACGGGTCTCACCTGTGCAGGACAGAGGGACAGATTCCCCTCCCTTGACCTGCTGCCCATGCAGGGGGATGAGCCCAGGACATGGTTGGTTTTGGGGCTTCAGATGCAGATTGCTGGCACGTGTTGAGCCCATATTAAGCTGGACTTTGTCTAGGTTCACAGTCTTAAATTACTCAACTTCGTTGGTGTTCTGAAGGTGTCAATGAGCAAACATTTTCTTCCTCACTGTATTATCAAACTGCATGGCTGTGCTGATATGGTAGCCCTGGATAAGTAGTCTTTCATGGAAGCTCTCGTTGTTACTGTATGCTTTGAAAGCAGAGGGACCATTTTGTCTGGAATTGTGCAGGAAAGCTGCTTGAGGCACATACCTGCCACTGCCCGACTTCAGGGGTTCAGACTGGGATTGTCCAAGCTGTAGGGTACTGGTACCTTTATAATGGAAATCACTTGTACTTAAACTGGTGGTGTTTTGTTTAACTCTCTGAGGAAACTCTGCTTGTTCCTAGTCAGGGGAGGGACCAGAGCCCAGCAGGCAGTAGATCAGCTGATAGCATGGCTGAAACTCAAAGGCTATCTGGAATCCATGGGAATTGGGTGTATGTTTTCCCACCTCCTTGAGCTGCCATGCAATGAGCTGACACTGAGCAGATGATGTGCTAGGAATAATTCTGCAGTGGAGGAGATGGGGGATACTGATTGTGTAAGGGTGGTGTGCTCAGATTCAAGTCTCTAGCTGTTCTCACCCTTTCTTGCTATATACAGCTGAAATTGCATGAGGAAATCATGCAACTAACTTCTGTTGATTACTGAGGGGAAAGACAGAATAAGCTTGTTATTTAAGCATTTGTATTCCTGTTAATCTCAATTCTTGTTAAAAAAAATTCTCAAGTTATTCTAGAAGGTACCTGGTAGGGTTTTTCCTGCCCTTGTGTGTGATGTGTTACAGAGAATTGGAACTGAGGAAGCGAGCAGGTGGAGGTCTGATTCCTTAGGGGTCATCTTCTCCAGGGCACTGTGACACCTAGTGACAGCATTTCCAATGTTTACAGGTTGGAATTTCACTCTCCAGTTGCTCTTTTGCTCTGTTTAGCCAAATGTTACTTAGCAGCCTGACCTTGAATCATGGAGACTCTTTCATGGGAGTAGAGATTACCCCAAGTTATGATAGATTTCACAGTGGCTTTTTAATTATGGCATGGATATTCATATCTCCTTGGTGTACCTCTCTAACTTTCCCTGGAAAGTTGAGGCTTGCCTTACATGAGGGTTTCTGTTACACTGTCTGGGTGTCTCATTGGGGTGTGTGAGCAATCCTTATACAGGTGAGTTTTAAGACTTACATGAGCACAGTGCAAAAGCATCAATGTCCCGTGGTGCAGTAGAATGTGCTGTGAAAAGGCTGTTGATTTGTCTCTTGGCTTTAGATCTCAGCAGGGGAAGTTAGTTTGTATATCAAAGTGGTTATAATTTTGATCTTAACGTCTCCTCTCTGATATTCACAGTTAAGACTCCAATACCTGGAAGGCCTAAGGAGACATTGAGGATAACTGTGTGATTTGAAATGTATTATCATGAAAAATATTCTGTCTGAATAACTTCTGATAGTAGTTAAGCAATGCCATTGGCTGCTTACATCAAGACCTGAAACTGCTTTTCCCTTTTGTACAAGGAGAATCAAACTGCCCCTAGCTATTCCCAAATATGGTTTAAACAGATACCATGTATGATACATCAGCCATTCTCCATATGTATTGTAGAACATCTCCTTGGAATATCTGAAGTCCATATGGCTATGTATGATGAAGATATCTTGAAAAATCCCTTTTATTTGGCCATTCAGAAGCGACGTCCTGATCTATGCAGCAAAGTTGCAGAACTCCATGGTATTGTAAGTATGAAAAAGTATATTTAAAAGCTGCTTAGTAAATAGTAGCTGTTGGAACTTATATCTTATGTCTGCTTTGAAACATGTAAATATTATTTCAAGCCTACAAAACTTGGAAATGAAGCAGAACAATTTTAAGTTGCACATTATTTACTAATATGGACCTCTTGCTATATTGCAAGGTAGTAAAAAGCTAAGGCTGGTGTTGTTTCTAAACTCTACAGGAAACTTCTTTTCTTTTGTAAGAACTGAAGTTACATATTCTCTCACAAGTTTATACCTTAAATGGGATTGACCTTTTGAGATGCCTGGTGGATAAGCAGTTACTCATTTGACAGCATTTTACATAGCAAAATAAAGCTATTAAACTGACCTGGAATAAAAACTTCAGTCCTTAATATTTACTAATCTGAGTATTTTGCAATTAATTTTCATTCATAAGTAAGTGTGTAGAGACTCCATTAAACCTGGAGGTTACTGTCACCTGATGATAAAATTTGTTTCTTTCTAATTAAGAATTTGCCTCAAATTGCCAATCTGTTGGCCTAAACCCAAGATTTTTATCTTAGATCTTTTTCTTTCTCATGGATTTTTGTCTGAGTTTGAATATATGCTTCACTTTTTTATTAACTGCATAATTTTAAGTAATCTGTTGCCATTTGAACTTGTGACTGGTGCTAAGTAACTAAAGATTTAATTTACTTCCCTTAGTATTGTTTGCTTCCGTTGCACCTGTCAGCCTTTTCCAGATAAGTTACTAAGTGCAATTTCTGGGTTAATTATCAGACTGTGTGTCTAGTGATAGCCTCTCTTTTTTTTTTAAATGAAGGCACCTATTGTTCCTGTATGTTTACTGTAAATATTGAAAAGCCTGATTTAATTGCTTTCCTCCTAAGGACAAAAGGTATTGATAAATAGCTGGCAATACACAGCATTTCTCTCTTAAACATGATTTAACTCTTTTTAGGTGCTAGTTCCATGCAAAGGAAGCCTTTCAAGCAACAGTCTTTCTACCTGCCAGTTTGAATCTTATGTTCTGAAGCCTCTGGAAGAAAATTTTCAAACCTTAAATGGAAAGGTATTTCTGTTTGATATCTGAATGTAGCCTGGGGACACTCCAGTAAGTGATTCACTGCTGCTGTGCCTGATTGTGTGAACTAATGGTTACAGACAAGGCAAGCAGGGCTGACACTGCATAGGATCCCAGGGTTTTCATTTGTAATTTTGCAGTACAGTCTGAGAACTTGGGTGTACAGCTTGCACTAGAGATAGGTTGCTGGCTGCCATCAGGATCTTCTATTCCAGATGTCCTCACTGGAGCTGCTGGGAAAAAAAAGCCAGGTGTGAGAAATACACACAAGGTGTGGGGTATTTTTCTGAGGCTGGGATTAAGTCCTGTTCTTAAGCTGCTGAGGTTTTTTAATTTCCTTTCTATTAAAAGTGCTCTAAAATCTGCAAATGAGACCTTGGTGATTGTCTGAAACCTCCTCCAGCAGTAGACTTGTAAAAGAAGTAGCTGTAAGCAAGGTTCAGCCAGCCACTGTCCAATGAAGGAGCCTTTGTTTCGGTGTCAACACAGCATGAAAATGTGAAATTTCTCCAATTTGGAGCTTTCTCACCTTGAAAATTTCTCTTCTCCCCCTTGGAAATGTGACTATGTGAGGCAGAAGCCAAAGAGCACCTTTTTTTTCTGGTGGTTTCACATTTGTTCTGCTTTGTTTTGTTTCAGGAGATCTTCATACAAGGCAACCTCATCATTCTAGGAGCTGGTTTTGATTACACTCTCTCAGTACCTGTTCTCTTTGAGGAAACCTTTTACAATGAAAAAGAAGAAAGCTTTAGTATATTGTGCATAGCTCATCCATTGGAAAAAACAGAAAGCTCAAGTATGTATTGGTGTCAGTTTGGTGACTGCCTTTGCACAGTGAGCAAATTAGTGTTTGTGCTTAATAAATGTGTTCATTCTGGAAAGTGTTGTCTTGGGCCCTTGGCATTTATGAGCTTGCTGGGCCAGATGTTGGTGTGCTGCTGCAGAGAGATACCAAGTTGCTCCCAGCAAAACTAGTGCTGAGACTGGGGCATAAATCCTGTGGAATTGAGAATTATCTGTGGAGTACTTAGTCCAGCATGATTTTTCTTAGCCGTGCTCAATTTAGTGCTGACTGCTTAAAAAGGGGATTTAATCCTAAATGTGATCATGTGTGTCTTGAGATGCAGGGTGGATGCACAAATAACTGGAGAGGTCCATTCTTTCACAATCACTTTGTAGGGGGATAGGACACGCAGTAATAACTTACTGAAAGTGTCCTGTTGAAATGCAGCAAATGTTTTGTAGGACAAATAGCAAAGAGTGTTACATGTGTAACTAAATGAAGGAGCTATCAGGAATGTGCCTGTGTTTTGATTCTCAGTCTGGCAGAGTTAGGTAACAACCTCCTGATGGTGGCCCAGCTTATGAAGTTGAATGTCTCAATTTTTGTCCTGCACTGAAAGTGCTCCTGAAGGCTGTGACACTCTTGTTTTTCAAGAGTACAGTCAATACTGTGAATGTTAACAGCATGTCCTTGTGAACTTGTATAACAATCCATGTTGACTAATTAAGAACAGAAGCTCCTTAAGAAGCTTAGAAGCTTCAGCTTTTTCTGAAGTAAAAAATAAATAAGAATAAATAAATAAATAAGAGTATTTGAGACAAGTGAATGCAAAGAGTAGTACTAGGGTAGTGTGAAAGTAGTACTGTGAGAGAAGTATGGAAGGCTTTAAAAAAAAATCAAAACCAACCCCACTGCCATTCATATAGCCTTAAATTCTGTAAGTGTTAATGTATATCCCAGAAATTATTCTTGTGATATTCTTTATAGCCATTACTTAATGTAGTCATATCACAGTCTTTCAGAAGTGAATGAGTTTCTAGTTTCAAAAGTAATTTGAAAATAATGATTTAAGCCTCTTATCAGCTGGCTGCCTTTGACTGAAGATGGAAGATTTGCCTAGAAATAATTTTTGGAAAAACAGCATAATTTCTAAGTGAGGGATTCAGTTGTCTTATTCAGAAAAAGAGTGGATTTGCTTTCATGTTGCTTCCTGTAACTTTGCTCTCCCATTGAGAGAAAGCATGTCTAAATAAAGAATGGCTTATGTAAAAGTCCACGATGGGATTTTTGCAGCTCACTTAAAGTACCCTGACTTCCTGCATGGTCTCTCTGTCAACACTGTAATGTGCTTTTCTTCTACTTTCAAGCTTGACTTACACAACTCATAAGCTGAGTGCATGTGGTGATAAATGATCCCAGAGAAAAAATAAGTGAAGTCTGTTTTAGCTATTCCAAATAAACACTTGACATAAAAAGCAGGGGAGCCTGCTCAAATGTATCTCATTAAATTCTTTTAATTAAAGGCAATACCTGTAGTTAAAGGTGCAGTGAGCTGAGTTCATGTTTCAGTGTACACAAGCTGGCTGTATATATAGGGACAAAATGTATTTTACCATGCATATATATATATTAAGCCTTTGTGTTAATTCTTGACTTTTATTTTAGGTGAATCTACAGCTTCATCAAACTCCTATTCTCTTAAAAATATTGAAGATGTTAGAGAGTTCTTGGGAAGGCACTGTGAGAGATTTGATAAATACATAGCATCTTTCTATAGAACATTTAAAGAACACGAAAGGAAGAGCCTCCGCCACTACATAGTCAGTATCTTCCTTCCTGATGTCTAATTTGCTAAATATAATTAGCTGCACTGGTGCTGTTATCTTTGCCTAATTGAGCTTTTCTGTGTCAGAGTAGCCTGGAGTTGTGAAAGGGGAGGAGGGAGAAGTGGTAATTTACATTAAAGAATTTCACTATCTGAACTGTTCAGTAAATGCAGTTATTATTGCTGGCACTCTTACCATACTGTACACTTTTGAGACAGGGAAGACTTACATTACTTATTTAGGCTTTGCTCCTTCAAGTCCCATTAACCTGAACCTGATGGCTTTTATCTTTTCTCTCTCCTAGGATTCTGTCAATGCACTTTATACCAAATGTCTGCAGCATCTTTTGAGAGATTCGCACTTGGTAAAGACTTACTCCCCTAAATACATAGTCCAGTGTTACTTAGGCAGTAAATTATCTGACTTTCTCTTGCTGTTTATGGCTTTGCTTTTCTAGAAGATGCTTGCAAAGCAAGAAGAGCAGATGAATCTGATCAAACAAGCAGTTGAAGTAAGCATCTGAAATGAAGGAAAATAATTAGCAAGCTGTTTTTAATTCTCCTTCATGCCTAAAATACTGAGTTTTTTCCTACAGATGTATATCCATCATGCTATTTATGACCTCATCTTCAAATATGTGGGGACGATTGAGGCGAGTGAGGTAAGTTTCCTTGATTGCTACGTACTAGTGTTGTTCATCTAAGGCATTAAAAAACCTGTTGCCTTTCTATTAATTAGGATGCTGATTTTAATAAAATCACGAGGAGCCTCCAAGACCTGCAGCAAAAAGACATTGGAGTGAAGCCTGAGTTCAGGTGAGAGAGGAGATGACTGTGAATTCTTGAAGAGTCACTGAGATCCTGTCTTAAATAGAATCATGCCAGCCAAAAAGTGTTTTCCTTCAGACACTAGCAAGTTTTTTTATACTTTTATTTGAGATGTAGAATCAAAGCTTTGCAAGTGTCATATGAGGACAGTCTTTGCATTGATGGTTGACTCCTTTTATGATTTTAAGCCATCTACAGGATACAGAAATGCAGGTGCACTTGGTGTAGAAGTGTGAATATTTTGGAGCCATTCTTCAACTCAGCTCTGAATAAGTAAAAACTTGGGCTTTGGACATCCTGCAGAGGAACTCTGTATGCTAATCATTCCTTTCTAATTATTTTGTAGTTTTAATATACCACGTGCAAAGCGAGAGCTGGGTCAGTTGAACAAATGCACTTCCCCTCAACAGAAGCTGCTTTGTCTGCGTAAAGTTGTACAAATTATTATGCAGTCTCCAAGCCAAAGAGGTCAGTAATTAGTCAATTCATAATTTTAAACTTAACCAGCACACAAAGCACTTCAGTATATAAGCAACTGTTGGGATAACTCCTGGGGATCAAACACAGCTGAGCTGGAGTCTCTAAGGTCTCCAAACATAGCAGAAGGGAAGGGAAGTGAGGTGGGTGTGTCAGCACTGGTTCCTGTGGGCTGGGGTGGGGTCCTGGGTTAGCTTGTGTATCTTTAGCTTGGACATGTAGGAAGCTCATATCTGCCAGGACACTCAGGGTGATCCATTTTAAACACTGGAGATTTCTGCTGGATCATTCTTGTGTGTTTCTCCATGCTCCCCTTGACATCTTGAAATTGAGACTCTTGAGATGCAAAAATGCAAAAGATGGGTGGGGCCAAACAAATGTGCTGCTGTGGATTGCAGACATGATTCTGTGATGCAAAAGCACAGTCCTCTTAACCTGGCACTTCATCTAGCTTGAAAAGAGAACATGCTTTTCTTTTCAAGCTAGATAAAGCAAATAGAGTAGCACAGTGAAGTTATGCTTTCCCTACTTCATCTCTTTTCTAGGGAGACTGCTGGGTTATGGAAAAATGTATCAACTTTGAGCATAGTCTTTGCCCTCAAGAATTTCAGAGATCTTGAGCTAATGCTCTGGCCCTTGCTGTGTGGGAAGGGAGGGATGCTAGTCAAATGTTGCAGTGTGTACTGCACAAACTGCATCTGTGTGTTGGCTCCTGGCAGACTGTTTCAGTGCCAGATTGGGAACATTTGGAAGCCTGCCCTGGGCTCTCCATGCATTCTCTGCTAGTAGAGCTGGCCATTAGTCTTAAGAAGCAGAACTTTAGAGTTATTGCACTTGATTTGAACCATGACATGACTAATACCAAAGGTGAATTCTTTTTTTTTTTTAGTTAACATGGAAACCATGTGTGCTGATGATCTTCTCTGTGTTTTGCTGTATTTGCTTGTAAAAACAGAAATCCCAAACTGGTATGTAACTGCTTTAACTATAGAGAACTCCTTCCTACCATCTTGTGTCGTGCTGCTGTAGGGACAAGTGTTTCTGAACACGCAGTGATAACTTACTGAAAGTGTATGAGGTCCTGTTGAAATGCAGAAAATGTTTTATAGGACAAGTAGCAAAGATGTGTTACATGTGTAACTAAATGAAGGAGCTATCAGGAATGTGCCTTTGTTTTGATTCTCAGCCTAGAAAAAAGTTGTAGTGGAAGGCCATCTCTCAACCAAATTTGTGTGCCAATACAGCCTTCACAGAGTGGTTTGTTCATCTGTGTTGGGAGCTGTGACACCTTTTTGCTTGTCAAGATTTGGTGCATTTCTTACAGAGAAACTAGATGTGAATGTTTAATTGCTTCCTGCTAGCTTGTGCCATTGTCTCCTCATTTTCAGTAAAAGTCTGTCAAAACCTTCCAGCTGTACCTGAACTGATTCTCAGTTCTGTTCTGTCCTGGACCTCTGAGATCAGCATTTGGCCTTTAACTTGTAGCTATCACTGTGATGCTTATGGTGCTGGAAACATTGCTTCACTCACTTCAAAGATGTTCATCTCCCACTATTGTCCTTATCCTTCCATTCCTTCCATCCAGTTGATAACTCTTCATTGAATATTTGAGATAAGTAGAGATCTGGTCACTCTCCAAGCTCAGAACAGCCATATTTGCTGGCCTAACAAGCTTTTTAGAAGCTTTTTCCCAACTCAGTCTGCCTGGATTGCCTGAGATGAGCTGCAATATGCCATGCTAGTGTCTTCGTTTCAGCAGTTCACAACTTTAACTTTTTCCTTTTCAGGATGGCCAACCTGAGTTACATAAAGAACTTCAGGCTCTGCAGCTCCGTGAAGGACGAGCTGGGGTACTGCCTGACCTCCATCGAGGCTGCAATCGAATACATCCGCCAGGGCAACCTCTCGGACAGATCAACAGTAAGCTGCTCTTAGTCTGTCAAATGCCTGCTTGATCCCCTGCAGAACCATTGTGGGTGTCAATCCAGCCAGAGGATGCAAATAACTACCATAAGAATTTCCTTCTTTTGCTTAAAAAAATGAGTAGAGGTGACTACCTGAAGCAAATGCTAAATTTACCTTAATTATTATAATGAAGTCCTAAGTATGTACCAGTATTTTTGTTCACTGCATACTTCTTGAGGAACTGCTTAAATGTCAAGCTGGCCTCTTTATATGGTTAGAGGGGAAATGACAGCACTGTTTTCTACAGATGAGTCTCCAGTATGTTTATCTCCTGCTTGTGTTCTACCATGATTGTGAAAGTGCAGTACTTGAGAGCAGGCACAGCTTAAATTTTTGTGTAATTTAAAAAAGCTTAGCTGTGCTAGCAGAATGGAGGTAGCAGTGTAATTTAGAATTATCCAGTAAATCTTCATGCTGGAGAAAGGTGTTTGCAGTGTGGGTTACAATGCTGCATGGAGTTGATGGCTTAGGGGGGTGCAGGGCTGTCATAAGGTGCTGTTTGAAGGTCAAATTTGGCTCTTGGGATCTCTGCCCTAGCCAGGGGCAGGAAATCTGTGGAACCATGAGAGATTTCCTGCTGGGCAGCTAGACCTGCTGTCAGTCTGGTCACATCCCTGCAGGCCAGTCAAGGGTGATGCTGATGTGACTTCAGAGACTTCAATAATTTAAGAACTTTGTAGATTATTTAGTCAAGGAATCCAGTCTTACCCCTCCTGTAAAATTTTCTGCTGTTGTAAAACTAGGTTTTCCTGAGCTGATGTGGACATCAAAAGGAGTGAACGTGGAACCAGAGTGAATTCAATGTGTCTCAGTCTGCCCAACTGCAAAGCACTGGAGTCTAACTGCAGGGGCCAGAACAATGGTTCAGTGTGCAGGGCTTGGGATGGGACAACCTGGGAAGAAGCACTTAATGTAACATTTTGGCCTCTTGCTGTTTTTGGTTTTGTCCTTTTCTGGAATTTTTCCATGAACTTCTGAAAGTTCATTTTGTACACTCAAAAAAAACAAACAAAAAACCAACACTTTCATATTGTGCAAAGAGAGTGGTATTTCTTGTCTGTAATTGAATTATATTCAAAAAAATAAAAATGTTAGTTTAAAAGAAACAACTTGCTATATGATTTTGCTTCCTGCAGTCACTTGGCTGTCATTCACAATCAATATACAAAGAGCAGAGCTGGTACTCTGAGAGAAAACTGAAACCAAAGTAGAATTGTCTTTCACAACACTGCCAGCAAACTAAGATAGAATATACTACTCTTAAATTTCTAGAATAGACTTGTTTCCTATTAAATGCCTGATCCTATCCCTTTTGGTGTAGTTGAGGATAGCAGCTTTTATACTGGGATTGCATTCATGTGTTGTAACCTAAGTGCCACTTCCATTAAGGTACTATAGTTCTTTGGGAGGCAGCTGTCTTGAAAGATAAACTGTATATTTGAGAAGTCTAAATGAGGAATTCAGGGTCTGCACCACGAGAGGAGCAAGCCATTAGTGTTTCTGCCCATACTTCAGCTGGATCAGCTCCAGACCCAGAGAACTTTATCACTTCAGGGTGAATGTGCAACACAAAGTCCTCTTGCACTGCCTTTCCTTGGGGTCAGCCTGGCTGGAAGGCAGCAGAACCCTGAGGATGAAGTGAGGGACAGCTTCCCCTGAACACAGCTGGAAAGGAAACAGCCAGATCACCCTTTTCCCCTGGGCAGGAGAAGGTGGCACAAACTGAAAAGAGACTGAGCTGGAAATGGAGAAAGAATAGTGAGGAGGTGGAGGAGCATTGCTCTCCCTTGATGAAGTAACCAGTTGAGATAGTTCCTTTACTCTCTGGCAAAGGGGATGAACTTTGAAGCAGCAACAGCTGTCATCTTGCTGCCCTATGATTTCCTTCTCCAGATTGTGCTGGAAGGGGGTGTGGGATTGAAGTGAGCAGGAGCATTGCTGTGCCTTGGGGCTTCATTACAGCCCCTTATGTAGTTATGTTTAATTTTATAGCTGGCTTCAGATGGAGCTGCTGGCAGCTGAGCAATGCTGCTGTCCAATCCCTAATGAAGATTACTCCAGAAAGAAACGCAGCAGGGGACTAATGTACCCTGAGGGATAATGGGCACGTTCTCACCCTCCTGTCAGTGAGTGAATTGCACTCAGGACCTTCTTGCCAAATCCCTCCACCCAAGGTCATGCAAGTCCTTGTGAGACACTTTGTGGGGAAGAGAGGAGCCTGTAAAGCATCAGAGAGTCAATTTTATTTTTTGAATTGTCAACATGATTCAATTAGAATTCCTGTTAATAAGTGTTGGATACAGGCTCAGTCCTTTGCACAGCTAATGTGTAGTTAGACTCTCAAGTTCAGAGGGTTCATGTGAGGTATAAAAAAATAGGGAGTCAGAGCCTGCCATGAGGGAATAGGCAGCATTTTGTTTCATGTGTGGGAAGAGCTTCAGATGGGGAAATCATCCCTACTCCCCCTCCCCACAAAACACTTTATTACCCTTAGTTTGTGTTCAAGGGCTCCTCTTCTGGCTTCTGCCAGCTGTATTTCCTCCAAGTTACCAGCTGTACTCTGGGGGAATGACTTGGGATAGATGGTACAAAGGTACATTCTCATAGGTACAAAATATTTTCTTTTCCTACACATTGTAGTATTAGATTAAAAAGGTCATTACTGTTTGGCTGTGTATTTTCTAGACAACATACCCTTAAAATACCTGAAAGTCCCACTCCAAGCAATCTCTTGTTAAAAGAAATGCAAATTCTTGGGCTGTAAGTAAAGCTGGTACAAGTGGATTCTGACTTTGAAGGCCCAAACTTGCTTAATCCTTCAGTGAATATCTGATTCTTGTCATGCCATATTTCACTATTGGAGATATGTGGTTTCACCTGGGCTCTTCTTATTCTGATTTATATAATACTGCTACATTAGGGTTGCTGTCTCATGTGACTCTTAAAACAATGATTCCACTTGGGGAATGCTTCCCTTGAAGACACACACTGTGGAAGGAGCAGTTCTAAAACTACAGTAGTTCTTGCTAATGGTTGCTTAGATTCTCCACAGTGAAAGTATAGAGCTGTCTGTGAGCATCTGCACTAGAACTTCTGGTTAGACAGTAGGAACTTGTACCAGCACTTAAACTTCTGAACAAATATTTCTTAGGGAAGTTACTCCTGTCCAGAGTGAAGAATCTATCCAAGGAGAGCAGTGTTACATGCCTTGTAATTCTGAGAAGATATGCTTGGGTATCCTTGGCTAAAGTACAGAGATTTGAAAAGATTGGTGAATATTTGTCACCTTCATGTATCTAAATACAAACAACTTCCTGTGAAGGACAGAGAAAAACTTTCATCTCCAGATCTCACCAACATGTTTTAAATGACGTTATGTGCTGAACTCTTAAGGGTTTTTTGGACAGCTTTATGAGAGGCATCTGTGTTGATTTTGAAACATGAATAGTCCTAATTTCTAGAAAGTCTGAATCAACTGATGTTGTTTATTTGCAGTTTATGAGGCTCAGATTTCATGCTGACTTGCTAATGTAACAGTGGAGTCAGACTGGTTTTACTCATTTACATCTGGTCTTGACAGACTTTAATTGCAAAAGCCATAGCCCAGATCCTAAACCATCAAAGTTTGCCTGATACATGGGTGTGTGCATTAAATGCAGTGGTTTTCTGATTTATGGAGGCTGAGGTCTTTCTGTTTCTGGAGAACCATTATCCTGGAACTGCAGCACTGCCAACCATAAGCAGCTGTGGATCAGAACCAACCACATGCAGAAGTTTCCCTCTGCATTCTTAGGAAGTGTTTTCCTTAGGTTGTTGTTTTATTTCATGGGAGGGTCAGTGCTGCCACCTCAAAATCTAACTCCACTTAATAATTTTCACCTGGCTTTGGAGGCATTTATATTCTTTAGTGCATCCTGCAGTGTATCTTCAGCTGTCTCTAAGTACTGGTGCAAGGGTTGCAGCTGTTATCTGCTTGGCTCAAAGATGGATGCACAGATGGACCTGCTGCAGAGCAATGCTTTGCCTGGTGCAATCTTCTATTTTTCAGCCAGCAGCAGAGTTCAGAATTCTTTGAGTCAGAGTTGTATCTGGGTCATCTTTTTTAGTAGCCATCAGTAGACATGTTTTATGTGAATTTGCCTTAATTTCTCCTCTTGAGAAAGCTGTGTTGTACCTCTTACAGTTCATGCTTTCTTTGATATGTATTTTTTAGTTTTGCTGTGTTCTTTTTTAGATGGTACTGCCATAATTTCATTAATGTTAATTCACAGTGAATTTCAGTAAAGGAATATTCTGGTGAACATCTGCTTATAATTTCTATGGGTGCCCAGTCTTTTATGTCTCAAAATCTTAAAAGTGAAACTGATTCGGATTTCACATGTGTCTGATAATTCATACATAGCAAATAAGTGTTTCATATTTTTAAAAGTTAATTCCACTGTTCAGGTTCTGCACTTTTGCCTGTAGATGACTGTATAAATTATCAATCGATCTGTTTTATTTTCAGGAATCTGAGAGTCTGTGTGACAAGCTTCTCTTAAGGCAAAGGATGAACTTGTTGTCCCAGATGTCTGCTGCACCAATAGATTGCTTATTTAAGGTTAATAGCTTTTATGGCAGAATATGTATGTATTTGCACATTTCATGTTTATATCCCTGCCTTTCTGTAGTTGTATAGAATTACAACTGGAATTCTCTGGAATGTAATGAAGGGTTTATTACATTAGTACTGTGAAATGGGTTTTAGTAGATGCTAAAAGTGTCTTTTGAATCAAGTACATTTCTGTGCCAAAGCCTTGCTAACATAATATAATCTTATGGATTTCAGTACATGTTATATGAAATACAGAAGCAAATGAGGATGGAATGCTACTGCTGTTGGTATTGTGGGGCCCATTTAGTGCACAGATGTGACACTGTTTGTGTCTCACAGCTTTTAGTGCTTGAAATTGGAAGAGTTTTCTGAAATAATTTAAATATAGTCACCTGACAGCTACTTCATATTATCTGTTAATCTCATACTGTCATTCTAAAAGAATTTTGCCTATACAAGGACACAAAGCAGAGCTTCTAATTATATGTGTTCACAGCTTATGGCTGGAGACTTAGTAATTTTATAGACATGTTTTTGCACAGAGGGAGCTCAATTTCATGATTGAGTCTAAAGAGGACAATAGGAATTGTTTTAATTTTTTTATAGAAAGTGAAGTAAGCCAAGAACAGTTTCTTTTTAATACTGAATGCCCATTAGGGGGGTTTGTGCTGTGACATTGTTCATTTCTGCTTTCTAATGCTTGAATACGTCTTTCATAATCGAGTCCTTTCATTTTGTGCTTCAGTAAATTACTCTTGGCTTTTTTGTCTTAAAAGGAGGCTTTTTATATTGGTTTCTCATTCTTTCTTCTCTTGTTTTTTTGTAGCATATTGCTTCAGGTGATCAGGAGGAAGTGGAGCGGCTGCTAAGTCAAGGTGACAGTGATAAGGACACTGTACAGAAAATGTGTCACCCGCTGTGTTACTGTGACAAATGCGAGAAGCTGGTTTCTGGGTGAGCACTCTTCACCCCACAAATGCATAGAAAGCTGTGTAGAAGCCTTTATCTAAGATTTCCTTCAGGAAGTACGCTGCTTTTGGTTATAGAGGAATTTGGGAGCACTTTAGGATGTAGTGGAGAGCATGTGGGTGTGTGTGGTTTGAAAAAACAGAAGAAATATTGGGAACATACAGAGTCCTTTGGAACCCACCCAGTCTCTGATGGAGCCTGTGGGGGCTTTGGTAAACATGGTGTTTCTTCTCTGGAATCAAACTTACAGATCTGGGACTAACCCACTTCTCTTAACAAGATGTAAAGTATGGACTAATTTGTCAGTGTAAGAGGATAAAAAGCTCCAAAATCAGTTTTTTGCTATCCTTGGCAGCTTTTCCCTCTCTCTCCTCCTTCCTGCCACCACCTGGGTAATTAAGCTGCTTTCAAACCATTGTGTTTTAAAGGAAGCTGAATGACCCTTCCATTATCACTCCCTTTTCCCGAGATGACCGGGGATACACTCCACTTCATATAGCTGCTATTTGTGGTGAGTGGGCTTGCTGTTCTGCACCAGCCTTTCCTCCTCCTTTTGCTTTTGTGTCTTTATGTCAGCCTGTTTCCCACCTTTGTATTAAAGTTGGAATTCTGCATTAAGTTGGTTTTTTTGCTTCTTTGCTATTGAAACTTTGCCTTCTATCTGAGCACAGACTGAAGTTGTTGTATATTCGTTTAAGCTCAGTTTTTTATGGCTGAATTAATCTTTGGGTTTTGACTCTATTTTTGCCATAATGGTTAATAAAGTGGTGCTTTCTTCAGCTCTGAATAAAGTAAAGATATGAAATCAGAAATCAGTCTTGTTTTAAAGGACTGGCAGACTGAGAAATGACTTTTCTCTTTCCTGCAGCTGGCTATGCATTGTAGATCTGTAACACCTGTATTGTAATGTTCATCATGTAATTGATTTTCCTTTTAATAGAAGCTGTGTTATTTTCTTAGTGGGTGGTTTCATATTTATAATTTCCTTTCTTGTTATTATACTGAATCCAAATATTTTCTTTTGTTACTTGTAGGATGCAAATATAGCTTGCTTTTAGCTGGAGGTTCTTTTATGGGGCTTTGACATTGAAATATCTGCCACAAAAAAACCCAAATACCGAGGCAGTGGATATGCAGTATATGGAAACATAGTATGCAGAAATGCAGAGTATCTTGGTTTATAGTCACTGTTTGAATTTGAAAAGTAGCAGTGTTCTTGTGCAAAGTTTACACCTTTCTTTGAATGTTTATTTTCCAAGGTCAAACTTCATTAGTGGATTTACTGGTAGCCAAAGGAGCCATTGTCAATGCCACAGATTACCACGGTTCAGCTCCCCTTCACCTCGCCTGTCAGAAGGGATATCAGAGTGTTACAGTAAGCACAACACCTAACCTAAATAATAAATACACGACTCTTACTAAGCTCTGCTACTGTTACTGCCATTTAGATCTTCTGGGGAGCTTTTACCAGAGCTGTGTAAGCTGTCAGAATGGAGGATCTTTCATCATTATAGTTTGCAAGATATTTTATTTTTTCTCCTGCTGCAAGGTTTTCAGCCATTGGTAATAACCAGCTGGCAGCTCTGCACAATCCATCCACTTTATTAACACAAATGTCCAATGCATAATAGAGATGGAGAGCATCTCTGCTCTTGCTTGAGACAGAGCAACCATTGCAGCCACTGGGCTGAGTTAAATGCTTCACACTGTGTTTGGGATAGACTGTGTAACTACAGTAATTATTGTCTACTTGAATTTAATGTATGTGATATTCTTCAATTAGCATTGTTGAAGTAAAGTTGTGTCTTCACTTGCACAGGCTCTTGAGGTGTGAGGTAGATGATGTAGCCAACACATTGCAGTGTTTGCTGCAGTAGGGATTTCATATTTTTCAGTTAAAATTCTGAATATGTAAGAAGAGACTTGGTGATTCTCAGGGTAGGGCACAAACAATGCCGCAGTGCCAAGAGGGTGTTGTCTGAAACAGGAGGTAGTGCTAGTGTCTCATGAAGTGCTTCATCATGCCAGAACCCTAAAGGAATCTGCAGAGCAATAATTTTTGTACATTAATTTTTTAGCTACTTAAATGTAGTCTACTTTTGTTTTTCTTTTAAGCTGCTCTTATTGCACTACAAGGCAAGTACTGATGTTCAGGACAATAATGGAAATACTCCACTTCATTTAGCCTGCACTTACGGTCATGAGGATGTAAGTAATTGTTTTGTATCAAACCAGATGGGCATTCTAATGCAATGGAATTAAACTGATGCAAATTAACACTAAACTTACATATTTTAAAAAGTAAATAAAAATATGTGAAGGCTAAATTGTTTAATGCTCTAAATGAGGACTTTATTTGGTAGTTCGTAGCAATTTTTAATGTGACTTCACATTAAAGATAGCAGTGCTTTGCAAATCTAGTTAACTCTTTATTTAAGGACACTGAAGCACTGAAGCCTTCTCTTTAGGTAAAGGCTTACATAAGCAGCAATAAAAACAAACCTTTCAGGATTGTGCCTGCTGTCTGAACTGAGACACAACACTATAATTTATTGATAGCTTTCCTTTTCTTCCCAGTGTGTCAAGGCCTTAGTGTACTATGATGTGCACTCCTGCAGACTGGATATTGGCAATGAGAAGGGAGACACTCCTCTGCACATTGCTGCTCGCTGGGGCTATCAGGGCATCATTGAAGTGCTCTTGCAAAATGGGGCAAACCCAGAAATTCAGAACAGGATGAAAGAGACCTCCCTGCAGTGTGCATTGAATTCCAAGGTATTCCTCTTCATCTTCCAGCCTGATTTCTTTCTGATGCAGCACCACAGAGGCGGAGATGTTCACTGCTAAGAGGGTTTCACTATTAAAGAGAAAATGTGTGTTTCACTCTGAGGAAGAAAGGTCCCATTTTAACTCCAGCAGCGAGAATACACTCTGGGATAGAACAGAACTTGTAAATGGGTACTTCTAATCTGCTCAGTCATATTCTGTTACTAATTATTAGGTTGCCTACTAATTTGTGTTTCAGTCAGTAGATTCCTCTATAAGTGGAGTTACATTGGTTGTCTTGAATATTTTTGTGCAGATTGTGTCCTTGATGGAAGTAAACTACCTAACGTTTGAAAGAGGACAGACTGCTTCTGAGGTAACAGCCCATGCAAGCTGAATTGTTTCTTTCTTACGCTTAACCTCCTTAATTTGATATTTCACCTTTTCTGTTGGTTTGTTTGTTTGTTTGATTGATTTTTCTATGTTTTTTTCCAACTGTAAGTCACCGCTTAGGTCTCCTCAGCACTCAGCAGAAACTTTCAGCAGAGGATCATCTGTCTCAAGCCTGTCATCAGCATCAACTGATATTAGGCAAGAAGAAGCAAAAAACAGTTACAAAGAGGTAAGACTGAGGTATAGGTTTTGACAGTAAGCAAAGTGAAGGAAGCTAGAAGAGTAATAATTTGCCACAGTGTTTTTAACTGCTTCCTCAGGAATAGCCTTCTGTCTGGCTTGGAAAATAACTGCTGTCCTCAGGGGCTTTGTCATCTCAGTGCTTATTTTTGTGTGGCTTCAACTGCTCTGTTGGTTATTTCTGGGGGAAAACTGACACCATCTCTGAAGTAGTTATTCATATGTATTGAAGTTAGCTGTGTAATTTGAGAATTTGTTGAGGTTTACCAAAGTACAGTGGCAGTCAGTGCCCCAAGGCCCTGGCTGTCCCATCCAGGAATTAAGTGCCACTGTTAGCTTAGAAAATCTGTCAGGGCAAAGAGACTAGTACAGCCATGCTGGCCAACAACCAACTGGAAAGTTAAGACATAAGCCATGCTTTCAAATAGGCATGGGATTCAATTTTGTAACAAGTGAAGAAGTACAG
>JAYDZK010000028.1:4964135-4981741 GCA_034509185.1 Euphonia xanthogaster
GCAGGTTTGCTTTGCTGGGTGCATGTTCTGAAAAAATTGTTTGGGTTTAGTTTGTACCAGGAGTTACAAATGCCAATGAAGCCTCATAGGGTCGTCAGAAAATAGAAAACTCATGTCACAAAATATGTGCCATGTTAATACTGTTTCTCTCATGTTTTATTCCACTGAGATGATGGAAATAATTTATCTACTGATAGAGCAAAGAACTGTTCAGTTGTTGAGTGCATATCATTATCCTACTTTACAGTGTGACTTAATAGAAGTGATTCTTTCCAAGCCAGCCCTTCAGTCATTTCAAGAAGCAGTAAGGTGTACAATGGTGATATTTCCCATTTTCCTGGCCAGTGGTAAATGTGCAGGTATTACAGTGCACTTTTCACCCACTTTGTGAAAATCTAAACTTCATCAAGAAAATTAAATGCAGTGCTATAACTTGCTGGGAAATTAGTATCTGCTCAACAGGGAAATCAGCACTGTTCAACAGATACCAGCAGTGAAAAGCATATAGGAAAAAAAGCATATAGAAATCCAGTCTGTGCATTCAGATAACAGAATCACCTTCTCTTTTGTGGCCGTACTTTCCTCATTACTGAAGTTCATGTGAAGCTGTTCAGAAAAGGAGAATCATCCAGCTGGCTGACAGAGGTTACAGATTGCATATCTGTTAAAAAAACACGAGCATTTAAAAACTCTGACCTTGTTCTGACAGCCTGAGGTCTGTCTACATAGGAGCAGCCACAGCAAAAAGGTCATTAGGGCTGCTGTAGATGTTTGCTGTGACAGCCAGCTGAGCTTTCCAAGAGGAGGCATTAAAAAAGTGCTGGGAAACTGGAAGATTAAAAAAAAAATAAACATTAACATGTGATCGGTGTTGTCTCTGCATAGCTACTGGATTTGGTGCTCTCCTACCCAGCCTGTCCTGTGGGAAGGATATGTGCAAATCTACCAGAGAAAAAACCAAATCTCTTGTCTGAAATAAGTGCTGTGGAGCAGCTGAAAGGTTGGAGTGAGGGTACAGAGACCCAGAGTGCTCAGCTGAGTATTCCAAAGTAACCCAGCAGTGAAAAGAACCTTTCAGGTGACAAGTTACCTGGTAAATGAGACTGGCCAATCTCCTGAGATGGTCCACTGTGTGTCTACTTGAAAGTACAGTTAATATTTCGACAAAAATACCTTTAAACCAAGAAGAATGGCTACTGCACTGTAATTATAGAGATGGGCACAGAGTAGTGTGTTCGGGTTTTTGGGAGGCACTGGTTTTTGGGAGCTGTGCACTGGATAATGAGAGCAGCAGTATTGGGCTGTCCCAGGAGGAGGAGGAAATCAATTGTGAGTCTTGGTGAGTCTGCAGGGAAAGGGGGGAGTGAAGTGACAGTTCTGCTTATTTTAGGCATGTACAAATGTAGCAAGTAGTGAAGCTTTGCTGAGCTGGCCTTCCATAAACAGGCAGGCTTGAGAGAATATTTCCTTCGTTCCAGAGAACAACATGGAGTTTGCAGGGAAAGCAATGTTCTGTAAAAAACATCCCTTTTCAGGCTCAAATATGTTGTTATTCAGAATCAGGTTTAGGGCCCTTCCTGGCTTCCCAGGATTTGTTGTAGCTGCATGTGTTTAAGTGGATAGGGCATGGATGTGTTGCTGTCCCAGAGCTCAGTGGTGAGGAGCAGAACTGTGACAAGTGTGAGAGTAAACAGAGTGGGAGGAATGTCTCAGAAATCCCACTGTCCCCATTCCCTTGGACTAGCAGCTGTAGAGCTCTTGGCTTGGTCCAGTAGTAATGGAGACTTACTGCAATCACTGCTAATTCTAAAATGTCTTTAGTGAAATTAGATTAATGAATTTCAAGGTAAAAATGTACTGCTTAGACAGCTTTTATTTTATTGAATGAAATGTAATGTAAAATGTAAATGCCCTAAGCCTCACTGTTTGCAGGTTGCACATGAATGCCCTGAGCCCTAAGGCTTCACTGAAGGGCCTCTCTCAAAAATGAGGCGCTGCACATTGAGGAAAAAGTGAAACTCTCCAACTCCTAAGTTCAAAGCAAAAGATGAAGCAAAATTCACATTGATAGGAGCTGGCACAAATCATCTGAGCTGAAAGGATGTGGAGTGTGTGCGAGTGGGTGAGCACTGCAGTTGTGATTGGGCAGCAGGAGGTCATTTACAATTCACTGTGCTGGGAGAACTTCCTAGCTGCTTTGTCAACAATACCACTCGATTGTTTCATTTGGCCCGTGGGCAGCTGATGGCAGGAGGTGGCTGTGTGCTCTCCCTGAGAGACTCACAGGTGTGTGTTTGTCAAATGTGACTTGTCCACATGTGCAGACCTGTTAGGACATGGAACTTTGGGACTCTCTAAAGAAGGATTTGCTTTTTATGCCAGGTCCGTTATCTCTTGGAATGGGTGGAAGAAGACTTGGAAGATGAGGATGACACAGGCAGTACATCAAAACCAGAATTCTGCCATCCATTATGCCAGTGCTCAAAATGTGGGCCAGCACAAAAGGTTGGAATATTTATTCTGTAAAAAGAATAATTTAAATTCTTGTAATGTAAGTTTTAGCTCCAGGGAAATGGCATTCATATTGCCCAGCACCTCTGTCTCTCTTCTAAAAATAAATTAACTATATACGGATTTTCACACTTAATCTGATGGTATGAAATTGTTCTTCTTTTAATGGAATTGTTGAAAATTTTGGATACAGGAACGGTGTTCATGGACTTGCACAATGTCTAATGGATTGAGAAAGCTTCACAGTTTGCTTTTAGGATATGTGGAATGCTGTCAGGGAGGTTTGGGCCACTTTGAATAAACATTCATTCTTTTCTAAGCCTCTGGTTCTCCTTAGGTTACACTGCTACTGGCACAGCATATCTACTTACCTGTTAGTAATCAGTTCAGCAAGGGATACCTGCTAATCCCAGAATCCATGTAATGCTGATAAAGTCTTTTTTTAATTGCATGACATCTTTTCTACAAGCCATATCTAAAGCCTCTTCAGAGATCTGAAATAATTACAAAGACTTTCTTTTCAGTTGCAGAGATTTCCTTCCCCCTAAATTACCACACTCTGTAGAATAGAATGAGGCTTTACAATACACTCTTTCTATGGTTTTTTGGTTTGTTGTTTTTTTGCTTGGGGTTTTGGGGTGGTTTTTTTGGTTCTTTTTTTTTTTTTTTTTGTGTGTGTGTGTGTGTATGTGGTTCTGGCTTGGGTTTTTTGTTGTTGTTGTTTTACATAAGGAACAATCAGAGTTTTTTGGAAATAGAAATTCCATAACTTGCCTTCCAGGAGGTGTCTGAAGGGGTACATGACTGGATAAATCATTGCAAAATAAACCTAAGTACAAATTTTCAGTTGATTGGCTGCTTTGGGGTTAACAGCACTGTGAGATGGCTTAATTTCTGAATTCCCCACTGCCACCACACCCTTATTTTGTGCAGGCTTAGAGTGTGCAATTGTCCTTGAAGGCTTCACATTCACACTTTTGTGCTTTGTTCTCTGGTAAGGGCTGTCCCTGTGCCCTCAGGACAGGGATCATGTGCTAAAGATGCCAGAGCTCGAGTCCATGAAGCTCATTTTATTGCTGACAGGGAGGGGAATGGCATCTGCTGTGGAATTTGTCTGCTGAATGAGAAGAAGGAACTTGTTAATTAATCCTAATGCCTGTGCTAGGCAGGCACGTGTTGAAAGCCCAGGATGAAAGGCTGTGCACCACTGTAAATGTCAGGCAGGCACACTTGGCAAGGGGAGTGAAAGAGAATGTTCTGTACAGCTGGGTAAACTGTCCTCCAGGTGCTTTCCTTATCCTGACTCCCCAGGCAGTCTGTTCTCTGGGCCACTCTTGCTTCCAGGTGAATTAAATTAATTTTAATTTGTATCCTTATTACCCCAAGCTTCATGTAGCATTGAGGTGTTTCTTGTCTGTTTCAAAGAGCATAAATATCTGTGTAAATCAAAGTAACTCATTAACACTGCCTCATATCCAGTATAAGCATCCTAACGGCTGTATAAAAACTTTCAGTTTTACTTCTGTCTCAAACTGTGCTGCTTTAGTCTCTTTTTAATACCGTGAATACTTTGCCTGGAATTGCTCTCCATGAAGTTATCACGTTGGAAGAAAAGAGATAACAATAAAAGTAATTTTCTGTAGGAAATGACCAAGCTGCTCTGCTTCACTGACTTTTTCTGAAGGCCTCAAATTAGACTCTAGCAGAATGTCTTGTAATGCCCATCTGCCCGTTTTATATCAACTTAGCAGGTATTTGGCTATTTGATTGATTAAAACAAAGCATGATGATGGTTTTATTGTGTGTTTTCCTGGACAGAAGTTTTCCAGGATCTGTGCCAACGGGCTGGGGGTGAACGTTTCCAACCAGGATGGTTTCACCCCGCTGCACATGGCTGCTCTGCACGGGCACGGCGAGCTGGCGTCGCTGCTGCTGCGCCACGGCGCCAGCGCCAGCGCCAGGAACACGCAGCTGGCAGCACCCCTGCACCTGGCCTGCCAGAGGGGACACTCCCAGGTAACCCTGCCCTGGCACAAAGCTCATGGCACCCACGGAAAGCTGCCTGGGGAAGTCAGCAAGCAGACTAAGCCAGGAGCAGAGAACACGAGTTTGGCGGTTCTGGATTTTGTTTTCATGTCTAAAATCTCCAGATGGAAAGGGGACCTTGGAGCTGAAATTGTTTCAGCAGATACCTTTTCTTTATAAAGGCATATATGACTTAGATATATAAGCATACATGACTTAAAATACTGGTTTAATGCAAGTGGTGCAAAAACCTTCTGTTGTATTTCAAACACTTTAAACATCCCTTGTGCAGCTGAATCCTCTGTACCTTCCTGTGTACCTCCTTCTCTGCGTTGTGTTTGTGTCTTCATTAGCCACAGTAGTAAATAGTTACTGTAATTCAGCTCCTTACTTAGATCATGAGCTGAGTGCAGCTTTGAGGCAGCAGATAACTCGTCCCTCACTTAATGTCAGGGAAGCAAAAGTAGTGAAAGAGAAGCATGAGCCCATGGGGGAGGATGTCAATACAGGAGGGAGAGTAAATGAGACAGGAAGATAACAAACATGAAAAAGCAGGGGCAAAAAGACAAATGGAAGGATGCAGAAAAGCAGAAAATTGGGAAAACTAGAAAAGAGGAAAATTATTTAAAAATAAGGAGCTGAAGACTGCAGGAGGGAAAAGAAGAGGATTTTGAAATCCCCTTCTTTGTGATAGGAAGACAAAGTACTAGAGAAGCAGGAAAAACTCAGAGTTGTAGGTTAATTCATGGGATAGTTGAAGATTAGTTCATGGGGTAATTACAGTATAGAGAACTCCTTCCAGATGTTGTGATGAGTTTGGAAAAGGGTGCTGCTGCTGTGGTGGTTTGGTTTTGATGTTTTGTTAAGTTATTTGCTATATTTGTTTTTCATGCACCTCGAGTTTTATTTTCTGGCCTTTCTTGTAGTTGCTTACGTTTTTCTTTTTAAAAGTGGGTGTTAAAATATGAAAATGAGTTTCATACTCAGTAACTCAGTACTCCTACTCAGTAAGACTGAAGTTGTTATTTCTTTCAATAGGTGGTAAAGTGTCTGATGGATTACAATGCTAAACAAAATAAAAAGGATATATATGGAAATACTCCCTTAATTTATGCATGCTTGAATGGTCACTATGAGACTACTGCCCTGTTGCTGCAGGTAAGATCACTGCAGACAGAGTGTTCTGCTGGTATTTCTCATGTGAAACCTGTGCTTACCCAGTACTCAGGATCAGTATTTTTAGTTATGCATTTCTCTGTCAAAAAACACTTGGGGAAAGAAATAAGAGTTTTTGTTAACTTACTCCTTTCAATCCTATCCCTTCACAGATGGTAATTAGATAAATATCACCTTGCTATTGTACAGGTAGCTGTTTTTATGGAACTGTTATGTGGCAGGTGTCAGGTTTTCTCTCCTGGAGCTTGGAATACGTAATAGATATATGCAAAACCAAAATGAGCTGATCCATGAAACTGTGACCAGGGGATGGGGCAGTAACGTGGCCAGGTGGGTTCTTGTGGCTCTGGTGGTGCAGCTGCCCCGAGCCCTGTGCAGCTCTGGGGCTGCTGCTCCTTTCTAACTGTGATCTCCCTTTGCTGTGCAGCGCGGAGCCTCCGTGAACCTGTCCAACAGCAAGGGCAGCACGGCGCTGCACGAGGCCGCGGCGGGCAGGAGCGAGGCGCTGGTGGCGTTGCTGCTGCAGCACGGAGCCCTGCGGCACCTGCGCAACGAGCGCGGCTGCACCCCCGCCGACTGCGCCGAGCCCGTGAGTGCTGCCAGGGCTGCCGGGGCTGCCAGGGCTGCCAGGGCTGCCAGGGCAGGGCAAAGAGCCCTGGCACAGCGGGGCTGCACGCTCTGAGCTGCGCCCAGCCCTTGGCGGGACACAAACACTGAGATGCCTGTTCCTTGTGCAGCCTAGCGATGCTGCCGGTGGCCTGTGGAACCGGTTGTGTCTCTAGAATAAGTTATCCTAGACTAAAAGGATGAGTCCAGAAAGAGTGGAAGCACCAACCTAAATAAAATGAACATTAAAGTCTCTGTAATGGCAGAGGGAGCAGAAGGTGGATGTAGGCAAATGAGCACCTTGCACTAATCAGTTGTGCTGGCAGCAATGTTCCCTGTCCCACCCACTATCTGCTGCCCTTCAAGGCTTTTGATTCCTTTTATCCTGCAATAGATCACTCTGACCTTCCCCTTTATTAATAGCAATAACATTATATGTAATATTAAATGATACAGAATTATTTCACTCTTTAAAGGACTCTTTAAAGTGCTCAAATGGCCTCTGAGATGTAGCTTAATGACCACAAAATTCTGTACTGAATCAATTTTGGTATGTATGTTATCATTTAAACTGAAATTGGCTTAACCATAAGTAATACAGCTTAAAATAAGAGGTCAGGACTCCAACATCATCACTGCATTACAGTGTAACTTGTGGAACACTGTTTTTGTCCCTACTCAGAATGATATGTTTGTTTTTATAATAAGCATTAGTTAACACACTCTGCACAGACTGAAATACTGAAATGTACTGTTGTTTTTCTTTAATAATGGTGAAAATGGAAACTCTTAAAATCAAGAATTCAAACATCATGAAGTTGCTGGAAGCAGCACCGAGCTATGTTCCCACATCAGCAGAGGGAGAGAAGGAGAGTGAGCAGCACGTTACTAGCAAGATAAGGAAAAAAGGTACCTGTGATATTTCCACTGGTATGAATAAAAAGGGATTTAGGAATTCACAGGTGACTATAGCAAATATTTTATGTAATTGCTCTACATACAATAATAGAACAATTATTTTTCATATTTATGATAGGTAACACCTAAAATACTTTAACTAAATGCAGCAGACTTTGTATTCTACTCATGACATTGGTTCAAACTTAGTTTTCACCTACTTTGGGATACGTGTGTGAACTTTACCTACAAAAACATTTAAAGGTAAAAACACACCACATTTGAGATTATATCATTAGCCTTGTAGGAACTGTGCATTTCAGTGCAAAGAAGAACAGATTTAAATGACTGTTGGGTGTCATTTATATTGCCCTAAAACAGGTCAAGGAGTGACTCTTCATTAGTTATTGTCTCTCATGTTTTGGGACAGAAATGAGAGCTACAGAGGTGACTGTGAACCTTCCAGCACCGTTTGCAGAGGACTTTGAGCAAGTGGCAGGAGGTGGCACAGTGAGGCCACGGGGTGCAGTGACAGCACAGCTGGGCTGCAGCAGGGCCCTGGTGCCTTGGGAAGGACGAGTTGCCATCCTTCCATCCTTTTGATACCTTTTGTCTTGCAGTGTAAACTCTGACATTCCCCTTTTTTAATAGCAATAAATAAGTTATATTCAATGATGCAAAGTTATTTCACTCCTTAAAGGATTTGACACACGGCCCTATCTTCATGTACCTAAGCAGCCTCTGAGATGGAGCTTAAGGACCACAGATTCTCCCTCCTCACCTCACCCCCAGTTTCTGATCTGCCTTACCCACTGCTCCCATTATGCTGCCTCAGAAGTTTTTCAGGTGAATTTTCAAGTTCACTGCCCTGGGGATGTAAGAAGAGCTATGCCCCCTGAGCTGGACAGCTCAGCAAAGGGCCTGATGCCACCAGGACTGTAGAAAGAAAACAGGGAGGCTGCAAAGCAGGAATCAGGGTAGATGAGGGTAGATGGGAGTGCCCATTTCAGCACCCATGAGTTTTCAAAGTAACTCTTGCTTCCTTCCCTCAGAAATATTGTGAATGTCTGTTTAATAGAAAATCCCAATTAATCACAGTGTGCTGACACCTATAATTGAGAATAGTTCTTTCAAATATTTTGAAGAGTTCTAAAAGAGCAATAGAAGATACGAATGAGTAATACTGATGAAGAGGTGGTTTAGCATCTGTGTGTTAATTCATGTTGGTAATTCAGGGCCTCAAAGTCCAGAATTACAGTCTATTCAGAAGCTTGGCCAGATGTTTTATCTGAGGAAGAATGGTTACTTCTGCAACTTAAAATATTTTAAAATTTCCAAAGATAAATCACCACTCTAATTCAAGTTAGCACTGTTATAGTTTTATGTTCAATTTAAAATCAGAACTCCTAAGTGAGACAGTTGTAATTTTAGCTGCCTGCTCTTTTAAACCCCCAGTGCATCCTAAGCCCTGTGAGGAAGCCGATGATCCCATCAGCAGACAACTTCAACTGGTCCAGTCAATTAACAGATTTAACAAGTAAGCAGAGAAGCTTGCTCAGTGGGTTTGTTGTTTCCCATAAGCAAAGGAGAAGTGCAGCTGCTATCAAAGGCCCAGAGTGGGTCAGGGCTGGTTACACTTGGCATGGTGGTGTGCCAGTGGATGTGAATCCTGCTGGGCTGGCAGAGTCACATCCCCAGGCAGATGTTCTGAGCATGACAAGCTCACTGGGGTGGAGAGGGAAGGCTTGAAAATGTATCTAAAATTGGGATTGCACTAATACTTGGTGTACCATCAGTTAAGCATTTCAGAGCCAGACTGCTTAAAAATACTGTAGTGATGTTCACTCCTTGGTTGGGTTTTGCTCAGTAACTTTTAAAGCCCTAATGTATATCCCATAGTAAAATACAGGGAATGCGAGTAGGCTGCAGTTCTGGGAAGGTGTTGTCAGGGAGCTGCCTGTCTCTGGTGAGACAGTTCCACCTTGTGGAGCTTCTGAGAGAGAGGCTTTTATGAAAGGCTTATGTGAAGACATTTAATTTCTTTGATTTCTTTAAAATCTTCTTTAGAGAAAAACACTTACGGAGAACAATAACAAGAGATAAAAGTGTCCCTAATTTTGACTATCACTTATTGCACCAGGTAAGTGGAAATACTTGCTCAGATTGTTCTTACATTACAGCAAATAGGTTTGTTTGCTCTGCTATTACTCTGGGTACATGTAAGAGAAAGCTTACTAGTGGTGGTCGTTGAATCCCAGAAGTTCTGACCTGTTTGCCAAATTTCATCATTGTTCAAACTTCAGTGGTGCTTCTATGACACCTCTTGAACATTCTTTCAAATATCTTAAGCCTCTTACTGCAGGTTTCATCTCTGTCTTCTGTTCTGTGTCCTGTCCAGCAAAACCTAGAACTGGAAAACTCTGCAGCTTCTTGGAGCTCTTGCTTTGGCAAGAGAGACGTTTTTCAGTAGATTGAAATTGGGGTTTGCTTTGTAAGAGGAGACTGTTTGCAAGGGTGACAGCAAACTGCATGTTGCACTGTCATTGTCTTCTGCCTCCTTTACACTGGCTTTGACTCTCATTGCATCTTCTGCTAGGCCATTTCAGAACACTAAATCAAGAGAAAAATGACCTGTCCAAAACAAAACAGTTTTTACCAGGTTAGTCCAGCAGCTGCCCATCGTTAGGCTGACACAGCTTGGAAATGCAGACTCTGCAGCTCATGTCCTTCTGGAAAATGGGATTCTCTTCTTTTTCCTACAGCCCTTAGAAGACTGATTATTTGCCAAAAGCCTTGATATCACTAAATTAATTCTATAAAGCTAATATTTTATTAATTCTTTCTAAATGATAATATTCCACTACTTAAGCTGGGATTTACATTTTATAACTGTGGATCACTGAAGGCAGTATGTAATTTCAGTACACAGGTGTCAGAAAACTAATACGTGACCCTGATACACTCCAGCCCTGTTCAGTGGTTGTGAGTTCATACAGCTGTGGTTGAACTAATTCATGAGTCCCTACAGCTCTGAATTGTTAGTGGATTTAAATGTTAGTGGATTTAAATAAGCTCTGACTGCAGCTTTTTCAAGGCTGTTGCCATTTTTTCAGTAAAAAAGCTACTTTCTCCTTTTGTTCTTTTCTTAGAAGATCTGTCATTAGCATGCTTCCATTTTCTTTATTTCTTCTGGTTATTTTAACATTTGCAGAGTGGCCAGTAATCCAGGCCAGCCACCCACTCTGTACAGCAGAAACAGGAGCAAGTGTGGAAATGGAAGATAGGAATAGTTGGAACGACCAGAAAGAGGCACTAGGGGGTGGGGAGGGCCGCTGTCTCTTCCCTGACAGGTGACCTCGAAGCAGGGAAAAAAAAACGGCCTTTGCCTTCAGCAGTACCTGGCTGACCCTGTCTGTTACTACTTCCACTTTTCTTAATAGTAAAAGAAATGGCTGGTAATTACAAGTGCATTGAGACTTGCATTACAAATGGTGTTTAGAAGAGTTGGGATGCTGTTGGGATAGTGAGGTGAAAATAAGTTTTGGAATGTCTGTTATATTTCCAGGTCTGGTACTGATGTGTGTGTAGCCTGGAGCAGGCTGGCCTCTTGCTTTCTCATATGTTGCCCAAATATAATTACTCTCTTACAAAGTATGCTATTTTAATCTTGGCTGTGCTCTCAGTGTCATGAAATTCATGTGATAATAACGTTCAAGAAACAATATATTAATTTTCCTTCTTAATGAAGGAAGCAGATGCTTTTAATGTACCATTTCTCTCTCCTCACAGATGGCTATTAAAAGCTTTGATAAAAGCAAATTAAAATCTGTTGGAGTGCTGGAGCAGAGCACAGGTCAGGTGACTGACTCGGGGTGCAGTGGCGAGTTTGTGGAAGATGAGGACACGGCAGCTCCTCCCCGGAGTAAATTGCTGCAGCGCAGACACACGGTCAATGTGCCACTGCCAGCAGAGGGCAGCGACAGCGGCTCCCGCGGCCCTGCAGCCCCAGGGCTGCCACAGTCACCGGACTGGCAGGGCTCCGCTTCAGACCACTGAAGGGAAGCACGGGTTTGAAGCCCAGAGCTGAGGAAGTTGGTGGTGTGAATTTCAGCCTTTCACTGCGGGTTACTGCCGGTGACATTGACACACCCCAGTTCAGAGCAGGCACCGGCTCTGCAGTACAGCTGGAATGTTCTGGCACCCTGGAGCCTGACTCCTTTGTTCATACTGGAGGTGACCACACAGCCAGATCATTACTGATCTCACTAACAGGGACGTAACGAGGTAAAAGCAGCAAAATTACTTTCCTGTTCTATTCAGCACTTATCAAAAAGTTCTATGTAACAGTAAACCAAATGAAACCCTGTATTTTTCAGCCACCCACTTTGTTTTAAAAGTCTTTGAATAATTTTTGCATTTTCAGTTTTTATCACTACATTCAGATTTAAATATAAATATATTTATATATATAAAAAGATATATTGGATAACAAGGTATTTATTGCCAGAGGTAATTGAAATGTCTATTTTTATTGTAATGTTACAAACCATTATAGTATATATTTCTGTCTATTTCAGTAGCTGGGCAAACAATAGTCAATAACATCTGCATTACTAATGTGAAGGGATGTAATCCTTGCTAATAGCTCAGCAATGCTCCCCTGTACTGGAGCTGCAAGATCAAGTTCTTACAGAGGAGCCAAGATCCTGGGGAAAAGCGGAGAGCCCTTGACAAAGGTAAACTTTGGGCTTGCTGTTCACAGCCTAATAAAAAAGCAGAAGCAAGCACAGGTGCTGCTTGTGTTTTATTGTAGCATGCATTTAAGTTGCTTTTCCCCTCCTCTAAAGGAAGTAATGCAAAAATGCACAGTTACTCATGATTCTGATCCTGGGCAGCATCCACAGACTAAACTGCTTCAGAGCCTGCTCTGGACTGCTCTTAAAAAGGTGAAATTGCCATTATGAAATGGCAACTTCTCACATCAGTGAGCACTGGCTGGAATAGGCCAAATCCTGCCCCATTCCCAGGGGTGATCACTGAAGAATTGAAGCTCACAGGGAACTACCAAGTGGCTGCTTAGATTTGAAATTCATTTTCTACTGTTCGGTTATGGGAGGCAAAGCTGTAAATAGCACAAGCCAGGTTTTGCAGCACAGTATTTTTTTATTCTTGGCTCATCACATCCAGCTTGCATTTTATTTAATGAACTGTTTGTATAGATAATTCTTTTAACTGTGGTATTAGTAAACTACCTGGCAAAATACAAAGCTGGAAGATAAGAGTGCTGGGTTTTTCAGATAACTTTTTAATCTAAGAGGTAAAATGTCAAATGACATTTGGATTTGAGGGTAATGTGTTTATTTTTCTAATAATTTATGAGTTCATCTGATTTTCTGATGTGCCTTGGATTTGTGCCAAATGATGGAAAGAAAAAACTAGTAAAAGAACTCTTGAAAATGCTGTTTCCTTTGAGTGCTTTTGTCCAAGCATTGAGTCTGTTACAGATTTTCTTGCTTGGTTTTGTAGACATTTGAAGACTTTATCTTGTGTTTACTCCTGGACTTTCCTTCCTCCTACATTTACAGATAATTTTATTAGGTTGTATGGTTTTAGATATATGCATAGAGGTGTACAAAATAGAACTGTTAGTGAAACTCAGCATTTTCACATAACCTCCTTTTCTAGCTCTACATTCAAATTAAATAAAAAAAAAAGAATGTTCAGCTATTGCAAGTCAAAAGACAAAAAAGAGGTAAGACAGGTTTTTCCTTCTTGTGACACTATAAAGATGACTCACAGTAAGTCATTGGTCCTTACCTGTAGCAAGAATAATCCAGATATTTAAGATCTAGTAGACTGTTATAGATCTAATTTCCAAATTACAGAGTGAGAATTTTGCTTGTGTTTTATTGTAGCATGCATTTAACTAAATTATTCTTCAGATTTCTCAACCATATAGATAAGAAAAATCACTTCACCAAACTTTGGCTTCAGACTCAGTGAGGGTGGTAAGTCTGAAGAAATTTGGCACACTCAGGGTATCACTAAAGCTAAGGCATCCTCATTTCAAACACAGAGAAGCAAAATGCACACTCTAAACCAAATGAAACAAAAGTAACAAATGTTTCATATTTTTAACCACATTCAGACAAGATGAAAAACACACCCACTAGTGCTCACTTGAAACAAGTTTATTCTGTTCCAAAAAACACTGCAGTTGGAATCATACACGACCCTGTTAAATTATGTCAGACAAGGGGGTTGTGGTGGGAGAGTTTATCAGCACATTACAGTATCCATCCTACTGATTTCCATAACCATATTCTTGAATAAAGGTACAGCACAAGTTCAGTTTTACTTTATGCATGCAGGAGTTGCAGAGTTTAGGAAAATGGTCTTTTATTTTCCAGGTAAGAAACTCTCCAGCCGTTTGATAAAAGTGGAGGTAGTTGTAAGAACACACGATACCAAGTGTCTGAACAGTGCTGTGCATGACACAGTTAACTTGCTTTGTTTGAAAGCCCAGGAACTGACAGGGGAGCAGTGCAGCTGTTTGCTGGTAACGTTTCTTTACACAGACTGCCTGACAGGAATCCCCTGATCCAAAGACTATTTGGATACCTTCATTGTCAATTTCTAGTAAGGACTTGAGAGCCGGTGACTGGCTGGACAGGCATCCTCCAGGGGCTCAGGGAATCTCCTTTCTAACACTTCTGTGACAGAGTCTGGACAGACTTTAACTCTGAGTGGCTGTTCCCTGTCTCACTTGGCTCCTGTGTTTGCTATCTCCAATAACAGCAAGTTAAGTGTGTGCAGTGGCTGAAAGCAGAGCTTACAGTGAGGAAGGGGCAACAAAACATTCATGCTAATGAAGCCATGGGGAACCCACACTGCTCAGGCCTCTTATACTACAAAACTTTAAGTTATAAAATCCCCCTTCTCAGATTTATTTTACAAGTTATTTGTTGGCCTTTTATAATAATTAAAAAAAGTCAAGAAGCGTAAACATTTTCAGATCTTGCATTCTGCCTGCTAACAGCATTTTTCCAGGCTATTGTTTGGCAGCCTTACAGTAGTATTAATAATCATCCTCTTCATCAGAATCCAACACTTTCCTTCTGTTGAACTAAAATGAAATACATAAAGGGAAAATTGAAGAATCATGGTAAATGCAGGCTGGCACAAGCCTTTCCCAGCCCATGCACGTGGCAATGAAGGCACTGCCTGGGCAGAACCCCCCCGGCCCTGCCCACCCAGGGGCACAGGACAGAGCTGGGCCAGGCTGCCCCACACCACGCTGGCCCCAGGAGCTCTGCTCTGATGGAACCCCAGCACCCACCAGGGCAGGGCAGGAGGTGCAAATACAAACTTCCACCCTGAACTGGTCCCACTGCTCTACTTTATACAACATTACATTTAGAAAAGAAAACTCACCTTCACTGTTGTTTTCTTTTCTGTTTGCTGACTCACTTTTTCAAGAATTTCTATCAAACCTTGTTCTGATACCTAGGAAAGTCAAACAAAATGTGGATAAACACACTCTGAGAGTATCAAACTGAATCACAATTTCCTTTCTTACAAAAGGCTTTTGTATTACAAATAGCCTTTAGGAGCTATTTACAGTTTATTTAACTTACATCTATTATAAACATCTTTTTTAGAGTGAATTTGGATTAAAAATAAATACATGTGAGAAAGAATTAGGAAATATACTCACCTTTCCAGCTAACTGTCCAAATCTTGCCATCTGTATAAGATAATTCTCTACTGCTTTTGCTTTGTCTGGTTTCACAAGTGCTAAATTGCTTACTGCAACAAAAACAGGCTCTGTTCATTTGGGGTTAGAACATTCTCCAATACCTTCACTAGTAAGAAAAAAGTGACAAATGTCCCTAGGAAACAATCTTCTTCATGACAGGGTCATGAAATAAATTGAAAAAGGCACTTTCATTTATGCCAGGTACAAGACAGTTATAGTTCTTACTTTTAAATACTTGCTTCTGATTAAACAACGTTGACTCTTCATATAATTCCTTCTACTAATTTAAATAAAACCCAAAACATTAACATAATTCAGATACTCATCAGCCTCTCCCTTCTAATCACTGATATTGCCAACTGAAAAGCTGCAAGTTTTATCTTCTCAGCAAAACCAGTATTTTTCTAATCCAGCCTCTGTACAACACATTTCTGAGGAGTCACTTAGATGAGTATTTTTTATTAGGAAGTTACTTGGATACTCACATCTTGCACGAGCTGCTTGATCAAGAACTTGAGCTAAAATAGTATTTCTTATCTCTGCTTCCCTGTAAGGAAAAGTGAAGCACACATTAAAAGTGGGATGTCAAACACCTAAAATAACATGCACAGAACAGCAAACTACAGAAGACTTTTGATTTGTGGAAGTGGCTTCTTGAGGTCACTTCAAACCTTCCATTTACATGATATCTTTTACAGCATTTCCTGTCCTGGGAATGTCCATTTCTTCTGGACATTTGCCATTTCCCATTACTGAAGTTACACAGCTGGCAACATCTTCCAGGAAATCAAGGTGGAGTTTCATACTTACACCTTCTCACTGCTCAAGATTACATTTTAAGAGACAAAAGCTGTGCTACCCTTTAGATCCTGCATTTATCCATGTGGAATTGACCCCAAGGCAGTGCATGGTAGAATAGGCACAAGGAACTGTCCATGCAGTTCCAAAAACAAACCAAAGCTCATCTATGTATTTAGAACTTTTCACTAAATCTCCATGTATTTACAACATTTGATTAAGTATCTGCAAAACTGGAGCTTTAGTTTGTGAAACTTTAGTTAACACAGATTTGGACTGTGCAAAGTCAGCTCTTCAAACACTTGTTTACAATTTCCCCCTTAGCACAAACACTGAACACTGTTCCCCCACTGAGCTTCCACAAAAATAATTTTACTTCAGCATTTTACTGGAATAGGCATCCCAGAAAAACCAAATCAGCTGGGAAAGGCTCTTCCTACTGCAATAGCAGCCAAACCCAACCCAAACTCACCACTGACAAAAAGCACCAGTTTGGGAGGAGTTCTGCCAGCCTGCAAGACTTGGATCATAAACTCCTCCCAACCCTGGGGAGCCAAGGGTTCTGCCTTCCAGAAGCAGGTGACAGTGGGAGGGATGATGCTCCCCAGAGCACCCTGCTGCATCCCTGCAGCTCAGGAGGTGACTGAACTCAGACAAGTGCCAAGGGAAACGGAGCTGCTGCTGCTGCTTTTTCATGGTGCCCTCCCACCCCAGCAGGGCTCAGGCAGCGTGGTCATGGCATGGGAGCCACACCTGCATCAAATCTTTAACCCTTTTCAATTCCTTTGTTGGTGGTTTTCCCAGCAACAAAACAAATGTGGGGCAGCATTCCAAAGAAATTAAATACTAAAAAAAAAAAAGAGTAAATGGTTAAAGATGATTAGATGCAAGACCAAAATTCAATAGTCTCATTTATACCTCTGCTTTGCTTCCTGTTGCGATGGATCAGCGGAAGGATCCTGAAGAAGGAGATCAGAGCAAATTTCACAATCCAGAATCATTCCACACAGGACAGAAAGTGAAAATATTCCAGCAGCACTTATGGAAGATAAACCCGCCTGCTAAACCTGCCTGCCCATGGATGAGATGCTGGAAATGGGAATCTGCTGCCCTAGCAAATAAATGTGCCAACCTCTGCTCTCCTCACAGCAGAGTCGTGCCAACAGTGGGGTGAGCTGTTCCTGGGCTAGCCACAGACTCCTGGGGCTGGGGGCAGGAAGAGGCCTTCCCCTTAGCTCTAGGATAACAGGCTTCTCCAAAGCCCAGAAAACTGACAAAAGCATTACAGATCCATTAGAGAAGGATAAGTAAAATGAAACATAACACATTCTCAGCATGGCAGCTGAGATCCCAGAATCACAGAATCATGGAATATTCTGAGCTGGAAGAACCCACAAGGATCAAGTCTAACTCCTGAAACCAATGAAAAGTTAATGAGGGGGTGGTTCTACAAGAATTGGTTCCTGCATTAAACACTAACACATATGAAAAACAAAAGGGGGCAAACTACCAAGTCACTATTACTGGTGACTATTCAGAAGCAAGTAACAAAAAACTGAAAAAACCCTGAACTTTATATAGAATCAACACCTCAGATTTTACAGGTAACAATTAAAGGTGTGAAAGCAGGATGGAAAACCATACAGACAGGAAATGGGGCTGGCTGGAGGTAGAGTTCCTTCACAGGAACAAAAAAATTAACACTTCATATAAATCCATATACAGTTTGTGCCAGAGGATGGTGTCCAATTCCTTTCAGTGGTGCCCAACAGAGGACAAGGAGCAATGGCCATAAACTAAAACACAAGTTTCACTTCAAGATCGGAAGAGCGTC
>JAYDZK010000028.1:4992508-5013680 GCA_034509185.1 Euphonia xanthogaster
GCTGCCGCCCGCCGCGCCCCTGGCGCTGGCGCTGCCCGAGGACGCCCGCCCGGGCACCCGCCTGGCCACCCTGGCCCCCGCGCGCTTCGCCTCCGCGTGGTTCGAGCTGCTGTCGCCGCCCGTCGAGGAGTCGCCCGTGAGCGTGGAGAGAGAGAGCGGCGAGGTGACGCTGCGCGCCGCCCTGGACAGGGAGGCGGTGGCCGCCTGGGAGCTCGTCGTCCGCGTCCAGGAGCGCCGAGGTGGGTGTTAGGCAGAGTCTTAGACGAAGTAGTGGTCCTGTCCCATCAGGGAGTCCGAGGACAGTTTGTCTCCGGGTGACTGGAGACAAAGCACCTAAGGGTGTTTTAGCATCAGGTGTCACATGCAGTGTTGTGGAATGTACTTTTGGTCTTTTAAATCTGGAAACTATTACCATTAAAAACACTGGAAGTGACAAGAGGAAAAGTGGACTGTAGAGCTGTGGGAAAATGCTTGGAGCAGTAAGGTGTTTAGCAGAATTTAAGTGTTTCACCAGCTAGAATTCTTAGTTGTTAGTGAGTGGTTGAGACACAGCCCAGGTGTTTGTTACTAAAATATTCTCTATAGCGCTCATCCTGTCAGTGCCTAATTTGAAGCATGCAGCTGAAGCCATTGAGTCATTGTTAAAGTTGAGTGTGTTTGACTCACAAGCATGATGTGGGGTTTTGGACACAAGGGCTGGAGCCCTTGTGTTAGGCAGCTGTTCTTTCTAAAAAATATCTCAGGAGTTCAATGTACACCATTAAAATGGCATGTCTGTGACTTAAATTGTCATTTTTCACAAGCTCTTAAGTTAAATAGAATAGCTAATTTCATTTGCTGATTACACGTTGGTTTTTAAAATTATCTTTTCCTTTTAAATTGTGATGTTGGTTAATATTTTGCACCTGTGAACATGCAGATTAGTTTAAACATATTTTTAATTTATGAATGGTGGATATCTCTGCCCATTCACAATGTCGCTTTTAAAATTTTTGTATTACTTGCAATTGTAACAGCTTTGCAGAGATTGCCCAGAATGAGTATTGCGATTGTAACAAGGTTGCAGAGATTGTCCAGAACGAGTGTTCTGGAGAAAATCTTATCAGAAGACATGAGTTGGTTGGCCTGATTTCGTCTTGGAAAGGTGCAGGAAGGGTTTGGCATGATGAGACTTTTAGTGGTTGTGAAAACGATTAACTGCTCAGCAGTGCAGCTGCTCAGGGTGATTTCCCTCAGCCACAGAGCAGCGCAGGCGGGAGAGATGAAAAGCTTCCCACGCGATTCCTCTCCCTTATCTCGCCTGCTTTTGACTGAGGGGCAGCCCATAGGAGTGAGAGGCAGTTTATTCCTCGGTGTCTGCGCAATCCCTGAGGATGTCTGCAGGGCTCTAATTAGCGCTGACAGTTTCGGTGACACGGATACTTGTCCCTGTGAAGCAAGGCTACCCCAGCAGCTCCTTTCGCTCGGGTCCTGAGGAGCAGCTCTCAGATCCTCCTCGCCTTCTCTCCGGGGTTTTGTCGTGCCTGTCGCTATCGCGTGTTGGTGTCAGTCGCTTGCATTGGCTTTGTGCTGTGTTCCAGGCTGAGCTTTGGCTGCAGACCAAGAGCTTGACAGACCAATTTCCAAAACACAGCACTTTGTGTGTCCTACCCCCGCTAGTCAGTCTTGAGCAAGGCTGCCTGCCGAGGGGAATGTCATTGCTCCGAGGCAGTGACAGAATCCATCGGGTCAATCCGAGTGTGCTGCTGGGATCTTCACCACTCTGTCATGTAGCTCAAGTTCCAGCCCTTTGCTGGTGTCAGTTCCCTCTGTCAGGATCAAGAAGATGTTGTTAGAGCAGTGGTAGCTAACCTTGCCCCGGGTTACTGCTGGTCTCACCTTTGTGATCGCTTCTCCCCTTACCTAGTCTGAATATAGAAGTCTGAGATTGCCTGGAACAAACTTGTCATTCTGTCATGCCCGAGATTTCACTTCCAGGGCAATGCTTGCTAATGGAGTATAAAAAGTCTGGAACAAGTTTTAACTTAATTTCAGGGACTTTTTTTACCATCATGTAGTTTCACTAAGTAGTTTGGAGCACTTTCCGCTAGCCTAATACATTACTGCTGGTAGTATGTGGTAGTAAGAGAATAAATCTCTAAGAAATATGTAGGACCAAGTTCTGACTCTGAGATAAGGTAGACAGCAATTAATTGTGGACAGTCCAAATGCCATACTTTAGGTAGTGATGATTTTAAGTTTCTTGGTTTAAATGAGACCAAATTCAAAATACATCTTAATACTATTGTTTTCATCAGTTAAACGTTAATAATGGCTTGGTACTTTCAAAACTCTTTCTAGTGGCAGAATGCTGTCATACTCCTTTTATAGGAGTTAAAATACATTTAACATAATACTTTGAAACAGATTTAGAAATTTCTCTCTCTCTGCTTACTCACAATCCAAACTTCAGTAATCTGAAAAAAGAAAACCAAAAGGAAGGGATAGGAGAAAGATGCCTAGCATAATTATGTGTTTTACTTATCTGAAATAGGTGCAGAATATTGCAAAAGCTCCAGGAGAAAACACAGTATTTACAGAAGTGAACTTTCAGGATTAATTCAAGTGTGGAGATAACTACACTGAATTTTGTTGTGAATAAAAGTGCAAGTTCAGGTTCTTTCTCCAGTTTATTTACTTTGCTTTTAGCATTTGTGGTCACTTATTTTACATTACACATAACCATAAACATTTCAGTAGCTGTGGGTTTCTAATATTAGAGCTTATGATATCAGGTGTCTATTTGTTTTTAAGTGGTATAAAGTTGTATTAATTTTTTCAATATTTTTTTTTCACTTTCCACTCTTCTTGCTGCCTGGTAACTGTGAACTGAAATGAACCAATAATTAATTCTGTCATGACTCTCTTCTTCAACCCAGGCAATGATGTTGAGGATAAGACAAGATGTTTAAATACTTTAGCATATAAAGTCTACCCTTTTCCTTTATCTTTTCAGTGTAGTTTATTGAGATTCATTTGTAATGTGCACTTCATTACTTACAGCAGTAAAAAGTGCTTAAAAGCATTGTGCCACAAGTGATCCTAATGCATCTCTGGGCACAATAACTGGTTTTTTGGTTTTATTTGTCTGATGGACCATTCTTAAATTAGTAGCAAGAAGATGGGTATAAGGTAATAAAGCAACATTGAGCAGTTTATTCCTAGTTTGTGACAGCTCCCACTATTTAGGTCATAGATGGGACTGTGTAGATGTCCTTTGCCTGAATTCAATTTTCTTCAAGTGGCATGTAACAGGCTGTATGTTTGTTTATTTTCACCCTTTAGCTAAAAGAGAATTTTGAATATTTTTGTGTTTACTTTCTCTCAATTCTGTCCTGGACAATCAGCACCGCTGTGTGTGCAGGGCTGGGGTTCCAGATGCAGCCATTAGTATCTTGATATCCAGATATCTCCCACATGTTGATGACAAGGAAGGGTTTTCTCTCCTTGAGTTGCATTCTGTTGAAGGTATGAGTTAAGGGAGCTCACTCCACTTGGCCTGGCAAATACCTACCAGTGTAACACACTCACTCATCACTGCCTGAGTATTTCTTGGTAGACCATAGGCTTTGTGCTGGTGCATGTTTACGCATGTCAGAGGTAGATGTGAAGGGCTTTTGCAGTCTGAAGAACTTTTCAGCATCCAGGGTAGGGGTTTTTTTGGCAAAGCTGCAGTTGAGCTCTAAGATTTTTGTTAGTGATGTGCACAAATTGCTACCATAATTATTATCATTACCAGTGTATTATATGCTGTGGTTGCTTTGTGACTGAACATATTTAGGTTACCAATGTCATGGTTTTATTTTAATGTAGATGCCTGAAAACAATCCTTTTTTTATCCTTTGAAATAATAATTTGGTCTATTTTACTGCTACAGTAAAATTAACGGCAATCTGTAGAGGAAATACTATGTTATTAGTTCTGTTTATTCATTGTGTATCTCTCTGGTTTTTTGACACATTGTAGACTTAGTTTTATCACACTTCTGTTTTCTGGAGGCAGTAATTAGTCACTAGAAAGTAGCCAGAGAAAAATCTGGACTTTTTTTAATGGAATCGGTTTTGTTTGGTTTTTGGTGGTTTTTTTTTTGTGGTTGTTTTTTTTTTTTTTTTTTTTTTTTTTGTTTGTATTTTTTAACTGAATGGGTTTTCCTGTGCCTGTGGAGGAGTTTCAGGGCCTGGACAAGAGAGGACATAATGCCTTAGTTGGTATTTCAGCTTCAGGTGAGTTCTTACCCAATCTAAACCTGAACAATGCCAGGCTGGGATTGTCGACAACCTCCCTGAGACACCTCTTCAAGTCTCTCACCAGTCTCACAGTAAAAGATTTCTTCCTAACATCCTAACCTAAATTTCCCCTCTTCCAATTTGTACCCATGACTCCTTTTCTTGGCACTGCAATTCCTGACAAAGGGTGTCCCTCTGGCTTCCCTGCAGGCTCCTTCAGATACTGGAAGGTGCTGTGAGGTTCTGCCTTGGCACCAGACAGAGAAATCAATCTCAAGAGCTGAAAACACTTGAAATTGAAGAATGTCTTGGCAATCTTTATGTTTTTTGTAATTAGCAAACATTTTATCCAAAAGAAAATAAACCAAAAAACAAACTTTACAACCTTAAACCAAAGGGAAACACCAGGAAAACACTGTACATTAGTTTGTGCCATGAAATGCTAAAGAGAATGCCAGAATCTCAGGGCTTAACATGTTTTTTGGCACGCGGTCCTTGAGGAGGAGTTTCCTTTGGTGACCCCACTGATCACTCAGCCCTGGGTTATATTCTTCAGTTAGCCTTGCCTGGAAGGACTGATGGTTATGCTCATGTTTTTTTGGTGGCATTTCAGGATTTTATACCATTCAATTTATCGGGACACGATTTACTCTTTGCAAAAGCATTATGCTATTTTAAGTTTTTACCCAGTGAGCAGAAGGTAAAATTTCTTAGACTGTCATACACATTAATATTTCAACATGGGTACATTTAATTTGAGAAGGAGCCATTATTATTCCATTAGTGCTTGGGGGAAGTGCATTAAAGATCCCACCTCCCTAATCCTGCTGTCTCAAGCTCCCTTGACCTTACTTGATCCGTGGGCTTTAGCTTTGTAATCTCCTGTCGTTCATTTTTTCTCATCAGGGGATTCACTGAGGGTGATGTTTGACTGCCTTCCAACAGTTAACAGCATCTCTTGTATTTTAAATATATTTATCCTGTTAAAATCAACATAGAGAGTGGAGATCCCAATTTTGGTAATATTTTCACCTTGAAGGATATCGTACTTGGGAGTCAAGGATCATCTGTTTTAATTTTATCTGAGGCCTTAGTCCCTTACTAGCTGTATTGATTCTGGGGGGATCATCCCTAAGAATTAAGTAGCTTCTGGGTGATGTTTTGCCTTTTACATTTCTTATTACCTCTTTCATGAATTACAGCTGTCAACAGTTACACTTCAAGCTGAGCTTAAGTTGAACTCATCATCAATTATCCAGCAGATGGGTTTCATTAAACAGCAGTGGGTTTCCTGCACTTAAGTAAAAAAAAAGTGTGTTCTGTGTGCGTTCAGGACAGCTATGGGTATTTACAGGCTTGGAATGTTACTGATTTGTGGCAGACAGGAACATCTGAGGAAGCTGTGGAGCACCATCTTGATGTTTGATCAGTCTGAATATTTTGAAATTTCCTGCTTTCTGTTCTAAGCACATTAAAAATATCTTTCTGAGACTGCTGTGACTTGAACACCAAAGCTGTTTAGATCTTCTGGCTGTTTATCATCTCAAACATTCAGTTTCTACAAAAGAAATGAACTTCCTTTTTTCTCAAAATCCAACTAAATTTCAGCACAAATTTGACAATTTGATAGAACAAATAAATTATAGAACATCCAGGCCAGGCTGGATGGGGCCTGGAGCAGCTTGGTTTAGTGGGAGGTGTCCCTGCCCACAGCAGGAGGTTGGAATGAGATGATCTCTAAGATCCTTTCCAACCCAAATCATTCTAGGATTCCACAGTGATCCAAGGATGCACAGCAGGCCCTGTTGGTGAAGCTACTGATTGTGGTGGCATTTTTACCTTTTTTTTTTTCTTTTTATTTTTTTTTCCTATTTGCCCATAAAAGACTACAGAAAAACAAGCTGGTTTTTCCCCAAGAAACTCTAAGGAAAATTTCATGAGAACTTCCCATCTTACGCTGTCGCAGTAGCTGCTTCTGCTTTAGCCAAGTCCTCTATTTATGATAATGCTTTTTGGCAATCAATAGCAATTCATTAAGACACATGTTTTGTTAGTTAAGGATGTCTCTTGTGATTATTAATTTGCAGTCATTATTTCACATCTGGGCATGCTTGGTTTCCCTGACTGCCACCCTCAGAAGACTGATGCCACACTGGAAGTCCCTGATAACAAGGCCATCACCTTAATGTCTTTTAATTGGTTATTTATGCTAATATCCTTTCTGCCATGATTATTGAGCTCCTCTGATGTTTTCTTTACTTTTGTTTTCTGGTTTGCTTTAACTTCTATTTTAAAAGCTGTATGATGGTAAGGAGCAGAGACATGCCAGGCTGTCATTATTCTGTCTGCAAAAAAGATGAGGCATATTAGGAGAGAACATGGGCTGTCCCCAGCTTGAGCCCATCAAAGTTATCTCTTTAGAAGGTTTATGTTTTATGAATGAGCAAACTACTGCACTTAAAAGTAGCCCATCATATACCTCAGGAATTTTCAGAAATGACAGTAAAGAAATGTTTGTGCATAATTGTCCTATTTTTTGAAGGATATACAGTAGGACTGGGTACAATAACAAGTAGCTTTTATCTCATGTTATGGTATGAAAATGGGAAAAGAGATTTCTCCTGATTGCAGCTAGAGGCTTAGGGCATTAAGATTTTTTCCTGAAGATATGTCTTCTCAAACTCTATGTTCAGTAGGTATTTTACATGAAGACATATTGTAGAATGAGGTTTTAAAATAGCACAGTATGATATTTGCAGAGGATCTTCAAAACTTCAATATCCTCTCAACCAACTCCAAACATTTAACTTGGAGTAATCCAAATAAATACCCCAAGTTTTCAAAGCATATTTATCTATTTAAGGTAAAAAGTGAGAGCAACCTAAAAAAACCTACAAGCCATAAAGAAAAATACCAGCTTGAATACTTAATTTGCTGATGGATTTAGGGCAGTATGTAATAGCAGTAGTAACCTCAAGGCTTGCAAGACTTTTAACACTCTCATAATCTCCTTTTAAAAGTAAATTGTAATGACCTGAAAATGCCAGGAGCAGCCTAGCTTCTCACCCATTGTGGTTTAATCATGATAATATAATACCTCTTCCCTCAGAACATTCAAGGAATGTATAATGTTTGTCCACAATTGCAGAGACATGTTCAGTCAACTACATATTCTCTGTTGTCAGATTTTTAAAAATCATAATATCTGGCATTGTCAGTTTTATCAATTACACTGATGCAGAGAAGCCTACATTTTGCATGAATATAAGGATTTTATTTCCAAGTCTCATCTTATAAAATTATCCCTTGGATTTTTGAGAGAAAAGACAGTCATATAATCCTAATGCAATCAGAAGTCTGAGAATGCGTTGGATTTCACAGATTGACAGCATCTTTTAAAATGACATGGTGAAAAGAGATGGGTTTAGAGGCAGCTCTGACCTACAGTATTTGAAACTGCAGTCAGCTTCAGCAGGCATGATTTTCAAGGCTTGGTTTAACCAGAAGAGCCTTCAGAAGTTGCTGTTAACTGAATGATTAAGTATTAAATCCTTTGCCTTTTTCCTGCCACCTTTGTTGTAACTTTATTGGTAGGTGGGGGAGTATTTTTTCTAGTTGCTGTCTGAAATGACAGGATGTATCAGTTTGGAATGTCTCTCTGCAGTCCAATGAGCCTTCATAACCAGCTGCAATAGCAGGATGGAGCAAATGGTTCGTGTTACTTTATGTTAAAATCCCTTCCCAGGAAATTAATGGTGAACATCACAGAAGAGATTTTTCAAATAAGTCTGGATTCAGTAAAGCTGTAAAAACCTAAAGCAGAAGAGAACCATTATCCCATCAAAATACCTGATTGCTTTTTGTAATTTTCAGTATGTTCTTCCACCTTGACAAGTCTTTAACTTGAACTGTCCCAAGAAGTTCATGATTTTGAGAGGCATTTCCTTTCCTAAGTTCCTCAGTATATCTTAAATTTGATGTGGGAAGAGTAACCCAGTCTTCATAGCATATGAGTATTAAGGGTTTTTCCTGTTTTGTTTGGTTGTTGTTATTGCAGTTTAAATGTTTTAGAGAATTTCCCTATTTTTTTTACTGACTCATCACCATTTATTTCCATTTTTACTATGATTAAACTTCCCAGCAAGTTATTTAATTTTTTGTTTTGCCTTTTTTTCCAAGGGATGAAAATGATGACTGATATATTTCCTGTGAGCAGAAAGGTGGCCAGCTAGTGTATTACCTTACCTAATGTGGTTGGATTTCAGAGCAAGGCAGTATAATAAATCCTTCTGTTTATCAGTTTTCAACCACAGATAGGCATGAAAAATAAGCAATTACAGATAGATACCTATGATGAAGTTTCAGCAGTGGATTATGAAGATTGATTTTGTTGATAGGGAATGAATTTCAGTGCTACAGCTTTTGTCAGTAATATTAAGTTAAAAGGAAGTAATTCCAACTGGAGGGAATATCAGAGAGGAAAAAAGCAGACTTCAGGATGAGCTGCCCTAAGAAGGATTTTTGATGATACACGAATTGACTCTAATAGGGAATTAAGCAGCTAAAGTAGGAAAAACCTCTGGACTAGAGTTTATAATTTTAGTTTTAGTTTCCTGTATAAATTGAAAAGAGAGCTATGGAGGGGGCTTAGATTTGATACTGCAAAGGGCAAATAAGTGGTGTTTGTAAATATGTGTGAAAAGCAATCTGCTTATAGAACCTGTTTTCCTTATTTTCCATGCTGAAGGAAAATAAGAGGAAATAGACTTTCTGATTAAATAAAAAGACAATTTTACCCTTCTGAATAGGAAGTATTATTTTCTCTATGACTTTTAAAAATACTCATTTTTGACATAAGATATTCCAGTGTTATGTTACTGTCATGGTCATGATCAGCAAGGGCCATTTTGTGTTTTATCTCCTCTTGCTCAGTATCTGTGAGAAAGCAATTTAAATTTTTCTGTTGTCTGAAGCTAGGGAAGAAAATCCGTCAAATGCAAAATCTGTGTGTGTGCCAACAATCTAATTAGCAGAACCATTCTTTGAGTAGGATTTCTTTTGAATGGATGACATTGTGTAAGCTATCTATGGTGTGCCTGGCTTCAAAGTCAAACATTTAGCATTTAATATTGAGACAGTTGTAATTGCTGTTGTGTTACACAGGAGTTTGAAAATTTTTTTTGGGAAAATGAAGCCTGGGTCAGATACCTGACTTAGGATCTCAGTAGTGGTTGACTTGCAGTGCTGATGTAGTGGCTGATATCTCCACTGCTTGTCAGGGCCTGGTATTGGGAACAGATAATTTCAGTAGAACCTCTCTGTGTGTTTGTAGGACTTAACCCAAATCCAAGGAGGATTATCAGTTTTAAGCTGTTTCTGCTAAGATTTGAGTGGAATTGTAGCATATTATTTTCTTCTATAATGTAGCAATATTACTGCACATATAGTACTAATAAACTACTATTAACCATAATATATGAATGCAGATTCATGATCATGTACTGTTACTTTTGTATACTGATGTACATATTTAATTAATATATCCGTGAGGTACATATGGGGGATGTTTTGATGGACAGAGGCATTGAGACACCTGAACTATAGGGAGGTGTATATTTCTAAAATTTCTATCCACCCACTGTTTTAAAGAACAAAAAATTTTCGTAAGAGAAAATTAATTTTATGTACCTTATTCAAAATGAGTTGAAAATCTGGTTTAAGGTCTGTTCTGCAGGCAAGAAGCTGTGTCAGTTACAAAACACAAGAGACTGCCTTTTGTGTGTGTCGTGGTAATTACACTCAAGCAAAAACTTGGAAATACTTGCTGTGCTAATTAGAATGTGGAGTTATACTTAAAAAAAAAATCCTGTTCATGAACATGTACTTTGAAATCCTTAATGCATTGTCCTGCTAGACATCCACGTATTACACAGACATTATTGCTGCTGTCAGTCTCTTCATCACATTGGTTGTCCTCTGGCAAGCCCTTGTCCCATCATGCTTCACTGGACACCCTGATGTTGTTTCCACAAGTTGTCAGGTCACATTTGTAGGTCTCTGCAGAGAGGTCCAGTCCTGGTTGGTGTTTCTGCTGTAGTTTTTCCTTTGATATATGGCATGCAGTCAAGGAAAAACTTACTTGCAGTCATTTTCCTCCAGACTGCCTTTGTCTGGGAAATCATGATGATTTATTCAGCATTTTTTCTTATGAATCAGATTGTCTGGGGTTGGTGGAGGAAGATAATATACCAATAAGATCTGTGGAGTCATATGAGGTGGAAATGGATGCTGGTCAAGAGAGGCACTTGAATGCTGTCTCTTCCATTACCTGCACTGCAATTCCTGCTGACTGTCCTAACAAAATTCTTTAGGTTATTCACATGTTTCAGAAGTAACCAACATATTGCTGAAAATTTTGGTCTTGCTAAGATGTCAGAACAACATTAAGGTCTCCTAAATGCTAAAATACAAGTAGCTGGAGGAATGTGCCCAAGTCCTTTGAGTTTTTGAGCAATAATTTTGCTAGAGCATGTGAGGATTAAGCTTGGTGCTTTATGCACTTTTGCACAGTTTTCTTACAAATGTTTCTCATTTGCAAGTATGTTCTAAGTATCAGCATTTTAATTTTCAGTGAATTGGCATTGGTCAAGTGATGAAAGTGGGATTTGTAACCAGATTTATTACTGCTTCTTCAATAAAAATGAATTATTCTTTAATTGGGACTTACTTTTGGACAGAGGAATACCTAATACATGCATGTTAGGAACTCTAGCAGGACTTGAACCAGAGTGAGTTCAGGGGCTGATTAGGAGAATGATTTCCAGACACCAGAGAGACAAACATCAGTAACCTTTCTCCTCCTAGCGGGGTTACCAAGGTAGCATTCAAATCCTCAGTAGGTCTTGCTATTATGGGGGCAGATTTTCAGAGGTTCTTAACCCAGCTTCTAATTTAGTGCTGCTACTTTAAGCCCACAGTATGCCCAGGCAAAGGAGGCTAATAGTGGGTATTTACAAACTTGGGCCAGCTTCCACCAGAGCTGTTCTTTTGAGAAGAGACAGGCAACTTTGACATTAACTTCTCCCTTTTGCAGCTACTCTGTTTGGACACCTTGTAATTAAAATCTTAGGAGTGTTCAAGCAGTCACTGATTGCATTTGGCACTTCTCATTTAGAGCTCACCCTGGCGTGTGCTGCTGTGGTGTATTTTAACCTTGGATCCATGTCCAGCACGTTCCCTCTCTGCATTTTCTTCAGGTGTCTTGGACTGGCTGACCTGGGACTTTTTGGACACACATTCTGACATGAGAACCCCTCTATTTAAAACACATCTGGTACTATTTAGTATAGTAGTGAGAAGTAATATACATGCTGCTGCTTTTGACATTTTTTGGGGTTTTTAAAGGTTTTTCAGCTTCTTGTGGCTTTTTTTTGTGCTACACCCAGGAGAAAGCAAAGCAGCTGCTCTCAGAGTCTGTCTGAATGCTGAAGGGAATTATACCTGGGTGACTGCAAGGGAAGTGCAACAGCAGAGCAGGCAACTGTGCTCTCACCTCAGTGTCAGCTGTGTTTTGTGGTGAGGCAATTTGAGTTTGTCTTTGGAAACTTTGGCTTCACAGGCACTGTTTTAAAGAACATCTGTGTACAGAAGCTGAACTGAGCATCCTTACACTGGGCCTCCCAACACTTGTGTCTGTAGAGGTGCAGTGATACCTAACAGGGGGTCTCACAGTCAGGAAGCCTTTGTAAGACTTGGATGTACATGGAAACTGGGAATTTTGCCATGAAAATGTCAGAACACGTTGCATGTATCCATGTTCTACAGTGGTGCAAGGCATGTTTAATGGGCAAACCCAATACAGCTTCTTTTTCACGAAACTGATCACTTCTGTAATTTGCTGTTTGATGAGTTAGATATTGGGTTTTGCTGTAGGCACTGGTTTTTTTATATGTGCTACTGTAAAACTGATATTACATTCCCTAGAACATTAGCTTCTGGGTACAGGGTATAATTACAAAGAAATTAATTTGGCTTTAACAAGTTACTGTCAATACACTTTTTGTTGCTCTTTAGAGAAAGAAATGGCCATGTACTCACTTACAGGTTTAAAATACAGATGAATGAATACAATTTTACAAGGTGAACTCAAGACAGCCTCAGTGATTCTCCTGGGTGACTGCTGATTTTTTCTGTTAAGAGAATTTTCTGGGTAGAAATAGATGTACTCAAAGGTCATGATGGATTAAGTCTCAGGAATCTAAACTAAGAAATTTCTATCTGACTTTGCCAGTCACAACACCAAGGAGTTTTCTTTACAGCAGCCCATGAGCTGGTTGTTCACAGATGGCAGACCCTGATGTGCTGTGCTAAACTTGGCACGTGCCAGCAGACAGGAACTCCTGAGTGTGGAAAGCTGAAGCTGCAGGAGGTGGTGCTTCTGTGGGAGTGATGGGAGAACATCTGTACGTGCACACCTCACACAAAGGGACAGATTTTAGTTGGAATGTTGGTGTTTTTTGTAGAGGGATGTCATGCTGCAGTAGACAGGGAGGATGAGTACAGCTGTTCAACCTAAGTGAACTTCCTGGGAGAACAGGCTTCCTTGTCTACAAGATATTTTGGCAGCCCTTTCTACTTCAATATGTACTTAAATACTAAGGTCTTTGTATTATTAATTAAATTAAAACTGGTAGTTTTAGATGTTCCTTTTAGCATGTTGTTTCAATTCCCGTAGAGCTGTTTTGAAAATAAATGCTTGTCTGTATGTTTTCATGTATGTATAAATAATAAATCAACACTGAAACCAAGCATTAACACCATCAACTTTAAAAATTCTTCACATCCATTATTAAGCTTGTGGCTAAGTCATGCTGGAAGTGTAGATGGCAGGTTTGGCCTGGGCCACATTCCAGGCTGGAGCACAGTGCAGTGCCAGTGCAGTTGTGCTGCCTTTGGGGGCACACGGGGCTCACCCTTCTGGAGTCAGAGGCATTTAATATGGCCTGCAGGAACCTCAGCTTGCCTCTGGCCAGAACTATTTACAAGGTCAGTGCCAGTCTGCTGGAAGCCAGACCAGCCCACAGGCCCAAGTTTTATTCATACTGTGCTCCCTGATATTACTGATAATTATCAGTTAAAAAAAACCCTTTTGCTCCATCGGTGTCTCAAGTGTCCTTTCTGCTACCTTTTCAGCAATACCTGGCTGATATTTATTGCTTGTTAGGAGATCTGCTATTTCATTAGTTAATTTAATAATGGTAAAAGTAAAATAAATATTTTTTCCTCAATTTTTAAAGATCTTATGCTGTTGATTTTTGGAAAATTTTTAAGTTCCATTTTGTGGTGGTTTGTTCTGGATTTTGATTGGTATTTAATAATATTTCAACTTAAATAGGAGTGAAAACTATATTAGGATTTCAGTGAACTTTATAGAAGGGCAAATCAATGGCTAGAGTAGATTATAATTTTTTGGCAACAAGTATTTAACTTTCAAAATTCAGAGTTGCTGTAACTTTGCATAAACAAAACATTTGATGCTTTTTTTCCCTTCTTCAGAAAAAGAAAACACTTTTTAGAAAAAGGGTAGTTAAAGTTTGAAAATTTAAGAATGGGTGATTTTTCCTAAGAAGATATGTCAGAGGAATGTGATATGGGTGGCCCCAGTCCTGCAGTTCAGCAGTGCTTGTGCTAGTTATTTCTTCCCCACATTGTTCCTGGATGCTGTTCATTCCAGAAAAGCTTCAGACTCCAGGTTTTTCTGGACTATGTGCCAGCAGTATTGCAGGAAGTGCACACTCAGGTCCTGATAGGTTCCTGTTACTCTCAGTGCCATGAAGAAGCTGTCTAATGATTTCTTCCTTTTGCTGTGACCTTTAGGGAAGGACTGGTACCTGGTGCACATGTCACTTACTGTGACAGACGTGAACGACAACGTCCCTGAGTGGGCCATGGAGCCCTTCCCCTTCCTGGCTGCGGTTTCCCCTGAGGCTGCAGGGGGCACTGAAGTGTACAAGCTGCTTGCTGTGGATGCAGATGAAGGGATCCATGGAACTGTAGAATATTTTCTCTTGGAAGGTAAATTTTAACCCTCCCATTCCCTCAGTATTATGCCTCACTATTGTGACTTTTTTAGCCTCAGCTTTATTTTCCCTTCCTCCTGCAAAATGTTCATAAACTTTGAGCTCTGTGTGCAAGAAAAAATAGAGTTTTATTGATGTCTGGACAGATTTCTTTGCAAAGTTGAGTTCTTGCCCATATATATCCCTGGAGATGATGGGGACTGAAGCAGCCAGTAATCCCAAGGCTTTGGCAAGGGGTGGCAGCAATGGGGACTGTATTTATGAGACAGTCTGTGGAGTAGTAGTTTGTTGGGTGGAGAGGAGGGTTAATGTTCCTATCCCTTGTGGGAGTCATGCTTCTGGTTCATTTGTAACAAATTTTTAAAGGTCTGCGCTGTGCAAAGCTTGTACAAACTCAGTGATAATATTTTGTGTGTCTCCTTTTAAGAAACTTTAGTAGTAGTTCAAAAGTGTCTGAGCAGATGAGGAGCAACAATACCTCTCCAGTGGAGTATTTTCTGGTAAGGGATACTTGGGGTGAAGTAACAACAAAGTTCTGGAAGATAAAAGGAAGATGGAGAGAGACTATTCAGAAGAGCCTGGAGTGACAGGACAAGGGAGAATGGCTTAAACTGACAGACAGTAGGTTTAGGTGGGATATTGGGAAGAAATTCCTCCCTGTGAGGCTGGGGATGCCCAGCCACAGAAGCTGTGGCTGCCCCTGGATCCCTGGAAGTGTCCTGGGAGCAAGGTGGTGTCCCTGCCCATGGCAGGGGTAGAATGAGATGGACTTTAGGGTCCCTTGCAATCCAAACTATTTTATAATTCAATGTTAAAGAATAGCGATAATTGTCTAGAGAGTGAAACAGGATTTTGAAATGCAGTCATGAATGATGAAGGTAATGACTGATTTCCAAGTTCTAAACAAACCTTTGAATCTTAGTGTGCATGCTGATCCTAAGCCAAAGCCAACTTGGGAATTAACACTGTATTCTCCTCCTAATTTTAATCAAATAAAAATATTCTCACTGAAGACAATTTGTGGATGTGTTCCTTTCAGGTGGTGAGGACAGATTTGAAGTTGAGAAGGACACTGGCTGGATTAAAACAACAGGTTTGCCATTGGTGAGGGACAAGGAGTATTTGCTGACTGTACTAGCAGCAGATAAACTTGGAAGCAGAGGGTCCCCAGCCTCTGTTTCTGTCATGGCTGGATTTCGACCACCACAGTTCACCAACATCTCGTACTTTGTGTATGTTCCTGAGAGCACCCCGCAAGGAGAACCGTAAGTAACAGCTCACAGCAGTGCACTGACATTGTGTCCTGCTTTTGACTTCTGTTTGATCTCCCCAGAGCCTTGGTATTGTTTGTGAATCATTAATAAATACTGTGAGAAGCAATTTAGGTCTCTTAATGGAAGTGATCCCAACACAGTTTGATGTATTGTTTTAGTCACCCTTTTACAGGGAGAGGTGCTATTGAATAGTTGGGCTTTCTTACTTTTTGAAATTATATGGAAAGGGTTAGATGTTGATTGTTTCTTAACTTGCAAACAAAATGCAGAATAGAAATTAGTACTGTTACATCATGAAGAAAGATATCCTGTGTGAAAGAATACATTAATTTTATGTGTCAAATTTGGAGAAGTGCCTTCACCACCAAGAGAAAATTGGAAAAACCAAGATTCTTTTTCCTGTCTTCATCACAATGACATACTGAGCTAAAATGATGATGCTACAGAACTTTGCATTTTATTTCTCCACCCTTTGTATCTCCATGTCAAATGAAGTATCACAGAAAATGTTAGTAACATAAGTCCATGTGAATACTCAGTCCCTTCTTTTCCAAACTTTTTTCTCTTACAACAAATATTTTCTCTTTTACTTGAATTGAGAATACTTTTGTCCAGTCAATGTGTTCCTTCTGTGGTAGTTCAAATATTATTAATATTATATTATCTGTGGTGCTAATGTTCAGTCTGGAACATTCAAGTTTACAGTGTCCAAATAACTAAGGACTGCTAAGATTTAAAAAAAAAATTTAGTAGATAACAAGGGTATTTTTGTAACTGCAATAAAATTAAATGTCACAGGCATAAAAGAAATAGAATAACTGCAAAATACTATAATGCCCATCAGATTCCTCCTGTCTTGTGTTCAATAATGTTTAGAATTAAAAATAAAATTATTCATAACATTTTTATCACTATTAGAATTAGGTTTTCACACCTTAGATGACAGTAGATTAATCAGTTGATCAAATGGCTTGGTAATATCCAAAAGGAATGAAGTATTTTGTGTGGTTATTACATCTAAAAAGGTTTGAATATACACAATGAAAGTGTGAAAGTTTTTTCTGTAATGTGTTGGCCAGAAATAGCCACGAAAATCCATTTGGAATCCTAAAGTTCTCTTATTTAAATTGGATCAATTACCCAGATATGCAGGTGTAGTGGTTTTGGTTTGCCAAACCAGAACAGAGTTGCTGTTGTGCATTGAATTTCTGGGTTTAGGATTTCCTAATCAGAGCCTGATTTAAGGCTGCTGCTGAGCAGAGGAGCATTACCAAATCTTTCCCTTCCTTTGGTCTGCCTGTCACACCAATGAGCTACAGCTGCACAGGCAGCCTGAGATGAGGAGGTACAAAGACAAAAAGGGCAAAAAAAGTTTTCAGTTGTTAAATGTGGTCCCAGCATGGCCTTGAGATTTTCAGTGCTGGCAAGAGAGGAGTGGTGGCTTGAACATGCAACCAGGGCAGGGAGCTGGAAGGAGAGCAAAATAATTCCTGTTGGCAGGAATGCATTTGTGCACTGGCTGAAACTGCCTGTGAGACCTCAGCACAGGAAAATACAGGAGAAAACTGAAGTGAGACAGTCACCCACAGCAGTGCTGTCCATTGGTTCAGTAGTGCACCAGAGGGAAGTGAGTGAGGCACAGCAGCATGGCAATGCAAGGAGGGAAAAAGGAGTTTGCACAAAATGAGTTTGTGGGTTTTTTTGACTGTAATTACCACAAAATCATGTTGGTGTGTTCTCCTGGGAGATGGAATTCTTTTTCCTAAGAAACTTGCATGTTAAAGCAAGAGAACTTGAGGAATTACCTTTCTGGTTTAAATCCTTTAAAAATATTTAGTTTTAAATTTCTTCTTTTACTTCTTATTGTGGGTGTTTCCACTTGAAGGCTTTAAACACGTTGCAGTTCAGTGGAAAAAAGATAGTGTCAGATGAGCTAAAAATATATGTCCACTGTAAGCTGTAATGCACACTGCTGTTAGGGCCTGGCTTTTATCCTTTAGCTGTTATCTATTGGAACTTTAGGATGGTATGACTGCAGCAAACTTACTGTGCTGGCATTAAAACAAACCTTTTTCATCTTGCTTTATCTTTTAGTTTCCTGCCTGAAAACCATCACTACCACAGAAGGAAGTTGAAGTAGGCAAATTCAGTTGCAGCGAATTTTAAATCTTCTATTCCTGCATTTTTAATCCTTACTGTGTTCTGCTTCCAAGAATCTTTATCTGTTTTAACCCCAAGGTGATAGAAGCACTGTGTAACAAAATGCTTGAATTTGGTGTTTAGATACAGCTGTCACTGATTTCATTGAGGATACTCTGAGCAGACCTGCAGGGTTGCACCATCATTCCTGATATGCATCGCTTTTGTCATATTTTTCAGAATGTCATGTTATGTCCTTGAGTCCTCTCTTTTTATTTCTTTTAATGCAGCTTTCTTACAGTCACTGCTGTGTCATATCAAAAGAAATCCCTGAGCTACAGCTTGCTCACTAATCCTGGGGGTCTGTTCAGCATTGATCGGGCAACGGGAGAGCTCAGTCTAACTCGGAGTGTGGATTATGAAGGAGACCCCCACCAGTTCCTCCTTTTGGTCAGGGCAGAGGAGAGCGAGGAGCAGTTCAGCACTGCTGCTGAGGTAGGTGTTCCCCTCCAGCAGCCTGGCTGCATTTCAATTTTTCTTCATCCTTTTGAATCTGGACAGATTCACCAGGAGCTCCCATTTCCCCATGCTGGCTGTTCTGCTGTCCATTTCAAAAGTCTTTCTGTCTGTGGGGAGATGTTGAGGAGTGGTTTAGGTGCTCTTGGATTTCACTCTTGCAGATGCTCTAAAAGCTGTTTTTGAGGGATCAGTGTGCCATCGCATCATAGATCCCAAGCCTTATCTGGTAACACATGGAAATGAGTGTGGCCAAGCCAGACCTGAGGTTTTGTCTTACTCTGCTTTAATGAAGTATGGAGGTACATTTGAGATTATTCCACTCTAAAGCAAAGGCAGGACAAAGAATTACTTGTTTTTTATCAAGAACACAAAGTGAACTCTTATGAAGAAAGTAATAAAAATTCACTAATATTAAAAGCTGATGGTTTGTGGTATTTTAGAAAGCTGTTTGACAGCAAAAATATTTCTTAATATGGTTATTACAGTTATTTGAATTCAGAGATTCACTGAATTAGGAAAAGCATACTATATGAGTTTGTTCCTGCTGCAGGAAATAAGATAGGGAGCTGGAGACAGAATTATTAGGACCAAGTGTGAGGACACAGAGACAGGAAGCAGTGTGCCAGTGTAACAAACACTGGCTGTAGCACACCTGAGCCTGATAGTTTCAGTTGACCCTTGTATACTACAAGATGAAGAATGGTAAAATATGACTCAAAGGAGGATTATGAGATGATTTAAAATATGTTTAGCCTAGAGGTAGTTTAACTTGTACCTGCTTTGCACTGATACAACCTCAGTAGTTGAGAGAGCAGCTCTAGTTCATGCAAATGTGCTCTGCAAGGCTCATGGAATACAGCTCTGCTTGGTGCTCTGTGATGCACAATGCCTCCACTGATTGCATGAGGTGCAGCATGAGCCACCAGAAAGGCTCCTTTACACACTCCTTACTATTGGGAGTGTAAACTGTGGACTCATACTTGACACAGGAATAAGGAAGCATTTGTAAAGATGTTAGAGGCAAAATTGTATCTCTTACTTGGTTTTCCAGAACCATAGAATATCCAGAGTTGGAAGGGACCCACAAGGATTGAGTCCAACTCCTGGCCCTGCACAGACACCCCAACAATCCCACCCTGTGCCTCAGAGCATTGTCCAAGCACTCCTTGAGCCCTGTCAGGCTTGGGGCTCTGATCACTTCCCTGGAGATCAGTTCCACTTCTATCTGATTTGTGCTGCTGTAATTAAATTCAGAACTTGGTCTTAGAGATTTATAATGCTAAAATGTAATATGCTTGGCAGTAGAGTTTTTAGTGTTGCAAATCACAGAAGTGTTGCAAGATAAGATAATGGAAAAAGGGTGCTTGGCAAGCAGATGGTGCATTTTCCTTTAAACTAGTAATGAGGAATAATCAATGGAGATGAAGGGTGAGTGGAAAACATTGCTGCAGGGTCAGGGACTTGGCAATTGCTAGTATCTTAGAATGTAATATTTCAGTGGCACTCAGCAGAAAAAGAGCAATCTAAGAAAAATGTCTTATCCTATAGCTGCTGAAGACTTCAAAGATGTTTTTTGGGAAATTCTTCCATGTGGTATTTCCAGAGCAGTGAGGTCGTTCCCTTGATTCCCTTTGCTGTTTAACGTTCCCCTCTTCTCCATTAAGGTTTTGGTTGTAATCACAGATGTGAATGATTGTGCCCCTGAATTTCATCAGTCGATTTACAGCAAAGTCGGTGTTCCTGAAACAGTTCCTATGACAACTGCACTTCTCCAAGGTTAGTGCTCCTGAAGCCATTTATTATGTTCACTGTATTTTTCTCCCTTGCACCACTTAGAATTCAGTTCAGAAAGCAAAATTACCTGTCCCAGTGTGGGTTGTTGCAGCTCTCTGAAGGCAAATGATACCTTGTAGATTCATGTCAGAGTTATTTACTGCCACAGCCCCAAAAAAAATTGGGGGACAGGAATGCAAAGGAAACAGATTTTCTTTGTGGAATTTTGAAGTAATAGAACTTTGTTGTGGTTGGTATTACAGCAGCAGGCTCATAGTAGCAGCCTTGCTGCATTTCTTGAAGGAAGAGAGTGATTCTGGATCAGAAGTTATGGTCTGCTCAGCTCTCCTTCTCTGCCTGTCTCTCAGAGTCCTGTGTGGGCTTGCTGTGGGAATTCTGCTCTCCTGCATTAACAGCCTCTTGTACACTTTAACTGTTCTATGGTAGGTTTGGTTTGGATGCTTGACAAGAAGACTTTGCTTCTTCCCAGGGAGACCAAGAACCTGAGCTTCAAGTGGTGGTGCTCTGTAAAGTGCAGCAAGAAAACAAATCTGTGTCTATTAAGCAAATGTATAAGGACCTTGTATTAGTCTTTAACCCTTACATAAACTTTCTCTAAATCTTGAGGGGGGGGAAGGAAATTAAACTGCTGGAAAATTGCTTTTCCCTGGTAAATAGGCTTTTATAACCTCCTATTGCTCTGTTTAGTGATTTATCCTGTACTGATGGTAGTTTGTTAGTTACTGGTCTGGTAACTGTGCTTTTAGCATAGATTTTTGTAGGTTATGAATAGAATCTGACAAACACATAATGGGTACCAGCTGGCTAATATATGTAAATATCCCATCTTTAATTTCCCAGTGTGTGATCTGAGTGATTTTGAGTCAGCAGTGTAGGTCAGGTGGACATGAGAATATACTTCTCTATGGGAGAATATATTCTTGATAGCACAGGACTCTTTAACAAAGTCAAGATCTAGCATCTAAATTCCCCCAGAGACTTAACTTTTGGTTTTTTAAATTACTTATTTTTGAGTAAGGGTTAGTTCACTGTCCTGGTTCAGGGCAAATTTGGGAGAGAACCCCCCTCAAAGGGCTCCTCTAGGAAAGCAGATTTAATCAGC
>JAYDZK010000028.1:5013780-5054018 GCA_034509185.1 Euphonia xanthogaster
TGGGGTCACAGAAAGATAAGCAGGCCTGGAGGACCTGGGTGAAGACTTCTGACTTAGTTTCTATGACTCAGCATTTCCTTGTCTCTAAGCCTCCACCTGCCACGGGGCTTTAGCTAGCCCTGTGTCTGCCACAGTCATCAATGTGCAAAGGCGTCTGGATGGATTTCTCATTATGAAATGACTTCTGGTGACACAATATTATCTCAAATACTCCAAAGAGCCACAAAAGGATTGTTATTCCTTAAAACAAAACCAACCAAACAAAAATACTCCAACCAAACAAAAACAACAACAAAAAAAGACTTCACCAAAATTTCTCTTAAAGGGTACAATAGCTCCCTTTGCTCTGCAGAGGAAAATAAGCCCAAAACAACAACACAAGAACCAAACCCACAAACCACATAATGCGGAAAGGGAAATGGTTGGGTCTGGATTCTTTCTTTACTTTTCCTGTTTTTACATCATGTAATATCCTAACTCCAATCAGAATACTTTCCATAGAGAAATAAATAGTTTTCTAAAGTGCTTTAAGATGAACAGGAAAAGAGTGCCATCATGTGGCACCAAAGTGTGTAAAATATGTGTTTGTTTTCTCTAAATGCATAGCATTATTAAATGCATACACATAGTAGAAAAATCTTATAATTAAAAAAATCTGTATCTGCCAGAAGTCTTTTGGACTTGCAAAGTCAATCAAATTTCAGAAGCATCATCCCCCAATTAATTCAGTGTAACTGTCTTTAAATAACGCTATGTTAAAAGATGAAGAGACATGACTGATAATTTCTGATGCATCATTATGTAATGAAAAATATTAATAGCTCATGAAAATTGTGTAAATTAGGTACAAAATATGAAATGACTGGAAGGAATAAAACCAACTGTGTGGGGACAATTCAAATGGAGAAGGAGTAGACCATACTCAAAGAGAAAATACTGTATTGGACAGCTCTTCATCTCTGAAAAAAACCATAATAATAACAACAACTCAAGTGCATCATAGTCATGCCCAAAAATCATAAGGGGATGCTGCATGAGCCACAGTTCTGATGGGAGATGTCAATCAAGGGTGATGCTTCAAAATCACTTTACTAAACATGAATGCAGAAAATACTATACAGAGGAAAAAGTACCAAGCTCTTGCCAGTTATTATGCCCCAAGACCCCTCAAACCTGAAGAAGGATGTGCCTCCTGTTTAATGACCAGTAATGAGGAAGGTTACAGGGTCAAATTGTCTCTTTGCAGGACTAGGATATGCCTCACTAGCAAAAATTTATTTCCATCAGTGCTGCCCACATGCTAATAACTAGTTTAAATATAGTTATTAACCTCATAAAATCTATCAAAGTTAGAATTGTTTTGTTTAATGACCAGCCGCTTCTCAACAGCTGATGGCACCCACTATGCCTTGCATCATATTTCTTATTAAAAAAATCAAGGGAAAAATATCACTTCAAAATTCAACATCTTGGCCTTGTTTATGTTCATCTTCAATCAACTCCTTCAGTCCCCCATGCAGGTGCACAGCAACAGCAGACCCTGACACTGGCAATGGGTAATTTCCTTTGTTTTCTCCCAAATCTGTCCTTGTCCTCTTCATTTCCAGTACCCGACCCAGACTCATAGTCCTGCAAAGGCCCAAATTAGAGAAAAGCATTAAGCTGAAAACAAACACAGTGGTGTGTGGCACTGGAGATGGATGCTTTGGAAACACATACCTGGAGCTCTCACTTCAGTCCCCACAGGAACCCAAAGTGTTGCCTACAGGCTGAACTGGGAATGAACCTCCAGTTGCTTTTGTAGGCAGCATGTGGCACTTTCAAGCAACAGTCCTCCATACAAACATAAGAAATAGGGAATTACAGTTTCTACTTCTCCTCCTTCTGCCTCTCACAGAAATACTTTAAATAAGCCTCCCCAACTTCCCTCTGCTTCAATTTGGGAAGCTGAGAAATGTTGGATGTAAAGTATTACAGAAATATAATGTAGTCCCACTCTACCACCAGCTTCAGAACATTTCAGCATAAAGTGCTATCTTTTCCCTGAAGATTTGTAACCAAAAAGACAACAATCCAGAAGCACTGTTGAATAGGTGCCTCTCCAGACACAAAAAATCCGAGTCAATTATGTGCATAACTATGAGCAATTCTAACTTCAAACAGATTTAAATTGAGAAGATATAGTGCTAAATTTACATCAAGTTAAAAAATTCCCACATTTCAAATTAATTTTCTTTTTTTTTTTTTTTTCCTCCACTGCTCCAGATCAGGCTTTATATTCCTACTGTGTTACTGTACAAGCTGGCTTGTACTGGGCAATCAATTAAAAAAAAATAAGGAACCAATTGAATCAATTCAATTATAAATAAGGAACCCCACCTGGTTCCAGAAATTGTCCCCTGGGTTGATATACAGGGACCTCAACCAATCCCATTCCATCCTAAGCTGCAGACATGTCACTGGTCGGAGAAGAGCTGGGCAGTATTAAGAGCAGACCAATGAACATTTCAGACTGAGACATTGTCTTGGTTCAGGGCCAATTTTGGAGAGAACCCCCAGCTGGGTTGCTCTAGAAAAGCAGATTCAATTGGCCCCTCCCCCTACCGGTTCAGAAGAAAATACCTCCTTAGAGAAAAGTAGAAAAAACCTGTTTATTAAACAATCAAACTTAAAAAATATTAAACAATAAAACCTCTTGCTCCTCCAAAAGAGATGACAAACTCAGAAAAGTCCCCTCCCCGGGTTGCAGCTCGGCTCACTCAGTCTTCTCAGTCCCTCCGGCGCTGGAAATGCCGCAGCCCAGGCCCAGCTGGGTGGGCCACAGGTGCGAGCTGCCGGTGCTCTGCTGGGTGTTCAGTCCAGAGCAGGTTTAAACAGGCCCAAAGAAAAGAGAAAAAAAAAAACCACAGTCCAGGGAACTTCTTTGTCTCAGCTAGCTAAAACTAACTAAAACAAAGGAGAGCTCTGTCCCACTGTCTGTCCATCTGCAGACAACTACAGTCCTGGAGGAGGAATGATGAGGAGTGAGTGCAGTGTCTGATAACAAACTGCGTGCTTCTTCTCTCCCCGCTTCACTCTCTGGAACAAGTCTTTAAGGTGCAAAACTTATTATTCAGCATAAACAGAACAAGACGACTGGGGATAAAAGCATCATACAGTCAACCCAGGACATTCACTAAAAAGCACAAGGGACAGCAGAGTTCTCTGACTGATTTCAAGCACCTCATGCCGAGGCAAATCCTGCTACAGTAGCAGTTAGTGCACTTACCATTCCAATTCACTAACTTTGATCTACACAATGTCTTTCTCTTCTTCTGCTAGTGACAGCCACTGACTGTGATTCCAAGGAGAATGCCCAGCTGCTGTATTACACTCTGAGCCAAGACTTCAGCATCACTTCTCATGGCACTATTTTTCCAGCCACACGGTTGGACTACGAGCGCCCTAACCACCTCTATGAGTTCATCATCATGGCTGTGGATCAGGGGGAAGAGCCCAGGACTGGCACAGCAACTGTTAGGATCCATGTCTCCAATGTGAATGATGAAGCACCTGAGTTCTCTCAGACTATGTAAATACATATTCTTCAGACTCTGTTATCTTTTACTGTTGCTTTTTGTATTTTGGTTGAATGGCTGATCACAGAATGGCAATTGGCTTTGGTTCAATCAAAGCTGAGAACTGGTCTGACAAATGTGGGGTGATATATTGACTCTGAAACTCTCAATAAAAAAAAAGGTAGTATATAAACAAGATAGCTTATTACATTTTTATTTATTATTATTTATTATATCTCTTTTATGCACTTTATTTTTTCCAGCATGTACTGAAAGATGTGGTGCAATAATATTAGATTATACAGTTCAGGAGCACCCTTCCACCACCAAAGGAAATCAGGCAGAAAAAACAGGCAAAAGAGCTGTTGCCATCAGCCCTCATCTAGAGACACGGGGGAATTTTGCCTTTTAATTAGGCAGTTTAAACTTAGAGTCAGCAGTCTGCATCCTTGGTTTATAGCTGTCAAAGAAAAATGCTTAGATGACACAATCCTAAATGGAAACTGAATTACAAAACCCACAAGATAAATGCCATTAAGTGGAGTTCACTTAATTTCACTTTCCATCCCTTACAAATTGTATGTATATATTTTTTTCTTCTAAATACATGTAAGCACTTTTCTTCCATAGCTGGGACTCAGCAGCATCCAAAGCAATGCCAGAAGTGCTATAAACAAACTTGCAGTGGTGTTAGAGGCTTAGTAATGGAATTTCCAGTCAGCTTCTGCACCAGCCTTCTACTTTTAAAAGTAGAAGTTGCCCACAACAAAACCAAAGCAAAGATTTCAGTGATGTTAAGCTTGGGGTTTAGCTGAACAAAACATCAAAGCTTTCTGACAGTCCTTGTTTTATGTGCAGATAACCTCTGCCTTTGAAATCTTGTGCTTTTCTTTCTTTTCTAAACATTGCTGAAGAGATATGGCTTGGGAAATTCGATCTTTTGTAATTTAATATTGGATTTCTCTATATTTCCAAATACTAAACCAGGTTATGTTTCTCACTTTTCCTATTTTTCATTTAATTTCTTTTACTATTCAGAGATATTGAATATTTATCTGCATCTGTTCCTAATATTTGAATCAGAAGCGAGTGATACTGTTTAAGATGCTGTAAACACCTCTAACAAATTGGAAACAGGAAACGTAGTTTAAAAAAACTCCCTGCCAGCTCTTGTACTCAAAGTTTACTGAAGTATATGATTAAAATAATATTAAGTTACCAAACCTTCACAAGAAGCTTTTCTGTTCTCTGTGCAACAGCAGGGAATCTACTATTGTGTGTATGCGTAGATAGGCATTGGAATTGAATTTACCTCTTGGAATACAAATTATCTCAAAGTTTTGGTTAACTAGGCTTTGATTTTTGCTTTATCTTTTCTGTTATGAAAAAAAATCTTGAACCCAGAGGTAAATTTCAGACAGAACTTAGTTGAACTTTTCCATTAAATGGAATCATAGTGAACATATGTAAATTGGGGCCTGTTGAGGGACTGTTTGCAGTTGTGCTCTGTGGCAGACTAATACAAATCCAGGTGATGGTGTTGTCCTTCTAGCCCTTTGTTCAAACAGATTTACAGCCCAGTATAAACTCATGATTCCTTGCCATGAGCTCTCTTTCATTGCAGTTATTCTTTATCTCAGTTAGGAAATGCTTAAGGCTACCATTCTCTTTCATGCTGTCAGTTTTTACTTTCTCTTTTTTAAGAGATCTCTTCTGAGCTCCACTCTCCCTGTATCTCATGTAAAAAATTATCAGTATTACTGTTCATTTGCTTCTGAGATGCACAGTTAAGACAGTGTCTTGAGGTTTGTGACTGAGCTAAACCAGAATGATTTACTTCTCTTACTCCATTGCATATAAATTTGGGGGAAGAAAAGAAGTTGCTTCTATGGAGGTTTCACAGAAAACATACATATACAACAAAAGCAAAGGAAAAGGTTTTCTGTGCATCCATTTTCTTTTCCTGTCCTTTTTTTGCTATTGTCAGCATCTGGCCAGTGTGTCCATAAGCACTCTGGCCCCGTGGGGCATCTGTGTTCTGGTGGATACAGCCAGCTGCAGTTCACTCTTACAGCTGAGCTTTGGGATATCTCCTGTGGACAGGCCTGGGGGGTGCTCAGTCTGCCACACGCTCAATGCAGTCAGATAAAATAATAAATATTTGGGACTTTGCTAAAGCAGGGGGCTTTTCTACTCCAGAGAGCATTAAGCTTAGGCTGATAATGCCTCTTAAGAGCTTACAATGTCAGTGATGTGTCTGGACTTGAGCAGAGATTTTTGTAAAACTGACATTATGCACATATCCTCCACATCTCACTCTCATCTTAGTCCTGCTGGGGCAAGGACTGCTCTGAAAGTCTTTTGAGGGCTTGTGTCAGAAAGTGCTGTGATGGGAACTGCTTTAACTTAGCAAATGTTAGCTTGGAGTCTGCATCAGGAAGCTCATTTTTTTAATTCAAAAAACCCAAGTGAATTCTGCATTTAGCACAAGTCTTGTTGCACAGCTCATCTTCAAGGCTGTTGAAAGTTTAGAGGGAAATATGGGGGTAGCAACAGAAGCATGTGGATGGCTGGGTAGATCATCAATGCTATCATTTCACTGCTTAACAAAAAAGCATCATATCAGTATAATTGTATTAGAAAATTACAAATTCCTGCAGGGCCCTTTGAACAAGCAGTTAGTAGGTGTTGTAAAGCTTAGTTCTGTATATATTATATCCTGGTTAAATTCATGGATGTGCTGTTGTCTGGGTTTTTTAACAGCTACAGGAGCTTTGTTTCTGAAGATGCAGGCCCAAACACACTGATTGCCACAGTTAATGCTGTTGATCCTGATGGAGATGGTGTGACATATGATATTCTGTCTGGGAATGAGAGAGGGAACTTTGTTATCGACCCTAAGAAAGGTAATTGTACATTAGCTCTTTGCTGCTGTGGTCATGATGTTGGTTTTGTTGTGATGCACCTTGAGTTTGGTCTTACTATCTGAATAATCTGAAGAGCATATGCTATCTTTGAAGCTTAATTTTAAAAAGTTCAGGGAAAGAATGCATACACTCTCTTATAATGATAAAAATTGTATGCTTTCCTCAAATCTGTGTATAACTGTCCTCTCTTACCTGTTCAGTGTTTGCTTTCAGTCAGTAACTGAATAGAGAGCATTATTATAGATAACAGGTTGCTTCAGAGACAGTAACTTAATAGGGAATGTTATTATTGATGACAGGGTGACATTCCAAAATATCAGACAAGTATCCGGATAGAATTTAATATAAGAAACTGGACATCTGGGGTTTTAAATGAGGCTTTTCCCACCCCATGCTTGTGTCAATGTCCTGATCAGGCTGATGAGAGCTAACATTTCTTGGCTGGATTTATCTGTGCAGTGCTGACACAAAATGAAGTGTTTGTAGGTGGAATGAGACTATGACGGCTTTATTTCAGTGAAGGTAGAAGTATATAAAATCTGAACTAACCAAGTATATTTTTCATTTAAGGCTAGACTCACTCACATGACCAGTGTTGTTTAGCCAAGAATACTGCATGCACGAGAAAAAAAAGATGTGTGGAGGATACTTTGCAGTTCAAGGCATTTGTTCTGAAATGCCAATTTTCCTATCTTTTAAGGTTGTTTTCAATAGTCACATATTTTCAAAACATAAGAAAAAAGATTCCCACCACATTGGTGTCCTCATTAGGAAAAGTAAATAAAATAAATGCACAAACACCAACATCTGAGTACTTGGCATATCCCTTTAAATTAATAGGATTTATTTGCTGTTGATTGCTTGAAAAAACAGAAGAGGATGTTTTGAGATTGAAACAGGCAAACAAATTGAAATCCCATTGAAGGATTGAAGTAACTTAATTAACTTCAGTTAAACTTCTTTGTATTTTGAACTGCAATCAAAATCTGAACTTTGATTTTTCAAAGCAGAAGCATTGAATACATAGGAAGGAACAAGCTGCCCTTAGTTATTCCTTCACTTTATTTCATAGAGTTCACTTAACATGAAATTTTAATTTCAATGCAATCATGGTTTTGGAATATTAATGTTAGATTCTGAAATGTTCCCAAAAATATAGTCTGCAGGTAACTTGCAAACATTGAATCATGACCCTGAGTTTACTATGATCTCCTTTACTTCCTTTCTGACTTAAAAATAGAGTTGCAGGTTCCAAGAGTTAAATTTCTACAGATGCTTAGGCACCTGAAGAGGAACAAAGTTTTTGAAAGTGTCTAAAAGCTACAGCATTAATATACATGGCACTTCTGAAGATCTTTTTTTGTGAGAAACAGATGGTTTTGGTCAAAGCATCTCAACATTTGATTGATAGTATCTCTTGGGATTAACTCTATAGCTTTAATATAGAAAATCATTTATAGGTACATGTATGCTTTTTTGCCAATTAATTCTACAGTATTTGAAACTTAACTTTAGGAACATTAGCATTTTTTCCAAAACACTTTTAGGCTTTTGTTGCTGAATAAACCAGTACAAGTTGATACAGTGGCTTACAGCAGTTTCTTTTCAGGAATGATGTCAGGGGAATGGTCTGTACCCTCTTATAGAAATGTGGAGGTATAGTGGAGAAGTGTCAAAGATAAGTGCTGCAGCTAAAACAATACATTTTCAAGCAAATTTAGTGACATCGATGGTGTGAAAATACTCTGTTGTGATGGCAATTGTGATTATTCCTGATGAATAACAGATGTGATGGATGGTGGAGCAAAAGAATGACAGCCCCTCTCTGCAGGGTCTCAGGCACCTGTGGTTCCTTCTGCATTTGTAGCACTTCTTTCTGCCAGTGCCTCTGTGTCCTCTGGGGAATTCTGAGAGGCAGAACAGAGGTTTCTCAGCCTGTGCCGCTGTAGCTCAGTGCTGCTTTGCCTGAGCTGCAGGAAGGCAAACTTGGAGTCTCAGCTGAGCTGTCCATGGCAGCTGCAGATTGATGAAAGCCATTATGTGCAGGTCAGCTGAGTTGTGGCTGTTGGCTCAGTTTGCTCTATAGACAAACCTGCAGACAAACCTGTTGTGGTATCTTTATTTTGTTTTATTGTGGGACTGCAGTAAAAACACTGGAGTCAAATTAAACAGCACAGCCTTATGCTTTATGGAAAGCTTAAGGAAAGCCAGAATGCTTTGTTGTCATGCTTACTAGTGAGAAGAGTAATGGGAATGGGTTAATGCATCAAAACCCCACAACCTGTTGTTTTTACAGGGCTAGTTAGACTTCGTGCAAGCCCATTTCCTGAGCTGCAGGGGACAGAATATGTTCTGAATGTCACAGCTACTGATGATAATGCCTCTGGAGGGCCCCATCCTCTCACAAGTACTGCCCAGGTTGTTGTGAAAATTGATGATGTCAACAATAACAAACCTGTCTTTCAGAAGGTAAATATATGAGCCTCTGGCATTTGTACTGGACTCTGTTAAAAATGTTTTAGCACTGTTGGCACTGCAGGTGTGCAGCAGATGAGCTGGTCAGGAGGTGCTCTGCTTTCCTCTGGGTCCTGTCTTCTTCTTTTCCATTCCTCCCTAAGGCTTTCAGGGTTTGTTCTGCTCTTGTGGCAGAACAGCTCCTGTGAGCTCCTGTCTGTTCCCTGAGGTTCACCTCATCTCTGGCATTTCAGAGGGTGAGGCTAAGTGGAACACTTCTGGAGATCCCATGTGAGCAGGAATCCACAGGGATAGCTGTCTCTGCAGTGGGCTTGTTCCACAATACTCCAGAACACCTCTCCAAATTCCATAGGTTTCCTCTGATGATTGTGTGTCTGCAACTAATGAAAGACAGAAGAATGAGTGTTTAAGCTTAAATAGGGAAGTACTGTAAAAAAGCAATGCTTGAATTTGGTTTCAGAATGTTAATTCATATTAAATATCTGTTGTCCAAAAATTTCAGGTGTGGTACTCATGGCTCAGATGTTGATGAGTGATGTTGCATATTTTGAAGAGTCAGCAACTATTCATAGAAATTCTCAGTAGCCTCTCCTTGACAAAATTACTTTGTGTAGAAATCCCTTTTTGATCAAAACAATTCTGTGGTTTGGGCAAGTGTATGCCCTCTTTTTTATTAGACCTTTGCTAATATAGAAAAATATTTGCATTTGAAAGCAACTTTAACTTTTTCTCCAAATATTTGCATTAGCTGGAGGTGCTGAGTGGCCTCATGTTCTGTGTTGTTTGTATAACCACAAAATAGCAAGGGAAATTTAAATTAATCATGGTAAGATAAAGCTTTAACAGCTGAGCATGGCAATGCAAGTGTAGCTAAGTAATTATTTTTTCTTCTGCTAGTATACCTTTAAATCAAATGGCAAGGGAAGTCCTTGAATTTTCTCTGTTTTAAATTGTTTTTCTTTCTTTCCCTCCCCTCTCTCAGTGCCAGTATTATCGGGAACATGCTGCTGTCCTGGAAAATCAGCCTTCAGGGACTGTTGTTCTGCAGGTTGAAGCCACTGATGCTGATGAAGGGGCCAATGGAATAGTGAAATATGGCTTGATGCACAGAGATGGTGTCCTACCAGCATTTAGCATTCACCCTGACACAGGTAAAGCAAATGTCAGTGCTGATAATGGCATAGAGAAACCACCTTGTGACCCTGTTGGAGAAAAGGCTTAGATAAAATCAGACTTCATGCTTTTTCATTTAGTGTTTTGACTGCAGACCAAATATAAACTGTATTAACTGCATGAACAAATCTTCCATCAAACTAAGTTTCATACATATCCAGTACTGAACTAAAACTGATGTTTTCCTTGAAACATGGAAGTTCTGCTTTATGAAGTTACTTATGTGCTTTTGTAACTGGATTTAACCAAATAAACCTATTTTAAGTGTGCATTATCTTACAACATTCCTAATGGCATATAAGTGATTTATCCAAATGACAGCAGTCTTACAAACAGCCAAGGAACTAAATCTTAGAAGGCCAAAACTAAGTTCAGGCTGAATTTCTGGAGGATAAAAGATATGAAACATTCCTTTACCCCTGTACTTACTGCTCTTCAAAATAAATAATTTTTCAAGAAACTCATTCTCTTAGCTTGTACTTACCTCCATTTTCTAAACTTAAATTACACTTCCATTCTAATTCAAATTCCTCTTGTGTGTAGATGTAAGTGTAACTAAAGTTTGAGTCTGTCTGAGCAGTACAATGTCAGCTGTTGCAATTGTTAAATCTCAGGGTTGGATCCTTGAACCTGAAGCTGATGTTACAGCTGTACTTAACCTACTGCATTGTATCCCACTGTATTGACAGAGAAATGAACATCTGCCTGAAGAATATTGCCAGATGCACAGAATTTTAACTCTTTGATATTTAATTTGTTTTCAGGAGTTCTGACAACTGTTCAGGTATTCGATCGAGAAAAGCAGAGGGAATATCCCATCACTGTGACAGCAACAGATCAGGCAGCGGAGCCACTCATTGGAATATGTCAGATCAATATTGTCATCCTGGACCAAAATGACAATGACCCCAGATTTGAAAACACCCACTATGAATGTAATTCAGAGTCATTGGATAGAGTTTCAGTGCCCTGAGTGTGAGCGTACCCCATGTCTCAGATTTTTGGGTTTTTGCCTATCCTGGCAGTAGAACATGTGACAAATTTGATGCATCCAGAGATGCACTTTGCTGATTTATTGCAGAGCTGTTACTCACTGTAATATGTGTTATGTAACCTGTACAGCCTTGGCTCATAGGCCTGCCTTATGGGAAAGTTTCTTGAAAAAATAGCCATATCATTCATACAGAGCAATTATTCTCTGGGTTAAAATACAGTTAAAAGACGTATCTTATAAGAAATAAGAATTCCAGGTTATGAATAGGGTAATATGAAGTTCAGACATGATCTGCAGCTCTGGAGTGGTAGCAGCCCTTTAAAATACTCAGTATGTGTGGCTATTGTTACAAGGAAGAGAAAATTATACTAGAGTAATAATGTATGGCAGTTATTTCTTCATGACTTACTAAAATGTCTGTGGTAGTTTAGCAAATTAATGACCAATTTGAAATATCCTTTCCTTCCATCAGATTTCCTTAGAGAGGACACAAGAGTTGGGACCAGCTTCCTGCGTGTTGCAGCCCGTGATGATGACTACAGCTCAAATGCTGCCATTACATATTCCATAGCAAGTGATGAACCAAATTATTTACAGATTAATCCTACCACAGGCTGGGTGTTTGTGAACCAACCCATATCTCAGGTATGGTGCTTGCTTTCCTTTTTAAGCTGACTATTTCAGTATATCATAGGAGGGACTGAGGTCATGAGTTTGGGTTACCCCTCAGGTTAAAGGATCAATACATTTATTTAAATTAAACATGAGCCTAAGGCTGCTGGGTTCATGGGCTGTGAATTGCATATGAGCAAACCCTGCTTTCAGCTGGGAAGCAGCAGCCACAGCACTGCCTCTGAGAGCTGCTCTTCCCATTTCCCTGGCTCTGGCATGCTGATTCCAAGGGCTGGAGGGCTGAGGTCAGAAGCCGAGGAGCAAGAACCCAGGGGTAGGACTTCATTGTGTTTACAGGCAATGAGTCAAGACACAAACTTGAATGGCAACAAGTGTGAAATTTTGGTCCTGATGTAGATTCCCAAATTGACATATGTCTGTTGTGGAGCATTAAGCAGAGCTGTCCCTCAGGAAGGTGAAAGCATAATTCATGTAGTTATCTACAATTGATCAGTTTCAGCTATTTCTAAATACCTACACAAGCAGTTCGATATTTTCAGGTTTTAAAACTGAACTATTGTTGTAGATGTCAGTCTTTAAATAGATACTTTTAATACTGAAATTGAACTTGTAAATAACTGACACACAAAAGTTTGGTGAAGATGTATTTAATGTATTTTCTTTAATGAATCTAAGAACCCTACAGACCTAATAACAAGAACTGTTAATAGGTAAGCTTAAGAACTCAGGGCCTCCACAAACTGGGTTTTTTGGTTCTGTTTGGTTTTAAATTTTGTGTGACATTTGCTTAGGTTTATTGAGACATATAGCAAAATCTTCCAAACCTCTTAAGTAAATAGAATTTTTCATCAAATTTACACCTAGTTCATATTTTGAGTTAATCTTCAGATCTTTTTCCTCTGTGAAGGTTATTTTTAAGTGTACCTTTAATTGTATGTATTAATTTATTTTGGGGGCCTGCTCAAAACCTTCTGTAATGAACCTTTTTTACCGTTCAGAAGTCATCTATAATTCGAGAGATTACTGCTACAGATGGAGGCAACAGGAGCAGTAAAGTTGAACTTGCTGTAACTGTAACCAGTGCAGAAAACCAGCCTCCACAGTGGGAAAGAGACAGCTACGAAGTTGTTATTCCAGAGAATACAACACGGGATGCCTCAATTTTGGTAAGGTTGTTTGTCTGTCTGTAGCTCTCAGACTTCAGAGTAACTGAACACTGTTTATTTGCTTAAACAGTGAGCTTTTATAAGAGTTTTGTGTTTTGTAGCTGAGTATCTGGGAGAATGAAAACACAAAAGCTTTTAGAAATGTTGCTGTACTCACAGAAGGGTTGATTTCGCACACTTTTTGAACTGTGCAGACAATCAAAGCAACTTCTCCCCTTGGAGATCCCCGTGTCACTTACAACCTGGAAGAGGGGCTTGTCCCAGAGACCAACATGCCAGTGCGTTTCTACCTGACTCCAAACAGACACGATGGCTCTGCTTCAATCCTGGTAGCTGAGCCCCTGGACTATGAAACAACAAGGAGCTTTCAGCTGCGGGTGCGAGCACAGAACGTGGCTGCAGTTCCTTTGGCCGCATTCACCACGGTCCGTGTCAATGTCACAGGTGTGTGAGCTGCTCAGTGATGGCACAGTATAATCCTTCACTGTTTCCCTTTAAAGTTGTATAGTCTCCTCTCTGTGTGCTCTTTTTGATGCTCTAGATGTCAACGACAATGTCCCATTCTTCACTTCATCCATTTATGAAGCCTCAGTAACAGAGGGAGCTGATGTGGGGACATTTGTCACTCAGGTGTCTGCCACCGACCTCGACCTTGGTCAGCATGGTGAGGTAAGAAAGTGGGCACCTTCATCTCCCCTGATGAAAGCTGTGGAATGACTTGTGCAGGACTAATGGCTAAATAGTCTGGAAATCTGCAGCCTAGAAAAGGGATGACTAATAAGGAAATGTAGAATGAAATAAAGTAGTGAATTACATGCTTCTCTGTGTTGCCAGGTGAAAAATGCAACTAAAACTAGTAGGTGTGAGACAGAAAGCAAAGAGGAAATATTTACACAGCCTGTAGCTTAGTTGAAATGCTTGCTGTAGATTTCCTTTGTGTGGAGAGTTCTACACAGACCTAAAATGGGTTCGGATAAATGGATGGAAGAAAAGCTATGTTAAAAGCTTCTGTGAGTTGGAAATCATTGGCAGTACTGCAAACTGAGTCCTTACAAAATTTGGCAAGTTGACACCCAAAGAGGATGTATTCCATGCTGATTAAACAAATCAGCAAGGAATAGATACAAAAATAGATACATCTTTAGAAGAAGAGTGCAAACTCACGTCAAGTCACAAAACCATGCAGATAATAGAGGGTAGAACATGGTCTGTGATCCTGAGCAGGTTCAAATGGAGCTCCCCTGTGGATGTTGTAGACATACTTGGGATCTTTAGCTGAGCTTTAGTGCTGCAGCACAAGCACTGTACAAACACATGCTAGTGAAATCAGGAGCTGATTAGACAAATTATTTTCCTTTACAGATCAGCAGCCAAGGAAGTTAATTGGCTTTAGACCAGATTGCTGAAGCTGCAGTTTTACCCAGCTTCCTTGCCCTGATCAAGTACTTGGACATGGGACAGTTCTTCCTCTCTTTAAGCACTACTCTAGTTGTGAACTATTCAACAACAGGAAAGTATATATTAACCACTTCTTTTCAATCCTGTAGATAACTTACTCCCTGTTACATGACAGTGGCAGAGACTACACCTGTTTTCGCTTGGACCCCCAGACAGGCTCCATTTACACCACCTCAGTGTTTGACAGAGAGGAGAAGGGCTCCTACCTTCTGGAAGTCAAGTCAATGGATGGCTCTGAATCAGCTCGACCTGGAAAGCATGGGAAGCCAAACTCTGGTAAGGGACAGATGGCTGTGGTAAGTGTGATATTGCTTGGATTGTGTCTGAAAACAGAAACTCTGAAATACAAGATTAAATGGTAATTTCCTTTTTCTTTCATGTCTTGTGGATGAGTGCCTGTTGTTCTGATTTCGTGGTGGCTTTTTTACTGTTTAGCTGTGCAACACTTGTGTCAGAGCTGGAAGATAAACTTTACATGATGATCAAGGAAGTTTTTTGTTCTGAAATAAAACCTATAGGCCTTCATATTTAGAGTTTAGAGAGTACTGACTAGCTGGTAAAGATGTGCCTGTTATCTGTAGGATGCAAATCTTTGGGCAGGGCACGTGTTTCTTTGGGCAGCTTCATGTGTTTCAAAGCACTGCATATGTATGGTATTCAGTTAAAAGTAATTATGAAGCAGGAATATGCAAGATAGAAAATCCTTTTCGTGATTGATAGCTCTGCTTAAATAAAAAGTTAAAATTTTGTAGCTTCAGGACAAAAAATTGTGACTAAACACTGTACAACTGTCATATTAGGCATCAATGACTCAATTATTCATGCAGTATGTGTTTAAACAAATTGGATGTGACATTTATTTGATACCCAAGTGCTTTTGAGTAATGTTGGTATATAGGCAGTCCACAACCCTAAGGGTTTGTTCCTGTATTGTCTGCATATTTGTCCCCGTTGAAGGTGCAGGCAGCCAGGTGAAGGGATTGCAGGTGACACAAGTGCAGGGCTGGGGTTTGAGTGTGTGGCTCCTTGCCTCTGCAGACACGGCGTACGTGCGCGTGTCCGTCAGCGACGTGAACGACAACCAGCCCGTCTTCGCGCAGAGCGTCTACGAGGTGAGCGTGGACGAGGACCAGGATGTGGGATCCACCATCCTTACAGTCAGTGCTAACGATGAGGATGAAGGTAAAGCACTGCAATCCCCACAGCTGTGTCCAAAATATTAATCAGTTTCATTAATCTCAGCACTCCAAGGTGTAGTTGGTGGTGTGAGAAAGGGAATTGTCTTTCTGTCCCCAGATTTTAAAACTTCTTTAAGTGTGCACTGCTCAGGCATGAACATCAGTTCATAACTGTGAGCTGTGAGGCACAATCTCTTATTTCAGGAGACATGCTGTAATGTGGGATGATAGGAGATTATTTCTGTGCCTGCAGATACAAGTTTTTTATAGATCAGATCATTTTCTTACAAATGAGTGCCAGTAAAAATGTCCTGGTTAACTAGAATAAGTCAGACTTGGTTTCAGTGAGATTCATTTGCTTCCTCTATGATGGACAGTATAGTTTGTGTTTGCTTTGTTTGTTTGTTTGTTTCATTTGAATCTAGACTTCCTAAATGCATAGGATGAATTTTAGCTACACTGTTTTATCCACAAATCAGCCAGAAATTCGGCTGCTAATCATGTAAAAGTACATAACCAGTGCTTATAAAAGAGAGAGGAATCAGTAAATGCTTCCATCTTTTGACCCTGGAGCACTGCTAATTCAGCTTCACTGTATGGTGAAACACTGCCTTTTTTGTTGTTGCACAAGTCCCAAGGATTGTTCTCTGTGTGTTTGTGAAATGCAAGGAAATCTTGACTGCACTGGATTCCTCCCACTCTGTAGGAGGCTGAGGCAAATGTGGTGAAGATGTACTGCAGAAGGATTTACTTACTCAAGGAACTTTTAGTTTGGGACTTAGGCTGCCTGTAAATCTGCTCCATAGTGTTGGACAGGGGACCTGATGTGATGGATATATGACACTTCATTTCTGCCCTCTAAATAAAGTTAAAACAGAATTATTACTTGATTGCATAGACACATTTTGTAGAGACAATCTACAGTTGGGCATACCAGAATTGAAAATGCTGCTAAGTAATCTGACATAGCTGCATGTTTTAAAAGACCACAGAAACGATAAAATAAAAATGATGCCACTAATCAGTTATTGTGTGATTTGTACTTCATCTCACCATCAGTCTACTTCAAGAAATTTGTGTTTTTCTGACACTGTTGGTAATTGACAGGAACAAATGCTAAGCTACGGTATCAGATCACGGCTGGAAACACAGGAGGGGTGCTGGATGTAGATCCAGAAACAGGAGCCATTTTCATTGCCCAGCCACTGGACTATGAAGAAACAAAAATGTATGAGATCCACTTGTTGGCCTCTGATGGGAAATGGGAGGATTATGCAGTTATCATCATCAACATCATGAATAAAAATGATGAGGCTCCAGTTTTTTCCATCAATGAATACTATGGAAGTATAATTGAGGAACTGGATTCATTGCCAGTCTTCGTACTTCAGGTAGTGTATGCAGTTCCAAGGGTTATAATACTTCAATGAAAGAGCACAGATTACTGTGGTACAATTATGTTAAAAATAACTCAGCACATAGATATTAATGAAGTTTATTTTGACTAAGTTTTTTTTTATCACTGAAGAGAAGAAATGGACTTTTGTGGGAAAAAAAAAATACAGGGATAGTAAGTAGGATAAACAGGATTTGTTAATCCTGATAAGCAAATAATGGACAATTTCAAGTAGCTATCAAAATGTAATATTTAGTATGAATATGAAGAATATAATATTATTTTAGTACTTAAGTTGTTAACATTGTTAAAAATGCATATTTGCCCTCCCTGAATTGTCCCTGGATTTGCTATTCCCTGACATGCACATGTTTTTACCATGCCATTTGCTTTTGCTTGAACTCCTTTAGACTGGAGCAGCCTATAGGATGTGATGAAATCACGGCGTATTTCATGCTTTCTACGTTTGGTTTTTTTTCAAAACAATTGTAGGTTATGGCCAGTGATCCTGATAGTGGTGTTGATGGAGGAGATTTGAGATATTCCTTGCATGGGTATGGTGCAGGTGACATTTTCACAATAGATGAGAAAACAGGCAGCATTTACTGCCACAAGAAGCTGGACCGGGAAGAGAGAGCCCTGTGGAGGTTCATTGTGTTGGCCACTGATGAAGGTGGAGGAGGACTTACAGGCTTTGCTGATGTGATCATCAACGTGTGGGATATAAACGACAATGCACCCGCCTTCACGTGCATGCCTGATGACTGCAATGGGAATGTCTTTGAAAACTCTCCTGCAGACACCTTAGTCATGGAAATGGCTGCAGTGGATCGTGATGACCCAAACGTTGGTGTGAATGCAGTCCTGACATACAGGATAACAGCCAATGTGAAGAATGAGTTTGGTACTGACATGTTTGATATCAATCCCAGTACTGGGACCATCCACGTGGCAGGGGGACTGCTAGACAGGGAGAGGACTGAAAATTACTTCCTTACTGTTGAAGCAAGAGATGGGGGAGGGCTAACAGGAACTGGCACTGCCACTGTCTGGGTTGCAGATGTCAATGATAATGTTCCCAAATTCACAAAGAAGCTGTGGCAGGCAGCAATTCCTGAGAACAGTGCCATCGACTCAGAAGTCCTGCAGGTGTGTGCTACAGATGCAGACGTTGGGGAAAATGCAGACTTGATGTTCAGTATCATTGGGGGAGACCCAGATGAGAAGTTCTATATTGAGAATGACAAAGAATGGCAATGTGGGACTGTTCGACTGAAAAAAAAGTTGGATTTTGAGAATGCCCGTGAAAGACAGTTTAATCTTACTATTACTGTGGAAGATCTGGATTTTTCTAGCATTGCAGCGTGCCTGATTGAAGTTGAAGACTCAAATGACCACAGCCCAGCTTTCCTTTCTCAGTTTATTCAGACAAACCCTGTATTTGAAGATGTGCCTGTAGGCACTACAGTAACCACAGTGAGGGCTACAGACAAGGATTCTGATTTGAATGGGAAGATTATCTATTCTATAAAGTCAAATTCAGACCCTTTGAGACAGTTTGTGGTTGACCAATTTGGTCACGTGGTTGTGGCAAGTGCGCTTGATCGTGAAGCCATTCAGAAATACGCTTTAATTGTACAAGCTGCAGATCAGGGGACGCCTGCCCGCACTGGAAGCGTTACAGTTTTAATTAACTTGCTTGATATTAATGACAATGGACCAAGGTTTGAAGCGCCATACATGCCTGTAGTTTGGGAAAATACATTGAAGCCTGAAATAGTGCATATGAACCATACCTCAAAGCTGCTTCATGCATTTGATCCGGACACTGACGAAAACGGGCCACCCTTTACCTTTTCATTGCCACCAGAATATCAAAATTCCTTGGACTTTTCTCTTACTGACAACAGAAATAACACAGCAACTGTAACAGCATTGAGGTCCTTTGACAGAGAAAAGCAGAAGGTGTTTCACCTGCCAATAGTTATAACAGATAGTGGGGTTCCAGTTATGAGCTCCACAACCACCCTGACTATAACAGTTGGTGATGAGAACGACAACTGCCATGAGCCTGGCCACAAGGAGGTCTATGTGTACAGCTACAAAGGTGAGTGCTAGCTGGATGTGAGATCAGATTCTGGATATTAGATCAGATTCATGAAATAACAGAGTTTTACACTTAATTTATTTCTTGCAGTCTGTTAATCTATTTCTTTAATGGTTTACATACTTCAAAACTGCAGCTCTTGTTCTGTAAACGACTAAGTAAAGTGGAATAAATGAAAACTCAGACCTTAGTGTGTAAAAGATTATCTACCAAAGAACAGTTAGCTGCAAACAAGTATATATTGAACTTGCAGAAAAAGCAGTACTTTCATAAACCCATAAAGCCTATTTTCCATTAATGAATGTTTACCTACAGAGGGTATTTTGCAGTTGCAATTTCTGAGTTTAGTATGCCTAAATTACAAAAAAGATGTGACCAGATCATACTGTAGAAATGAGAGAATGAAGCATTCAGGTTGGCTTGGCTCCAGATTTGAACCTTAAAAATCCCCCATGTTGCTGAACCTGGACTGTGGATTTCAAAAGTCTCCTACCCTGGATTTGTTCCTCTTGCTGTTTTAGAAAAATTGATTGGATATTCCATTTCTGTGCCAGCCTCCAAGGGCCTGGAAAAATCACCAAGACCTGGCCCAGCTTGGTGTCTTTCTGCCCTTTTCCCAATCATGTCCTTCTCCCCCAGCTGTACCCCATAAGATGCTCTCCCTCTTTTGCTGGGTTGCACTTTGTGTGCTCTTCAAAATAATAGAGTAGCAATGAAACATTTGGAATTAACTCCTGACGTGGTGATTTTTAATTTTTCTTTTGTCTGGGAGTTTTTTTAGAGAGTTGTATTTATGTATGATTCTGGTGTTGTTCTGTGCTATTTCCAGCTTTTCTTCTTTCATTGGCATCTCCACTGTGCTCACATTGCCAGAACTGGCAGAAATCATATGACAGGCTATGCATTGTTCTAAGACTCTTGGATGATAACCATCACTAAATTGAGCAGGAGTCTGAAAATAATAAATGCAGTAATGAATGTCACAGAATATAAAGTGCACTGAGAAGCAAAAATTAAATGCAGATTTATTATAATTTATCTCAACAGGAAAATGGTCAACAACAGTGCTTGGGGAAGTGTTTGCACCGGATCAGGATGACTGGGACAATAAAACATTTCTCTCTGAAGGAAAACTGCTCAAGTGAGGATTGTATTTCTGTCAAAATGAGTAATATTTATGCTTCTGTAATTATTTTCTCACCATGTATTTCTCTGTGTTCAGGATGTGCATAAAGCCAGGGTTATTGAGTGTATTAAGGGAATGCTCTTTTTCTTTTTTACTTGGGTTACTAGGTATTAAGAAATTACTGCATTAAATATTTTTTCCAAGACAATGCAGGATCACACCACGATGTTGATTTTTAGACAGATGTCATAGTTAATTTATTTAAAAATGTGCATTCTGTAAGCTCCAATTTAAAAATAGACAGAGTCCTAATGCTTGCTTTCAGATGTTAGGGTTGATGGAATACAAATCCCAAATTTAAAAGCAAAGAATGGAGTAATTTCATCAAAAGTGGAAGGGAATTTGGTGCTCTCCTTTGATGGCTAAATTTACAATTGCATGTGAAAACCATGACTCAGATTAGTGGAGGTTTTTTTCTGTTAATTGAAATGTTGAATTGGACTCTTAATTCCTACTTAGATATTATTTGTTCATGTCGTAAAGTGAGATGGTTTATGGCATAACTGTATGCTGTCTGAAAGGGAAAAATGGATGTGAAAGTGAATTTTCGTTTGTGCTATGACTAAAAGTTTAAAAGCTTTATGTAGCCCAGAATTAAAGACTTTCTGTCCAGCAGCCCCTGGGCCTGTTTCCATGCTAAGAGGTCACTGTTCCAAAATAATGGTCATGGAATATTTCCATAATTGCTGATTACTGGCCCTTCGAGGTGTCCAACGAAGATGCTGTGAGAGATTTTATACAGACTTACCCTGTTCCAGACAGAGATGTGAGAACCTGGAATGATCAGTGTGGGTTTGTTTTTACCCCTTTTACTGATCTCAGAGGCTTGCCCATGGTGACTGTGCTGAACCACCTGGCTCAACTGCACATTGCTTTTGTTCAAATCTGGGAAAGGCTGAGTGGCAGGAACATCTCTTTATAAGATTTGCAGATTGTAATTTCTCAGTTAAGGTGGCTGATCTGCCTTTCTGAGGTTGTTGGCTAATTCCCAGAAGTTTTGGCCCTATAACCTTCACAGTAACATTTAAGGCCTTCTGAATGGTGTTAATGAATAAAGTGAACCCTCAACTTTGATTTGTTAAGATTTCCTAATTGAAGGTTTCTGTCTAGATTTTTCAGATTAAATCAGAGGACTGGGTCTTTGCTGATGGTGGATAATGCTCCTCAGGGAACATACAACTTAAGAGTTAGAGTTTCTGATGGAGTTTGTCCTGATGTTATATCTACAGTCCAAATCCATGTCAGAGACCTGGAAAATGAAGCCATACAAAACTCAGCCACTGTGCGTTTCTCAGGTTGGTTTTATTTGCTGGTGAGGGTTTAGATCAGCTGCTTCTCTAACTGAATGTTTACCTGGTGTAGGTATTATTACATCAATACTTGATTTGCTTATCACTGTAGGCTACTTTCTGGTATATTTCCATATTGTTAAATAAGAAATAAATTGAGAAATTAACCTGTGAGCTCCCAGGTGTTCAGGTTTATCTATTTTTGAATCCCCTGACCAGGTGTCACAGCAGAGGAGTTCATAAGGAGAGATGAACATGGCAAAACAAGACATGGCGAGTTCAAGGAGTTCCTTGCAAAGCTTTTACCTGCAAAGCTGAGTGATGTGATTGTCTTCAGTGTGATGGGCAGGGATGGAAAACAGACAGATGTGAGATTTGCAGTCCGTGCTGGCTTGGCCTATTACAGACCTGAGAAATTGCATGCGGAGATGGCAGCGTTCAAAACTGAGGTTGGTTCTCACCTCTGGAACTCGGCCAAACACTGAGTTTGCAGGGTGTACATCCCAAACCTCAGTGGAAAAACCACACTGCATCTACAGATAAGGGTTTTATTGCTTCACTCAGGACAAAAACAAGTGTTTAATTCAAGCTTTCTCCCTTCTTTTTCGTGCCATACATACTGGTATGGTGTGGTTGTACTAACTTCTGGTTCAATGAATAGTCACTGGAGAGCTGCAGAAAAATGGGTCTGCAATGCTGGCATGGGTAGATACTGTGTTTTCTCCAGTCAGTGTGTCATTGTGTCATCCCCAAATCCCCACATCAGCTTGTATTTAGACACTTAGAGTGGAGACTTGATGTTGCCTTAACAGAAATTCTGCAGTACAAAGAGGTGACACTTCAGAGGACAAGTCCTGCTGGAAGGAATGTGTGGCTTAGGGAACAGTTGCAACAGGTAAATGAGATGGAGACAGCCAATCCTGTGGTTGCATTTATCTCACCAAAGGACAGCTTCAAATACAAAGTGACACCGTCCCCAGCTTCTTTTACTATGTCAGGGGAAATATTTTTTGGCTGGAAGATGTTTTTCTCCCCTTCTTTGTGTTCCCTAACTGCCCTGCTCTCTGACTCAGTTACAGACACAGTCTGTCTTGGCCACAGCTGGATTTTTCTGTAGCCCTACACAAAGGCAAAGTGACACTGTTCAGCTTTTCACTTGCCCTGGCCATATTTGGGTTTAATATATGGTACATCATATAGATTATTTTTCCAAAGAGAAAACAGCACTTTCCATTTGTGTGAATATGGTGGAGTCTGCCTGAGTCTGGGAACCAAACAGGGCTGTCTTAACTTACTACCTGCCTCCTTCTTGGTGTATCTTGAATGGCTCTGTGGATTATGAGATCCTTCAGAGTGACCAAAGAGGGAATGCCAGAGACAGAGAGTATTCATGAAGGGGAATGACTGCTTCTTTTGCATATTTATTGAACTACTGCTACAATAAGATAGAAAATCGTATAGATTTCAAATATTCTCTGCCATAATACATGACACCTGAATTCATCAAAGTGGTAACAAGGGGATTGCTTCACGTATTTTAATGAAAAAATATGTTTTTGTTAATTATATACCACCTTTCAATATTTAATGAATAGCTCTAGTGAGTAATCACCAATAGTTTACAGGAAACCAATCATAGCTGAAGAATTCCTCCAGTAATTTTTCTATGTGTATAGCTATAAATATAGAAAATAAGTAATTAGCACTGGAATTATTCATTGAATTTCTACATAAATAATATGTTTGCATTACCTCCTGGGGATATAGTTTTACAACAGCAATTTTTATTTAGCAGAAAAATAATCCATCCTAATACTTTAAAGGAGCCAAGGTGGTTTTTATAGTTTTTCAATACCAGTATTACATGGATGTCTAAATGTGCATTACAGACTCTCCAGTGATGGTGATAAACGTGGGCAGCAGACACAGACCTGCATTGACAGGATGCATCATGTCATTACAAAGTACACTCTGTGCCTTTGGGGGCAGGGCACCAACGCATGTGATGATATTTGAGAATATAGAGACAAAGGATAATAAAGATCAAAGTTCTTACAGCGGTGAACTGAGATGACTATACAAATGAGAAAAAAAATAGGAGCACTTTATTATTTATGTATTTGTTTTGATCTTTTCAAAGCTTATTTTTAAGATATTTGTCATATGTTTTGCCATTTGGGAAAAAAAACCTCCACATTAAAGCTCCAGTGTTGTTAGTTTTACATTTATATACCTTCCTTATTTGTGTACCACTGTCAGAGTAGCGAGGTCTTTTGCCTCACTCACCCAAACTCAGGTTTGGGTACTAAATACACATTTCAGTGTATTTGAATCACCAAATACAGATCAAATTCTGAAGCTTTATAACAGACACCTGTGCAAAATTCCCAAATAAGTGGAAGGAAAAAACTGTGATAATTTAGGGGTGCAGGCTGAAGGACAAAAAGCCAGGACTAATGGCAGCTCTGTTCTGGCCTCACACTGTGAGCAGCTCCCTTCCTTCCCTCCCTCCCTCCCAGTGCTTCCTTGCTCCATTTGGAATGGAAGTTGTGGTCTCAGAGTCACTATTCCTACATGACCAGAGCTGTGGTTACACAGCTCCTTTTATTTGGTACTTGGGCTTTCAGGGGCAAGCCAAATTAACAATAAAAACAGTGAACTAGCAAAGATAATTGTAGCATAGAATGCAGTATCCAGTATGCTGAACTGTGTTTTGCTGCAGACAGCTTGACATGAAATGTAAATTTATGGGGCACAAATCATTAGACTAAATCCAAGTTGCTACAAAGTTGTCTTGTCAGGTCACTGTCTGTGGACATGATTATTGAAAGCAGCCCAGCTCTGCATTTTGCTGTGTCTGTATCCTTTTGTGTGAGAGAATGTAAGGAATAATATCTGTGTGCTACAGCTGAGGAAGGATTTATCCTAGCTTGAGCTGAAACATCCCTGTTGCTGTTGAAGTGCAGAGAGGTGTGATGCAGATGCTGCAGCTCTGAGGAATGTCACTGCTCTCAGAGCTTTGGGCCTTGGAAATAATGTTATTACACCAGTACAGATGGTCTGATAATGTCTAAAAATGGTCTTGGAAATAATGTTATTAGACCAGTACAGATTCAACATGTTCACACTCCATCATGTCAGTGATTAAGTTTTTAGGAAATGCTGCTGCTGTAATTTTTTAATGAAATGTTTCCTGAATTTTTCAAATTATTTTTCTTGCCTATATAATCAGGAATGTTACTAAGTAGTGCTCAAGAAATTAACACTGCATTAAGTCTCTGATGGCTTTGATTTTTCAGAATTGAGGTGAAAGCCTTCATTAGGATAACAGCAGTGCTGTCTTTTCTCTTAGATGCAGTCAGCTCTGCAACTGAACATTTCCCAGATTGATGTTGACGAGTGCAGGAGTGCCAACTGCACTGAGGGCTGCACAAACCACCTGAGTGTGAGTGACATCCCCACAGTGATGGACACGGGGAGCGTGTCCTTCGTGTCCCTGAGCAGCTCCAGCCACGGGCTCTGTGCCTGCTCTGCCCGCGAGCGCCTGCACCAGCCCTGCTCCTCGTACACCCGCAGCCCCTGCCTCAACGGGGGCCTTTGTGTCGACACTCTGAACGGCTACAGGTGAGAAAACCTGCTCTGCACCTTATTTCTGCCCTCTGGTTTTATGGTGTTGAGTGCTGCTTATGAGGTACCTGCCTGAAATAACCATAAATGTACTTCTGACTGGAGGAGAAACAAAAAAATCCCACATGTGCATTGGGGTGTACCTAAAGGCAACCTGATGGGGCTGTGGTCCCAAAAAGTGCATGAGCAACAAAGAACACCCTGGGGAACACATAATTAACACTTGTCATTTGTTAAGAGCCCCTAATTCAGGATGAAGGCATGTGTGCCCTGTTTTTTTTCTCTTTTCCAGCAGAGTAACAATAAAAGTGAGTATCAATGGTAGCAGCAGGGATGTAGGAGTGAATTATAGTTCAAACAATGGGTAATAAGGAGCCTAAAAAGCATTAGATTGTAAACTTGCTTTATTATAGCATCACCTGGCATGCAGCAGTATTCCCTTAGTGAAATGAATTCCAGCTAGGAATTAACTTCCCAGAGTTTACTCTGTAATAAATTGATGTTTGATGTTCTGTGTTATTTAGGAAAAAAGTTTGTTGTTCTCAAAAACTTGGCCTCGAAAATACTTTTTTTTTTTTGAGGGAATTAGTATAAGGAACAAAAATACTTTATACCCTTGGAGCATTTTAATAATTGCCAAACACACCTAAGATTCCACTAAAATCTGTGTTTTGGTGATTTTTTAAACTGTGATTTAAGTTCTGCATTTGCTGCATGTAAAACCAAAAAAAAAAGCTGAACATGGGAGAATTTTGACTATTTCTTTTGTTTATGGTCTTTCAGATGTCTTTGTCCTGCTTCCTTTCATGGACCAGACTGCCAGCAGACTAAGCACAGTTTCCATGGAAATGGTTATGCATGGTTTGGTCCCATCAGACCTTGTTCTGAAAGCTCACTCTCTCTAGAGTTTATTACTGTGGTTCCAGATGGACTTTTACTATATAGTGGCCCTTTATCAAATCCAGAACCTGGGAGCACAGAAAACTTCATTGCAATAGGTACTTCTGCAAAAGGGTGTGGAAAAATTAAATGTCTTTTGGGAAGGGATTGTTTGTGACCAGTGCAACAATCAGACTACGGATTCTGTCTTTTAACTTAACGAAGTAATTTATTTTGTGGTGTAAAAATATTTTGAAGTATTTCCTAACAAGTCTTTCTCCTTTGATGTCTGTTTTTGTAGCCTGCACCTCTGGCTTTGGCTTCATCACAGACTTGTGGAAATGAAGGGGAAAGCAGAACAGATTGATATATACAAAAAAAATAACCTGCCTAGAAAAACTGTAGTGCTATAAAGGAATTTAGGTGCTTTGAGGATAGCTATTACAGGAGTAGAGCAGTCTTAGTTGCATGTCATTCTTACCGAGTTTGGTGAGCAAAGAAATCCACTTAAACTCCCTTTGGTCTTGGGGCAATTTTGCAGATTTTTTTAAACTGGCAATGATGTGATGGGTGAATCCAGCCCCACCTGCCATTGTGGGAAGATTCATCTACAAGTAGAACTCAATGCTTTATGTCGACACATATTTAAAAGGTTACTGCTGCTTATTTTTTGTGAATTAACACACAAGATGAAAGTATGGTTGGCATTTTATATTCTCCTGATTAATTGAAAGGTAATGTGGTTGAATAGTTAATAATTTACCTCTTTTTTTTGCCTTGCTTTGCAGTTACTTGTAAATTTGAGTAGAAGATGGGAAAGAAGAAACCTGCATATATTAATTGTTGTAGAGCATCATAAAATTGCAGATTGCTTCTCAGGAATTAGTTTCAGTGTTTTGACAGAGAAGTGGAATAATCTAAAGTGTATAAGTAAATAATATACTGAATGAGTACTTCTGCTTAATAGAAGACATAGGGTATAATTCTAGTTATTTCTGTAGTGACCCCCCTGTATGTGACTAGCAATAACCATTAAATCAGTACAGTCACTAACTGCTGAGATACCAAAAGTGACATTTTGCAGCTGAATTTAATTTCTTGTTCATGTATTAGAACTTTCTAGTGGTGTTCCTGTGCTGAAGATGAGCCATGGCTCAGGTTCTGTGGTGTTGCAGTTTCCAAGTCACCTGAATGTAGCAGACAAGAAGTGGCATCGACTGGAAGTCAGAACCAATGGTCAGGTCAGCTACTGGATTTTTTTTTTCACATCAGGATATTAATATTTCTAAAAATATTTCCCTGTGCAGATACAGGAGGGTAGAAAGAACAGCCTTTCCATAAAGAGCAGACAATAGGTATTGTCCTAACTGCTTGTGTAGGTTTGATGAGTAATAGAAATTTTGGGACAACCTCATTGTGAATTCCACATCCACTGATGTTGTAATCCATATTCTATAATCTTTACCTTTTCTGAGCTCTGCTGCAGCACATGTAGAATGTGGCCACTGGAATTCATTACTTATGAACAAAAAGCAGATATTTATTTACTTGCAAATGCAGTTACAGGTCTTGTGTATGTGATTAAAATTCTCAGAAGCACAAATAAAGTTGAGAAGTTCCTACTTCTGCTGAATGGTTCCATTTTGGCTCTACTGGTTATTGCAAGCTGAACAGAACAGGGAACACCCCGGCCCTTTTTGGAGGATGGTAGAAGCTGAGGCTGGGTGCAGCAGGGCCAGCTCAGGGTATGTGTTGTGCAGGCTGTCAGCTTCACTCTGGATCGGTGCAGCGCCGCCGCGGTCTCCGAGATCGAAGGCGTTGGCCGCTGGCTGTCAACTGAAGATCGCACAGACTGTGAAGTCCTGGGCTCTGTTCCACGGAGAGCAAGGTACATTCCTGGAGGTTCCCTGACAGGCCTGTGAACATTTGACCTGTTAGACTGAAGTTGAATTATTGATGGCTAGGAGCATAAAAAGCATTTCCTCTTTTCTCAGGCCTTATAGACCAAGCCTGGGCCTCAGAAGAACTAAAAAAATTTTAAGGAACCAGTCCTCCACTGAATACTGTTGCAGTGCTAATTGACAACCCCAAAACTCTGTGGCTATTACTGGAGCTTTTGTGGGCCCTGTGCACCACTCTCCATCCACAGGATTTTTCTCTGTTTGTCAAGTCACTGTGAGCCTGCTCCTTAAAACCTCATGAATTTAGGCCAGTTACCATCAGAGTCCTGGGGGCAGTTGGTGCCCCACAGTGCAGGGTGGACAAGGAGCAGCTGGGTACAGTCCAGAGAAGAGCAATGACTGATCAGCTCACCTTGAGAGTAAGAATCAAGAATGAAGGAATTGAGGTCAGTTAACAGAAAGAAGGGAAAACTAAGGAGAGAGATAAGTCTCAGTGTGTATAAAAGAATAGTACAAAGAGGATTTAGACAATCTCTTCTGTTCAGGGCCTAAAGTTACAGTGAGGAATATTCAGGTTATATTTTAGGGAAACCTTTGTACTAACAAAGATACTTCAGCTGTGGAATAGATAGTCCAAGCAGGCATTCTGATGAGCCCTGGGATTAAGCCTTGTCCACAGCTGCATGGAGCTCTCCTGTCATGCAAGGAGCACAAAGAAAGGGAAAAATATAAGGACAAATGAAAACAAAAGAAATTACTTGATAACTCTGGGAAAAAGAAAGTATGAGGACTAAAATGCATGGAGTTCTTTGACTTGGAGAGATGATTGGGAGACAGTGCAGAGCTTGGACATATTTACCATGCATTTTAAACCACATGGACCCAACTTTTAGATTCCTGAGTTTTGTCATACACAGAACAGCCTTTGTTGTAGTATTCCCACAGCACAGGATGTCTGTGTACACACAAAGCACTTGAAGGGGAATATGGTGTCAAGAATATCACAGCTGTTTCTGACTTGAATGCAAACATACCCAAAATCTAATAGTGTCCCACAGTTAAACTTCCAGCAGGTTTCACTGTCATGTTTAAAAAAATACCCTTTATTTTAAAGGGCTTTATTTCAGAGACAGAAGATAAAGTAGTTGCATTCTACTGTTATGTTATAAAGCTACTGTTATTTGGAAAAGCAGTGTATTTATTTATCTGCCTATGTTTGAAGGTAGATGCACATCTATTTTTATTATTGGTATGATTTTTAAAGGTATTTGAATGTGAACCATGTTCTCCAGCTGGGTGGTGTGAAAGAGTCCATACCATACTCCTACCCACAATTGCTACACAAACATTTTTCTGGTTGCTTGCGCAATTTCATCTTGGATACTCAGGTAAGAGCAGAGTAATGCTTGCTTTAGCAGAGAAGAAAACTTCTTTATTCAACTTTTGGGAGATTCGTATTACGCATGAAACTTCTGCTTCCATCAATGTATTCAATGCCCACATGCATCAGTGTAAAATACAAGAAAATTCTGGGGTTTTCTGTGATAATTAGAATAATTAAAAGTTGAAAAGTTATTTCTCAATAGAATGAGATGTATTAATGAGGCAGGAAGTGTGTTTGTTTATCCCCTGTTTCATGCAGCTGTTTTCCAAGATTCTTTGTGCATTCAGGGAACTTCTGAATGGCAATTGTATAATGGTATATTTATGCCACCTGTCTGCTTTGTTAGGCAGTATTAGGTTGGTTTTTTTTTTTTGTTTTTGTAGTCAGTCGACTTTATTCAAAGGCAAAATATGCTCTTGATAAAATCAGCTGAAGTCTGAATGTCAAAAAGCAAACTCAGTAACTTAAGCAATGCAGATGAGGAGCAGACAGTGAAGTGGTGCAGTTATTTCTGTTTAAAAATGAAATATGTTTCTCAAATACTATTTTTGTGTCATGAATTGTCTCTTGAAGGTATACGACCTTCAGTCTCCTGCAGAGTCCCTGAACAGCTTCCCTGGCTGCACCCTGACGGATGGGAGCTGTGAGACCATGGGATCTTCCTCCTGTGGTACCCACGGGAGGTGCCTTGGGGACTGGGGTTCGTTTGCATGTCACTGTTTGCCAGGCTACCACGGCTATCGATGCGATAAAGGTGAACCCTGCTTTTCTGTTTCATTAGTGTAGGCTGCTAAATTGTACTGGGCAGGAAACTTCAAATATTTGCAGGTAATGATTGTTGAGGTGGTTTTACATTACAGTATGTAAAGCCATGTTGCAGTGTAGTTGCCTGTGATTGTTAACAATTTCTTTTTTAATTCCCTTTGAGAAATTGCTTTCTCAGTACAGGATCATTTCTTTAAACCTGAGGGTGTTTGTGCAATGACTGTATAATGACATGGCTGCATGACAAAAAAATTGTGAAAAAAGTATTTTATTTTGTTACAGTTGCTTGATTTGTATCTGTTTACACTTTCAGAAATATCTAAAAACCTAAAAAATATGAGTGTGCCAGTACCACTTTCTGTGAAGAATTAGAACCATGCAACTGAAATTAGAAATCACTGCTCCTTTGGTGTCAGGAAGAGACTCTGCTGGCTTAAGGATCTATGCTTTGGGAATAGTAGGATTTTTAGCTCTCATAGAGCCAAAGTTTGCAGCAGAAAGACAATTATAAAATAGTAGGTTGTGAAATTTGATTGTGGTACTTGGTCTGCAGGCTCTTCTCTTGGTCAGAGGGGCTGCTTCCCTACTGTCACCCCACATGAGCATTGTAAGGAGGAGCAATTGCAGGATTAAGCTTGGTGGGAGAACAGCTCTTTACAGAGGAAAATGAAGGGTGAGAGGGACTGGAGAAGCTGTGGAAATAAGTACAGGAGTACGTCCCAAAGGACAAATTGTCTCACAGATCCACGCTGTGCATCGCAATTGTTTCCTTTTACTTCCAGCTATTATTATGACATTAAGGGCAATAGCAAGGTTTCCCTCTCCTCAGGAGATGGTTTACAGGTGTCTCTCCCTTGCAGTCGCCAAGGAGTACAGGTTCGAGGCAGGCAGCCACATCCGCTACCAGCTGCCTGTCAGCGTGTCTGCGCGCAGGACGCTGCTGCAGGCCCTGGTGCGCACGCGGCAGCCCGACGGCGTCATCGCCACCGTGCTCTCCCGGGCCAGGGACGAGCACATCACCCTGCAGGTGAGGCTCCCACTCACACTGACAGTGACACCAGAGCCACACACAGCTCAGAGAAACGCTCGCTTAATGGATGGAAACAGGACAAAAGCCTTATGCTGAGCACCAAGAGTCTGGGATTTGTTTTATGGACAGATGCATCTGATCCTTTACTCGAGATATTGGCCACTCAGCTGTGGTATCTCATTGGGTTTGATGCCCACATCAATACAGGTTCTATACAGAATAGGGTGAACAGGATGTGTACCTGGTGTCCTTTTGAACCATGTGGCCAGGTTTGTGTAGCTCAGACTCTGCCGAGCAAGGTGCCTGTGGCAGTTCTAATGATGTCAGGTTCTCAGAGTGACAACCTTCTCATTTTATACACACCACTGAGCAAGTCACCTCTTCAGCCATATTGGTTTGAGCTGTCACTGTAGCAGTGATACACCAGACTCTCAACTATTAGGAAAACCCCATACATTTGTGCAAGAGAGATCAGGGTAAAATTGCTCCTAAGGTGACTTAGATACTACTGTGAGTATATCGCTACCACATTTAGGTTGCCTAATCAGTAGCACCTGAATATTTCTGTATTATACTTAAGTGTGCAGTGTAAACATACCCTAAATTTAAACAAATGCCTTAAGATTGAAGTTACAGGTCAATACAAAATGCCAGGCAATGACTTTTCTTTCTTGCTATTTGTTAATTATCCACAAGGTTGTTCAGGGACTCTTAGTGGTCTCATACAATCTGGGTGATGGAAACTATTCTGTAAGCCTTCCCTCCTACCACATTGATAATGGTGAATGGCATCACATCACACTGGAGAGAAATGAAAATGAATTTACTCTTCGCCTTTATGAAGGAGGTGGCAAGAGAGAGATTACTAAAGCAGCAGGAATATACAAAGAGATTGTCATTGACCCCAGCAGCCTGGTCCTTGGAAACACCTACCCATTCAATCAAAACAGGAGCTTTCAAGGTAGGAATTTTCTATCTCACTGTTCACAATATGGACCTGTAAAAATAAAAAAACAGTGCAGGAAACTTTCTTGTTTATGTAGAGCCCAAAGCACAGAGATTTCCTGCATGACACTTTGCAACAGGAATGGATAAGCTGTTCTGACCAGAAGGTACAGCAGGGAATCGCCTGCAAATACACTTGGCTACTGGACCTGGAACAGCGATGGTCACCTCTTGCCTTGGCTGCAGAGTTGGTACCTGGAGATCCAGAAGCTTCTCCCAGATAGACTGTGCATGGCTCCCTGTCTTGGATAGGCAGAGCTGGTTCAGTGCATGGTTCTGTCCAGTCCATTTGGCAGCTCTCCTTCCCTGCCAAACACATCTGTTCCTATGCTAAAAGGATTTTTTCCATTTTATACGTGCATTGCATAGCACCCACCAAACCCTGGTTTATTACCTTGATATTACTGGATTTTGCACTCAGTCAAAGCATTAACTAAAATTAGAAATGGTTTATTGAATTAGAGCTAAAAATCTGAATTTTTAGCAACTGAGTGGATAAGGTCACAGTGTGTGTTAAAAGCAAATCAGTTTCCAGCCTGGAAACTGAGTAATTCCACGAAGGAGAAATATAAAGAACTGGAAGTTTGGTATACCCATGGCAGCTCTTTACTCTGAGCTCAGCTGGAAGTTTGGCCTTCGCTTAAACCCACAGTGTAAGTAAAGCAAATCAGCTTTTATTGCCAAGGAACACACATCACTGCTGGTTAAACCTGCCTGGTGTCTATAGGTCACCTCTCTCCCATGCCCTTGACCTCTTTAATCGGGTCCTAGCAAATCCATTCAAAGCAAGTTGGTCATTTTTTCACTACACAAAAGTCCTTCAGTGAGTAATACAAAAGTGCCTGGAGAGAAATTAAGTAGAGTAATAATTTACAACTCAAGTGTATCACAAATTATTTAGAAAAAGATTGTTTTCTATTGCTTTATTAGAAGTATTCAAATAAAGAAAGTTTATGATATGAATTAGGGAGCATATTTTGAATTTTTTATTTATGGGAGTAATAGTGTTTGTTTTTAAGTAAATAAAGAAGTCAAATGGTTGCAGGAGGATCATTTTAATTAGGATTATTAATGTTGCTGCTAAGCTGAAACTTTAAGGACTTCAAAGTCATAAAATGCACTTAATTAATCAAAGTGTATGTTTTCATACTGAGGCATCTTGTGCATACAAAGTTAATGTCACACATCTTCAGTACAAGTTTTCTATCCCTGATTGAAGACTCTCTCCCCAGTATTTGTGGTTTGCTCTTCAGACTATAAAGGTAAATTTAAAAACAGCCAAACACAATTTTTACTGGTACATCAAGGAATAGAACAGGTTATCTACGTGTAACAGATTCTCCACAATATTTGGACTTTTCTATGGAAATCACAGTGCAGGGGTACATATTCCACTGACTACCTTAGAGGAATAGAAGCCCTGTCATGGTTTAACCCCATCCAGCCTCCAGCCCCTCAAAGCCTTTCACTCACTCCCTGCCAGTGGGATCAGGGAGGGAGTCATGAGGGTAAAAGCTGGAAAAGCCCTGGGTTCAGATAAAGACAGTTTAATAGTAAAGCAAAAGCCATGCACACCAGCACAGCAAAGCATGGAATGAACTCCCTGCTTCCCAGAGGCAGGCAGGTGTTCAGCACCTCAGGAGAGCAGGGCCACATCCCATGGAAAGGGTACCTGGGATGACAAACTCCTTCTCTCCAAGCATCTTCCTTTCCTCCTTCTTCCCCTCACTGCATAAACAGCTCCATGTTATCAACCCTGTGCTCAGGACAGATCCAAACACAGCCCCACACGAGCCCCTGCAAGGAGAATTAAGTCTGTTCCAGCCAAAACCAGCTCAGACCTGCAGCAGCACTTGATTCTCATGGAAAACACTGGGAATCTTGATCTAAAACTTCAGCAAATTCAGTCCAAAAATTAAGGACAATGCTATGAGAGTTTAAGTGAATTCAGTCCTGGATTTAAACTGTAATAGCCTCTGTCCTCTGTTAAGCATAAAGTACCAAATCTTACAGCTGCTTCAAATGATTCTTGCTGAATGGTTTTCAAAACTGTCTCTTTATGCTTTGCTGTAGGATGTATGAAGGATGTCAGATTTAACAACTACAGAATCCCTCTGGACACTCATGGGAAGGAGCTGGTGTCAATACTGAGTGCCCAAGGCATCAAAGAAGGCTGTTCTTCAGAGGCCTGTAGGAATAACCCCTGCAACCAGGAATTTATTTGTATTGATTTGTGGATGATGCATGAATGCAGGTAATTGGTGGAAATAGAAGCACAAAACCCTTCAGAAGGAGGTGGGAAAGGGTGGATGCTGAAGTGTGCAGCTTGAAGGCTGGCACTGGCAATCTCATCAAATCCCTGGAACCACAGTGGCACACAAGGCTGGACACCTGCACAGCGAGCAGGTTACTGTGTCCTTAGAGACATCACCACAGCTGATGTAAATCAGCCTGGCTCCAGGGATTGTGGCGCAAGTTCAGCTGCCTGTCTAATGGAAAACATTTAAAGAGCAGCAGCAAATCCAGAATGCTTGTAAACCCTGGAACCAGGATAGCAGGGTGTGTGAGCTGGAGTGGCACAGTTCCCTGGCTGTGCTGTGAAGCTTGTTTGCTGTGCTGTGTCAGTGCTTTCTCTTGTGAAGGTCTGATTTCTTGCACTGCCCCAGGCTGTTGCCTCTGTTCCCTCCCAGGCTCCTCCAGCTGCTTTAGGAACAGCACACAATTGAGCTCAGATTCCTGTGCTTGGGGCTGTGGTCAGGACAACACTAATTCCTGTTGGTTGTGGTGTGAAAATGAACACTTTACTTACACACACCTTAATGTTTGCACACTCTCCTGACTGCCACTGTCCACACAAATGGAGTTGTCTAACTCTGGAAACTCAAATAACATAGCACATCTTGTCCTGCCTAGCCAGAACTGCGGAGGCCAACCCAGCTGGTTGTCACAAAGGTAATCTTGCAGAAGGCAGTGGCAATACCTGAATTCTGAAAGCTTCAGATATAAGGGTCTGAAGTTGTGGAGCTCATGCTACGGCTGCCTCAGGACAGGCTACAACCTGTCATGATTTCACACTCCTTACTCCCAGCAGCTGCTTTGGAAACCATGCAAAAAGCGTCACCAGAGTGTGTTTTAAATCCTCAGTTCTGCCTGTCACGGCTGTTTCCCCCAGACTAACGGTGCCATTCTGCCCTGGTGTGTGCAGCTGCCCTGCAGGACACATGATGCTGGAGAACGCCTCAGGCCGGCAGTGCGTGTACACGGCGTGCGCCGAGCGGCCCTGCAACTACGGCACCTGCGTGTCCCTGTCCCCCAGCACCTTCCAGTGCCACTGCCCCGACGGCTACAGCGGGCGCCACTGCGAGATCACCCTGGCCATCTTCCACAAGGACACGGGCCTCAGCTTCACCTCCCTCTTCGCCATCTGCGTCTGCTTCCTGGCACTCCTAGGTAGCTACGGCAACTACGTCTTGTATTACCTGTGGTGAGGCACGTGTCCACCTGTCCTGAGCAGCCATCGCCTCATGTCCTGCTGAAAACTCCCCAGGGAGACCCAACTCTGCCTTCGTTCCTTTGCCCCGGTCCCATCACTGATTTCTCATCCCTCTGTGCATCCATCGCTAAGTGAATCAACACTTGTGAGCTATGGAAGGTCTCTGCAGTTTTGTTTTCTTCACATTTTCACATCATTGCTGAGGAACTGTTCAGATGCATAATTGGAAGCAAATGCAATTAAACAGAAAGAGTGAAAATTGCTACCAGATGAGCATTGTTTAAAATACTGCTGAGTATGAAACAGATTTTTCAGTCTAGGAGAAACTTCTTGTCTGATAGGAATACATTGGTCAGGCAGGAGCAGACTTTGCATCTTGCCAGTTGTGTCGCAGCTCCTAAACAGCTGATTTTGTCTTCCTCAGCCATTTTCAGGCTTAGGTATTGGATCTAAAGGGGAAAACCAGAAGGATGTTACTAGTGAGGAAGGATCACATCTTGGAATCTTTTTTGTTTATTCAAATGTTATGGAAGTTTGCTTGAGTAAAGATATAGGATTTTTCTCCTGTCTGTTAGCATTAAGGCAGTTTTGTTCAGAAGTTGTAGTAAGAGTATGGAAATACCATAGTTTTCCCCAACTCTGCTAGATACTATGTTTGCCATGCAAATATGAGCAGCAAATTCGTGGGAAGCTAAATGGTATTGCAGCTCTTGGAACCCCAGATAGCTGAGGTTGATAATAGATCTCTGTGTTAGAGGAGTGCAAGGCACGATCTCTGTGTACCCCAGTTTCAGTCCCAAGGTCATTTAGATGCTGCTCTACAGAATTGCTGCCATGTAGATATTCTGTAAGATATTCTAGGTTCTTTAGTTCACTGCACTGCTAATTTATGGTACTCAATGCTTTGAGGTCTTACTCTGAGCTTTTATTGATTTTTATAGAGTTAGTAGCACAGTGATACACAAGTTTCTATTTACAGAGTGTTCAGTATCTGATGTTGAAGCTTGTCAGTTGCGTAAATGCACTCCAGCATTTAAGAAAAATGTTTAAATTAATGAATGCTAAGGCAAAATGTGCCTGATTCTTGTTTTCTAGTAAAACATCTAAAAGTAATTTCCTCTTCTGTCTTGTGTCTTCTTGTGTTTCATTTGTGTGTAATTGTGTCTGTTACGGTCAACATGTTATTTCTTCTTTGTCCCCCTCTGTAATGCATTTTCTGTGACAAATTTCAACTCCACACAGGACAGAGACAGGTCAGAGACACCACTTGGTCTTTAACTAACTTTGAGTTGAGCTTTAAAGGGTGTTGCAAAATGCTCTTTAAAGGATTTTCTTCTTCTGTGTTGGATGTTCACCACACTGGACAGTGCAAACCAGGCATTTGCTGGGAAGCCCAGAGTTCAGCCGTGCTGGCCCTTCTGTGCACTGGGGTTACTGCTGCCTGCATCACCTGTGCTCTGCTCCTGTGTCCCCACAGCTCTGCTCAGCGCCGCCCTCCTCTGGGCTCACTGGAAGACACGCAAGGCTCTGCAGGGAGGCGTTTACCACGGATCTGCTCATCCTGAGGATCTGGAGGACATCAGGGAAAACATCCTCAACTACAACGAAGAAGGGGGTGGGGAGCAAGATGAAGTAAGGATCACTGTTATGTTACAATTAAGAGGGGACTGGTGCCTCACCGTGCTAAGGAAAATGCATTTTGTGCTTTGTCCTTAGTCTTCGTTCTGCTGATTCAGCCCTGCAAGTGGCAAATGAATTATTTGGATGAGGGTGCATGTTTCCTAAGCAGAGATAAGTGCCTATCCATTTTTAATTTGTCTTGGAGCCAGTGATCCTGAGTGCACGTTGATAGGAGCCTGTAGGGTGAGTTTAGCCGTAGGGAACAGCTGCTGGGTTTGGTTTCTGGGGCTCAGGAGGTTCTCAGGGCTCATTGCTGCTGGAGCTCCAAGGGCTTGGAAGAGCCTGGTGTGACTGTTGCTCAGGGCCAGGCTTTTCCAGAGACTGCTCCCAACAGCAGGTGTTCACACCTCCCTTGTTGGAAAGTGGAGGTGCTGAATTGGCTCCTCTGAGGCCCTGGAGCATGTGGTGGTTGTGGAAGAACCTTTCTGCATTTTTGTGTTTTGGAGATAAACACACCACTGAACACAAGCTGTTTATACTTAGAGTAGAGCAGATTATACCCAAAGCAGGTATTATTAATATTGCTGCTGGCTGTTCTAAGATTTTCATATGTCAGTGAAAGGCAGAGCTTGGAAGGAAAACAGTGAATATTATAAAAAAGTATTCTTAATAGATTATTTATTGAACTATAGATGATTTCTATGTTTATAAAAGGTAAGAAACTTCATTGCCAACTGTTTCATGGATTCAAGGGGTGGTGTGACTCTGCAGAGGTAATAATAGTCATGGTGCTAGTGTGAAGGCCAAAAAAAAGCCAGTGATTTAAAAATATTCTTACTTGTAGAGTATCCTTATTTTCTTGGTGAATTAGTGGGAACGTAATAAACACAGACATTTCCCATGTGATAACATAGACAGCTATAAAGCCTGTTTTCCTTAATCAGATTAACTTCATCTGCAATATTTTGCAATTTTACACCCAGAAGGTCTCTTTGAGGAAATCTACAGTTACTGTATGACATGTTTAATTACTTTTGGAGAGTTCTTAAAATGCACTCCTTATTTTAAGCAGTGGAACCAAATTAGTGACTTGATGATCTCCATCTAAGGTTATTACTCTGCCTGAAGAAACAGTGCTTGGAGTGAAGCCTTCCTGGGTTCTGTGTACTCTTCCTAAATTATTCAGATTTAACAGTTGCTGGGATTGCAGCTGAAACTTTTTAAGCTAAAACCTCATCGTTTGTCTAGATTTAAAAAACCCAAACAAACAAACCAGTCCCCAAAACACCTAGAATTACACCACCTTAGTTGTGTTCTAATGTTACCTCAACAAAAGGATCATGAGGCTGCTCGGATAAGAGAGTTTCATTTTTGTAATGTTTGTGGATGGGAGGGCTATGAGGACAAGGGGTTGTCATATGAAGGAGTTTCTGCATCTGAAATAAATAAAATTTTCTCCCGGAGAAATTAGGAACTCATAAAAATTGCAGGAGGTCAGTGCATTGTTGATTACACACACACTGAACTCAGCTGACCACGAGATGTTAAAAGCCAGCTCTGGACCCAGAGGCAGGGCTTGAGTTGGGTTTGTGGATGGCCAGCCAAGAAGGGTTTATTATCAGAAGAAATGTGTCATTTTAATGAGCAATCAGTAGCAGTGAAGGATGCTTTTATTATCACCCAGTTCAGTGAAGGGAGGATCCTCAAGTCTGTACTGGAACAACTCCCATTTAACTTGTGCACGATGAAAAGTTGCTCCATGTCATGGATTCTCCTGGTATCCTTGCTCAGAGTGGGGCTGGACTGGGGCTTGCACTAACTTAGGACGTGCCTAAGGCAGGGATCTGGGCTGTAGGTCTTGGTGTTCATCACCAAAACTCTTAAGTCTCTGGAGGAATGGGAATAAGCAGCTCCTGTCCCAAACCCCATCCTGCCACTCAGGCAGCTTCTCGATTGCAGGTGGGGGGAATTTAAATTGTTCTCAGCCTCCAGGGGAAATTCAGCAAAGCTCACTGAGATTACCTCGGTTAATCTCTTACAACATGGTTATGCACAATGCCAAATGCTGGACAGCTAAAGAAATCTTAGGTGAAGTGCTGATTCCACACCTCTGTCACTGATGGCTCCTGTTACCAGGAACAGTACTAGCAATACAAATAATTATTTGTTTGCTCTAGTGAATTCTACTTTGGCCTGTAAATCAGTCCAGGGACACCACCTTTGGGTTGTAGGGAGGCAAAGGATGCTGGGGGACAGGACTTGTTCATTGCAGGTGGCACAAAGATTCTGATCAGTGAATGCCATTAACTGTTGGCATTGCCAGCTTTGTGCCAGAGGTTGTGGCACAATTCCCAGACAGCATTTACTGCAGCTGAGCTGGGAGGGAATTAGTGACTTTTCTGGAAGTAGTTTTTGGCTTCTACAATTGTGCCACTGCCATGTAACACAAGTAGGCATTATTCCAGAGACTGGTAAAATTTTATCAGAATTCACAGTACATTTTTGAGCTAGTACTGCAGAAAGATTTCTTTAACATACTGCTTGTGAATACTCTTTCTTACGTCTTCTGCCACGCTTGTGGGATCAGTGTCCAGTCATAATAAGACACTCGGATCTGAGTTTCAGAACAAAAGCTGGGGTGTTTCTGTCACGTTTATTTAGCTTTTGGGTGAAATCTGACTTGATTCTGAGCCTGACTGCAGCAGTGCAGAGTGCACAGGTGTTCCTCAGGCTTCCTCAGGTGCATTGCGGGCGGCAGAGCTGGCAGAACACCCAACCCTTCAGGTGCTCACAGCAAACGGACTGACTCGCGATCATTCCTTCTTTATTCCCACCAGAACACGAGCCTGTGGGACCTACAGAGTATTAACTCGCTGTGCCGCATTTCTCCCTGCAGGACGCCTACAACATGGCAGAGCTGCAGGTGTCCATCCAGGGCAGCCCGGCCTATGCCCTGCCCGGGCGGAAGGAGCTGCCGGCCCGGCGGCAGGGCGCC
>JAYDZK010000028.1:5054071-5092573 GCA_034509185.1 Euphonia xanthogaster
CGCGCTGCTGAGGGAGGCCGAGCGCCGCGCCCCGGGCCCGCCGCAGGACTCGCTGCGCGTCTTCTGCACCGAGGGCGCCGGCTCCAGCGCCGGCAGCCTCAGCTCCCTCAGCTCCCTCAGCTCCGCGGGGCTGGGCGGCGGCGCCGGCGAGGACATGCACGAGTGGGGACCCAAGTTCGAGAAACTGAGGGAGCTCTACTCGCACAGAGAGGCAGCAGACCTGTAGCTCCCCAAGGCTGCTCTTTGAGGGTCTGGAGGCAGAGGTGAGGCACGGCTTTTTCTACTCCTGCTCTGTATTACACCCACCCGGCCTTTTTTCCTTGTTATAAGAGGGATTCAGATTCTCACTAAGGAGGCACATTGGGCAGCAAAGGTGGGTAGGAGCTCCCCTTGGGACATGCTGGACATCTGCATTTTGGTATATAAACCTACTGGGAGGAATAAAGAGAGAATCTAGGGTATGCAGTTATTCACATACTGTGGTTAAGAAGTACAGGTCTTTTTTATCACTGAGTAATGCAGGACTCTTGAGGGATCCAGTTCACACAGCCTGAGGTGAGCTGGAGCTGAGGGAAGCATGCTAGATATGCTGTTTCTGGTGCTTTGACAGTTATTTGAAGAAAAAACCACCTTGTCTTTTTCTCATATAATGAAGTCCATGGTGTATTATATCCCTCTTGTTTCCCACAGTGCCCAGTGACAGCCCTGCTCACTGATCACAGTGCAGGTGCCAGTCCAGGGGTACAGGAAAAGGAAAGAAGCAGAAGGATGCTTCACTTACACGGTGATGAAATCCCTTGATGCTGCCATAGAAAGGCAGAAACTGGATTTAGGCAAAACACATGAACCTCGCTGCTTATAACTACATAATTTTCCTAAGGAAAAGGCCAGGTGTGCTGGCCACATGCCTCAAAGGGGCTGGTCAGGAATTTTAGTAGCAAACACCACAGCTTATCACAATCTCTCATTCCTAATGAGCTGCTAAACTGAGCCTAAACCAGCCTGAACTGTGCCATTTGCATCTACAACTGTGTCACTCATGTTTTGTTAAATCTCCTTTGATAGAATCATTGTAGGACATATCTGGGAACAGAGAAACAGAGGGGAGAACTAACAGCAGGGGGTGGAATTTTATGCTCTAAATTAATCAGTCCCTTTTGGAAACCATTTAATGTCCAGCTATTATGCTGGATTTTTCTTAAACTTGACAGTATTTGGAAGAGAAAAGTTGCCACTAAATTAATTTTGATTTTTTTTTTAAATTGAGACCACTTGTACAGATAAATGGAGTACAATGCAGCAAACCCTAAATCTGAAGCTGTGTTGTTTCTTCTATGTATCATATATAAATTATATCTATTAAAATATGTAAACTATATGTAATATGTACATTATATATTATGAGCTTATAATAGGAATGTATCCTAGTTTCTAATAATGTTTCATTAAAACAAAGCATGAAACAATGTATTGTAACAGACACTGAAACTGCTTTGCTCAGTAGCTTGTTTTGGGAGGTCTAGCTTTTATTTTTATACATCTACTAAAACCCATAAGTAGGTGAATGCTGTCTGCAGGCCAGCTCAGTTTGCATGTTTCCCAAATGAGAAATGTTCACACAGTACCTTGTTCTCATGTGCACTTGTGCCACTCTGGAAAATCCTGAGTACACCAATAAGCACTGTTACACACTGCAGGTGGTGGGCATTGTCCTCTGGAAAACCTAAATCCAGTTTTTACTCTCACCCAATGGTTTTGGTTCACAGACAGTACAGTCTCTGTGATTTTGTAATTTTACTGACACATTTATTTGCCTGGGAGGAAACCTTGGCTGAAACATCTTGCAGTGTTCACCAGTCCAGCCTGCCAGCTCCTGTATTGCATCACCTCAGCAGTCACGAATGGGGTATGGAAAATGAACTAAATATATATTATGCACAATAATCTGTTCCTTCCTGAAACAGCAATAATTTTGTCTACATACCTTGTGTTCTTCCCATACCTATGGACATGCTGGTGCTTTGGCTGGTTTTAATTCAATTTAGCCTGTAAGCTCCTTGGGGCCAACGCTGTCTTTATTTGCCTGTGAAGTGTCCTGCCTATCTCAGGCACCATATAAATAATAAACCAGCCTTCTGTCCTGGGTGTCTCTGCCTGTGTGTGTTTAAGGATCACTGAAGGGTGGACTCTGTTGAATTATTTCTCTCTCAGTTTTGATCAGATGCTTCCACAGATGTGTGTCATGGGTGCTGTGCTTCCTGAAAAGCTTCTGCTGATGGGCTCAGGATCCAGTTACCCACCCAAAAAACACTTCGGGTTTCCCCAGGGGAACGAGACCTCATCAAAGCTCTTCCTCCACCCCTGAGAAACTGGTCTATGGGTGAGAGTGACAACAAGCACAAGTGGTGCCCAGGAACCCTAAAGGTGACAAACATGGGGCACACAGAGCAGCCACAGAGCTGCTGACGTTCAGATGTCTCAGTGCTGTTTCAAATGTTGCTGCCCTGCTGCTGCTTCCTTGTTACAGCTGTGGCCCTACTCTGTAACCAAACATGGAAACAACACCCCCAGAGCCTCGGAGCTGCCTCTGCGCTGACAGAGAGCCCCACCTTGTACAGAACATAAGAGACTAAAACAAAAGGGCAGGAAACATTTCCAAACTCCTCTAGGAGCTTGTGTCGATACAATCTCAGTAATAGGACACACTCATTCGAAGCTGTCATACCCTATTAAAGCCTACTCTTCCTCTTTCCAGAGATAACTAATTAGTTCACTTAATTTATCTGTTTTAATTTGCATGCTGCTCTTTTAATTACTGTGCAATTGCTGAAATAATATCCTCACTTGTTCTGCATTTGCACAGGCACACACAAATATTTCAGTGCCTCTGCAGAAAGGCTTATCCCAGCACTGCCATGGCTCCCAGGGAGAACAGCTGGCTTTCCACAGAAAGCTTTGGGTCAGGGGGGAAGGAAAAATATTGAATAAAAAACCCCATTGAGTCCCTAGGTAGTGGGATTTGCAGTAATCTAGTACTTTTATTAATCTTCTTCCATGTTCCTTACAGACTTTAAACATATAGTAAGAACATTTTATTTAGCATAAAATGTTTGTAAAGGTCTGAAATTTAAATAATCGTGTGGATATTAGTATTTAATCTGGCTGCCTGTCAACTACATTAATCTTTGTGTTCTTCCCCTGTTAAAATAACATTCCAAGTACATAACATAGAGCCAAGCCATAGGAAAGCTGATTGCCCTTAGGTCTGACCTACTGACCGGCAGGTTTAGGAGGGAAAACAGGGCTGTAAAGAAGCAGGATTAGGTGGGCAGAAGAAAGTTGAGCATTTTCTTAATTACAGGAATGCTAAAACCCATGGCCATCTCCCGAGGATTTAAAGGAGGAGGTTCCCTGGAGCACAGAATCCCCTCTATGCAAAAACACCATGTGTGGCTCACATCCCATCAATTACATTAATCTCTAATTAATGCTGGTGACAAACTCCCCCCAGCCCCCTTTAGAACAGTCCTACACAGTTTTATCTCCAGCTCTGCACATGCTGCAGCTCCTACCACAAGAGTCACATCAGGACATCCTACTGCACATACAGCCCTTGAAATGTGCTTCTTCACTCCCAAAGATTGCACCTTTCTGTTCATTAAAAATACTAAACTTGAGCTACAATGTGGAAACAAGCAGGTCCCTGGTAGTCAAAGCATTTCATATATGATTTTATATTGATATAATACACATAATAAAGAAAGAAATAATATTTATTTAAATGGATATACTGGTCAGTCGTTGACATGCATGGGGTGATGACTGATAAAAATCATGGCTAGTACCTTTAGCTTCTAACAAAGGAAGCCCAGCAAGCTGTTAAAACACAAAGGTGATTCCAAAAGTCAGTGCTATACACAATATAATGAGCTTGAGAAGCCAAAACTTGCTTGTGAAAAATATTTTGCTTTCCTCCATATGGACTGAAACAAAGCTTATTCCCAAACCAGGTCTTTCTCAGCCCATCTCAACATATAAACAAGCAAAAAAAAGCGACTTTCAAATTACACAATTTATTTAGTATACAATAGTCATTACATCTCTTTACAACAACATATTATAAAATAACTATGTTAGATCCCACCAGCAGAACACTGAAACAAGAAATTAAAATACATTTATGGATCTCAAAGGCTTTTCTCTCCTAAAGAAGTCCTGGCTCCTTGATAGCATTTTGTCTCTGCAATCTAAAAAACAGTAATTTATACCACGATCCCACTGATCACAAGCAGCACCAAGTCCTTGTGGCCACCACAGAGCACACAGGAAGAGCCTGTCCCTGCCATTCCCCCTGCTGGGGGTACCTCAGGAATGAGAGGTGCAGCCCTTCCCCCAGGCCTCGTCTCAAACAGGGGCAGGGAGGAGCTGCTCCCTCGGAGCCGGGAACTGCTTTTGGCCCTCGGCACTTGGATTTACTGTTTGAAGCAGCTTGGTGTCTGAATGCTGCACTACAGTCCCTGGAATAACCCTTAGTGTTAAACCTTTCTGACAGTCTCTCATAATGCATCTTTCTGTATAAAAAACCCCAAACAAACCAGATTGCACTTGGTAGTTTCCATGAAAAGGTTAAATTTCTCCTTTGGCAGGATTAGAAACTGCATTTTTGAAATAACTTTGTTTAAAAATAATTGCTGTTCCAGTCAGGATTTCTTAGTTTCACCTGTTACCTACAAGTAAATTCAGAAGACAACAGGCTATCACTGGGCCTGGGAATCCCTCCCCTCCACCAAGGAAAGTCACTGCACTCTCCAGAGAGATCCAATTTCATTCTAGAACAAGCCATACAGCCCAGACATCTTTTGCCTTTTGTGTGCTTGTTTTCAGTTACTGAAGGCACTCACTGAGGGATTCACTGACCCAGGCTTGCAGCAAGAACCATGCATCATTACAGGCCTAATTAAAGTTTTAATACTGATTAAAATGTTTTATTATTGTATTATGTTAAACTGCAGTGGTCTCCAACCTCATTAAAGGATACAGGCTAGGAATTACTCAGGAGTTTCAGCTGCTCAGTGTAACAACCCAGCTCCTGTCAGCATGTGATTTAACACAGCCTGGCTGCAGCACAGCCTTCTGTGCCACAGAGAAAGGCAGAAGGATGTTGAGCATTGTTTAATGAGTATTTACTGAATATAAAATTGTTTGAGCATGTGACATAACCATCTCCATCTCTTTGGTAATTTACCTTGGTACAACTGAAAAGGAAAACACTTAAATCATTTGGAATTGGAGCCCAGCTCAGTTGTGACAGCTAATCTCATTACACATCTTGATTAAATTAAATGTGGAGTTTGCTATCTGTAGCACTTTAAGTTTCCCATCATTAGAAATTAATTGCAGTGGTAATTACTATAGCTGAGTTATTTGCACAGGCTGCAAACAGTCTTATAGGTGTTCAAATGTTAATTCAACCTGGGCCTAGAGGCACTTGATTATTACAATTCTGTTTTTCTTAACAAACAAATGAGCCTAGTGGATGTCTAATTCAAGATGGAGAGTACTGTGAGGCTTCCAAATTTGTTTTTTGATTTAAATCTAAAACCAAAGCAGTGCTAAAAACACAGCAAAAGTCATGTGGTACCTTCATAACATTTAGAAATCCGATACAAATCACAAAAATTCAGGCTGGTAAAAAGACAAAGGGTACAAACAAATCACAAAATTCTCAGCATTGAGGTCTGGCTTTACTTAATCTTCCACATCATTTTAAAATACTGGTAGTCTCTGTTTTAGGCTAAAGAACACAGTGATTTTGTGCTAAAATGTAGAACTTTGTGTCTGAAATAATACAAAACAAAGCTCTACAATCTGAATGTATCTGAAATACTGGTTTCCTGCTGCTTTAGAGATGAGTTTTTCTTTTGTCCAATTTTGCTATCCTAGTGGGATTCACACGAGGAGAGAAAGGATCCCCTGTAGTTCAGAAAGTATATACAGGAAAGTGTTCTGAAAATCCAAACTGAGAAATTTGGATTTTTGTTTGTTCTGAGCATTTTACAAGGATACAAACATGCAACATGTATCAAGCATGCTCCAGCCTTTTTTCTCACTAAAAAATACGTAACACTCCATCATTAAACATTTAATGTTATAAACCAGTTTGTTTCTGATCACTAAAAATGCTGGACCAAAGATTATTTTTCTTCAAAATTGTTTGCTTTATCCACACTCACTGATTCTGCAATCACACTCACAAAATTGGAAACTCATATCCGCATACATTCCCAAAGAATTCAAAAAAGAGGCACTGAAAGAGCACAGGGATCTGTCAAAAAGGATCAGACTGTAAGACAAAACTTCATTTTGTGACTATGTTTAGGATTCACAAAGGCAATGCTTACTCAGGGCAGGAGCAGCATGGGCTGCCTTCACTGAATTTGTACCATTTGAGAGGAAAATCTGAACTGCTGAGCAGATTCACAGGCTGGCACTCGGCAGTGCTCCCACAGGCTGCTGCCCTTGTCTTCCAGTCAGTTGAAACTGGGAAACCATTACAACCTAAGTATTCTGAGGGTCAGAATTGAAATCAAAATGGTCCCTGCTAGCATTTATTTATGAATTTATGAAAATTTTGGCAACATCAATAATGTTATCAAAATTAAGCTGTCTAAAAAAAGAATCACAGTAATTAAACAAAAAACATCGGTTTTAGAAATGTGACCTGTTTGTAAACTTCATCTGCATTTCCTAATGTTGTCCTAGCAGTGAAATACTGAACTTGAAGTCATGGTTGGAAATGCTATTTATGCTTGGTAAGTTTGTAAACATGGAATGTTTTGTTCTGAAACACCCTGGTGAAGTGCATGGTGTAAGAAGGAAGGTTCTTTTTAATTTCCTCACAGAAGCGAGGATACAAGGAAGGTTTCAAATCAGGTTCATTCTCTCCCAAGCCATCCATGATCTGCAATGAAATGGAACAGATGGGTGAAATTTCTTTATCCAATTCACAGTTCCAGGCAATAACAAGTTCATTAAAACCTCCACAATACATTCACTGGGTCAGGCTGGCCAGGTTTGTTCACAGTATGAAACAAGTGGGAGGGAAAAAACAGCTTTAAAGGGGTAAGACTTAGAGTATTGTCTCTAAATGGATAAAGCTGCTTCGTCAGAGGTCCAGATCTGCTTGGGCTTGTGCAGCCTGCTCTGGCTCCAGCTCAGCCCCAGAAATGCCTGAGAACTCCCCTGACACAGAGTGGTAACAGAACCACACCTCAGAGAACTGAAGCTCTGAAGTGATTTACACCTGGGAGGCTGTGTGCCTGTGTGCTCCTAACCTGCAGCTTGTCAGGAAGTGATTACTTATCCTGCCCAGGCTGAAATTCCCTCTTTTTTATTCTCAAATACCCTTAAGAGCAAGCAGTGTTAATCTGGCCATTCTGAGCATGTCTGAAGGCTCCAGTAGGTTTTCCTTCCCACAGTGCAAATACACTGAGCCACCCCAGCTCTCAGTAACTGGGTTTCAGAGCCAAGTGCAGCGCATGCGTTTTGTTCCTTGATCTGGTGTGTCACACTCACGTGGCCATTGGCGACATCGAGCAGGTCACGCAGGCGGCAGCCCCTGCTGTGCCTCCTCTCGTAGCAAATGCTGTCCTCCAGGATCACGTAATCCGTGCCAAAGGAGCGCAGGATGCCGTGCACCTCACCGGGAGACCGCTTGGCATAGATCTGATAGATCTGCACAACAAGGCAACTCAGCTCCAACACACACCACAGCACCCCTCACTGCTGCTTTGTTTGCTCTATCCTCTGTCTTGAGCCAAACAAAGAACTGGGACTGAGAAACCATGTGAGATAAATATTATAGAAACAGCCTATAAATGCTTTATTCAGTAAAATCTCCATGTGGAGAGGTGTGTTATGGCAAGGATGCTGCTGGCTACGCAACACTGGATGGTGCTGTCAGCCTTTGAGAATGTCTCAAGTCCAGAGAAGGATAGGTGAAAATAGTCTCCCAGCTCCAAGTGCAGTTTCTCGGGGTGGTTTCTATATCAAATGCTGTGTGCTGCTCTGGGAGCAGCTGAACTGAAGGGAGTATCAGGGAATGCTCCATGCAGGTTTAACAGCCCAAGTGGGCACCAGGATCTACTGATGCCACAGTAGCCAAAAGAGTGCCCTTGGGACTAGCTGGGTACTCAGGCACAGAGCTGCTCAGACACTCACCAGCTGCCAGAAGTGAGTCAAGAGATCCCAAAGCAGTTAAATCCTGAGCCTGTCCCTGACAGTAAGTTACTCCATGAGTAAAGCATGTGATGCCTTTTGCAGTGTGCCATGAGGACATTACTGTTTCCTGGAGTGGAGTCAGGGACATGGGCAAGGATTACTATAAAAAAGCAGAAATCTCTTACCTGCTTTGTTCTCTCTCTCAGATTCTTATCCTCATAGTGGGGATGGTTGGTTAAGGTCCGTCCAGTGCACAGTTTGACTCCTGCCAACAGCTGCATGCTCCCAGCAAACACTGCTGTGTTTGGAGTGTTTGACCTAAACAAATGTTGATAAGTCTGAAGAAGTCTCTGCAGGGGCATTTTTGCAATGCTTGTGACAGATCAGAAGGAAAAAAAAGACTGCAAAAGTATTTTTCTGCTTCTCCTCTATTCAGGAGCAAACTGTTCAAGCAACTGTTTTCTTCAAATGCCAAGCGGATAAATTATGATAATGCTCAACTGCAAATAAAAAATTTACTAAGCACCATGAGGAAATCTAAGGAAAACATGATCCTGACAATTTCAAACTATTTCTGTATTTCATATATTTCTCAGGTTCATAAAGCCTCTGAATATTTATAGGTTTCTATATTCTAATCATTTTAATATTTCAAGAAACTTATTGTGACTTGAGTTTGAGTCTGATATATATAAGGTACTTTACATAAAATGAATTATTTACTCTGAATGGTAAAACTTGCTGTTCTTGTCCTGGCATTCACCATTCACTTGGAACAAAAGCTTTGTTCCATGAGACATTACTCTTCCTACTCTGAGAACTGTGGGAGAGAAACTATGAAAAAAGATATCCCAGTTGCAAAAATCTGGGGCAGGGGGATGCAGAAGATGTCAGAAAAATGCTGTCACTTTTTGTTACTGTAACCTTTGAAATTCCAAATAGCAGTGCTGGTATCTCAAGATCACTCAAGTACCAATAATGAAAAAAATTATTTTTGCTCACCTTCTTCCCAACAAGTTTACAATCTAAAATATTTGCAGAGACACAACAGAAGGGCAGAGCAAAAAGAAAGAGTAAAAATGCCCGGCAATGGACACTCCTGTAACCAGGCTAATCGGAACTGGCCATTGTATGCTGAAGTGTCTTCTAGTGCTCAGTAGGCACATAACCATGGAAGGGTCTGTGAAGGCTAAACCAACAGAAAGCAGCACACATTAAATCAACTAAAATGAAATTAGAGTGTGAATAGATGCCTAACATCCCCATGCACACACTAAAGTACTCCAGTAACTGTGACACTTTGGGGTACACTTCAGGGAGCCTTTGGAAGCTGCAGCTACACAGTCATCTTTAAGCTCCATGATCTGCTTGAAAATGTTGAGACAAGTATTAAATTTTATTATCGCCTTTCAAGAGATTATGCTTAGCAAATGAATTAATAATTACAAACCCTTCCTAAAAAATCTTGCACTGGTACATTAATCTCATCTAGGAAGGCCAGAGATAGTATTTTTAATAGGCCAGTTTAACTTTCCTGATAGACTAGTCCTTCAGCACTTTATAAAATCAGTTTCATTTTAAAGTCTGAAAATATTAAATCTCTTAAGAAATTAATTATTACTAAAAATATTCAAAGCCACAAGTGTCCTGAAGTACATGTTCCATTAAAAGAAATTAATTCCTGTAGAATTTAGTACAATGCAAATGGGATGGCCCTGACAGGCTGTCAGCCAGGACTCATCCCTGGAGCTGTGGGAAGGCACAGGTCTGTAGGACTAAGCTGCAAAGGACACGGGCTGGACTCACGGAGGGACTGGGGAGAGCTTAGACACCCAAATAAAAATGATGATTCTTAAAGCATCTTCAACATGTTTCTGTGTTTATGCCTGGGCCAGGCAACTTCTAATGTGACAAGTAGGTTTCTGTGGTTGTTCAAGATTAGTTCTAATTTTAAAACCTGACTGGCCTTACCAATGCAACCCTGCTCTTCTGATTGCAGATCTGCATTATAATGGGCACTGTAGCAGACTCAAGCTTTCTTAAACCCACTCACACAGCCCCTTCCCAACAAGTACCAAAGGCAAAACCACAGGGAAAAAAGCAAACAAACAAAAAAGCCAAACCAGCCTACAGGCTCTTTTCTTTAAAACAAAAGCTAAAGGGTGATAGTGCCCTTTATTAGTAACCTACTGGTAAAAATGCTTGTCAAAAATGTAGAATCACAGAAGACACTGAGTTGGAAGGGACCCACAGGGCTCATCCAGTCCAACCCTGTCCCTGCAGACCCCCCAGCAATCCCCCTGTGCATCCCTGGCAGCGCTGTCCAAAGGCTCCTGGAGCTCCGGCAGTCTCGGGGCCGTGCCCATTCCCTGGGAGCCTGGGCAGTGCCAGCACCCTCTGGGGGAAGCAGAACCTTTCCCTGCTCTCCAGCTCAACCCTGCTCTGGGCACAGGGAGCAGAGATTGGCACTGCAGCCCCCAGTGAATCTCCCCTCAGAAAATGGATCATGCAGAAGATTCAGGGCTCCATTCCTCCCCTTTCCAAAAGCCTTCACTCCTGCCCAGAAGGGGTGAAATACAGCTGAGTTGCATTCTTTACTAGAAAGAAAGTTTTGCCAGCACTTCCTGCTCTCCCTATCCCTTGAAGACAATCAAGTGACCCTAGCTTGCTTTTCAAACAACTGCCTTAAGTGCTTTGGTCTGGGGCGGAGTTTAAAATCTGGTGTTCCAGGTAAAGGCAGATGTTTCCCTGAGATTTACAGGTTTGAAGTCCTAGGAAATGATACTCCTTCAGACACATCACTGTCCATGTTTTACTGGCCAGCTCAGATGTTCCCAGAGCAGCAGGAGCTACTGGGAGCCCTCTTTCCCTGGGCTGCAGTGCCAGTGCCAGGAGAACAAGTGCTGGATTTCAGTGCCCTGAGCAGAGAGCTGGGAGGTGACCCTGGGAGGTGACACAGAGCCCTAGGCAGTGTCTGCCCTCTCCAAATCCCTCCTCATGAGCTTTCGTGGGGGCCACTGCAGAGTTCTGGGGACACAGGAGCCCTGAGGAGGATTCCCAGGGCCAGCTTGGCTCCTGCATGCCAGGGATGTTCCTGCCTGAGCCGGGCAGCGCCGCAGGGCTCTGCAGCCAGGGCACCTCCTGTGCTGCAAACCCCTGAATGACACTTCTCTATTACACTAAAACCAAGCCATTTTTACAACTGTCTGAGCAAATGATGTATAAAATGAAAGGATAATTTGTTTTTATAGCTCTCTGCCAAGCTCCATACCACACTGCCCAACCTGCAAACAATTTATTCTCTAGGAAATGTCACTAAATAATGACAAGGACTTACAGGTCAAACTGATTTACATTATATAATTTAAATGCCATTCTAAGCAGACCTGATGGCATTTTGAACAAATAATCTCATTTATTTTTGAAGCTGTAAGCTTTCAACAAGTTAATTACAGCTGAGCTAATGGGTAAACTAAGCACTATATTATAGTGTAAGAACCTTTTTTTTACCTTACACTTAAGAATTTAGAGAATTATATAAATATGAAAGAATAACTCATTAAAAATAAAAGGGTTTTACAGGAAGTACTTGCACAGACTCTGAAAGTGGTAGTAATTCTTTCTCTTAAACTACTAAAGAATTATTGTGAGCTGGTTTTAGGAAGCACTGAGGAAGAAATGGCCAACATTGCAATTACAGGCTACAGCATCAGAAATAAAATGGCTATTTCTAGTAGAAGTCCTCCAGACTTGAACACTGTAGTTGACTTTCAAATCCATAAAATCTAACAAGTCTCAGATTATTCCTTTACTAGTGCCTGAGTATGGTATCAATCAACAAAGTGAAAGGATTTGAGAAAAGGAGATTCTGAGGAATATGCCATGATAGATTTTTCTTTTTCATGAAAAGAAAATCTTTTTATTTGCAGAATGCAATATTAAAACATCACAGATTTAGCTGCAGATGATAGGCAGTAAAGCATATTCAGTCACACTGTCATGGTTCTTTTTTTTCCCTCTGGTTTGGAAAGACTGAAAATTGCAAAAATGGAAAACGACAGTCACAAAGAAAGAGCAACAAGATGTGTTTTTGTGAGTCCCAGCTTCAATTTTATGCATGCAGATAATGCTCATGTAAAGGACTGCACCTATACAGCTGGTATAAACCTACTTCTCAGGCACTTTCAGGTTCATGCCTGAAATTCACTCACATGTCTGTCCAACAAAAGCCCAAGAATTTAAGAACAATAATTTAAAGAAAAAGTGTAAAATTGCCTTTAAAGTCTGGAACACAAGTTGATTTCAGTGTGATTATCCTTGAAAATCAGGAATGTAAGTAATAGAGTTAAACTTTAAAGCTAGCTTGAAATTAAAATATAGCCATTAATATAAATTAGTATAAATTACTAAAAGAAAGAACCACCATTGAAACATGGGTGTTTCATTTGCATAACCTTAGGAGCTTTTTGGAAATTTGTGGGGTTTTCACTTACAAACAAATTTGCCTGCTTCTCCCCACACCTGGTTCAGGTACAGCTGACATACAACAATCTGCTGAATCTCAGTCTCAGTTAACTTTTCCATCGTTTTGGCTGTTGCCCAAGATTTTTAAGAGATTTTTCTGTGAGTTTTGGTAACTGCTACTGATATATTCCACAAGTGTAGACAGATTTCCCCTTTAAAGGCAGAAGACATTGCTTCTTTAGCACTTACCAGGAGTAAACAGAGTAGGGAAGTTCACGCTATTGATTTGCTCATTCTACTGATATTCTTCCCCATCTCACAAATGAGCATGTTGTTCCTGTTGTCTTAGGGAGAAAGACCAAAACTAAGAATTTTAATGTACCTCCCAGCTGGGAACAGAACTGTGAACTATCCCTGGAGCATTGGATTCTTGACTTTTTTGTCAAAAAAAAGCTAAGAAAATGAGATGGTGTGTAGGAAAAAAGCAGAAGACTGGGATATGCAAGATCATTATGTAAAAAATTGTGCTCTGCAATTGTACATATACATACCAGTAGATCTTCCTGAAAATGCTATGGCAATTTTAGTGAGGGGAAGAGTAAAAAATGCATCTGCAGACACTTCACAGGGGACAGACTAATAGTTGGCCATTATTCAGATTGCATATTTGGACAAGTTAATATGCATTTAGAGCTAAGCGGACAGAAGGGTTTTCTTGTTGTGGAGAGATTGCAAGACAGATGAGTTATTCCTAATTCACTGCTATCCATGACAAATTAGAGCTTTTCATACTGAGTTTTAATAATGAACGATTAGTTCCTGACACCAGCCTTGACAGGTCATTAACTACAGCACAACCATCAAGTGTTAGTCAAGTAAAAGTGTTCTCTTACACATCAAACTTAAGAAAATCTGTCCCACTTTGAGAAACTTACCATAAATTTTGTTGACTGGTATTTAAAGCATAGATAATTAACTCTTCTTCACAGGAATAATATTTCGAAATACAATAAATTCTAAGTAAAAAAATGTCCCTCTGTAATTGTCTGTCATGACTTGGAATGAAGAGATGACAAGGACCAGTTTAGCATTCCCAGCATTAAGAACACATGAAAAATTATTCTCATTGGAGCCAGTCAAATCCAGTTCATGGCTGGGAATAACTCCACATGCATATTTTATGTATAAATCTATATATAACTCTCTATATTGCACACAGGAGACCTGAACTATCAGACATTTACCATCTTTTAATAAAACAGTAGTGCTAAATGGAACTGGCTGGTAAACATTAGTCATAAAAACATGTCAATAAGGCTGCAAAGATTCTAAATGATGGAAAAAATCATGGCGTGCTTTCAAAATAAGTCAGTGAAGACTTGTAATATATTTTATTTCTAAATTACTCCTTCTAGTTTATGGATTAAAGAAATAAAACATTATGGAGTGTAAATATGTTGCTATGGGGAGAACAGGCTGGGTGACTGGTTTCACTGAAGTTCATTGCATATGAAGGAAATACTCCAAGGAAATACTTCAAACAGTTCAATATTTAATGTTGTATATTCAGATTTATATTCAGAATGTTTTCCTCTATAACATGAAACCAGTTTTCTTTTTTTAAAATCATTGCCGGAGTTGCAAATAAATACAAGTCCCAGGAATCTCCCTGTTCAGAAACCTAACCTGAAAGGTTTTAGTGGCTGCTCTATGTTAATAGAGAACATATCCCTTCAGTTCACAGCCCTCCAGAGAACATCCTACCTGGCCTTTTTTCTCAGCATCTCCTACATGAAGTAGTCCAAACCGTTTCCACCTAAAAAATACCTTCCTATGCTCTGTGAGAAAGGAGAAATGATGAGGTGGGGGTGGAATGATTAACTCACACTCCTGAAAGACTGCACCTATGCTTAGCTGCAACAAGTTCAATTAAAAATATTTTGCTTGCAGTTTGGAACATATGTTGTGATTAATTCTAACAAGCAGAAACAACTTAGATTGTTTTCAAGTCCAACAAACAGACTGCAGAGTACAAACTTCCCAGCACTACATCCAAGCTTTTTAACATTTTCAGAACTGAGAAGGACATTAGACTGGGGGGGGCTGGGGAATAAAATGATTTCACTGCAGAGGTCTATAATGTAAAGTAGCTTGATACCTCCAAATGATGAAAGAAGCTTGACACCTCCAAATTTACCTCTTTTGGCTGGGAAAACTGTGTCCTTATGGGAGCAAAGGGATCAGCTGGTTCCCTGCTGCACATGGAACACAGCAGTGATACTGAACCTGAGCATAGAGCTGCTCTCCACAGCTGCTCATAGCCAACCTCCTGATAACCCACTCACCCTAACTATCCTCACGGGTCACCAGAGTTCACTGCTGAGCTGGGACAAATAAGGAGAACACTATAACTAAGAACATTAGATCTACACAAATAGCATTTAACTGAAATAGAGAAAAAATCCTCTTACTTAATCCAGTTCATCAGCTCCACAGTGTCTGGGTCATAGAATTCTCTCAGCTCTGATAGTTCATCCATTATTCCTGGCCAGAACTAAAATGGAAACAGAATAGAACAACCTGAAGACAGAATGAACCAAACAAGTTTTGGATGCTGAAATGTATTACTTCCTCTTAGCTGGCAAATAATCTTGTCCAGCTCATGGGTAAACTGCAAGACACGAGAGTATCCATCTACCCTTCCTAGGAAGGATGGGTGGCTGTCACTGCAGGATGAACACACAGTTTCAGAGCTGGAGATCTGCAGCTCCTGCCAGATGACCAACAGGACCAGAACTGCCCATTGTCAATGATGACAAGACAAGAAAAGGTCCCAGGAATTAACATTAAGTTTGGAAAGGAAATATAAAATTAAATTTAAAAATGTAGGAAATCTGTATCAGAAGTAAAGATTATTAGATGTGCTGCAGATGCTATTAATGGTATTTCAGAAGTTTGAATTAAAAGAGAACCACTGAAGGCAAAAATAAGACTGTGACTGAATGACAACAACGAATAGGCCATCAGGGGAAAGCATTTAAAAATTTACTATAGACAAAGAATACATAAATCAAATCCAGAGGAGAGAAAAAAGGATGGAAACTGATTCTGAAAAGCTTAACCCTCCTGTCCAAAAAGCTAAGGGAACAATGATTTATTTAAGAGTTTATTGTTTAAGCCAGTGAATATTTCAGGGCAGAAGGGAGCAATTAAGGAAGATAATGACAATGCTAATGACAGATTGCTGTGCATCAGTCTTTACTACAGAGGATGCCATGGTAAAACCTATTCCAAACTTGCTTTCTTTAGATAAGGACTGCTGGCTTGAAAATTGAAATGCTACAGGAGAAAGTCTAAGAAAACCCACCTGATAATCTAAAAAGCCATTAATCATCCCATTTTAATGCTCATCCAAGAGTTCAGAAGGAATCTGAATGTGGTGCTGCTGAGCCCCTTAGCAAACACAGGCATTCCTCCACTAAAACTGTAATTACATAGCAGGCCTGGGGGCAGGAGGTATAACTAGGCCAATTAAGATTCTCACTAGTGTACCTGCTTACTTAAAAACACTTGTTCAAGCACTCCTGGCATCTCCCAGGTGGAGCCATGGCAGCATCCCAACTGTGAGGAAGCTTTGGAGAGTACAACAGATGTATTTCTGCTCTTCAGAAGCTCTCCCAGAGATTAGTAAAGTCAGCTGTTGTGAAAGGAGATTGTGGAGTCTCATACTAAATAAAAATTGCCTCTCTTCATTACTAAACCACCCTGGACAGCTACACATTCTGAGAGCTTGGAGTCCTTCAGGGTGGAGACAAAAGGAATGGGCTCTGCTTTGCTTTTCAGCCAGTGCACCCTGCCCTGTAACCTCCTGAGGAACCAGTGGCTGTTCCACCAGTGGCACAGCTCCCTGCTCAGTGCTGGTGCTATTCCATGGCATTCCCTCTGTAAAGGTTTTTTAAGTCACAGCACTGCAACTTTTGAGTGAGTACAAGCAACTTCCACTGGAGTAAAATTTTGGTCATGGGGCTTGCTATTACTGAATTGAAAAATTTCCAGATAGCACTACATTTGATTACTAGAACCAAGAGAAAACTAAGGTACTTCAGGAGTTCCAAATACAAGAGAATGATAAATAAAAAGTAAAGCATATGAAAATACAGACCAATAGCACTGACAGAATTTTGTCTTGTAAGTGTATATGTCAGACTGAGAAAAAGTCTGGTCACACCAGGAGAAGATAAAAAGAATGGATGGAACACATAAGGGATATAACAAACTGCTCAAAAAAGAGAGGGAAATGTGAAAGAGGTTTCCAACTTGTAACAGTGCTTGTCTCTGGGGTCAAAGTCTTCAGGAAAAGAAACCAGTTGTCAAGTGGCTTAAATTAGCCCTGAACTGAAGCTGTTCAGTACAGCCAAAGACTGCTCAGATCATGGGTATATGTTGCAGTATGTGCTGTAATAAATGTCCATGCTGGGAGCAAAAGGACTTGGCCATGATGAAGATAAAAATGCATCCGCAGAAGTAATAGGAATAGAGAGTTTACTGTTAGAGAGAAATCAAGATTATTTGGCAATCCTTGGAATTAGAATGCTCAAGCTCAGGAACTCACCTTAAGTACCAACAATTTATTCGAAATTACTGACATGCAAACACAAACTGATGAGCCTTATTGTGAAGTTAAATTACAATGAACACAGATAAAGGTGAAACCAACCTAAAAAGTGTAAGAAGTGAAACATAAATACTGCTTGGTACTGCTTTATGCATGTGTTGTGTTATCTGCAGCACAGCTAAAGTAGGCTTGGAAATACTTCAGCATTTTCACTTTATCTGAAAGATGTTTGCACTGTAATAATGAAAAACATATGTAAACAGGAATACAGATGTCTTACAGGTCTCAAAACATCCTGTGCCTGAAATCTGAAAGAAAGCCAGCATTGTGGCTGCATCTGCATCTCAATAAATTATTGTTCAAGTGATGTATTTGGGCTGTAGTAACCACATGCCTCAAAAGAGGCTTTCATTGGCTTATTCAGGATTAGGTTAATAATCCCATAAAAGTCCTATTTTGAGGAACTGCACTGAAGAACAGTTCTTCTGACAAATGTAACAGATAATGAAACACCAAACTGCCCCCCTACAAATTCAAGAGAACCAGCCCTGATGTGGGTCCCTTCCAGCTCAGAATATTCTGTGATTCTCTCAGGCTTCTGATCAACTCTTTCAGCTTTGCAGAAAAGACCCACAGAGAGATCCACTCTTCTGGTACCTCAACTGCAAGAACTGACTCAGGACAAAAAAACAACTGAGAGGTGACAAATTTCTCATTCCTACTGAGAAATGTGAAAAATATTATTTTTAATGTCAATAAAAAATATTTCCTCTTTTTAGAAGAAACATGAAAATGATGCTTTTCAGGCAGACTGATCACAACTAATGACTGCTCTAAAGCCCATGAAATCAGTGGTTTCTGTTGACTTCAGAATTGAATCTGACAGAATTTAGGAACTTTATATCTGCTCATGAAGAGTGAGAGGAAAATTATTCCTAGTGATCTGTCACATTAGACTATCAGAATGTCATGCTCCTGGTGTCCCCCACGTCAGAAGAAATGGCATTTTTTCTGTCATATTCAGAGATGATGAAAATGGCAAATGACTTCCTAACCATCACATCAGTGGACAAAAAGAGTCCTCTAACAGAACAATATGACAATTTAAGTGGAAAACAGTATTTTTTTACTTTTTGTTTCTGTTTTAGAGGAGGGAACACAATACTAGAGTGAACTCTATTAGCAGCTTTCTTAACTGCTTGACTACTGCCTTTTGAACTGCAACAATGAAATTAATCTTGCCTTTTTCTGAACAGAATTATTTAATAGATGTATTTTCACCTCAGACTAGTTACTGCAGAAACAACTTCTCCATCAAAGCAGACTCTGAATTTTTTGTCTTTGTGACTACAGATTAAAAGAATGGTTTGCCCATTAAATCAGTGTTCTAAATCTCACTGCTATGACAGACTGATAACCTTGCACATGTTATTGATTTAGGTATGTTTTATGCATTTACATTTAAGTCTTTGACAATAATAATATTCTGTTTCTGGAACAGACAGAAGACAAACCAGGTACTTGACCATTTAATAATTCTGTACTTTAAAACATATGAGATGAGGCACAGCAGTAGAGATTACTATTATTTCTGCTCCTATGATAAATCATGACACAATGTGACAATCTGCATTTTGTCCACAACTTAGTTAAAACCAAAAGAGACAACTCCCTTTTCCATAAAATTATGCCTTTAAATAACACCTGGTACTTACACATACAACCAGATAAACATTTGCATCTATGAACAACCACTTTGGATCAAATAAGCCCAACTGATCCTTCACAGACAATTCCATAGGCACAGCTATCCTCATTTTTAAAATTCAGTTACAATTCTTGTATATAGTTACTAATAAGACAACCCTTCTAGGAGAAAGGAAAAATTTTATGCAACTAAAATATGCCAAAACATTGAGAAAAAAACTTCTTACCTTAAATGAAATGTACAGTAATGTAATTATTGATATAGAATACTTAATCACCTGTGTCTATGAGAAATTGAAAAAAAAATTGGTTATTTTGATGATACATTTAATAGACTTAATTTTTAATGTATTGATATCTGAAATATTTAACATGTAGCAGAATTTAAGAGATTGAATTTTAAGCCCATATTCTGATTTAATTTCAACTAAAACCCTAATTACAGACCCATCACAAAAGATGGATTTATATCTTTATATTCTACAAGGTGGAAAACACTGTCAGTCAATATAATTGACTGCAAAGGTCTTTTCAGACTGCTGATGATTTCTTAATATGGAGATTTTTTTTAGTAAAATTATGGATGTTTTTCATAGCCACATCTATATTGCCATCTAGTGTGTTCCAATGGAATTGTTTAATATAGAAACCACCAGAAAATCCATTTTACTTACTAAAATTATACACACATCCAGCAGAGATAGCTGGTTTGAGAGAACTACAAACAATATTCAGCCCTGAGCCTTCACTTGGTTCAGATGCTGCCCAAAGCCCAGTGGATGAAGGGCTGTGAGTACAGTGCTCACCCTCTGGGATGTGTAGAGATGGAGACACTTGAGGATGAGTTTCCAAACCTCTGTACTGCACAGGCCAAAGGATGCAAATACACACATGTGGGATGTCCAGAGGTACTTCATCCTGGAAGAACACAAGCTTTTCATGATCATTTGGAGCTCTGCAAAGCTGCTTGTGAGAGCAGTTAATGTCTAGAGAAATTGTGAAGGCAGTTTTCTTGGACTCTCATGCCTCTGAAATAACTGAGTACAGGACTGACACTGCACTTTTCTATGCACTCTTGAGAACATCTCTGTTCCCAAACTTCCATTCTTTCTCTCAGAACTTTGGGAAATGCTTTAGTCTACAAGTAGAAACACACCAGGAGAGAAAGAATGTTCATGATCCTATCAGTTTGTGGTCAACATATTTTACACTCTTACAAAAATATACTCAATCATCTGAACAAACCCTTAGTAGCATCAAAAAAATATACCTCATTGTGCTTAATGCCAGACATCCAAAAAGAACTGTGTGAACTAAGCTGTAGGCAGCCTCAGGCTTCAGTGTCACTGTGTATTCTTCCATTTTGTCCTTCAAATGGACTTGCTTTGAACCACTAATTGAAGAAAAAAAGTGTTATATTAACTTCTATAACATATTTCATATAATTATCTGCATTTTAATTTAACCATTGCTATGAGTCCACAATCTTCTATTGTATCAATGATCTAATTTAGCCTGATGCAACCAACTTGATGCAGCATCAGGTATTTCTTTTCATATGCAGATTTCTGGAAATGCAATGGCTTTAAATGAACTGGATTAGAATGAGATAAAATTCTTTACAGCAAGGCAAGCTTGGTTTCTTGTTGGAAGCAGCTACTCCCATGTTCAGAGGACTTTTGATGAGTGGATAATTAAACTGTGATTTGTGGGGTTCTGCTGGTCTGTCTGGATGTTATCAAAGCCATAGACTGGAAGCAGAGTTAGGGAAAATGAGCCCTGAAGGGAGTGGTTATTGCTTGAGGTGTCTACCATTGTGAATATATGTGGAGGGCCCTTCAAAAAAAAGAAAAAGAAGGAGTTGCTTCAGTTTGTGGGGTTTTCCTGTTTTTTTCAGGGCAGGGGATAAGTGAGATAAATGCATTAAAAATTAGGGACATGTTTGGGATTACATTTAGGGTTGCAGAAAATAAGAGCTGCAGAATCTTTATTTTTAAAACTGACAGATCCAATAAGTTTTTAAAGAGGCTGGTTGAATAGTACCAAAATTATTTACAGATAACTGACATTTGACAATTACTATTGTAATATGCAATTGTCATAACACAGTTTTGGAATGTCTTGGATACTCTCCCTTTCTCTTGCTCTCTCTCCTTTTTATCCAGTCTTCCCTAAAATCTCTGATAGTGACACTGGTCAGGTGACACTCCTTGAATTTTTGCTCAATCAAGTTTTATATGATCCCTTCTACCTTTTGCCCAGGTTGTACAAGTAAAACTGAGAGCTCTGTAATGAACCTTTTTTTTTTTTTGGAATAACATTTCTGTCTGATTTTCTTCTGAATGCTGTAGATACCTCAGAATCCCACAGATTAGCTCTGGCAACTGCCAGCAGTGATGCAGTTACAGCTCCTGCCCCTTCACACAGACCACAAAGTTCAGCACAGACTATTCCAGCTCATTTCTGGGCAGTTTGAGGGTAACACCTGGGAAATGTGTGATTTGGAGTGCTTTGCACAGGGAAAATGGGATGAACTAAAGAAACTAACAATGTTTTAGATAAAAACATCCTTCCCCTGCTTCTCCTCATCCCAAGAAACCCAAGGAACATTACACATACTGCAAAACTTCAGCAGCAAAGAGCTTGAGTGAATCTAGGGAAGGATGTTCCTTTGGTTACATTTTTAGCTTCAAGAGGAAGTTACTTTTTCTGCCTGATTTCTCTCTCCTACACCTCACTCCTCAGTAGCTGTGCAAAGCAATCCTGTATTTGCTGTGTTCACCTGTCAGTTCCTCAACCAGCTGAAGAAAATAAAATTGATAAAAATGTGAATTTTCTTAAAACTGTATTTACCTGAGGTTCCGAAAGGCAACAATTACAGCTGCTACTGTCAGAAGGGAGAGAACAAATCCATAGATGTAAAACAGTAATGTACTGGAGAGTCTTGAGAAAGTGTTTAAAGGTAATAAACCAAAGGCTTCTTCACAAAGATACAGGTTAGCATCAAAATCTCTAAAAAAAAAATAAACACCTTGTCCATCATGTATTTCATAACTTGATGTCAAAAAGGATCAAAGTTTCCTTTCTTCTCAAGAAATTATAAAGTCAGAGTTGTGCAGATTATTCTTAGAGCAAGTATGACATAAACACGAGGTAAAACTGTGACTGCACACATTTGAAATAGGAACAACCTGAAGGCTTCAATTAAAGAAGTCAAACAAAAAAGCAAAACTGCAGCTAAATCGTACCTCGTTGCTCCAAATCCAAATTTTGCTTTCAGGAATTTGAATATATGCTCATCTGACTCAAGGTTAAGAATTTTCTACAAAGGGGGGAAGAGAAAGGAAATTTTATTTTAAATACCAAAAATGTTGCACAGTCAACAGCATTTTTTTCATTGAAATGAAACTGTAAAGCAACACAGGCTTACTAAGATGGGTGCTTTGTAATCAAAGAAGCATTCAGTTTTAACTGCATTCATTGAAAAGAAAATACAGTTAAACACTTTGCAAATGCTCAACATAACAGATCTACAACTGATATAAAATTACAGGTGAGCTTCAACACCAATTATTTGGTGTTAATTTATGAAGTTTTCAAATCCATATACCAAAGATCAGTAAAACTATCTTTACTTTCTAAAATGCAGTTTCTGAGATGCAGAAAAAATTCACTGCAGTTTTTGTTTAATGATATTCCTGGAGATGGTTAACAAATAGCTTTTAACATAATACAATGCCTAATTTTTGATATTAAAAATTATTTGCCTACCTTAATGAATTTATTTATTACGAGAGTCAAGCACAAGACTAGTAGAACATGAAGGATAAGTTTCCCAAGCCTATTAAGCAAGCCACCCTTTTTTAGGTTTTTCTACAAAGAAGAAAATATTAGTATTTCAGTCCTTTTTTTATTTTAATGTATTTGGAACAAAAAGCATCACAGGCTATTTGCAACAGCTCATCTGCTAGTCCTGAGCAGCACCAACTTTGCATTAGGGTCATTTAAGCAAAAATAGACACAGAACCAAGTACCCAGAAGAAAGACATACCTCTTGCACAAAACTGAAGGGACGATGTCATAAAAGCTTTGATGTGGCAGTTCTGGAAGCAGCCAAACAGCCTTTCTTTGGCAGCAGCCCTAGTGTACTTACAGAACTCATTCCCCAATTTCCACAGCCTTGCGTGCCTTTTGAAATACCTACTCATTACACCTTCCACTAAACACAGCAAAGGGATCTTCTGGCTCTGTCTGTTGATAGGATTTTGAGCAATTTTCCAGGTACAAGCTCCAGATCCAGATAAGCTGCTCACAGTTAACTGGGAATAGGTGCAGACAATAGGAATGGCCCTGTAAACTCCTTTATTGGGGTCAGAGGCTGTCACCAATGCCAGAATCAGAAAAAAAAAGAACTGTACCTACATTAAAAAACTCCTAATCTTTGAAAGAAACAATGGATTTCAGGAATTTGAACTCGACATGAGCCTAGCTGTCCTAGTTGTTTCATATTACTGGAGGCAGATCCATAAATTCAAGCCAAGTCCTGTTGAAACAGGTGTAAAGTCCATTCATGCAATTTTTTTTCAGGATCCAAATTGCAGCTTGCACAATCATTAATGTTAATAGCAATCATGGAATTATGATGTCTGATGTGCTTGGTTAAGCTGCAGTTAGTGTAATGGAATTCATTATTTGATCAGGCAATGTTTGGGTTGCTGTATGCTATAGTAATTCCACTAATTAGTATTACTAAATGAAAATTATAATGCATCTAAATTACTCACACACACACACACATTTATAAAAATACTCTTTATATAGTACTACAGAAATATTTTGGTACCTACCTGGATTGTCCTTGCTATTAAGACAGAAACATTAAAACTTATAAGTAATGATCCAAGAATCATAGAATTGAAGAACTGGAGGACACAGACCAGCAGTAACCCAGAAATCTGAATTATATAGAGCCATGTAACCTGTAACAATAACGAGATTTTTATGCCTACAAAACTTCACAGTCATAGGTGCTTTTCTCTGAATATGCTTTATAATTTATTTCAACATCAATTATTTTTGCAAATAATGTATCATCTTGCAGTGAATCATTACATTTAAAGCCAATACTGTATCCTTTTTATATTTATGCCCTGAACTACTTAGGTTAATATTTTATGCCCATTTTATACTTAAAAAAGCCTGATCCTATAATCAAGCAGATTAACTGCTCATTATAGCTGCAATGTGAGGAAAATATTAACTACTTAATATTTGGAAGATGGTTTTATTTTCTTTAGTCCAACAAGTGTTTCTGTAGCCTCTGTGATGTATTTATGACTAAAGAGTTATGGCTCAGTGCAGTTCAGCAAACAAAACTTCACCTACCTTCTCAAACTTTTCAGTAATGGTTCAGTATAATCCCTTTTGGGTTATGCTAAACTCTTTTATTAGTGTTCAGCTCAATGTAAGCACTAAACCCCAGCTGATTTTCTGACAGAGGTACCAAAAGACACATTTTACACAAAGATCCCAAGTTCAGTCTTGTGTTACAGCAGTGGTGTAAATCAGTATCAGAGAGCCCAACAAACTCCAACAGTTCCAAGTAGTGCTTTTTAGAAAATGAGTACAGACAGTGGTGTGGTGAGTCTGTTTTGGAATAACTCAGGATGAAGCTGGTAATTTGCTGACTTTTAAGGCAGCTGACCAGTCACATTAAATGTTGACTTTAGCTTGCAGCTGCTGATATAATGAATAGTTCAGAAACTTAAGTAAGCCACATTTATCTTGATATGCAGGCCCCATACTCATTTTCAGTTAAATTAATACAATCAGTAAAGTTCAAGTCTGCTTCAAATTTAAAATGAATTTACATGAATTACTCTTCATCCTCCTGTAACCTTTCCTAAAGTTAGAACCTTTTTCAACCAGTGCGAGCTTTCACCATGCCTAAAATGATCTTGGTAGAATTTCACAGCAATGTTAATGTCAAAGACAGTGTTTTCATCTTCTACAGTACATTTCTGTTTTGTAAGATTGACTGTCAATGATCCCTGACCTTCTTAGTAAGACTTGGTTTATTTTCTGGCTTATCCAGCTCAGTAACACAGCAGGGGCAATGCTGTTTTGTGGTGAATGTCAATGCAGGCAAGACAACTGCTTCTCCCCAGCAACCTGGTGTTCTGCATCCTCCTCCTGTGTACGGAGCTTGGCCCTGACTGGCAAACAAGGATGCACAATGCTCGAGGCAAAATTCATATATTGCTTTGACTTCAGCTTACACAAAGATTCCCTGTACATTTTTCTTCTGACAACTTTGAGAGGCCATGCTAAAGCTGTGGTATCAGATCAACAGCTAGGATGGTGTTTGGAAGTGTCAAACAGTGTCTAAACAAAAGCAGACAAAAATTAAATAGACATGAACTAGGTTCAAGTGAACAAAAACCAGAAATGGTGTCGTTTCCTTCATTCACTTTTCCACTTGCAGGGTTTATACACTGTGATTACTTCAAAGCACAAGGCACACAGCACAATCTGTATTACTTTGGGCATCCAGGCCACTGGTTAGGAAAACGCCTTCAAAACTGTTGGCTTTGTGAAGGCAAAGAAACAAAAGTAGGTTCTTTCCAAAGAGAAGTTACCTTTGCTGTGGGAAGCATATCCAAGCAGTCCAGTATGAACAATGCCAATGCTTGTATCAGCATCATAAACTGGTTAAATTGCCAGGTCAGGCTAAAGAGAAACGTTGCTATGAATACAACCATGAGTGTGAGCCTCTGCAAGGAGGGAACAAAATTTTATTTTATAATTTTCTTGGTTAAAACACAAAAAATCAAGCAACCCCCCCGCCCCAATAAACCAAACTAAAGCCCACCTTAATCTGGTTTTATTTTAAGCCACTTTTAAAACACTGAATTTTCTAACTGCAATAACAGCTTAGAGGATAACAAACATTTTATTAGAGTTACTAATTCTTGACTTGTGCTTGTATTTTCTCACTGTAATACCATATGCAAGAAAACAGTGAGATCTTGGATCGTTTCAGCCCCCAGATTAAAATGCAATACCTGTTTTACTGTGGCATAAATAGCAGTTACTTGATCAAAATGAGGAGTGGTAACTTAACTGTTGGTCAAAGAAACTGTATCACCCCTTTGCTTTAATTCTTGCAGATCAGGACAGTTCTCTGTTACTGAGTTTACTGTGTCATACTTGTCAGAAATACTCACTTCTTGAGCAGGCTGTAAATGAGTTCTGAGTAGGTATGTGATGGCTGCTATCTGAACAGCAAAGAATGGCAGTGCCCAGTTCTCCCTTAAAGGAATGGTGAATTCTACCCTTGTAGTATCTACTCTGCACAAAACAGAGAGTTTCACAAATTCAAAATCAAGCCAACACTTGGTGACAGACAGCTTGCAATGACAAGCATCTTTGTGCTATTTTAACTCCTTATTTATAAAAATGGAGGCTCTACACTCCAGTTCCTTCAACACACCTGGCTCTGAAAATAAACCACTATGAAGGTTCTGCAAGTTATCCATTGTTTCTGCATCTCAAATTGTGTACTTCAGCTTCACTAACTGTAAAAAAAATATACTATGGATTACATCTTACTTATGAAGCCCAGCTTTGGTAACTTAGAAATGACATACGGCTCAAACCAAAAGCACTTGCAAAATCCAGTGAGTGGATTTCCACACCACAGGTCATGCTACATTTTTTTGCAAATGTACATATAGGAATATAAACAGAATATAATTTTCACTATGATCCAAATGACTCGAGCACAGTTTAATTGCTTATGAGCTTTGGGTCATTTTTTGAAGCTTTTGAACATAGGAAATATGTGATGGAAGAATTCCCCAAAGAACGGTCATTTGCAAAACTTAATTTAAAAGTTAAAAACAAAGAATAATTCTCTTTCTCCCAGTGTAGAGAAAATATTTGCTAAAACAGCAAGTAAGCAACGTATCTGAAACATGCTTAGCTGGATGGAACTACTCAGTAGCCTCAGATGTAATTAATCTGGACAGAAAGTCTTTATCCAAATCCATTCTATGCACTTATTATATTGCATAAAGGAAACAAGCTCTCAGTGTTCACCAATTAGTAGAAAGATGGAAAAATTTGCTCCAGATATTCTGTAAATGGAAGAGATGACCTCATGAAGAAATGTGTGAAATACTGTACATTGCATGTGGCTTTTAATTACTGTTATATTTGGAGAAAGAAACATCCTGCCTCTGTACACCTGTAATTATTCTGTAGTGAATGTGCTTGCAGATAAATTCCTTTAGAGCTGCTCATTAACATATCAAACATTTCTGGTAGAACCAAGACTGTACTTTTATTTTCTTGAGTAATTTACAGGTAACAGCCAATGTCACCAGTCTTAGCTTCAAGCCAGCAGTTTAATTCTGGCATAAAGCCAGTTCTTAGGTTTTTATATCTAAACTGATAACTCCCTAAGTGATAAAGCACTAGAACAGCTCAATTACCATGTTTTTTCTCTGAGGCTTAGTGCAGGACGTGGCTACAGAAATAAGGGGAGAGAGAAGCTGAACTTCAGATGAGCTGAGGTTGTGGAAGGAGCCCCTGGAGGCAGGTGTGGGGCAGTGAGGAGACACCTGAAGGGCTTTCACGCAAATGTCTGTAACACCTGAGAGATCCTAGACTGGAGAAGACAGGGTACATCACCTGGAGCTCCAGACACATCTGAAAGATGTAGTCTACTTTCAGAGATCACTTTAAGACAAAATTTTCTACTCAAACTTCCAGAACCTTTAAAAACCCAGTCTGATACATCAGCTCATTTCTGACTATTTTCTAATTATTTTTTGTTATTTAAATATTCTTTCCATTTTCTGGCTAATTGGAGAGAGGCCTTATACTTTCATGTTTTGTCCAATGAATCACGCAGTTAAAGCTTTAATGCCTTACCTTTGAAACTAGGTAAAATTTTAGAAAGATTTCACGATTCATCTCACTTACCTGTTTGTAATATACCAGCAAGCTGCCAACAACCCTGAAAGCCATGTTCCACTAAGAAGCCAGCTTGTTACATACAGAGCAATGACATATACTGCCTGAAGTCCAAACAAAGTGTAGATATAAAAATATACAGGCTCTAGGTATTGCTGTAAAACACAAGAATACTGATGTTGACATTAAAACACTCACAGGGGGGATTATACTTAGTATGAATTAGGTTTTGCTTTTACAAATTAAAAAGGTAATAGGAATATTTCTAATTAGAAAATATCTACAAAGGAGAGCTATGATTCACTGCGCAATCTTCATAATGCACTTACAATCTAAAGCCAGAAATGAATGCCTACCTGAATTGGAAGAATCCTATACAGAATGCTGAGAAACACCTCCTGGTAAACATTCATTCTTTCAAGTATGTTAATTGTCCTCACAGATTCAGTTTTATTGTCATATACTAAACCATGTAAACCTTAATGATAAAGAGAAATTGAAATAGGAGATTGTCATTTTCCCCCTCCATCTTCATTTGAACAGTGAATAACTTTTTCAAAGGTATTTTAGGATCTCTCATCACAAACTGCAAACTTTGAGTCAATGATTCAGAACACATTACCTCTGAATCAACATGACCTTCTGAGGTCTTCAGCTTCCCTGCTTCAAATGTGACTCACAGTGCTAATTCAAGTACTATATATTTAGTACTGTATAAAACATTTATTTTTATACTTCCATCCCCAGCATAGAATATGTGGTACATTCTGGATCCTGAGAACTGTTCTTGGCACTACTTTAATCACAGGTGAAGTTATTATTGAAAAATGTGTAGTATAAGCAAAATTGCTAAGGAGCAACAGCTAAATATCTAGAAAACATGAGACTGCCTGAGAAAGCCCCATCACTGTATATGATTTCCTTGGAAGCTCCTCCTTGTGTCACTTACTGTCCAAGAGTACAGCAAAAAACATTGCCCCTTCCCAGAAATAGCTCAATACCTCAAATAAAACAAGAGAATAATAAAAATGAAAGGAATAAACTGAATAAACCAGCAAGCTGAAGCCTGAACAGATAAGTAAGCTGTCCCTCAAAGTGATTGCCTTCATCAGCATGTGAAGGTGTGGCACAGAAATCAATGCCTCATTGTGAAAGTTATTATATCCATAACTTAGTGGCTCCCTGGCATAGGAACAGAATAAATCTGTCTCCAGTACAACTGTTACACTATCTTTCATAGTTATGGTGCACCTTGTTCTCAATTATATTTGAAAAAAAACCCCCAACCAAACCTACAAATAGTGAGCTGCAAAACTTACTTTACAGTTTACAATACCTTGCTGAATGGAAGCAGCCTGAATCATCTGTTTGTAGTAGGAATAATAAAGTCCACACTCGGTTCTGAATGAAATTTCTCTTTCGACCTCCTGCAAGTGAAGTTCAACAGGAAATTCACTTTCCATTTGCTTTTCACCACCATGCAAAGCTGCCTTCATCTCCAATTCCTGCAGCACCAGAGAAACTGACCTCCGGAGAGGCTTCAGTCCTTGGGTTTCACATTCTAAGCAACTTAGTTCAACCAAAGGTAAACAGCTAGGGTGTAAATGACTCTTTTAACTGGGGAAATGTACAAGCTCTTTGTGATTCTGATATGCTGCCCGAAAATACTTTGGGCATTTCACTATTTTTTTGCAATATGACAAACTTAGACTGGCACAGTGGCCCACAGCAGGACTGTAAAGCTGCATATCCCTGCTTTGTGCATTTAACCTTTTCTCCCAGATGTAGTTATCCCATTGTGTTCCATGGCTTTGCCAGCTCAAGGCTCAATTAATTCAGTGTGCTATGAGGGGGCTGCACCATGATGTCAGGGATATTTCAGCTGGCAGGGGATGCTGCTGCCCACTTGTTCAACACTGCTTCTTGCAGGAAGCCAGCTGGCATCGCTCTCATTCTTAACCTACAGGTGAAAGGGACTCTTTACTTGGCTTTAGGGCTAGGTGAACTTCTTATTTCTACTTTAAAATGTTCAAATTATTTAAATTATTATTAGGTACACTTCAAACCAGGTACATTTCAAATGATGCCTTTTTCTTAGCTGATATTGCAGTAGATGGGGTCTAGTAAGATCTGAAAGCTCTTTGCTTTGGAATGCATTTCCTTTTGTTATCTCATTAGTTGTGAAAACCTAATGAAATTTAACAAATCCACAGCTTTGGGCAAGCACATTAAAACAAAGATGGCATGAACAACCAATCTGATGGGAACTAACAATCCTCTTATGCAGAGATGTTCTATTATTAGTGATCTTTTTAGTAATTTGTATAATAACATCCCAGCAAATGTATCTCCTAAGCAGTAAGTTAGAAAAGGTCTCTATCTAGTTACAAAAAGTTTATTCTGAGGTTTGAAAATCCAGTGAAATCCCTGTATGTAGTATATGCAAGTCACTAAATAATTCGTGTGATTTATAGAAGTAACCTTATGAATTCATCTTTCTGTACTGAAATAACAGAATATTACTTTTTCAGAGACTTTTATGAATGCAAATCTTGTTAATGCAACCTTGCACAGAACTTTCAACTTTCTCCTACAATCCCAACTCTTATGCTGGAGCAGAATCAATTCTATTTCAGAGCTAACATAAAGCTTGACAAAAAAATCATGTTCTTGTCTCCTCTGCTGCCCAGTACAGGTTCTTATCTCAAAGCATGTGTTTTATTGAAGTCAGTTGTTGACAAACCAATATTAGTTCTGGTCTGAGAAAAGTCAATAGATAAAACCACAAGTGATTCAATCTAAGTTCACAATTAAACCCTCACAGCTGCCCTGGACATATAAATCATCATCATACCAAAAGCCACACACTTAGCAAATTGAGAGTGCTGGATTTTAAACAAGCTCTACTTTCAAATTCATCACTACTGAAAAGTTTTCTAATACCAGAAAGTGGCTGAATCTTAAATGCTCATAACGAAAAAAAAAAACAAACCTGGGAATGCTAACATTTGAAATTTATTAAGGGGGAGAGAGGAGTCACAGAGGGGGATCTAATTAGCAAAAATGCATTCAAACATGATTAATTTGTAATCCTGGCACCAGCTGTATTCAACCAAATGCTATACTTTATGAGACAAACACTAGTGAGTTTTACATCTGTTTCATGCTAAGATAACATCTGTTTTACTCACTGAAAATACTTTTCCAGTTCTACAGCAATTTATACTTTTCCTTGCCTTCCATGTCAATAAAAACATACAGACTTATGGGTAAACATTGTGAGAGCACATGCTTCTCTGTCTGTATATTCACTTTGTGAGGTGGTAACAAAGAACTTATCACTGTTCCAAGGGAAAAATAAAGAACACATTCCTCTGGGACACACAGAGAGCTGCTTATTATTTCAATTTAGGCAATTGTACCCTAATAAAATTAAGCATTCATGACCAAATTCAAAGGACTTTCTCTCAAGGGCAGTGCAAAATTTTAGAGCTTATGATTCCTCAAACTCCTTAAGCAAGTCCTTCAGAATGCTGAGCAAGCAGCCAAAGTCTGAGTTGAGTTTTTCTATAAATAATGAGCATAAATAAAGCTCCAATTGCTTTTCTTTTTTTTTTTGAGACAGCTAAAACAAAATTTATGTAATTGAAACTATTTATTAGTTTTTCAATTTAAGACTAGGAAGATTTGAACATTTTCTCAACACACAGCTGCTGTCAATGTTCCCAGTTGAGAACAAGCCTTCAGCAAATGTATTTAATCCTTTGAAAGCTCTCCTGGATGGTAACCTCAAGCCCATCTCTTTGAGTGGTGTGTTCCAGATCAGATTTGATCCAGAGTAAAAGTACCCCTAACACTTCGACAGGCACCTCTGTGCAAAAGAACTGCCCAAGTCCTGCATGCCCTCCTTCCCTTCATGCCTGAGCATTCACTTTGTGCAGTTCTCATCACCTGTTTCCCTGCTTTTCTTCATACAGTCATTTTGTTTGGAGCTGGAAGGGACCTGAAAGCCCATCCAGTGCCAGCCCCTGCACCATCCCAGGGTGCTCCAAGCCCCAGTGTCCAACCTGGCCTTGGACATTTCCAGGGATCCAGGAGCAGCCACAGCTTCTCTGGGTTTGCATTCAAAATGTAGAAAGGGAAAATAGGAGCACTTCACAGACTAAATCCTGGCACTCCTATCCTAAAAGACTTACAATCTTATATTTTCATTCCTGACTTCCTGCAAGCAGCAATTTTATTAAACTCAATATCAGTATCTAAATGCTTACTCAGAAGGGATGAAGAAATGAATGCTCTGAAGTTTATCTGTTTTTCTTACAGTATTAATTTGCTACATGGCCTTGGCTTATTCCTGTCCAAAGTGTCTCCAGAACTTGCAGTTGAACAAGCAATGGCTGACAGGAGAGGGGGCCCCTCATTCTGTTATTTGCATAGCAGATTCTGTTCCCAAAAGATGCTACACTGGAGGGGCAGCCACTGAACTGCTACTGAAAATCACTGAAAATAGACAAGCCATTTCAGATGTGTTATGCCAGAACATTTACAGAAAACTGAGAAAGGATTTTTGGCTAAGAAATCTGTTTTGACTTCCACCATCACAAACAGAAATGTTTGTTGGTTTAATGTATATGAGAAGAGATTAAAATTTTTTTCTTAAAAATTAGTTGATCAATTTAAGTGATTGTAACCTGGGATCCCTGCTGGAAGGGGACACAAACACAGCTCCTGACTAGGTGTCATGATATGCTGAATCTTTTCTGTTTCGTTTTTTTTTTTTTGGTCATTCTTTCAGAAAATCTTGAAATATATATATAAAAAAAAGGAACAACTGTGTACTTCCTTCATTGCATAAACCACTCTTCAAGATGTGCTTTTTCAGTTTTTCTGGTAAGAAAACAATTGTACAACATTCTCCTGTGACCATGGCTAATGGATAACAGCAGGCACATTTACCAGCAAACAAGAACAAGCCTCACACACAGAGCAGCAGCTGAAATCAATGCACTGTTGAAAGCCATATTCAAAATACAGCACAACAGTTGAACAACGAGCAGACAGTTTTTCTACTTGGGTGAACCATTGCTGGAAGACACCCAAATCTGTACTGGCTTTTGACAAATTGCAACTGAAATTACAGAAAGGCAATCACTGCAAGTGTGTGTGCAAGTCCTGACTCCAATTATTTAGGAGTTAGGAATCATGACTTTGCATAATAATCTCCTTTTACTTCCCATTTTTAGGGTTGAGTACAACTGCCTACTTTTAAAATTTGCAGTTGTGGTGTTCATGTATCAGTAGAGACTTCAGAACAAAAATTCCACCTTTTACACCTAAGAGGTGCAGGTACCAAACATCTGCCTGGTGCAGAAGTGTCAGAAAAACACTGCAGATCTTCTCCAAATAGAAGAATACCTTCACATAGAAGAAAAGATGACAAAACAGGTTGCATCTCTGTATTATTTAAGTTGCTACACAGACCCTCCTGGGCATGAATTCTTACATCTGACTAATTGTTCCTTTCATCCAATAAGCGACAAAGTTCAGGGGAATAACACACTGTTATGTCATTTTAGCATCAGATTTCAGCAACATAAATCCTCACATCTGCCCCATTTACATCCAATTCAGGGTGACTGAAGTTAGTAGTTTAAAATACATGGAAATACAACTGATTTAGAATTTTTCTTTTCTACATTGAAGAGCAGTGGTGATGCTCTACTGTATTTCACAGGCATGGGGATTAATAAAACATTGGATGTGCATTTGTAATGCATCCATTTATTCTAAGCTCTGTTTAATGAAAAGAGATCACCTCTGCATTAATCTCACTAATCAATGCATGCAATAATTGAGGGGCAAGGATTAGACTACAGTTCTCCCTTCTAAGAATCTGGCCAGGGGTACGAACTAAAATAAAACTTACACTTTTCAAACTTTTGGAAAGTTCAGTTAATACCTGGAAAAATAGATGCTTTGGCCAAACTATAAAATGTTAGAGAAGAAAGCACGTTTTCCACTTATTTTCCATGTGATTTTTGAGGGTCTTATCTTTCTTAGTATATAGTGTGTGCTGTAATGAAAAGATTAGCCAGTTGAGCAGTGCTGGAAAACATGTACACACCCCTGGAGAGACCACACTCCTACACACAGGCAGAGACAGCTGTGGATTGTTTTACAGACATTGGGATGAGCCTTCCCGCCTCAGCTTTGCAGGAAAGTTCAGACTCTTCATATGCACTCTTCTCTTCCCCTACCACTCCTAAAGCAGTATTTTGTTTGAAGTGAGCACTGTGCAATCTCCACATGCATGCTCTGGTGGAGATCACATCCCTCTGAAGAAGGGACACTGTGAGACCAGGGAGTGTCTGCAGCTCTTTCTCCTTTACCCTGCTGCCAGATAACTTAATGTTTCTTAGAATCTTTCCATCAAATTGGCTGAAATTGCTCTTGTTGCAGTGTTACCAGCTATCCATCACCTCCATGGGATGCAATAACAGCTACAAAGACAAGAGAATCCAGACTACAAAAAACTAGAGGGGTTTATTTCAGTTTTGATATCTAGTGGCATTCTAGTGTACTTAAAATGAAAACAATAATTATCAAATAAAATTACTATTTCACCCATTGAGGGGACAACTTAATTATAACTACAGAGCTGCTTATTTCAGTCAACTCTGTGCTCCTCTGGGTCAGTCTGACAGAATAAAAAAGATGCATCCATTATGTTCATATGCTGCCACAAGCCCATGCCTGCTTGAACTTGGAAATATTCAACACCTCGAAATTATTCACTACTTGCCTTTGGAAGGAAAAGGCAAACCCAAGGTGTACCTTCAATACATTGAGTACAACCTCTCTATAAAATCAAGGGAAGATAAGGGTGGGCACAACACAGTATTATAGGTATAATACAACAGCAATTGTTGCAGGAAATGCAAAATATTTGTATTAGGGGAATATAAATGTTTCTGGACCACAAAAAGCATGCAGCATAGAAAAGACACATTGCAAGGCAAGTATTCCAGTTAAATAAATGTACTCTTTGAACAACACAATACACAGACCTAGCAGAATGGATTTTAGGCATTTGAAAGGGAAATGACTCACCTGTTCTTTTCTCTGGTTAAATTTAGCTGTGGGTACAGCTGCATTATTTTCTCTGCAGTGATTCTACGAAAAAACTAGTCAGTCCTGGGTCTTGGGAATGGTTGGCTTGACATTAGTGAATGGCAGAAATATGTTTTGAGGGTTGCACATTCAGGATGACATTATATAAAATTAGTTTCAAATAGCAAGAGACTATCCCTAAAGTGTATTACAAAATAATATTACAGCAGTGGAAATACAATTCAAAAACTGTGTGCCAGGATTTTGCATATTGTTTCTTTTAACTGTTGGTTTTTATTTTAATTTTAGATTGCTTTGGATAAAAGTAAGATGATTACAGAAAAACATATAGGAAAATGTTGAAATTCGATTGTAGATAAAGATCAATTTTTGGAAGAACCATAGCTACGACTCAGATAGGAGCTCTCTAGCAATATTTTTAGAGAAAAAATTGGGGACAGGTATTTATAGAACTGATGAAGTATGGTGGGAAGGGAAGCACAGCTTTTTTTAAATTGAATTTTAAAAAATTAAATATTCTGGTCTTGAGCAGGTTGCAATGCAAGTTCCCCCAAAAAAATGAAATTTCATAATGCTCATATTAATGCTCCACAAAACTACTGATGAAACTAGGAAAATTATTGTTACCTTGATATTGGAAAACCACAGGTCATTTTCATGCAGTGTAGCTACATAAACAGAAGTAAGAAGTCCAAGAGAGATGGCAACAATTCCACCAACAGTTGTTGAGAGTATGCTCCACAGCTTTCCACCTGGAGGATCTTGGAAGAAAAATAGTTCAGTCTGTAACTGTGAAACATATTACTGAACCTATGGGGATTTTGGAAAGCCATTTATCCATTGCCTATGCTAGTATAGTTTACATTCTGCAGGTAACAGGACACCTGGTTTTAACACATCTTTTGTTTTTATTTTCTCATCTAGGAAAATCGGTGTATTTTATTTACATACAAGGTGAAATAAAGTGTGCCTTAATTGGCATACTTTAAGGACACCATGATCCTATACAGGTTTAGCTCAATGTCATAACTAACTTGTAAATCTGAATTGAAGTATCTTCCAGAACTTTTTAAATTCAAGCAATACAGCATGACTGATGACAAAGCAAGAAATTCACAAGAAAGGTCTAAAAATAGCTGCCTTTTGGGGAGGGTTGCTCAGTTTTTGTAGAAAACAACAGTGAAGGTTTAGAAGCCTCAGTAATACCCACAAAGAGACTGAACAGCAGCCAAAGCAGCCTTTGATGAGGGTGTCATGCTCTGAATTGCAGATGGGCTCCTGCTGATACAGGAGCAAGGGCAGGGATGGGATGATGGCAGGATGTGTTCTGGCCTCCAGGCCTTCACTGTGCACTTACATTCCTGGGGGTTTTGTATTTTCAATGTTAATGTAAGGTTTAATATGGATGTGTGATCTGGAATTGTATCTTTGAAATGGCTTTTTCATACTGTGTGTGACATCTGCTTAAGGGTTCCAACTGCAATTCCATGGAACTGAGGGCTGGGATGCAGGAGAACTACGACCACTTATTCTTTTTGTATATAGCCTAAGAGTGTTTCTGCAGAGACAAGAACAGAACTTTCCTTTCATCTGCCCAAATGCAGAGAAACATTTAAAATTTAGATCAAAATATCCCCTAAAACAAGTAAATCTAAAAATCCCCCAAAAACCAAGGTACTTTGTCAGCTCTAAAGCTATAATCCCATACAAAAAGGTTGTCAGAATTTCATTACTTTAACAGATCCTGGAATTAAGACACTTAATGACTCTCTGTTAAATTTACCTAACCAGTGTCCTATAAATTAAAAAGCAAAAGTTTGCAGTTAAATTTGGATTTTATATGCAACCTGCCTATTTTTAAGTACATTTCATCAGTTGTCTTCAAATCCTTTTATGTTTCCAATGATTTGGACTGGGATTCCTCGAAGAACTTTGGATGGCTACATCAAGCTGATAGTGTGTCACCAATAATAAATTGAAACAATTGTTCTCACCAATTTAAATTAAGATTTTAAAACAGAGATAAGATTGACATGCAGCAGCCTGCATGACACCCTCTGTCTCATCCAATTAATTCTGGTGATATTCAAGTATGGAAATGCATTTGGCACGTGCCTAGCTCTGAGCTGTGCTTAGGACAGATCAAAACCAAAACACTACTAAAAAGCCAGAATGTCACTTTGTTTTTCATTACCCACCAGGCAGAATTTTCCCATCAGGCTTCACATTTGTCTCCTCTGAAGGCTGATCTTCAGCTGCTTCTGTGCCTTTTCCAACCCTTCTCTGTCTTACGGTTGTCATGGTGTCAGTCACTTTAATTCATTATTCTTCAGCCTGACTCCTGAATGGACACACATAAGCAATGCATCTTCCTACCCAAGCAATCACTTGATACCGTATGAAATATGTGAAAATAGAACCACATCTTACTGACACCACAGACTTTGACTTCTAGAGCTCTACTGTACAGAAAGGCTATCCTATCAAAATTCAAGGTTTTTCTTTAAATCTGTACCACTCAGCCGATTATAGAAAACATTATTTTAGAATTATAAAGACTAATGCTCACCATTTTACATACTCTTGAACAGGTTTTTAGAATGATTCATTTTTTTGAATGCCCTCACTTTTTTAGCCCTTGACTCAAAATGCACACCAGGCTCCCCATTTTTAAAAAGTCTAATCCCTTCAAGGAAAAATTAGTCTTTTCAGCCTATTTTAATTGGGTGCTTAAAATATGAAGCCAGTCATTAAATCCTGACTTTCAGGAAACACCCAAAAAAGGAGGTCAAAAGATGCAAAAATGATACCAGAGAACACTTGTGTTATAAAAAACTAATAACAGCATTAAAAGAATACTCGATGTTTTCCACGCCGTAGAATGAGAACATGACAAGCCCAGAAGCTCGCGCAGTCGCGGCCCCGGCAGTGGCCAGGGGCTGCCGGCTCCCGGAGCTCGGGGCACGCACAGAGCCGCTGTCAGCCGGGCACCGGCGGGCAGCGCCATCCATCCATCCATCCATCCCTCCCGGCAGCAGCGCCCGCTCCATCCCGGCAGCAACAGCTGCTCCCCGCGCTGGAACCGATCCGGCTGCTGCGGGCAGCGCCGCAGGGAAACAACGCCTCGGCCACACAACTTTGTGGGAAGCTTTCGCGGCGGATGAGCTTCGCCTCCTCCTCACGCACCCGGGGGAACACGCGGGGAGCTGCGTGAGCTCACGCTTGGAAGAGCGGGTTTGTGGCACACCTGACAATTAATTAATCCATTAACAAAGGCAAGGTGCTCATCCCCACCCCGCGCGCTCCTCGCACGCCGGGGCGGGCAGCTCGCAGCCGGCCCCGCCGCCGCGGAGAGCCGGGCCCGGGGCAGGGCCAGCGCCGGGCCG
>JAYDZK010000028.1:5092760-5105334 GCA_034509185.1 Euphonia xanthogaster
GCGGCGCCGGGCGCTCGGCCCTGCCGGGCGGAGACCGAGAGCCGGGGCGGGCACAGCCGCCCGTCACAGGCCCGGCCCCCCGCCCGGCTGCCGCTCCATCGCTGCTCGAACGGGCCAGGGCGGGTGCGCGGCGGAAATCCGGCACAGCGAGCGCTCCAAGCCTCTCATCCCCATGGAAAGAGGCTGCGGGGCCCCTCCCCGAGGGTCGCGCTGTCGGGGGATGCTTTGCTCAAATGGTGCCCTAGAACTCATTTGTAGTTGTTTTTTTTTAATGTATTTCTCGCCGCCCCTCTCCCCCCCGATATCGTTCCATATATGTGTGATTTTAAAATTGAAGTTAGAGCTGCCTATTCTGTTCAACACATTATAAGCTCCACTGTATTTCTTGCTTAACTGCACCATAAACGTTTAAAGGGGGAAAAGACCTTTCGTAGCTGGAAGATAACGGCAATGCCAGACTTTGTTCTACTTAATGGGTACAACCTACCCCTGCAGTAAGTCTTTATTGTAAGTTTTATTTGCACTGTCTTTAGTAATTGTAGGAAAAAACAGGCCCCATGAAGCCATAACCAACAGCCCAACTCCAGGTCCTATCACAGGAGGCTGATTTCCCAATAATCCATACAAATTGTGTGGAATTGTCAGGGGGAGAGTTCACTTCTCCAGGACAATATTTAGTTGATTTTCCATCACAATTTTACAGTACAGCAGTACTTTTACTTTTTTTTTTCTCTCTCATTCCACAACTTTGGTTCATTGAAAAACTTAGTATTTCGAGCAGGAAATTCACAGAAATCATGCTCAGAGACAGCAAGAAAATGGTGTAGTAATCATCCTGGTCATTCTGAACACTAGAAATCAGGAAATTTTTCAGTATCTGCTCTGCATACTTATTTTGTTTTGTAAGTGTTTTTTAGAACCAACAGAATTATCTTACTTCCTCTGATCAAGTCCTCCAAATATTTAAACATTTCTACTGTAAGTCAATTTACAGCCATACTTCTTTTGGTTTTGAGTTTGTTTGTTTTTTTCAGCAATAAGGTCATACATTTGTAGGGAATGCTTAAACTAAGAATGAAAACTAAATAAATAGGTGCCTTACCGTGGCCAATAGATTTACCTTCCTTTTGTCACTGCCACATCCTCGATGTCATGTGTTTGTTGAAATGAACACATTGTGTATGTACAAGAAATTTTACAGTGTAGATAAACACCTTGAGTGCCTGCAGGTTTTTGTGTAAAGCATATAATGTACTTACATTTCTAAGAAAGGGGATGCTGTGGAAGATATTTCCTGGAATAACATTTCTACTTCTGCACTACTTGTAAAGGGGCAAATGCAAAGTAAATTCTACAAGAACAAGCAGTTACAGAAATGGTTTAGAAAACATAACCAGTGAAGAGCTTTAGAAATCCCAGAGAAGGGGGGAGTCGTCTTAATTCTCCTGTGTTTTGTGGCCCCACGCATGGACGTAATGAATTTGTAATGTTTCAAGTATGAGAATACAGAAGAACTAAAGAGCTTCCAGATGGATATTAATATCTAAAAGTTGTGTTAAAAAAATGTAAATTAAAAGTCACCAAACTGTAGCTTGCAATCAGTAATACTGATGATTATATCATAACTGTATTGATATAATACTGTTGCAATGCTGGCTTCTTACTTGCCAAAATAGCAAAAGGATATTTAACAATATTCTGTTTGCTCATTCTGTTCCAGCTAGATCAAAGTAGTGGAGTGTTCATGATGGCACCAAGTTAGCCATAATCCCAGCAAATGCCAAACATCTACAAACAGGAAATGGTTGGAAGAAACTTTAAATTCTGTTTGAGTTTTCTCTTGGATTGTACTGTAGAAAGAGCTACCATGAACTAGAAAAGCAGGAGGACTCAAGTTCTGCCCCATTAAAATTTAAGTCTTAACCTGCAGTGTTTTGAGTTGCTGTTCAGCAGCCTTGTGGCAGGTGGCAAGCCTGCCAAATTTCTGGGTTCTTACCTTTCTCAACTTTTAAAGCTTTTCAGGCTCCTGAAGTTTTTGCTTTTGGGCAAAAAAAATCTGGGCTTTACCAATTGTGGATTTCATTAGCTAGCTAATCTTAGGTCAGTTGTAATGGTATCTCCTTTGCTGTGTGTGACAGCTCTTCTCCAAACATGCCTCAAAGGGATGCAGAACAAAGGCTCCCTGTGGTGCATCAGCTTTCTGCAGCAATCCCAGCCCTAAACACAGATCTGGGACAGAGTGACTGAATCCCACTGCTGTGTGCCAGGGCTCTGGCTCCTTTTCTCCCACTTCCCAGGGCTGTTCCAACCATCACAGGACCCTCGGTGCCCAGTCCCACCTGTGATCACTCGTGGCCAGGTTATTTATGGGAAGACAAACTTCTGAGGAGGCTCTTGTGCTTTGTTCAGCTGAAGTGGGGAAGGTGTTTTAGCCCAGTGGACAGGATAATACCTGGGTGCCACATCCTACTACAAAGAGCTTTTCGCCCCAGGTTTTGCATTAGAGAAAATGTGAAAAAGCTGCATGACACAGCATTCTGTAGTGTTACATCTAAACCCATTTGTAGTTCCAGCCTTGATTTCAACATATTTGGCCCAGGGCCCTAATAATAACAACAAGAAAATGGCAAAAGATTGCTTGTTTATGTAACTGTAAACCATGCTGATACCAGCAGTGGGTATCCTGGCCATACTCTCTCTTTTCTCCCCAGCAACACCAACTGACTTTATTTTTTCCTGAGAAAGATGAGAAGAAAAGCTCCAGCAAGGCCAAGAAATATGCTGCATATTTAAAAACAGGTTTCAAGATATGTTTTAGTTTTTGTGATGCAAAAGTAAAAGTCAATCACCTGAAAAAAGCTGATTAAGGCTTTCACTCTTATTTAAATTAGGGAAAAATTCTTACTAGTTTCATTACGAATTTCGAATTTGCAGTTCTTCAGCATGGTGCCACCCTAACTGCATGCAGGCTTACAAATATTTTGACTTAATAGTTTCATGTTTCTTCACCACAGTTATTTGATAAAACTTGTAGTAGCAGTATTTAAACTAGTAATAACAACTAATACTAATAATTTCATATGACAGTAAGAAATGGCAGCAAAGTATTTCAAATACTTTTTGACTCAACAGCTTTCCCTCTCTCTAAACACTGGTTCAGTGTTTGGATTTTCTATATTCATATTTCATAGAGGCCAAATAAAAGTGACTAAAGAGTTTAACAAAAAAAAGTTTATTACCAAAATACAATATTAAAGTCAATACGTGACAAACTCCTGTAAAGCAAAATAAATTATTCTACCATTGTACAGTATTCCAGAAGGTAGTTAAAGTAGTACTACAGACTTTGCTTCATCCTTCCAAAGAGTTGCCTATCAGGAACACAATCCTAGAGAGAGCTTAAGGCATGCAGCTTAATGTGCTGGATAACTTTATAAAACAAAACTCATCCTATTTAATAAGATACAGTATCAGAATTAACTGCAGTCTTTACATGTCAGTTTTCTAAATTTTTTTATACTTTGGCTATAAAAGCAGTGCCATAGTGTTACAATACCTTTTCTTAAAAAAATACATGTACCCATGTCCATGAATATCAAATGCAAATGTAAATTTCTATTAAATATATCTTAACAAATGTTACTTTGAGCACCAACTGTACATTTCTTCAAATGATTAAATAAGTGCTTATGAAAGAGGAAAATACAATAACTCTGACTGAATCCCACTCTATTTTTCCAGGTCAAGCATAAATCAGGAAGATGAAATATGCACCCATTTTTCAGTACAGCCAAGTATGAATGAAGTTTGCTCTTTAGTGGAAGTACAGGCATTGCAAACAAAGCTGCAAGGTACAGTTTGTATCACAGAGTAAGATCTGATTTAAACAAACAGCACATGAATAGCTGATCACCTGCTAGTGCTGTGACCGAAAAGACAAAAATAGTTTAAAAGCTTAAAGAAAGGGGAAATTTGCAGTGTCAGTGACTCTGAAATGTGCTTAAAACCCCTTACAAAACATGCAACCAGGCTAGCCATACACTTTCGAAAGCAGGTAACCTGAGAAACAATTTGCTCTCAGAAAAACGAAGTCTATAATTATTTCACATGCAGGACTTCTGACAAAGTCCCTGGGAATCGTGAGTGGGTAACTAATTGCAAGCAGCATGGAGACAGCTAAAAAAAGTAAATCTCTGTGCATATTGGAAAGAATTCTTTGTTGGCATTTGTCAGGACTGATAATGGTTTTTAGAGGCAAGTAGCTTTCTGTTTTACAGGAACACATGGTCAAAAAGAACAGAGCAACAAGATGGCAAAGAACAACTGTGAACAGCCACATCCTGCTCAGGAATCTGTGACACTGATTCCTGGTGCACTGCACAGAACGCTGCTCGTGTGCCTTCCACACACACCAGAGCTCTTCTTCTGCATTCAAGGTTATTGGCTTCTGAAATTTTGGTTCATTGCCATCTCCTTTTTAGCTTATGAATGCAAGTTTTTCCTTTTTTATCTTTCACTAGCTGAGCAACTTTAACAGACTTACACAAAAATAACAGTGTGGTAAATATTGTTTCTGTGAATACTGACTGGTAGTTTAGCATTACTAGAGATCTCACTGTCCTTTAATTTTTCAAACAAATGGGACTTCTAAGTGAGAAAGTTGAGATATATTCCAGATGATGTAGTATTTTCACATTAATTCTATACTGAAGGTATAATAGCAGTGTCAGTAAGACAATATGAATATCCCATTTAAAGTTCATTATCTCCTCTGGAATTTGGGATCACGTAAATAAATAATGTGTTTTTCAAATGTAAAATCCAACTGTAGGAATATGAAAAATAACTATTATCTGAAAATAATGTATAATTAACTTCAAATACTTATTTAAAGTATCTCAAAAATTCAACACAAAAATGCTTTGACCTTATATTCTGACTAATTCTTCAAGTCAAATTTGTACTTTCTGCTATCCAATTTACAAACAAAATAATACCTATTTAACTCTAAAGAAGAAGTCAAATTGAGGAAATTTCTTGAAAACAAGTATCAAATACACTTGAAGTCTTAGTGCTTTTACCCTGGCCTCTACATTTTGTGCTGCTTCATGAAGCTGTGACTTCTGCTACTGTTTTCTTTTCCTGCTTGCCACTTCCAGGCAGTGCTAGCACAATACAGACACTCCATGTGCCAGCCTCACATTTACAGCTGCAGCTGATTTCTGCTGCCAGAAGGGTGTAAATAAAGGAACCAGCAACCACTGTTTTCCTAAGAGTAAAGAACTTTATAAATACTGAGCTACTAAGGATCAGGTCACTGTGTGCCTGTGTCAGCACTAGGCAAGCTGCTGTGCATCTGCCATTCATTAGAAGCAGGAATACATGCCTGAACCAGGAAGTTTAGATCTGGCTGCCAAAGGGCTTCTTTGGAAGTGATACTACACTTAATGAATCTTTCAAGAAATTAAGTAGCCAACTTAATCAATAACCTCAACAAAGTTGCCAGGAAACTAGCCAGTGGAATAATATTCCACATTGATATACAGATGAGAATCTTCTACTGCCAACTGCTGTAACTGTAAAAACAGCACACAAACCCCCCCCACCCCCCGCCACTGTAATTTTAGAAGCTGAAGGTTTTAAAAGGGTGAGATTTCTATGTGTTTCTTAGACAACAAAGTAATCTCCAATTCCCTTTATCAATCCATACTATAGGCACTAGTAAAATTTATTCTGTAAGCAAGTGGATACAGTTTTGGCTTAAGACATTGTTTGCCATTTCTTTTTTTAACTATGATTTTCTACAGGAAGATTATCTTTCAGCTCATTATTTCTACAGTTACAGCTCTGACAGACAAGTGGGAAATTTGGCCAGCCAGTGGCATTTCAAAGATTGCCAAAGCACGTAGGCGTTTCTGAAAATCCCAATTTGTGCTCACCTACATCTTTTGGAATCTACATAGAGTTCATCTACATCACTTTGTGGCAATTATTGTTAATATCTTGCTCTCATTAAAAACATTGCTCATCCATACTGCAAAATAATCACCAAAAATGGAAAGTGACATTATAAGCTTTTCTTTTTTAGAATTATTCATCTGAACGTGTCAAGAAAACCATGAGGAAACAACGGGTTATTGTTATAAAAATAATCTGTTACACACTATGAGTTGAAAAGATAGCAGTTTTGTAGTTAGGATCCAACCAAATAAATAGTTTTTAACAGAATGCTTCTAGGCCCTTCACCTCCTGCTGCTGTAAATCAATGGAAAGGATGGCAGTCTTTGTTGGAAAATGACTTGGGAGTTTGTAAAGCCTTAAAAATAGACTGAGAAAAACGGAACTCCTGTGTGTGAATACAACACACACATGCCCTGGCCCACCTCCCCTCTCCCCACCTCACAGGCAGGAGGGTTTACCAGATCACACTGTAACAGTTCTATCTGATCTGCTGCCAGATCATCTTTCAAAAAAGAGGGTAAAAACCTTCTTTGCTGAATTACTTGGAAAACAACAAAGAGGGAGGAAGAAAAAAGCTTTTCAAGTGATTCAAAGCTTTCACACCTTTGGGTTTTAAAGTACTGTGCTAATGCATTATTACTGACTAGTACCTGACAGGAAATGAAAAAAAACCAACAATCCTACATTCTTGGCACCACATAAAGAAGGAACAGGTTAAAATGGATCATTCTATTCTCCACATCTTGTATTTATCTCTTAAATGATTCATCAGTCCCTGGTTCAAACACTGTACTCCTACTGAAACAAGAACTCAGGATGGGAAATCAAGTTTTGCTTGCAATTCTTCTCTTTAGCAAGTTTCTCAGGCAAAAATTAGCAAAAAAAGAAAATATTCACTCTAGGAAATCCTCTCTTAACTTACTGCTTCACCTAGTTTGTATTCTGAGTCGTGCTGTGGTCCTTGTTTAGAATGATGTTTATGATTTCACCCTCATGTTCCTTCATATGATCCAGCAGATTTTCTTTATTGGTAGACTCAAAACCACAAATGCAGCAGCAGAAGAGAAGAACACAGTATTCTGTGCCAAGATGGGGTAGAGTGGAGTTCTTTTCTAGACTGCATGAGGTATTCATCAAGGTAGGTTTTTCATTTTCATCAGAACCTGAAATTTCATTTGCAGTCTGGTTAATGGACTCTGTAAAAGACACCAGGTTGTCTGAACTTCCCAGTATAGGTACTGTACTTTCATCTGCGCCTTCTAATAAGGTTTTGTCAGTGAGTTGTCCTTGAAACCTGAAATAATAATAAAAACCAAAACAAATATTAAAATATACAGCTGTTGCTTTTAGATGGGAACTTTATTTTGGGTCAGGGTTGGGTCTTTTGAAAGATAATAGGGCTTGACAGTAAATCAGACATACCGACTGCTTTGTGAAATTGCATCATTAATAGCCTTGTTCACTTGTTCATAGTTATAATTTTGGTCACTTGCATGTTTCCACATGTGGGACTTCAGGGATGGAGGATGGCTACATACATATCCACAGAGAGAACATCTGGGGAAGAAATGGAGAAGGAAAAAGAGAAACATTTCAAAGCCAAATTTTGTTAGTTTAGTTCTTCCAAAAGGATGAGTAAGCAGAGAGATCCATGCAAACCTTCTTCTTGGTCCCATTTTCAGTTTCATAACTGGGTCATGCTAGTTTGCAAAGTTTCATCCTGAAATATAAGACTATTTTTAGGATCTGAGAACATTCAATTTTTTTTTTAATTTCCTAAACAACTGAATTGAAATCTTATCTGTTTGGCCTGATAAAACTGTGTAAACACTGCAGAAATGCAGTACTTCTGCTGAGTGCAGAAACAGGGCGTCTGGCAGGGAGGTGGTGAGCTCTCTCTGCCACTGCTCTGAACCAAGCAGGAACTGTGTAATTAGCACTAATTATGTCAATTGAACTAAATAAGTCTTTCCTGGTATAGCAGGTATTAGTTTATTAAGGATCCCAGGGTTGTTGAAGTTGGAAGGGACCTCTTGAGGTTGCACAGTCCAATGCAGCCCCTCAAGCAGAATCAGCAGGGTGCTGAGGGCAGTGTCAGATTTTGAATAGATTCACACATCAGGATTCAGACAGGTGATCATTTTCTCCAGAGTTTTCCATCAGCTCCAGTACCACAAGACTAAATTTTCTATTTCCCTGTAAAACACCATCTTATGAAGTAAAGAACAAAACCTTGAAGAATAAATCCTGTTGACAGGGAGATATAGTGTATATTTATGGACAGAAATAACCCAAGACTGATCAAATCCTGTATAACCCTTTTCATGCACGAATATACATCAGAGGAGGTTCTTTAGATGTTTTTTAAGATGATAAATTAGTCACCTCAGCATGAAGGAGATGAGTGATACTGCATGACATCACTTCAGAGCAGGATCTGTCTTTTTGTCTTTTGGATAAAAAAGCTGTTTTGCTCAGCTGCCTGCTACTTGGGAAGGCTTCAGTTCCCCAAATCCCGTGGAAAAGATCAGAATCAATTGAAGGTGACTTTGTGCTAATAAATTATAACCAGGGGTGCAGCTCTGCTCAAGCAATGTGATCCCAGTGTGTTACTATGATGAGTCTGTTAAAATTACCACAATGCAAGTCAGTTTTTGTAAATTTTTAAGACCTTTTCAGAAATGTAACCTGGAAACACATGAAGGCCTACATAAAACCACATTATGCACTACAATTCAGTAAGGTTTTCTTAATGACAGTAGGGTATAGTCCTTAAATGCCCTGCAAATAATCATACACAGAAAACAACTTCTGCTCAGCAGAAGATTGCAGAGAACAGCAGAAATCTCTCAAGTGAGGTGAAAGCAGAGTACATTACCTTGCTAATGGAGCAAGGTAATTCTGTCCTGCTGGGGAACAACAGGTGTGTCCTTCTAGCTCACTCTTCTCTAGGATCCTATTTGTCTCTTTTCCTTGTAATTTGGAGCCTTAGAAAGAAAATGGATGCTTTCAAAGATAGGTGAGTCTATTCTCAGACTGGGAATCCTAATATCTCTAATGAGGCTGTTACAAAATACATCATTAGATAAAAGGCAGACCTTATAGTTAATTTATAGATAAAATTAGGCCAAAATATTTTTTTGTAAGACACAAAGATCAACAAATAATCTTTATTTCATTTAATGTGCCCACTAGTCTCACCATACATATGATTTTCTGTGCCACTAACAGTGCTTGGTCAGTGATTTGGGAATACAATCAACGAAGCCACAGCCCAGTGTTCATTTTTAGACCCTTTTAAATACTCTCATTTTTTGAAGCTCATTCATTTACTCAGGTGATTTACTAATACAATTTACTTTGCTGAGAACAGTATCTTTTGAGCCAAGTACTGTTGACTATTTTAGCATACAGTTCAAATCAGACACAGAAGCTCCAACAGCTTTTAGTATGCTGTACTACAGTTAATGATCATATACTTACATTATATGCAACTTCCTCAGAGAAACAGAATTATTTACCACTGAGTTTAGTAGCAGAAGCCTTTCAATTCCATAGCATGACCTGCCCTACTGCTTGATTGGTGCTGAATTATTAAGCTTCACTGTTCAGGTGTAGTCTACATTGATGCCCTGAGGAAACAATTCTCTTGCAGCTTTGGATAGACTAATTCCTTGGGGATCAGGGACCAAAGTGTGGAGGTTTCCAGTAATCCATGGTAATACCAGGAGCAATACTGCAGGAAGTATGACAGCTGAGCAAATACAACTTAATGCTTCTAGGAACATTTGGGAAAAATGCAGTGGAAGTACTTCAAATTGTAGAAGCAGCTTTTCTTGAGAAGAAACCTCTGTATGAGTGTGCTTTTTTCAGACTTTTCATACTGCCCTTAAAATCTTCCACTAAGAAATGTTCAGAATATTCCCAACTTTCTTTCTTTTCCCTTCCCAATTTCTATTTTTTGTTACAAATTAGTAGTAGGCAATTACACACATTTGTACCAACTTTCTCATATAACTATAAACCACCCATATCTATGAACAGATGATAAGGGACACTCATCCCTTAATGGCTATTCATACTAAATCTTAACTAGGTGATGCCAACCTGGATTCCAACTGACATGTACATGCAAAGGCTGTACTGAGATACTAAAGAAAGCCAGGGAACATTCTGGATACTGGAATTTACCTGTCTATAATGTTCAGTGTTAGAAGTGCCATGGCATGGTTTTGGCTCATACAATCTCCTAAACGATTCCAGGCATGCTTAGGTAATTAACATGGCCCAGAATCTACTTGCAGTAGGCAGTTTATGTGCAACCACCACATTCTGGAAAGCAAAAGCTGAACAGTGTCCCAGAAGGAAATCGTGGACATGTTTAAGCAGCCTGGGAATGCCATGGCAAATCCATAAAAAAAAACCCAGACAACTCTGTGGGCCAAAGAATGACTCTAGGAGGGAAGGGAACAGGATCTGACCAGTGCTTTAATGAGCCCCATTACATACTTGAACTGTTCCAAGAGCTGCACTGCCTGATGCTCCTGGGGGTGCTGCCTCATGTGGCACTTCAAGCTATTCATATTTGTGGTGGCGAAGTCACACACGCGACATCTGAAGAGACAACAACAAGCGACTGATCTGACCATTCACTGCTGACACTGCTCCAAACCCCAGCAGCTACCACAATGCAAAGGTGCCAAGAAAGGCTGCAGCTGAGGACTCACCATATTTACAGGACTCCAGGGTATGACATTAACCTGCTGTTGGGCAGTGAGAATCTTCTGCAGCCCAAAAAAGCCTCCACCTTTCAGCAAGCATCACTAGGCTTACAGATTATGCTTCTTCCTGAAATGTCTCTCGTGCCCCTTTCCTAATGTGGGTAAGCAGCACTAAGAGCAAGGGAGACGAGGATGCAGGTGGCTGGGTGCAGCCCTTCCAAAGGCACAATGTGACCCTAAGAGCTGCAGGAGAGACTATGTGCTCTACCTAATGCACCAGCAATGTTCTCATGACATCGTAAAAGCCTAACCAGTAATAAAACACCAAGTTTCAGGGCTTTATTGCTGAAAAAGAAGTCAGTGACAAGATCAACATATTCAGATTTAAGTGCCCTAAGTGTGTCACATCATGCCATTCAAAGTTTTCTTTTTTTTACTTCTGTCACAATATCTTTGAATAAAACCAATACATAGAACAGTCTGGATCTAAATTCAGATCTATGGATTTAGATCCCAAAGTATTACACAAACTCCTTATTAGTCATAAATATCAATATACTACCACACAACCTTCCTGTATCTACCATATTAAAACAGAAACCACCAAGCTCAGCTAAAATTCTTATATATTTGTTTGAACTTTCGGTGTTTCTTTTTTTTTGAAATGGTAAAATGTCCAGTTATAAAGTCTGTTCTATAGTGTGAAGCAGTTTGAGACTTAGCCTGAGAATACTCACTATATTTTTGAAAGGATATAATTGTGCAGTACTAAAATCCAGAACATATCAAATCTACAAAAACATATCCTTTAAGGCTCAACACCTTAGTTTCCAGCAAGTTTTGTAAAACAAATATAAAATATGTTTACAGCTCTCAAAAAGGCAGCAATGTAGTAGGTTGCTCCTTGACACTATGGAAGGCTTGAGGAATTCATGTTTCAGAAGGAGAAATACCATAAATATTGGATCATTATGGTTTTCAGATGTGGCTCAAGTATCCTGCCAGGTTTTCAGATTTGTCTAAGGGGTTTATGCAAAAATAATAGGAGAAGCAAGGCAGATGGGTCGGTTTGTATTTGGTATGCAGCAGTCTGTATCACCAATGGAAAATTTCCAAGGGTTCCTAAATCAAAACAGGCTGCTAACACCAATTTGAAAACTACCAAGTACAAGACACTCCACAGTATCTGCTGCTCCAACCTCACTAAGAAATAAATAATGGTAATAGTGAAGGTTCTGAGGAGAAAACAATCTATTTGTATTCCACACTTGCTCTCTGAGTAAACATGTTGTGAATTTTTGCTGGTGTTAAGGGATATCATTATAATACACAAATCAAAATACAGCACGTCTTCAGGGTTTGTTTATCCATAAGAGAAAGTCCCTGGCTTGGCTCAGCCTTTCAAGGTGTTGAGTTCCCAGAATTTACACTAAAGACAAGAGTTTACATTAAAGATCAGTTCAAAAAATCTATTGACTCAGATCTATGTTCTAGCCACTAGAGAGGGACAGAGATCCACACTGTAGAAGCACAGATTGAATTTGGGGGAATTTATGCAGCAACCAATAGGAAAATGCAGGATTTATTTTATGGCTTGGGACCTCAGCAGTAGTATTACACGTGATTTTAGGTTCCCAAGTTCCTATACAAATCCTTATGATACCCTTGTAGAAAACTTATAAAATATGATCCTAAGTGAGTATGTTACTATTGTTAGAAAACAATGAAAAAGATGAGGCACTTGGTGACAAGGGCAGAATTTTTCCTCTCTCTGTAGCAGCTGATGCATAAAGCAGTAATATGACAATGGAGAACTGTAGAGAGTTTTGTAGCAGAATGGCTTGAGGAGAAGGGCCATAGCCACATTAATTTGATTGAGTTAAAAGAAAAAT
>JAYDZK010000028.1:5105434-5116026 GCA_034509185.1 Euphonia xanthogaster
TTTAATCCGAAGTGTGATAATCAATAATCGAGACTTGTAAGACGACCATCTGGTGTCCGTGTCTCCCTTCTCCAACAGAGAACATTTTGCAATAAAGCAAATCCAAAATGAAGTTAGGTGTGCAAGAGTTTTGAGAAATATATTATTACTGTTGGCCAAAGTCCAGTATTATAACAGAATTATCTTCCTCTCCACATGTGAATGCTTCAAACTGAAAAAAGGCAGAAGACTGCCACAGCAAAAGATGCATTCTGGAAAAATTAGCAAATCTTAATTACATAGTTTGAGTCAGCCAGCGAGTGTGTCTCCTTCAGTAACTTGCAGTAAAAGAGTGTAATTGCAGCTCTTTTCCAGCACCTGTGCCAAGGGCATGAGCAGCTCAGTGGCCCTGGCAGGCTGAGGCAGGCACTCACCTGTATGGCTTGTCGGAGCTGTGGATGCGGCGGTGATTGCGCACACCCACGTACGTCGTGCTCGTGTAGTCACAGACATCACACCTGAACAGCTTCTGGGCTGAAGACTTGCTTCCTGTTGGAACAAAATCCATTCTTTTAGAGAGCTGCACTCAGAGTTGTAAGGAATTCTCAGATTATAATTTCATCACAAGTGAATTATGAAACATGAATTTACATTTTAAAGGAATAGTTTTGAATGTCGATAAATATTTAATACTTTTAAAGTATTAAATAAGACAGCAGACACAGAGGTAATAAAGGTATGGTTTATTTTGCCATACTGTTCTGCATTTGCCTTGCCATTTACAGGAATGATTAAAATTTTAGGAAAACACCTTCTTTTTCTCTATATGGACATTTTCCTTCTCCCTGCACTTGGGTAAAGTCCTGTGTTACAGCAAAAGGTGATAATATGTGGGATTGCTGAACCCAGCAGTTTCAGTGCTTTGCAGAATGCATCAAATCAAAGGAAAAGACTGGGATTGAGAATGGATGAGTCTCAAACTGGCAAATACAGAAAAGAAAAGCAAAAGACCTCCCGAAGCCTCTAGATCCTTTTTATCATTCAACATACAGTCACGCTTTCTGAAAGATATGAAATGATAAAAAAAATAGATATTGACCAGATGTCTTAATAAATAATTTGGAACTTACCCAAATTACTGAAAAGCAATTGTAACAAAAGTAATTTTTTCCTTCCAGAATGAAAAAGACTCTTGAAAAATTAATGGTTGCAGAGACAAAGGCTAATGACTTCTTACACAGGGAAATGTGTGCCCACCATGCACAGCTGGAATATTTTTGAGATATAAGTGTGTACACTTTAACAGCCCTGTTCCTGTTCCCTCACTGAATAATAGGACTGATTTGAGTTAAGATACTAACATTTGGGAAGAGGGATGGCATTTTTTATGCAGGTAGTTTTCCCATTCCAGCCTATCATGCTGTACCTCGTGCACTTTTAGGCTGAATTTTTTCATTATCAAAACAATTAAGAGTCATGATGGTAAAACTCTTTTAAAGAGACATTTCTTTTCCCACAGGCAGGCACTGAATTATGCCAAGAAGGGTTCTAGATATATTATTCTGATGAATACAGTCACACAGCTTCAATAGTAAGGAAAAATTACAACTAATTAAACTTTCACTCCAAAATTTAGCACTTTTGGTTCAAGATGCAAAGTAATTCGGTAAGGCTGATAACCCCAGAGGGTTATTGTGAAGAATATATAGTATAGCATATGAAATAAAATAGCAGTCTGAATGCAAAGATAGTGAAATAAAATTGGAATATCTCTGTGTGTACCAAGATAACCAAAAATATATTTCCTATATTTCATTTTAAAATATGACACAGTTCTCACTCTTTAGCATTTTTATAAGAAATAATATGGAAATATTACACAGCAGGCACTCTTTGCAAGTCAAACTTAAAGCAAAATATATTGGAATTTTTCCTACAAAATGCTCAAAATTTATTAGATTTGTTTTTCATTTAATGTAAAAATTATCAGAACAATCCTAATTATTTACTTGAAGACTTTGGAATTTATATTTTTGCATTATTCTTGTATGAAAACACATTCATGTAGGAGACTTAAAGTGGATCAAGGACACTGACTGGGCTGCAGATCCATAGGAGAGCAGGGCCTGTGCTCTGCTTGAAGGGGTTTTCCATCTTAAATTCTGCAGCTTTAGAATGAACTGCTTCCAAATGTAGTTTCTGTTACAAATTTGGTATTTCAGTGGGCAGGCAGTTGAAAACCAACAGAATCTAATGAGATTTTTAAAGCATTATGCAAACATATTAGCTACAGCATAGTTCTAAGATGCTCATATCCAGCAGCACACACTTAGGAGCAATTATTTATACCAATCACTACTTTATATTTATTCCTTCCAGAAAATGCACATAAATTATAATACATCACATAATCTCTTGCTGTTACAAAATATCACTTGTGTCCCTCATCTCCTCAACTGGCTTATTTCTTGTGGGTTTGGGGCCTGTTTTGCTTGCTGGATGGAGAATATCAGGTCTCCTACAAGTGAATATGGAAATGACAGATCTTTGCTGCAGCAGCAGTAACAGGTGCTCCTGTAATGCTGCTTATTACCCTATTCCTTCATTATTAGACATTTACAGTCTGATCATATGCAGTGTCATAATGGTCCTTTTAATTTATTGTACAACCATGATGAATAAAAAGACTTTTAGGACTAACCATTTCATAAACAAGAAATGAAACTGTTCCAGCTCAGGCATCTTTCACATAAACAGATGCTATGCCATAAACTTCTTTGTTTTGTGTCGCTTTATAGGGATGACATCTGTTTGACAAGAGATTGCTGTACTGCAGTGGTGCTGCAATTTGATTATAAATTGGCTCTGAAATAATTTAAGCATTCCACAGTATGAGTTAATAAAAGTTTAAAAGAAGAACTGTTTTTATTCAAGCCACATTACTAAATTTCATGTGAGGTAAACAATTAAAGTGCATGGCTGGAACACTTGTATAAGGTAATAATAAGAAAAATATTTATAAAAACATTTCTAAATTAATTGAAAGCAAGCAGATTTCTTGAACAGGGGCTTCCCTTTCATGAAAGTCAAATTACAAAATCAGGATATAAACTGTAAAACAACCTCATTAAAGACACTAATTTCAAAAGCAGATAGAACTATTGATTTTCACATTACCAGGAGTTGAGCTCAAGATGTACAGTATTTCTCCAAACCTGACACTTTCAGGCATTGCAAGGTAGTTATTCTGTATCAGGACATCTTCAGGAACACCGGTTTACAGCACACAAAACAGTCAGAAGTAACAGCCCAAGCTGTGCTTGTAGATATTTGTAACTTACTAAAGTAACAAGTTTTATTTCCTATCACTGCCATTAAAACATTTATGCTACTGCTCCTGCAGAAAACCCCCAGTATGTAATAGGAAACGTTCCCACTCCCAGCAGACCCTCCCTGGCCACTTCTTTGTCTCCCCCGGGCTTTGAATGGCTCTCTCAGGCTTAGGTCCTGAAATGTACTGAGTACAGATCAATTTCCTGAATTTAAGTGCCTTCTGCATTGATGAGAGCAAAGAGGAGCTGGGAAGGGTCATTCTACCTAAGGTTGAGAAGGTAATTAACTTTTAACTCATATACTGAAAGCCAGAAAAGGAGGCAGTGTGAGCTGAGAGAGCAGATGGCAAAGCTGGGAACTCCTTCTGGTCTGACATGTACGAAGTTGTTTTGGGCAAACCACTGCCCATCCACCCTGGCTCCTGCTGGTCAGTGCCTTTTTTCACAAGAAATTGCATCCATTCAACAACTTTTGCACTCACTGAGCAGCTGTAGAGGAAAGAGTAGAACCAGAAATTACCACAGCAACCTAAGTACTATTAGAGCGCACATTTTGCTGTCTAAACAAACAAGAGAGCACAGACAGGACAGAAAAGAGCTTTGTGCACAAAATGGGAATACTTCAGCTCACAGTTGTTCAGAGACTATCTAATTACTAGTATTTATCCATAATGCTCTAAAATTGCAAAATGTTAATAATTACAGTGTTGCCTTCAAAATAAAAATGCTGTAAATATTTTCAGTAGCTGTAGAAGGATGCATTCATGCTGCAATGATGCACAGTGGCTTTCCAGGACACACAAGGGATTTTAAGGTCACATTTTCTCCTAAACTTCAGAATTTGGGTTTTTTTTTCCCCTATTTGATTACCTTAATGCCTCAAGAGTTTGTTTGGTTTGTGTTTGTTTTGCTCTTTTGTTTCTGTTTATGTTTTGCAAAGAAACCCCCTTAAATTAGAAGCAGATACACAGTTAAACAAACATGAGGCTCTAAGCAACCAGGTCTAGTGGGAGCTGTCCCTGCCCATGGCAGGGCTTGGAAAGAGAGGAGCTTTAAGTCCCTTCCAGCCCAAACCATTCTGTCTCTATGAAGATGCATACCTACTGTTACCCAGGCAACTCTTACAGATACAAGTTGCATATTTAGAATGTCTTACATTTGCCTCACTAGGGCTAAAATAAATGACTCATTTTGGCCATTACCATAATTAAACAGGAATTTCTAAACTCAGAAGGGATGGCATTGTATGCATATGCTGACAGTAAACTACATTACCATGGTGAGTTTAAAAAAAAGGCTTTGTTTTGTTTAGGTCATTTGGAAAATACTACAGTTGTTGAAGAAAGGAAGGAAAAAAAGATTTTTTTTCCTAAATATCCAGAATAATATTGCATATAAGTTGTTTGTCACAAGAAGGGTTTAATTACTGGGGCTAAAAATATATCAGCTAACAATAAACACCACCTCAAGACTGATTATGGTAAATTCTGCCCTCTGGAAAGAACATACATTTAAGGTTATGAACAGGCATGAAAGCATTTCAGCACAAAAGATCTTAAAACCAGTTACACAAATACAGCAACCAAGTAATGTTATGAGTGAGTTTTTGTCATTTCAAGTGTAAATATAAACAGTACCTTCTCTATCATCTGCTTCATTGGAAACAATTAGTTTGTTAGCTGTGGCTGCAGAGAAGAGATCTGGAAGACTGTGTTGTTCTCTTTCATGATTTCGCAGCTGGCTCTGAAAAAACAGTTCCTAATGTTAAAAAACACACCACAAACATACAGTGACAAACACACAGACTTGGAATATTGCAATCATCTGTGACATTGTTACTCAGGCTTTAATGACAACTGGTATGAAATGCATGTTAACATATATACAGATTATCCCTTTGGTAATTTTGCTACAAACAAAACAAGTAAATATCATGGATTAGTAACATGAAGGACTGGTGAGAGTGACTGAAAGGATTTCCTTCTTTCCCCATTGCCACAGAGAAGTGGCCACAGTCCTTCCTCCAAAATTACTGTACTCCAAAAGCAGTATGAGATTAGAGGCTTGTGTGAAAATTACCTGGATTTTCATATTACTGACTGACTTAAGAATACACCAGTCCTGTTTCTACTTGCTTGGGGAAGAGAAAGAAAAGAGAGCCTTTTGCTACCCTACCTGTATATTTTTTCCAACTAGGACTAAATGACAATAAATATGGGAAAATTTGCACGACCACTGCTTCCAAGAGGTTCAGCTGTACAGCTGGGTACTGATGCAATCTGTTCTGTATTCCTGAGTAGTGAGCTGAGTGCAGAGGAACTCACTCACTAATGCTTAAAATAGCAATTAGGAAAAGGACAGAAATGTATTATTCTGCTCTGGTATGTAATCTTTCATATCTAAGTTCTACAGAACATCCAGAGCAACAAAACAGTGGAAAAAATAAAAAAATTTCTGCTTCAATGTTACCCCCAACTGCCACACTCACAAGAGGAAGGTATGTTTGAGCATTCTTTTAAAATTTCAGCTATTAAGTTCTTTGATGTTTCCATTTCTTCCTGCAGTTGCTATGTGTGGGCAGAAAAACAACAGGGTATTATTTTGTCCATAAGATAATCCTCAGGAAAAAATGTTATATGAGGAAGCAAGGTTATTTCAGTGGGTAAAGCAGAATAATTACAGTTGAACTGTATATTCAGCACGTGCTGCTGGCAATAATCCCTAATGGTAATTACAACGAAGCCAGGATGTCAGACTGAAATAAGTTAGAAAGAGGGATCACCAGTTATTAAGAAAGCAGCGAGAGAGGTTATTTATGGATTCCAGAGAGGCACGGGGAAGAGCTCTACCTTGTAGTGGAAGGACTCGTCGCACTGCTTGCACTGGTACATGCGAGCTTTGCAGTGGTTGATCATGTGGCTCTCCAGGCCCTTGCTGTCGCCGGCGATGTGCTCGCAGATGGGGCACTGGTAGGGCTGGCGCTGGCGGTGCACGCGCAGGTGCTGCTTGATGTAGCCCTTGTTGCCGCTGCTGTAGTGGCACAGGCGGCAGCGGTACGGCCGCTCGGCGCTGGGGATGAACTCCACCAGGCTGCTGCCCACCACGGCCGCCTCGCTGCCGCTCTGGCACTGCGCGTTGTCCTGGAGTTCTTTCAGGATGTCATCGTCAGAGGCGTTCTGGTCTGTCCTCTCCTTCAGTTTCTCAATGACGGTGAGCAGTGACATACTGATGCCCATTTTAATTGGTGCTTCTGACAACTCCGGTCTGTCTTTCTTTATCTCAACTATTGCACATTCGCTTTGGTTTAAGCCAACGAACTCCTCAGAAGGATCCTTAAGTGAGGACACCACTTTAGAATGAGCCATGCACGGGCCATCAGCTCCTCCCTGTCCTGCACCTGCATCCACAGCATCTTCTCCAGTCAGAGCCCTGAGGCTGGATCGTGTCAATTCTGCAGCTCTGATTGGCATTGTAACAAGAGCTTCTGCTGCTAAGGAGTGCAGTCTCAGTGACTCTGAATTTGTCCTCCTTCGTGCAGGAGGCACATTTTCGTCAGCTGTTACACTTTTATTAGCACTTAATTCGTTATCTTTCTTCTCGGTGTTATTCCATTCTATTATTACTTCTTGAATTGCATCTGAATGATAAACTTCAGCAGGTTCTTCACAGGTAACAGAGGACTCCTCTGAGATCAATTTTTTTTCTGTTTCAATGTCAGTGTTCATTAAGAATGGCTTTTGTAAAACACTTTCTTCAGCACCTGGCAAACGCTCTACTATGACATTAATGTGACCCTTTTTATTTGGACTACAACTGATGATTTTCTGTGCTGATGAAAGCAAGCTGTCAGTTATCATATTGTCTGGTTCTGTATCTGATACAGTCTCCTCTACAACCTCTGTAGTAGGAGAATGCACCACGGACTCACTTAATATCTCTTCCTCTTTTACATTTGTTCCTACGGGCGATTTACAGGACAGCTGCTCAGAATTGCAAATCTGAAGCTGAAGAGAAGGCTCACTATGGATATCAAGTTCACTGTTTTCCAAAGAGAGGACAACTGTATCCACACTCTGAGGTGTGTGAGTTACAACTGCCTCTGACAAGCTGGTGTTTTCATTTTCTTCCTCAAAGATGGGGTAGGAGCAATCAACCTCCCCCGCATGTTTCCAAGCATGTGTTTTCAACATCCTCTGCTGGCCGCAGGTGTACCTGCAAATTAAACACCTGTACATGCCATACTGCTCGTAGGTGTACCACTTCCTCCTACCCATTTCAGGCACAGGAGCAGACTGAGCTGGATCCTTACATTCCACATTTCCTGTCTGATCAGTCCCTGATTTGACACTTCCTTCCACTGGCCCTTGCAGAAATGAACTTGTGACATTGACACACTGCTGCACTTTTGTCTGGATGCTGTTTTTACCACTGTTCTCGTGGTGATTTTGGAAGTGGGATTCAAGTTCTTCTTGGCTTTTGGAGGCAAAATGACATTCTGAGCACATTAATATCACTTCATTTTTCTGCCCATGTTGTTTTATATGTTCTTGTAGAGTTAAAAGCGAAGGCGATAGAAAATTACAGAGACCACATTGGTAGCACGTCACCTTTTTTTTGCTTGGTGGAAGACATTCAGTCACAATATAATCTGCTTGTAACTCTTCAGTCTTTTTAGTAGCAATCACAGAGAGCTCGATGGCTTTAGCTGGGATTTCACAGAGCTCGGCAGCGTCCAAGGCCCGCGCAGAAGCGTCGGCATGGGAACGTTTCTTCCCTATTAAAAGGCACCTTTGTGACTTCTCACTTTCAACTATTTTGCTGAGCTTCTGGATAACGTGGATCAGGGGGTCAGTTTTACATTTTCTCTGGTCTTCGCTGCTCTGCAGTGTTGGGCCAATGACTGTTTCAGAAATCAGCACGGCCTCCTGCTCCCCAATATTTGGCATCAATACTGCAATGCTGCTTCCTTCTTCCATAATACCTAGGAGAATGGGGGTTATAAAAATAAAGATTTATACCTGCACAATAATGAAAGCACAGCCCAGTACTATTTACATTGCTCTCTGTACCAAACACAGAAGCGCAATTCCCTAAACTAATAAAAATTTTCAGAATGGCTACAGAAATAGCCAAAGATATTGGGGACTTTTAGTGGATGCTTTTCAATACAGCTGCAGAGAATAATTCCAAGAGAGCCTCCAACAGGCTGCCTCCAAGTTGTACAAGAGTGAGAAAAGTATTTTCAAATATAAGCTGAAGAACAGTGTTACAGCTCTTCTCTTTTTCCTTACAAGCACTATACATTTGAATGCTAAACATTAAAATACCAATTGACAGTAACTGGTATATTGATGTTTAAAAGCATGGTAGGATATGAAAATATATTCCTAATGTACTTTGATGCATCGATGCTCCTAAAGCAAATGACAATTTGCAACAATATAGTTTACAAAAATAAGCATTTTTTTCCTTGAAATGTTAAAAGAAAGCAATTCTGTCATTTACTTGCATTAGTGATTTCACTATGACTATTTTAAAGACCATTCAAATGTCAAATCATACTTTTCATGATAAATGTAATTTTCTAGAAAACTCACTAATTGCAGCTACAATTTCTTAACTGCAGGGAAAATCAAACGGTACTAAAGTTATAAACAGCATTTCTTTTCTGTTTTGAGGGGAAGCTACAGGCAGTTACTATTTCCAATTGCCCCTCCTTTAAAAATATCAAACCATAAACCACAGGCAATAATGTGCAGCGTTTGAGGTGAAATTAGAAGCCAATATACAAAAATGCACATGAAAACATACTTTGTGATGTGGGCAGAGCTCCGGGATGGTGGGTGAAGGAGCTGGACAAAAGGTCTTACATTCAAATTTACTTCTCTAAAAATGTCTAGAAATAACCAATTCAAGCACCACTACATATACACACACATATATTTTATACAAAGTTTCTATATGTTACAAATGAAACTGAGAACATAAAGAGATGAGGAATATTTATCAGTCATCCTTGAAAAATTATGCCAAGTAAATTCATGTGGATTTTTTTTTTTTTTTGCATGAAAGATACAGAGGCCAAAAAAAGAATTTCCAGAACTGGTCCTAAAACCCCATGAAATCCACTAATTTCTACTTGTGGATTTACTGTACAGCATTATAATGCACAGACACATGAGAGCAGGGTCTGTGGTGTCCCTTTCCCACTACAGAAAAATTCTGGGCAGAACCACATAAATTACCTTCATCTGCCATTCAATTTACAATTCAGGTTATCATCAGCTATCAATATAAAAAATGTTAATTTTTTAGTATCATCTGCACCTCATGTTAAATACTACAAGGTGAAAACTATTATTTGAAAACCCTAAGTCAGCTACATAAAAACACTTTGGTGTTTGTTTGAAACTGCTTGTAACATGTTTCAAAACCATTGTGAAAAGTGAACAAACCTGCTTTTTCCCCTGAATGCAGATTTAATGAAATGCTCAAAGGAGTAATGTCTACTTGAAATATTTTCAAATTGAAAATGAGTTAGGAAAAATTGATGCTACCTTAAATTACCCTTGGTACTTTTAAAACTTTTTGAGTAATGCTAATTAGGCAAATATTTTCTCTACCTGAAAACAGCATAACAACTAAGATGAAAAATCCTTGACAGAGATGATAAAGGAAATATGCTGCCATTTACTGTTGCCATGTCAAAAAGGCAGAGAGAGGACCTTCACATGTATTATTTGGGACGCTTGGAGCTGATCCCCATTACCAGATGCATAACTACAGTATATATGTGTTAGGTCACTCTTTGCTTAGAGTTTAATCCTTACTTTTGCAGACTTTGGTTTTTAGAGGGATGGTAAGAACTGTACATAAATTATCACAGAGTAAGTTGGAAGGGACCCACAAGGATCATCGAGTCCAGCTCCTGTCCCTGCACAGGACCAGCCCCAAGAGTCACACGTGCCTGAGAGCGCTGTCCAAACCACCCACACAGTAATTAAAAAGCAGTGTCTGGGGATGCCAAAAGGACGCGGAGGGAAGATGCAGCCCCGAGCAAATCGCCTCCGAGCTGCCGGTTCCAGCCCAGCCCAGCCCAGCCCCGCGGGCCGAGCGCGGCCAGGCAGGGCGAACGCCTCCAGGGCAGGAAGAGCCGAGCACGCTCCGCACAACCCGTCCCGCAGAGGGCGGTGCGATGGCATCGCGGCCCCCGAGGGCAGGGAATCTCCCGGGCCGGCCGGTCACCCTCACCGGGGCGGCCGAGCCGCGCTGCCCGCCCCG
>JAYDZK010000028.1:5132857-5149335 GCA_034509185.1 Euphonia xanthogaster
TAGATTTTTGTTTGTCTAATGATAACACAACTTCTATTTTCCTCTTACTAATATTCAGAAGAATTCCATTTAATTTGCTCCAAAACTGGATCACCTAATTAAACTGAAAAGGTAAAATCCTTGCTTTATAATACTGAATTCAGTGGTTCAGTAGGAAAAAAAAATCCAGTGAATGAGATTTTAATACTCTGATAAATCATAGCAATACCTTTTATTGCACAATTAATTTAATACTATGTACTGTAAGTAATAATTAATAGCAGTGCAGTCTCCCTACCTTGTCTGCTGTTACCATCATGACCCTTGGTAATGCTGCAGAAACATTTTAAACCTTTTGAACCCTAAATGGGGGTGGATGTCTTTCGTGGGAAGTAACACAAAGTTTCAGAAGCTAAACTACTGATGTTTTGTGCATGAAACTTGTACCTGTTAGGTAGCAGTGAAAACTTTATAAACAAATGTCTGATCATCTGAGAAAATACATTTTGTTGTGTATGTAAGATTGTATTTTTTTTTAAGAAAAAATGGAAAGAACAGAATGTATTCAGTTATAGGAATTTGTGTCTTATTATGCAAAAATGCTCTGCAAACCTGTCTAAAATTTTGTGGAAATTAAATATAGTAATTTTCCCCTTACATTTACCTTTTTGGAATTTACCAGTGATCAGACTAATTCACAGAGTACCTGCAAAATGTTTTCCTCTTACAGAAAACTTGGGTGTCTGTGTTGATGAATTCCTGCGTGCTCACTGACACATTGTTTGAATTCTGGGTGGTCGTTTGCTTTCTTTGCTTTAAAGCGAGGAAAACCCCCTCGAATGCACCTTTGCAGCTAATCCAGAGGTTAAGGATAACCCTGATTTTTCAGATTTCTCTGTTTTGTCAGAGCCAGGCAGGGCCCCAGATCAGCAGTGGATAGCCAGGGAATCCTGTTATGTCACTACAGGTGTAGTCACATAATGTATGACTGCTGAAACACTTGCTTGTGATTGCAAGTTAAACATGTAACTAAAATTAATTTTAGAACACCTGTAATCTCCTTACAGTGTTCTGGAAGTCAGATTTAGTGGGATGGTTGATAAATTGCTTTTCATGTGAAGCCTTTTAAACCAGAAGGTTTTGGTCACTGTGGTGAGTACACACAGAACTCCAGGAGTGTCAGCTACTTCTAATCTGTATTTCATTTGCCTTCTGCTTGCCTTTTTGTGATAGCTGCAGTTTGGGAGCCAGGGTTTTACTCCTGTGCAGCCATTTCAGTGAGTACAGTGGTATGCTGTTAATTGATGGGTTAATTATGGCTCATGTTGATCTTGAGTTGTATTTTGAAGCTGTGTGACAGGAACCTGTTCATTTCCTGGGGTCACCTGTCTGTGAAGAACATGTGACCAGGTGTTATCTGCTTTTCTTAGCACTGCTTCTTGTGTGCTGTACTCTTGGATATTAATTTGCAGTAGACCTAGCATTAGTAAGCAAGCTCTTATTCCAGAGTTGCCAGTTCCCTGATGAACAGAGGTGAAATCTCCTCTCAGGACAAGTAATCACTGAACTCTTTTTCTGGAGACTGCCTCTACTTTTGTGGAAATTTTAGTGAGGTGAAGGCTGGGACTGGAAAGACACTAAGATGACAGAAGTGAATCATGAACACCCCACCCTGATATATTCTAGAAAGATTTATCATGAGCTGCTGGAGTTTCACCTAAGACAATGGTGAGGTCCTGTGTGGAATCAAAACCCTGAATAACTTGCAATTTCTATTGTGGTTATGAACACTTAGCTGGTTGGAAGCTACCACAGCTCTAGGAACTAGGCAGGATAGTGTGTGGGGAGGATCCTCATAAGGAAACAGTGACTCTCCCTTCTGGCTGGAACGAGAAATGGAAGAACTTTTGATTGAGGTAGAAAAATACTAAAAAGTGTCTCAGAATCAGCATTCAGAAAATGAAATGCAGATGCCAGTAGCAAATAAATACTCCATTAGTTCCTGTATCATTAATTTTTCTTTTTGACTGCAACAAGTTTCATATGCTAAAGAATATTTTAAGTACATCTTGAAAAAGACATCTTTATTGCATTCACGTTGTATGCAACAAGCTGGTTCAAATAATTTTTGAGAGCAACGATGTTATCTTGAAAACAATGTGGAAATTTTGTTGATGCTGTGGATTATTGATTGACAACAGATGGCAGTATAGCAGGTGTATTTACCTTGTAATGAACAAATGCCAGTGTATGAGACATGGCTGAAATTTATAAAAAGGCAGTTGGGAGCCCACTTCACTTCTTTCAGATTATTTATTCCCTCCAGAAAATACTATCCCTTTGTTAGGAATTGACTTGTGTCAGGAAGATGTGGGGTAATAAAAGGTGGATTGAATTCTGCAGGTCAGTTCCTTACTCACCCAGATGAGCTGCTGCAGAGAGAGAAGTCTCCAGCCCACCTGAGCTGATCTGAGCTGTCCTTTCATTTCCTCATCTCTCTGTTCAGTCCAGCCTTATCAGAGAGAGGAAATGTCCCAGTTTATTTTGTGATGTTCTAATTTTAATATCTTCGCTGGAAATGCCTATTTCACCATGTGGAGGCATGAGATAGAGTTGAGAGTTTTCTCTAAACTGTTTCTACTGTGGATTTTTAGACACTTTTTAAGGAGACACCTCTTTCAAGCTGTGCTTGTCCTTCATGTGCTTCAGAATATCAACACTGATGATCTCAAAATCACAAAATATTTGAAGAAGCATGATAAAACTAAATCAGCAAAGATTTTCTTTAGACTTTATTTTAGACTTTCTTTTAGACTTTCTTTTGTAGATATAATTTTGCAAATAATTTTTTATATTGGTTCACATCAGTTTTTAAGGGAATTTGGATGTCTGTAGCAAAGTAAAGCCACCAAACTACATTGTAGCTGTGTACCAATTCAATGGATCTAAAATGTGGCAGTAAAGGTTATTTGCATGCATTCAGCTTTCTATACATGTCTAAACAACAATCCCATTTCGAGTGTCTTGTAACCTATGTGTGCAGTTGGCTAAACAGTTAAAGTGTTCATGTGCATTATTTTTGCCTGATGGAGTGCAGTGCAGTAAGTGCACCCAAAAGGACAATACTGCTCTCTCCTGTGCTGGGGAGAGCAGCAGGGACTGGCCATTTAGGGCTGTGAGCAAACCAGTGCTGTGCTAGGGTGAAAGGAAGCATATGAATCATAAATGTAGCATGCTTCACCTGTTTTGTTGCTAGCTTTATGATTTCATGCTGCTTAAGCATTATGATTTTGTGATTGAACTGTCTGTTTTCCTCCCTTGCAGAGTAATAAGATGACATTGAAGAAAACCCTCCTATTTGGGTTGTAGCATGTGCAAATATATCAACATTGGAGCTGAATCCCTGAATTAGCCCTGATTTGCCCTCTATTCTTTTCGGCCTGTGAGTTTGCACTGTCTTCTAAATTACTGCATGGGTACTTTGAAGAGTAACAAGAATCAAGAAGTTTTTCTTCAGTTTGAGAGGGTCTGATTCCATTTTATTGTTTGTACACCACAGTTTATAAGTTAATTGGTCATTGAAACTCTATTTTATTTTTTCTTACCATTTCGTCTCTGCTTATTACATGAGCCAAGGAAGAGATAAATCTGAATTTTTTTCAGCAGAAGATATCATTGTGCTCCAGAAGATATTTCTGTGCTTTCTCAAAAAAAAAATGGAAGTTTTGTTTTGAATTCAGAGGAAGCAAGATCAAACTCTTGGTCAGTTTAGACATAAGAAATGAACAAAGGGACCTGACACAATAACATGTCATTCAGGTCATTCAGGTTACACTTTTATTTGAGAGTATTCTCCTCTTCTTTGGAATAATTTATTTGTTTTTTATCAATGTAATGGTTTGTGCCTCAGATTTTTATAGCAAATTTGCATTTCTGATGCTGCTATTAGACAGGAGTAATAGAGCTTGATAACAGTAGAGAGGTTGGGCACAAACATGTTAGAAAGAGAAGGGGTGAAAGTTCTATTGGGGCTTTACCTTTAGAGTCAATACTTGCACGAATATTCCAGAACAATGACCACTGAATTTCTGATAAAAAACCCAATTATATTGGTTTAAAGCATTTTTTAAAAAACAATTCATATTATGTCCTTTTTGTTTCCCTTTGTATTCTGAAACTTTTTGGCTTGGAACTTGCAGTGTGTTCTCATAATTACTGAGTGTTAGAAACATAATTTAAAAAGAGAAAATGAGATTTTAAAAACATAATAATACAGCTGCAGAAGTGGTTAGATGAGAAGAAATACCAAGTAACAGGAGACTTGTGAAAAATCATAAGTGTTGCCTAAGCAGTAACAAGTAAGAGAGATATAAATCAAAGTAAGCATTCATTGTGTTCTGCTTAGTTTCCCATTCACCTTCTTGGAAAATAATGCTATTATGTTTCCATTATGGTGGATTCTTCCATATGCATTGCTAAGTGAGCTGAAAGCAGAATACTGGAGCAAACACAGCAGTTCTGAAGTTCTCTAAACTGTGCTGTCTTAATCAGTGGCAGGTTTCTCTTTGTTTTGCCTTGAAATGGGATGGTCCTCTGTATTATTTCTTCAGCAACCTTGGCAGTGAATTACTTCTGAAGGAATACTGATCTAATTTACTGGTGAGTCTGCCAGACTGGAGAACAGTTGTGATCAGCAGTAGAACAAAGGTCACAGTGGAAGGATCTCTTAGGTTCAGTTCATCTCACACTTTGGGATGTTGGATCTCTGCACCTCTGCACACTTCCAGCAGCTGCTGCCTGAAAGACAAATATGCTCAGGAAGATGGAATGAGCCCCCTTGGTGAGAAGGTAAAAGTTTGTGAAAAAAGTTGCCAGGAGCAAAAAAAGGTTTTGAAAAACAAACTCAAAGCATTTGATCATACCCACCCCCCCCCAAATGTCAGAAGATGATGAAAGAATGAGGAAATTATATTTATTTTTAAAATTGTATTTTAAATAATGTGAAGGCTCCTGTTAAGTCCTCTCAACTTTGAGCTATATATCCTCCTGTGATGTAGTGAATTCTGTCTGATGAAGGCTGAAGACAATGCTGTTCCAGTCCCCTGCTCAGGAGTGCCACACAGATGTCCACAGGTCAGGGTGTTGTGTTTTCCATGGATCTGTCACCTGTCCCCTGAAGAGGCTTTACCCTGTGGTTAGAGAGGAGCTGCCTGTGGGGAAACTGAGGAAGCACAGGTTTTTGTGATGTGTTCATCTAAGAGAAGTTTGTAGCAGAGCTCAGAATAAACTCCAGAGCTCCTGCTCTCTGTTCTTCACCTAAAAGACTCTTTTCTCTCTGGGAAAACCTCTTTTGGTTCTGCTCATCCCTCACTTTATCCATCTGGACATCTTAGTACTTTCTATAAAATTATTAAGTTTTGGAAGAGGAAAATGGTGTAGAAAAAAATATCTTGCATGGTGATATCCCCTGTGCAAAATACATTTCAAAGTAGATGTTTAATTCAAGGGAACACCTTGAAATCTTGAATTAAGAGAGGACTACATGTAACAGTTTACAAGGTAGACTAGTAGAAAGTAAGGACTAGAAAATGAAAAGATATTATAAAATAAGGTGTTTCAGATAGAATTGCAGACTTGCAGGTGAAATAATTATAATCTTGATTTTTTTTTCATGGTAAAACACAGAAATCCTTTTATTCCCTGTATATGTGATAATCCAAATGCCCATACCTGCCTGTATGAGAAAGGGAATCTGAATACCTGAGCACTGCAATAGCTCTGGTTGCTGAGAGGTTCTGTTCACAAAGAAGCTGTAATGCTAAAAAAGCCAAAAAAGCCAACAACAAAACCCCCACACAATTAGATCAGGTACAGAGGAAATCAGGAAATCAGTTCTATAGGCTTGAGACTTCCATGAACTGAATGCTATTTGCTATCTACGCTATTAGATAATTTCAACCATTCCTTTAGTCCTTCAGTTGCTCCTAAAATCAGTTTATAAGGTAATGAGACACAAATGATGCTTTCTGTATGAGCTATGCTTTGTTGAGGTAAAATAATGATATGCTAATTATAAATTTCAATAGAAGTAGCCATGTCTGTGTAACTACTGCATAGATGCACATGGGAAATAGAAATGGCAGGGGAAAAAAGAAAGAATAGAAAAGAAAGGAGACATCAACAACAACAACAACATAAAAAGGCAAAATAGCAAAGCAGCTGCTTACCACGACCTGAAGGAAAGATTATCTCTTATCCTAGTTTCCTCTTGCTGAGGGAAATGTGATGTGATCAGGTCACTGCACGTAAAATGCTGTAAGAATGTGATCTGCACTTCATCATGATAGAATTCAAACATTCTTGAACCTTTTATTCCACCCTGTTCATATTTATCTTTTTGGTCCTGCCTTCATTGGGTACCACATTTGTATTGATAAATTGTAGGTACTTGGAGATGTATTGATGGGCTGAAGACAGTTCAAAATGCAGAGTGCTGTGGCTTTGCATATCATTACACCTAGCTGGGTCTCTGCCTCTTGAAAGCTGTCGATTTGTGCATTATTGCTATTCAGGCTGATAAATGACAGTAATTGTTCTTAAGTTGAGCTGGCTTAATGTGCTGACTTGCTTGGGAATTCTGAGCACCAGGGTTAAACTAGTGCTCCACTGCTCCTAACAAAATGGTCCTTTCCAGCTCAGAATAGATACTCAGTTGAATTACTTTAGCCTTCATGCATTCTGCAGCTTTGCATTTGAAGAAAAAATATTCATAACAAGATCAGGGAATTTAGAGCTGTTCATAGGGAGGTCAGGCTTGGTATGTGCCCCCACTTCAAGGCACCTGCTCCCAGTGGTGCTACCACAATTAAAAAAAAAAACAAACTTGAGAGGGAGAATAAGTTAGCCCTATAACAACACTGAGGAAGACATAAAAAATTAGATGGAGATGTATCACTATTATTTTTTATACTGTCCCAGTGGTAGAACTCAGTAAGACACACTTATAGAGATGAAATACAGCTCATTTTGTATGATTTTTAAAAACAGTGTTTATTCATGTGTAGTAGCACTGATTTTTCAGGTAACTAAGTTTAGGAGAAGTGTCTTAAAGCCTCTGTTAATTTTTTTCAAGACAAATTTTTTTTTCAGCGATAAATCAAGAAGAATTCCTCATGAAATATGGATATGTTTTCTTAAATAATCCTCACAGAATTCAAACTAGAATTCAAGGTTTTCAGAAATTGAGTGTGACTTGTATTGAATTGCTCACATTTGGCACTGTTTACGTGTGATGCAGTACAAATTACAGTTCACAATCCAAACAATTCAGTGTCAGTGATTCAGTGCTTAGGCCCATTTGTTTCAAACAGTTTCTCTACAGTTCTTTTGGGTGACAGCTCTGCATTTCCACATTGGCACAAAAAAATCAAATCAGACTGAAAAAATCGAGCTGTTAAAAAAGAAAACACAAAGAGTGAAGTTTATTTACTGCATTGTGATTCTCTCTGAGGACTTATTTGTTTCTCAAATAATTTTTGAGTGGGATCAACACTTTTCACATGAGCTATATAAAATTTTCCTTTTGCCTACAAAGGTAATATAGTTATTAAAGGTTTTCTGTAGTTCCAGGTGTTGTATTTGGGATTTCCTGGGTCAGCACTGTAAAGATATAGATTGTTCATTCAGGGAGAATTTCAGTCACGAGGCTATTGCAAGATTCTTGTCTTCCTATTTATAACTGCTGGAGCTTCAATGTCTGATGTGCATTTTCAAACAAAATTTATGAAAACACTGGAAAATCATTATTTGTTTAGTCATCTTAGCAAACAGGGGTTCTTTTCTGCAGTCTTAAAAAGGGAGATTATATTCTGACATTATCAGAAAAGCATATCTTTTTCTTTTACAAAGACTCTTGGCTGTTACCTGATGTAATTCAAGGTTATTTTTCATTCCGATACTTTCCTCAGAGCTGTGTTTTTAAATCAGTCACCTACTTCTACCGAGTAATCATGGACAAAGTGTCATGGGTTGATCTTTGGGACCACTGAAGACCTTTCCTGGGCATGCAGATGTGCTCAGCAAGCACCTTTGGATCCCAGAGTATTCCTAAAGCTGACAATTGAGCAGGGAGGCAGGGAGGGCTATACTTCTCATTTACTACCTGCTATTTTGGATTACCAAGCCTTTGGAGAATATTTATCCTGTTTACATTCATTGAATGTTGGGGTTCATCTGCTGAATGTAAAAGAAACACTTGGTTACATAAGCTGTAAATCTTTCCAGGTTTATTTTTCCTACTCCTTTGTGGCAATATGAATTTCTTGGCTCTGCAGATCCTTGTGTGTGTACTGAGCTAGAATTCACTGAAGGTACTACTCAGTTGCTATATCTTCCCATTGCATGCCTGAAATACATTTCCTAGTAAGGACAGACTTGTTACCTGACTATAATTGTCTGGAAAATGTAGATTTTCCTCATTTATCTGCTTTAAAATTGGACAAATAGTAATTCCTTACTTTTGTAATAGGAAAACAGCATTAACTGAGTAGACAGGGAGGTGGATTTTGTAGGCCTTGTGTGGATACTGTATTTAGTCTCAGTTTTATTCAACCACTTTTCCTGACTGAGCTCATTTTTTGTTATTCATGAACCCTAAAGCCATTGCAGCATAAACCTTAATGGATGCTATCTTTCACATGCTGATCTTCACATGCCCAGTTTTCTTGCAAGGTGTCTGACTGAAGGTTAAAGAATATTGTGACTCAAGCATGTATTTTATTTTTCTTAATCTACTTCTCTCCAGTTCTTTAAATCTTTGCTATTCAAGCCAGGATAAAGAAGATAATAGGAAAGTTCAGCACATAGAGGAGCTTTGGAAATACATAATTCAGAAATGTTGTGCTAGTGAGCACATTTAGTATTTGTTTATTAATTTTACATAAATGCTAATATGTCTGTTCCCTCCCCACGCCCCCAGGAGTTAATTTTATTTTAAAAAAAAATCCCTAATCTTTTTAGTTCCATGGGAAATTTAAAACCTCTACCTGCTGCTATGGATTAGTTTCTGTTGGTGTTATTAGTGCACTCTATATATTGGCCTTTGCAAGCACAGAATGTTTCTCTGCTGAAGACCAGCAGATGCCATCTTTCAGAACCTATGGGCTCAAGTAACATTTGTGAACTGTCTTATTCAGCCAGTTGGGATCATCACTATTCTAAATTTAGAAGTCTTTGAGTGATTACTTTTTAGGTCTCTTGATTTAGGGGCCGAGTCGGGCACTGTGTAATCCAGACTCCATCTCTAATTCCAACACAACATAGAGAAAAGAGCCTGTTTAAGGTTCTGAGCATCTGCAGGTTCCACTGAAAAAAAGTCCTGAAGAGATGGGAAGTGATGAAAATTTGAAGCTTTAAGTATTTGGGCAGTTCACTGATTCCTTTGCTGGATGTGAATTCCTTACAATTTTGTTCAGAATGAAATTTAATTTCTCTTAATTGAAGTGTTAGTGATGTGCTATAGGAAGGATAATACTGAGGAGAAAAGTGAGTACTTTGAACAAGAAGGAGAATTTGTATTTTTCTCTCCATTCTCTCATCATTCTTTTTATAGGATCATTAAAAGCTTTGCAATAATGTGGCCTTGCATCGTGCTGAATGTAGAATTATCCTTTCCAGCTGGTTGACTGTCAGCTGACCTGATGGAAATTCCCTGTAGTGACTTCTTTCTCTTTGTCTGACTTTGTTCAGCTCCTCAGGTGGTTGGGCTGGAAGTTTGGACTAATCATGGTTGGCTCTGGATTTGCCATGAAACCAGGCTGCTCACGCCTGGGCTTGGTTCTTTTTCTCCTTCTGGGCATAGCTTCTCTTTGCAGATGCTAATGGGATCCAGCAGGAGATAACTAATGCAGATATTTCATGGTTGAAAAGGATGGAGAGGGTTTTGCTGCCTGTTTTTTGCTTCCCTGTGTTCAGGGGTATGCTGTATATGGATGTGCCAGGATTAAATCCTGTTGTGTATTCAGTGCTCTCTCCAAATCAGAGCTCCACAAGTTTATTTGGCAAGGTAAAGCCATTTCATGTGAAGGTGCCCACACCAGAAATCTTACCACAATCGACCAACTCCTTCTTCCAGGAAGGAAAAGGAAGGCGAGTTAATTGTTACAGAGGATAAAACCCATATTCTTCAGAAAAAAACATATACCAGAAGCTGGAGCACAGTAGATCTTGAGGCAAAATTCCTATTTAAAGCTGATTTAAATTTTATGCCCTGTGCAATGTACTCTGTGGAGCAATGTTTTCTTCTAAAAGGACGGACTCTTGAGCTGTAGGCATGCAACTATTATTAGAGCAACATATGCATCACCCTTAATTTAATTTGCCCAACCTTTCCAATTAAAAAAAATGGTTTTTAGTGTCTTGAAAATTTGTCAAATATCACCTATTTTTATGGGCTAAAACTTGCAAGTTCATGAAATTAGTGTTTCAACTAACGTGCTTTAGTTTTTGACTGAAGTGTTTTTGAGAACTAGATTACAGGAAATGTGCTACTGGCTAATGTTCAATATTCTTGCAGCTGTTTTTTGGAAGCTTTGACTTTCTTTGCTATAGATCTGTAGCAGGAGGGCACATTTGTTTGCTTTGCATTTTGGTGACCACATTAAAAAACCCCAGTCACCACTTGGATATGTTTACAGGTGTTCATTACAAAGTTTTAACTCAAGGGGTGAGTTTGTCAGGGTCAAGATTTCTGCTTTGGAAAATGCTACATTAAATTGAAATTACATCTTGACAGAAATTTTAATATTTGTTGATGAAGCATCGTGGCTGATAGGAACTTCAGGATTCAAAAGCATTAAGGGTTAATTAGCCATTTGGAAGCTGTCCCAGCACGTGTGCAGTATTTGGCCCCAGGTCCCTTTTGGCTGAGGGGCTGCAGGAGCTCTGGGACTCTGCCATGGGTTTCACCTGCAGGGCCAATCTGGCTGATGGGACCCTGCTGGGTCAGGGGCACAGCACAAAGGTTTCAGGTGAAATCAATTAACCCAGGTGCAACCTCACATGGTCTTAACACTAAGACAAAAGTGCCAACCCTCAAACCCCCCTTCCCCAACTCTTCTCACCTGCCCATCCGTCCCACAGCTGCTCCAAGGGGCTCGTTAGGCTGAGTGGGTGCACCTGGTGCCCAGCCCCAAAGCACCTGGGACAGGGTTCATAAGGGTGGGTCTCAGCCCTGGGCTGCTCTTTGTGCTCCTGTCCTTCTACCTGTCTGTGGAAACCAGCCAGTCCTTCCTGAGAGGAAAGGTATGTGCAAGGAGTTCATGGATATGTGTGGCTGTTATAAAAGTCATTCAATTTGTGTGAGAGACTTCGAGAGGAGTGTTTGATGCAATGGGCTTTATTTGGTGTTGAGACTTTGGCTTGTCCTTGAAAATTTCTGTGAGAGCCAGAGTGATGTGCAGATTTCAGAATGCAGTACTGTTAAAGCAAAAAGCTGGCAAAAGTGTCAGCTCTTCAGCTAGAAAGGCCTTGTTGAAACATGTTCCTTATGTGGATGAAGAAACCAAAAGAAAATGGAGAGGAATTTGCAACTCTTTAAAATAGCTTGCATGTTTTAAGCAGGTGAATTCAGGTAAATGCAAAAGTGTGCAAACACTTCCCTTCTGCTTGCTATTTTTAAAAAGTATATCAGTGTTTCACAAAGGGATGTCTTTAAAACTTTTCCTGTTGCATACTCAGTCTGTAAGAATGCTTTATGCTTTGCAGAAATTAGCTAACAATTTGAAATGTTACAGAAGCATCGTTTCATCCCCCAACATCCCTGTAGAAATGGAGAAAATAGAAAATGTTGATGTGGAAGAGGTGCTGGAAGAACAATTTGCTTAAGATAGATAAGGATCTTTAAATTTTAAAACTATTTTCTTACTTCATGTTCTTAAGGTTTTACAAATGTTTTAGATTTCACTTCTGTGAGACCTCTGATAATGCAAATAAAACAAGTGAATCTCTCACAGTAAAATACCTCTTCATAAACTTTAAAATCTGTGCTAACTGCATGGGGTTTTTTTGTTTTTTCCTAAAGTGCTTGGAAGCTATTTTTGTGGAGTTAAAATTGTTTATAGGTTGGGCTTGTTTGTTTTTCTGTCCAGAGTGATTATCATGCAGTTGTTTTGTGTGTCTCCTTAAAAAAAAAGTTAATCCAAGCAAGGGTTACCAATACTAACAAAGATATTAGAGATTTTAAGGCAGTGGATTTTTAAAATAATGTCTGGCCTTTTAAAATTTATTTGATAATTTCTCAGTGGGCAGGAAAGTGTGTCTATGTGTTTCCTTTTGTGTCCTTGCAGAACTCCTGCATTGAATGTGAGCTTTTGTGTTGCTTTTGAATGATGCAGAAAAGTGAGACATGGCTTGCTACAGCAATGCACTTGGATTTTGAATGCATAATGGCTGTTGTGTAAGAAAACAAGGCTGGAGAAAGTTTTTTGTGTGTTCTTATATTTTTTCCCCCTTGATTTGTAAATGAAGTTGGGGAGTAAAAGAAATACTCAAAATCCACTCCTGAGCAGTGCCCTACCCCCTCAGACGCCTGGTGTCTTGTTAACTGCAGCATGACTGCCTCTGGGAGAAAACCATGGGCAGAGAGGTTTCTTTCTGACTGGGGGCAAATCCAAGAACCAGCAAAGAAAAGGTTCTCCTTCTCCAGAGTGCTATGTGGGGAATTATTCTATTCTAGGAAATCTGCACTAGGTAGGCCGTGAATGGACTTGCATTTGAATCCTGAATTTCTTCATTTGGTGACATACAGGGTTTTCTCCCTTTCATCCTAAGGCAGAAATATGTTTTGTGCCAGTTTCCCATTAATGGGAGAATGAGCTATGTTGGATTCAGTTGGTCAATTGGTTTCTTTTGAAAGAAAAGGGAAATATTAAGGGTGCAATGAACAGTGGTGTTTGACTCTACCAACCAGATGTTTGCTCCTGGAGGCTTTACTGTGTACAGAGCTAGAGGATTAAAGTAACAAACTGATAAATCTGTAAGTGTTTTCAGAATGAGGACTTTTCAATTTATCTTCTTGTCTGCAAGATTTCTGCCTACACCAGCTTGTACTCCAGGATCCCAGCTCATTTCCTGTACTTGGGTCTTCTGCATTCGACTTTGTTTCCAGGAAAACACAACAAATCTGTGATCATTACAGCATGTCATAGTAATTAATAACCTTTGGTTTCTCTTTGTGGAGCAGACCTGATTGTTTTAAAGGCTATTTTAATCTAAAATCAAGGAGTAGAGAGATAAGGGAGCATTAGTTTGTTTTGTTGTAACAGATGTGTTTCTTGCCAAGACTGACCAAGTGGCTGAAATAGCTTCATTATTTTAGATGGATAGCTAATTACTGTCCTTTTTTTATTATTCCTATTTCTGTCCTTCATGTGGTGGTTGTGAATTAGCTTTGTGCCATTTTCTAAAGTATCAGGCATTTTTATACATTTGGTATATTGAATGGCAAATGCTTGATGTAAAGTCTGCAGTTTTACTCCATAACCAGATTGTAAAATATGAACTGAATTAATCATAACTGCAAAGAGTAATGGCACATTTTCTCTTATTTTATCTTTACTGCCTTTCAGATCATGGTTTAAAACCTTCTACATCTGGTGCACAGAATGAGGCAGCAGCTTTGGTAGTGGATAGCAAGAGGCAAAGGTCAAACCAGAGGCTGCACAAATATTGTGCTCTGGATTTATTGTTTTAATTAAGAGTGTGGCAGTTCATCATAAACTGTTTATGGTGTTTTTGCACAGTGCAGCATTTTGAAATCAACTGTTTTAATGAAAACATAATGTCATATCTGTCAAAGTTCTAAATATTTTGAAAGTGAAATATGAAAACAAGAACTTTAATTCTAGGTTTACTGGGATTAGCTCTTGGAATTGTTTTAAAATCCCTTATGTGTCATATCACAGGTAGCATAGTTCTGCTTTAGAAAGGAAATGGAAAATACTGTGTGGAGCTTATGTAATTGTGAAAAACAAGGTGAGGGTTAATGTACGGAAAGACAAAGCTGTTAGGATTTGCATTGGAATGCCAGAATTAAGACAAAAACAGCGATAAGGCATTTCCTTTTCCCTAAGCAGTATGTTAATGCTGTATCCTGATTGTGTGCTAAAAAAACAACCAAAGATGACCCAACAAATAACCCCCAAACTGGCTGAATCCTTAAACCTGGAAAGAAAGAAATATGCTGTGGGTCATACGATGCTGTAATGTATTATCATCAGGGTCTTGGTAACTAATTGTTTACAAGACTTCATGTGGAATTCCTTTCTGTGGAATTTTTAGGCTGAATGTTTCATAGTCTAACAAATTTCTGCTGCTGTTCTGTATTCATGTAGATATGTAAGGCAATTTTTTGTTACATTTTTTTGTGTAGTCTGATAAAATATTTGTATAATCTGAAAATTATATTTTTGTAGTACTCTCCTTGGAAAATAGAAATTAAGTCTGTCATTAGATGCTAGGCCACAGTAGTTGACTGAGCAGGGTAATGTATGTTACATTTTGTGCTGTACTTGGTCAAGTTTCATATATATCGTATTCCACGTTATTTTATTAAATTTAATATCTGCACTTCCTATTACCAGACATGCCTCTCATTCAAAGCACAGAGGCACAGTTCTCTAATCAGAAGTGACAAGCTATATACTTTCTTTCAGCCATTATTCGGTAGCCTAGAGCAAGGAGCTATGTTTCCTTGAAAATGTTTTGAATTGGGTTATTTTTATTGAAGTATTAAAGTAATTCTTCAGATTTTAGGCTATTATTTAAGTACTTTTGGGAGAATGCAATAACCTCTGGATTCTGTAGCCTTTGTTATGTTAACAGTTATAGCTGTTAAATGTATCTTTTTAATGCTTGTTATGTAAGTGTCTGGAAAAATCATCAGACTGATAGAAACTAACAATATTTAGGAAATAAACAAGATTAGTTGGCTAAATTAGTTTACTTTTGAAGTATAATATCAAAGTGACTTGCTATTTAAATATACCAATAGATTCTGGTCACCATACCTTCGCCAAGAAATGGTGCAACATAAAGTTCATATTTGGCAGGTGTATTCTGAGATTATGAAAATTCTACTTTCCTATGTGAAGGCAAGGTGTTGCTTTTGATGATGTTGGTTAAAGCCCTCAGCAGAAATTCCTAAATTTAGGTTTGGTGAATGTCTTTGTTGAAGGGACTTCTGGAACCTTTGCAGATTTTGTGCATCCTTTACAGAGAGAAAGCAGGGTGAAAGTGTCAGAATAGATGGGGTTTGGTACTGAAGGAGGCAGGAGCAGGGTGCCTTTGTAGCCCTTCTGAAACAGGATATCTCCGAGAGAATCAGGGCACAAGAACTTTACTGGGGGTCTGGGAGCTGAGGTCCAGCTGCTTTCTGGAAGGTGACCTCATTGCATCAAACATCCCTCCTGTGTGTTGTGTGTGCATTCACAAGGCATGGTGAGGTTCCAGAGGAGCTGGCAGCGGTGGCTGGAGTTGGGTGAACAGTGTGGAGAGATCCAGTGTTGGTAGAGGATCTCCCTGACATCAAGAGAAAATTCCAGCCTTCGATAAATGCAGGCAGTGAGCCTTGTGGAGCTCTGTGGTGGTGTGGATGTACATGTGAGAGAAGGATAATGCTGAGAAAGTAACCCCACTCTTGAATGAAGATCTTGTTCTTAACAACATTATGGGCACAATTAGAAATATTTTCCTAGAAACAATTTCATAAAAAAAATCTGCCAGTTGTAGGCATTGTTCATAGCTTGTTCCTGCTGTAGTGTTTGGGGTTTTTTTTTCAGAGTATGTTTAAACTTTTGAGAGCTTTCTTTTGTCAGTATGCTTGTCGTGGTATTAAACATCAACTTTGTTTATCAGTGTTCTGTACAGTTTTGGTCTGTTTAAACATGCAGTGAGACTTAATCACAATTTCTGACCAGGACTGTCCTGGATCCAAGCACAGCCTCCTGTGTGTATCATCAATTCTGAGGACTGTGTTACTGTCTAATTCAGATGAATGAAAGTGCAGGAGATCCACAGGCAGCGTAGCCCACGCCAAGCATGGAAAAGGAAAAACCAAGTACTCATGAGCATGTTAAGGGGAAAGCAGGAAAGCAATGTGAGGAATACCTATGCTGAAAACAGGATTAAGCTCTGTTATATTACCAGGCCCAGTGGCTGTGTATGTAGTTTTAATTAAGTAATTACGTGTACACTCTATTATTTGATTTGCAAATGCAAACTGTATCACAGTCACAAAAGTCTGGGGCATTTCTGTGGAAAATATGGCCCTGAGTAGACTTTCAGAATAACAGTTCTTAAACTTAGGTGGATTTAGAATTCAAAATCAACTATATAATGAATTTTTGAAATGAATTTATCACTAGTTGAAATACAAAAAGGAGAAATATTAATGTGGTTATTATGAAAATAAAGGAAATAGGTAAGAACTGAGATCGGAAGAG
>JAYDZK010000028.1:5163139-5236953 GCA_034509185.1 Euphonia xanthogaster
AGCTTTGGAGTGCCCATCCCTGCAGGTGTCCCAGGAAGGGCTGGAGGTGGCACTCAGGGCTCTGGGGACAAGGTGGGACTCTGATCTTTGAGGTCTTTTCCAACCTCAGTTACTCTGTGACTCCATCAAAAGGATGGGTGTGCAAAACTGAATTCTTTTACAGGTGACAAATATTGACTGAGGGTGGCATGAGCCTGGGTTGTGATGGTGGCTCTGCAAACATCCCAGAACAGCCAAGAAGGGGCCGTGCAGTGAGGCTGTGTGTCCACAGCAGGGTTGAAATGCTGGCTTTGGGTGCAGTGCAGGCAGCAGGGAACAGTAAAGAAGAGGTTCTGCTCGTTCTGCTGCTTCTTTGTGCATCAGCTGCCCAACACCACACGGGGGACTCTGAGCTGCCAGCCAGCACTCCATCCCTTGGGTGGACAAGAAAGCAGAGTGCCCAGCTGGAGGGCATGGGGTGTTCTGTTTGTTTTCTGAGTGTGTTCCATCCATATTTTCTTGTACAGATGGTCTCTTGTTCTTTGGAAGTACTCTTGAAGGAATAAACTGTTGCAGAATATTCTCCCCAACTGAGCCTATATCTGAATCCTAAACTTTTGCCATAGATTTTTGTAGTCTAATGATGATGTTTTCCTCCTCCTTAGTTTATTTTTTTTCATTTCTAAATTACATGTATATTTTTAATATATGAGAAGTACTTTTAAATATTGCTTTTCCATATGCTGCTCTAAATGTATACATTCCCCATATTGCAGTGTTATTCAGTGGAGTTTATCTGTACTTCAGGAAATCTCAGGCAGGACAGATGGGATTCTGAAGCCCTGCAAAAGATACACACTTGCACCCAAATGGTGATGGATATGAGTCAGGATTATGAACAAGAGGGAGCTTGGTCTGTGAAAGTGCAGAGGATGAGACCCATGAAGTAAAATTTCTATTTAGATGGTGTCCAGAATATGAAGGTATCTGATGTGATGAGAGAGTTTTGGTGTGATATCCTTTGGTCATAACTCTGGATTAATAGCCACTGATCTTATGCAGCTTTACAGTCTGAGAGGCATTTTTTTCTCTGATGTTAGTAATGGCCAGATCCAGCTCTGAATGAATATATTTGTATATATGTGCTTTAACTGAGATGTGCAAGCTCTTTTTGATTATGTGGCTTATTTCTTTTCTGTGCTTTCCAAAGCTCAAAATCATACCAGTTTCAGTGTCAGAGGCATGGCAGTGCTGTTATTTCTTCAGTGAACACTAGGTCTCAAGGATAAACTTTTGTATTGGAATTTATTATTTCTCATCAGCAATAAAAGGGATTCAAGTAGATATTGAAATATGTCAAGTAGATATTTCAATATCAGTAGGTATTGAAATATTTTGTGGTTTGCCCAATGATTTTCTGGTTTGATTTGGTGGATTTGTATTTAAGTTTTCTGTGCTATCTTTTAGTGTTTTAGAGTTTTCATTGAAGCCTTGAAATACTCAGTGGATGCGACCACGCACATTGTTTAATATAAATGTTTAAAAATAGTCCTGAAATTTTACTTTTAGAAGTCACAAAACCTGCTTGTCTGCCACAGGCCCTGAAGAATGATTAAGAAACAAAGGATATTTGACAAGTTTATAAAATATAATTATTGCCCTGGGCAAATGAGTAAGTAGTATTTTGATTTGCATGTAGGCACTTCTGCAAACCTAGTTTAAATGTGAGGTGTTTTAAGGCAAAGTATAAAACCCCTCACAGCAGCTAGGAATATACAACCAGAGATAATTCTGAATTTTGGAAAACCCTTGCAACTTAGGGGGGAAAATTTCACATGGTTAATTTAATCAGTGGCTCACATCCTGTTCCCCATGTTTTAGTTAATTTGGTAGGTCCATGTATGATTTTGAGGCTGTGAAACATTCAAAGAACATTGACAGAACTTGAACTATTAGAGCTGATTTGAAGGAAGAGATGCTTTTGCTGTAGCAGCCTGGTAGGAGTCCAAGTGGTTGTGGTGTCTTTCAGCAGGAAGCAGCTGGGTTCAGATAAAAATCTCTGCAAATTCTGTCCTCTAGGTGGTCTTACCATATACCTGAGAATTGTAGCTTTTACAGGTTTTGTTGGAAGAGTCAACTTTACTAATTTTTCCAGTGTGGTCGGAAAAACGTGGCTATAAACCTCTGCTTGGAATTTGGAAGGATTAGAATAAGGTAGTGGAGGTGTTTAGCTCAGATTCACTCTCTCATTATTGAGTAGATTCTCTTGGTAGATTACAAATATTTGGCGGTGTGGGGCTTTTTGCATGCATTTGAGGACTTTTACATGTATTTAAGGATTTATGTTTGCACAAGGATGAGTTATACTTAGGCTAGGAAAACAGACTGATAAAAAAACTTGATGTCTTCCCGATGCTACAGATGACCTTGGAACCTTGTGATCTGTTCTAATTATGCAGATCATTCTAATTCTGTCTGACTAAAGAAATGACATTAGCATTTTAGGGTACAAAGAGTAGGCCTTCCTGACTTGCAACTCTCAAGAGTTTTTGGGGAAAAAATAAAGCAGTTCCTGTGTTCTGAGCTGGACCACACCGCAGCAGCAGCGTGCACTAAAGCAGAGAGGAGCAGCAGTAAAAACACCCTTCTCCTTCCTGTGTAGTCAACAATGAAGGAAGTTGTTAATTATCAGCTATAGATTTGCTTCTCATTTTTCAAAGCTTACACTAGCTGGTAACTTTGATTATAGAGTATTTGGGGCTTTACATACATTGCCTCATTAGGGAGACAATAAACCAATTTTAATATGTCTCAGTCTGCTATTTCCAGATGAAACTGTCATCATGGGCCTTTTTTGTTACACTTCACAGCCTGGAATATTTTTTCCTTTAGTTTAACATGTTTTTGTCTCCCAACATATTGTCGTCTAGGTATTAGCATTTGTGGCATTTCACTTAATGACTCTGTACAATATGTCTTTGGGTAAAATACACAGCATATAATGCAAACTAAGCAGATATTCCACTTGAACTATATAAAAATGAGGAATCTTAGGAGTGGTATCTGAAAGGGCTCCGAGTTACTCCATTCTGTAGGCACAGTGGGCCATAAATGGTGTAAACATGGAATAATGAGAATTTATCACACTGGAGTTCAGAACCTATTTCTGTGAGCATTAATAAAATAGTATAAATAAAAGTATAATATTTGAACATTAAAATATAGCTTGGTTTGTGGCTCAGACCCAGAGCAGGATACAGATACTCAGATATTGCCTTTTCTACTGGGTCTTGGCTTCCAGGAAACATTTATTTGTTGGAGAGCTAGAAGGACAGGAGTTCTGCCTATAGCAAATGTCTGAACAGGTGATTTTCCCTGACACCCACTGCTCTCCATGGACCTGTGTGGAGTTCTGTCAGCTGAGACTTGGCTGTGGCTCACTAAAATAACTGAAATTTCCATTAGATTGATCCTGCCCTTCATATCTGAAGTATTATTTTTGGGTCTAGTGTCTAGATCAGGGGAGTCAGAGCAAGCTGTGGGGGCTCCTGCTGGTGATTAATGCCATCCTCCTGGGATTGCAAAGGACTGGTTGTTTGCCATACCTGGCAGCTCCAGCTAATTGCTCTGTTAATTGAGCACCACTGGATGCCAAAGGGCCCTGGTTACACGGCCAGCAGTAGGGGAGGAGGGTGCTTTTGGCATTGCATGACCTGGCTTTTTAGTGATTCCTGAAAAGTCCCTTTTTGCTGCTGCTGGCCTGTCGCTGCCATCAGGGGAGTTCAGCTGCTTTGGGGTTTGAATTGCCATGGGTGTGGCATTGGTGCTGAACTTTACCTGCTCCTCACACTTAACATCAAACTCTTCAGAGAATGAGTTGTTGTGTTTTTTTTTTTAATTGCTTGAATGCTTTGTGCCTTTTCCATTTGACAAGCTGTGAAGAGACAAGGATTGGTGAGATTAGGCAAAGCAATTCTGTTGCTCAGGCACAAATGCACGTGGCATGAAACTCAGGAGCTGGAAACCTGGGAGTGGAGTGGGTGCTGAGGTCCTTCACCAGCCATTCCCATGGAATTGCTGTGGTTGAGCTGCTGCCTTCAGCTTTCCTGGCACAATGGGCTTCAAGAGAGAGGGCAGCCAGCAAGGGCCCAGCTGGACACTGCAATGATTTAAATACAAGCTTGCAATGATTTAAATACAAGCTTGCAATAATTTAAATACAAGCTTAAGTTCCCCTGAAGCTGCGATGTATAGTCTGAGTGTATCTTAAACATTTGAAGGTTTTACAGCTCTGTTTTGATGTCTGATTATGGACTTAGAAACTAATTTTAGGCACAGGAATCTAAAAATGTGTGCCTTAGTAATTCCAGTAAAATTTTCCTGAACTTTCTTGAAATACCTCTTGAAAATAAACTTTATAGGCCATGCTTGAGTAAATTACCTAAATGTGCTTTTGGGAAAAGTTGCATACCTAAAAGTAATGAGTAGTGGGGATTATTTGTGTGTGTGGTCATCTGCTCCACCACCTTGAACCAGAGTTCAAGCTCTGAGATGTTTGCATTCTGTTTCTTCTGGTGACATATAAAGAAAATATGAAACCTGCAGCTGAAATCACAGCAGCTGATGCTAAATAGGCTCCTTTAATGCATTTGCATGTTAGAGCTGAATTTTGTTATTAACAGACAATGATTTACACTGATTTAGGTCAGAGAGAAGGATCAGTTCATTCTTATTTGACAGAGGTTACAGTGTTAAAAATTTACAAGAACTAAAGCTGTTGGGGAAAAATGAATGGAAATAGGAGCAGGAAATCTATCTTGTATTTAAAATATAATAGCCTCTTATCTAATTGAAAAGACATTATTAGTAGTAATTTGAATTGTTGTGGAGGAATACATCTGCTATATGTTCATTAAAAGCTTATGGTTAGGTGCTAGGGACCTATGTGCAAAAATATTTGAGTTTTGAATTTTCTGATGCTTTTTTGGTAAAAAGTGTCATTTTCTTTTTGCATCAGTTAAAGGAGTCTGAGTGAATGTGAGCAGTTTTTATTAGGAATTACAGCTGGAATAGAGAGTAAATTTTCCAGTGTGGACACCTGTACAGAAGTATACAGTAATACTCATTTCTAATATAACCTCTGGTTGCCAAAGGGAAGTAATTGATACTAGTAAAGGTCCTCTGATACTGAGATGCTCCACTACCTAGCTGGTAAGGGGATAATGCTAAAAGATTAAAAAAAAAAAACCAAATAAGCACCAAAAATTTTTAATCTTTCTGCATAAAAATATAGAAATGTTTAATTTCTGATTAATAAATAGAAATTTGATTTGTTTGTATAGTCTTTGAAAGATATATTTCTGAATTTTTAATACTTTTTTGTGGAAATGAAACCAAACACACCTAAACTTTTGTTATATTTGCCAGTAGGTACAATTTTGGATTGCTGTACCACAGTTATTCTTCTATATTTATAATATATATCCATCTCTGAAAGAAAAAAAAGTGGACTGAAAGTCATGCTTATTTAAGCAAGAGAATAAACATCAGAATCATTGAACCAAAGAATTGTATTTTCTATTATATTTGCCCCGAAAATGGTTTCAGGTTTAAACATATACATGAAAAGATTGTGTAAATAAGTGTATGCTGACCTGAAAGAGAACTTCTCTTGTGTGACAAGCTCATCCATTTGGATGAGGTGGAATTTCATTAAATGTAGCATCCCTCATTTGGTTCCTTGAATCTTAATTATTATTACTGCTATTTCTGTTATTATTCCTTCTCTTTCTCTCCAAAAGCAAATAGTATCAGCACAGTTGGGTCCTGGGCATGCCAATAAATTTGGAGTGCAGCAGCAAGGCTGGCACTTCTCCCTTGTGTTCTGAATGTGCAAATACTGCACAAAGTGCTGTGTTACTACTTCTGGATATTTTTTAGCAGAGGAAGGGCTTCTCTGGTTTCAAATACAGCATTTCCAGCTGTACTGCTGAGCAGAAAGGAGGTGAGCTTGTAGCAACAGCAGACAGATTTGAGAACTCTTTGTGCATGCACACGATGCAGGAAACCCTTGTTGTGCTGTCATTGTCACTGCCTGGGACACAATTTGCTTCCTAGGTTGTGTTTCTCAACTTAGAGTGCTTGAGGCTGCTAAACAGAGCACACAGCATTGCTGAGAGGCTGAAAAAAGCTGGGAGAGAAAGATGTTACTCGTGTGACATGGGACAGGAGCTCCATCACCAAGCATTCATTTAAATGTAGCTTTGACTCAGTGGAGGGAAAAGAAATCCATTCAGAAAAACTTTACATGACCCCAATGGGAAAAATATTTAACAGGCTGGAAACAAGATTGTCTGATGGATCTTTCCTGGGTAATTCCTGGCAGCACAGACATTAAAAACCCCCACAACCAAACAATCCAAATGAAACTTGAACTGAAATTCTCATGGTGGTCTCTGCAGCTGCCAGGCCCTTTTACCCAGTGAAATTACTGAGAAGTTTTATATTCCTGAAGTGAGCAGCTTCAAGTATTGACAATTTAAATGAAAGATGGATTTTGACTCTGTGCACGTGTACAGTTTAAATTGTGAGTTATGTAGAGTACAAAAAGTGCTTTAGGTGGTTCTAAGGGCATATGAATTTGCCTTCTTTCCCCTCTAGATTAGAATTTGTAGTGTTGAGTCCTATCCTTGGAAAAAACATTCACATCAAAGCAGGGGATACATGGACTATAGTTATAAGATCATGCTATTAATTTGAGAAAAGCCAAGTTTGTGGAAATATTCCTACTCAACTTTTATTTTTAATTTATGTATTGTTTTTGTTAAGGTAAGTTTCCAAAGGTACCAGTGTTAGGAAATTTCTGCTCTTCTGGTCAAATCTATATCATTTGAGCCAGAATCTGCCTAGTAGCAGTGATGACAGTGCAGACCAGCAGACAAATAAGTAAAATGGCAAAACAGAAATCACTTGCACATACATCAATAGCTGGTCTAAAAATAGGAATTTGTGAATCTTCAAACTATTAGGTTAATATCATTGGGATAATAATCTATCAATCTTTACAGTACAGGAGGCTTCAATAGCAGGTAATAATGCAATCCCATGGTTACACGTTTCCCCTTTTCCCTTTCCAAAAGGGTTTTAAGGAAATTCTTCTGGTTGAACATGCCATCAACATGAGCTGTGGTTTATTGCTACAGCGTGGTACTCTTTGTAATGCCCTTTTTGAAGGTTACCATGGCAGTGTAATACCAAACAGAGGGTGAGTTTTACATTGCTCCAGGTCTAAGAGGTCAGCAGAAACTGAAGAGACTCTTACTGCAAATTAGAAGGTGCCTTTGAGGTGGGCAAAGGGTTCTCAGGAAAAACGAGGTTGTTTAAAATTTCTTTCAATTTGTTCTCTCAGATTATCTGTGGTTATAATCATTGTGGTGATAGAGGAAGTTTGAAAAAGTTGCTGAAAACTGGGTTTCTTTAATGAAACTGTAGTAAAAAGGGCTGGAAATAATAACTATTTCCCTATTTCTTAAAGAGGCCAGTGAAAAACTGCCAGAGTCAGTGATGAAAGATGGAATGATAAATGCCACTGACTTGGGCTAGTCTTTTCCTCCTGGTTGCTCTTCTTTCCATGGGTGCTTAATTCAGACCTTAACCCTGTATCTCAGCCTGAGCACACTCACCCCCTTTTCACTCTGTCCTCATACAGCTTTTAGTAAATGTTTTCCTGAAATGTTCTTCAGAAAAAAATTAGCCAGGGCCAAAGGAAAATGTGTTTTTGTCAAGTAGTTGTCACATTTGAGCCCTGAAAGTTCATTTTACTCCAGATGAAGCCATTAATTGGAAATAACCAGCAATATGTTTCACCTCAAAATAAGATTTTGATGTGTCTTTGACAGAATGAAGTGTGGGAAATAAATTAGGAAAGAGATGCCTAAATATGGAAAAATAATTGAAAAATAATATTCATGCTTTCCCCAGTAAAATAAACTTTTCAAAATCTGAGTCATTATTTTAAAGTAAGGAAATGCTCTTGTGTGGGTTGGTTTGGTGGTGTTTTTGTGGCACTTGGAGACTGTGTCAAGCATCTCCCCTTCCCCCAGTAATAAGAGGGCCCTAAACCAAGCACAGGAGCTTTACATAACTGACCCAGGTGAATGAAAACTGAGTAAAGGGAAGTGGTGCTGGTGCCACGTTGAGCTGTACTGCTCAGATGAGAGTTAGGAAGGAAGTGAATGCTCCTGTCAGAAATGAGTTTAGGTGCTCTAGGGTTTTCCAGTTTGAGGAACCTGAAGAATACAGTCACAAAAGGACAAATTCTGCCATTGCACTTTAGTTCAGAGTCAAACCAAAAACTTACTCCTGGCAGCACCAATCCAGTATTGGCAAACCTGGCATTATAAAGAGATCTTGTCCATTGGGCTAAGTAATGTAGGAAATGATTAAATCACAAAGTTTTTCTCTTACAGAGGGACTTTGACGTGAATTTGCTTTTTCATATGTAGGGTTTCAAGTGCCACATATGTTCATTGCTTCTGAGGTTCTCCCAGCAGTCAGAGTGAAGCAAGAGCTCATTTTAATTGTCTTATTCACCTTGTTGTTGTTGAAGCAGAATGTTTCATGTTTTTCACTGCTGGTCTGCAGGTTACTTGAAGATCTCTTGATTCTGGGAATGGCAGAATCTGTTTAAAGCTGTTTAATATATATATTATTTTACCAAGTATGCCAAAGCAATTCTGTTGTGTATTTCTATCATCTGTGTTATTTAAGGGTCCGTTCACATAATTATTTCATGCCACAATGCCTGAGGCAGGACCCAGTGTGTTAGGCAAATATACACATACCAAAAAATCCTTGCTCAAGGAGCTTGAGAAAGTGAGTTTTATTTTATCATTTTAATTGTCAGAGTGGAGCAAATGGATTTGGAGCAGTGTTTCTCTTGTACCTGTGTTATTTCCAGCCTTTTATTCTTATGAAGGGCACATGAGATGGCCAGCAGCTCCTCTGGGCGCTGCTGCCTGTGCCCTGGGGCTGTCCCCAGCCTGGTGTGGAGCCAGGTTTCCTCAAGGTGTGGAAATCAGGGCCAGCCAGGGCCAGGTGCTCAGGGGGAGGTGAAAGGGGAATGAAGGAGCTCATGGAAGTTTGGAGACATTCATCTTGAATTTCAGTTGTTCAGTGCACAGTGTCTGAAAGACTGTACCTAGAGAATATTGCTCTTTATTTAGAATCAATGTTTTGAATGTGAATAGTCAAAAGTAACCTTAGATATTTTTCAAGCTGGGAGTCACAGCTTCCACTTGAGATTTATGGCTGTCAGAGGCCACCATCTCCTGGACTTCTTAAGGTTTCTGTTGGCTTTTCATGATGGGCAAAGAGTGAAAATGGTTGACAAAATGGTTCTTTTTATGGGAGAAATATAAGTTTATTATTTGGGTTTTTATCCCCCCACCCCCAGTCTCAGAACTATTCCAGTATTTATATCTAGTCTCCATGTAAAAAAAAAAAAAAAGGAATCTTTATTCATGTGAAGAATTTCTGTGAGAAAAATCAGCAGTATCAGTGTTATCTGGCAGGTCTCTGCTCTGCAATTCTCCAGCAAGTCCTATTTTGAATTGGCAGTATCAGAAGAGATGACATTATCTTTATATGGTTTTGAAAAAAGAAAACAAAAAGTGTCATCAGCGTGAAGGTGAACTTTGGTTGTGATGCCTGTAGGAGGAGTTTTCATGCCATTTTATCTTTGTTCAGCAACTCAGATTGTGCAAGAACTGTCTGAAGACAGATCTGCCTGGCATGAGAGTGTAACAAATGGATATCTCATAATTCTGTTTTTTGTTTGGTGTTTCTTTTTTCCAGCCCAAGAGTGTGGCTCCTTTCTGTAATGCATTTTTTTTCTGTCCTGCTGAGATTCATAAATTTTACTAGTTTATTCAGATAAAGCCTTGGTAGTGGTAGGAATAAACATCACTTTTGTGGTTGTTTACCCTGTTGTTCTTCATTAGAAATAACATCCCTTAAAGTCAATTTTTTGGAGTTTTTGCATATAACATCCTCCTGCTAAAATGTGTTTTTATTTCCCAGTCATGCAAACAGCTTAAGAATTTTTTTTAATTTATATATTTCACTTTCTTAGGTACAAATTGTGCGACAGTGTGGTCCTGTTGGCTTTTGTTCCCTGTTCAGGAAACCCTGAGATGCCTTTGCAGCGGGCTGTGGTCTGTCTGTTGGGCAGGGTTGCAGAGCAGTGTCTGTGTGTGTGTGTGTTGAGGTCTTGCTCTCAGCTCTTTGCTGCTTCCCTGGTTTGTGTTTTCCAGAGCTGAAGGGGAAGGGTGGGGCTGGAGGCACAGGAGAACCTTGCTGTGACTCTGATGCCCTTGGAGAGCTTTGCTTGTGACTGCATTGTTACCTTTACAGTGAAAAGGTCTTGTCTCCCCAAAAGTTTGAGAGGGCTTGCTCCTTTTGGGTAGGAGCATGAAATATTGCCAGAAATCACTCTGAGATTTTAAAAGGCACCTACTTTAGTTCAGTTCTGATTATAAACATGTCTTTAATTCAGTTTTGATGATAAATACATCCTGAAAACTGATGAAGTCACTCCTTCATCTGGATTTTGTCTTTGATTGGATGGACTAGGCAGAATGATACAGGAAAAAATATACTTTATACCCTAAATGCTTATATGTATCAGATCTACTTTTATATCTGGGTTGTTGTATTTGTCTTTCATCTTTTATTCATGTGTCTTATACATGTGGATATAAACGTTTGTTGATTGCCATATCAAAAGGCAGAAGTAACATCATAACAGTCTGGATGATATGCACAGTAAGACTTTATGATACTTAGAAATTTGCAAGAATTATGCTCTTGATATTTCACTGCTTGAGCCCAGATCTGGTGTGTGAGATCACAAGGACTTGCACAGCACAAAGGGGGTTGCTTTAGGAAGATGTTACTTGAAGCCTTTCATGCTTTTCACTCTTGACAGTGATTCTAATGAAGATAATGAAGTGGCTGACAATAGAGTTTGGAAGAATGAAATATGATAGGAAAGGAGCTGCACACTAGATGTGAAAGGGGTAGCTCTATTTGGCAGGATGTGGATAACCAAAAGAGTGATTTGCAGAGGCAGATGATGTCTCAGAATTCCAAAGTCCTCAGATACCTTTCCTTATAGTTCTGTGACAGAACTCTGTTCTGTGTATTTAAACTAAAACTACAGGCTTAAATCTCAGCAGATCAGCTCTTTTTTTCCTTTTTATAATAGAGAGAAACAATTGCAATGCACCTTCCTGGGTGAGACAGTGCAGAATTAAGAGCTACAATCATTGAACTTCCTGACTTCTGTGATCTGGAAGCTGTCAAGGTTAACCTCAGGGTTTATTTCCATTGTTTATGGAGGAGGAAGTGTCATTTCTCTACTGGGGGTAGGAGCTGGCTGAGACAAGGTGAGCAACAGACACACCTTGGGGTTTGTTGGGGTTTTTTTGGACTGTGAGAATTATTTTATTCTATTTGATTGAACCAATGTCTCAATAGATCAGCCCTTAATAAGTATCTGCTCTACGTAACAATTTTTTTTTGAGAGGAAAAAAACCTAAAAATGTGGGTAGAGAAAATGGCAAACCAAGTTTTTATTTTTAAGAGTGAATGGAACAGAACTCTTCCTTCATTCAAGGAAGTGGTATGTGTTTCAAACTAAAAATGTCTCTTGTCCTGGAAAACCCTCTAATGCACAGGCAGGTGAGCTGTACAGGACCTTGGCTGCAGCTCCAACAAATCAGATTGGGCCAGTTCAGTGGCCCAGTGGACTGCAGACAGGCCAGGGCACATTTGGGAGATGTTGGCATTGTGCAGGTGCTGTGGAGGCTGAAGTTGGACTGGAAAACCTGCAGGAGTGGTGACAGTGGGCACAGGAATAGGAGCCCAGCCTACTTTCAGGTTCTAGATTCTTTGCAAAGCAAGTGGGGAACAAAACAAATTCTTTTGTGTTCATAATGAGAGAGTGTCTTAGGACAGGAAGACAGAAATCCAGACCCTCACTAGGTTGATTTTTTTCAATAGTCTTTTGAGAATAGAATACAGTTTTAATATACAGAACAGAATAGATTACAGTTTTTTTGGTGTCCCCCCACCCCACAGCTGTGTGCTTTGAGCTTCAAGGCAAGACAATTTAGTTATTTCTGCTTCTGCTATAAAGATTTTGCCAAACTTGGTACTCTTCAAAGGTTTTAAATCTGACTTTTGGTTTTGAGAGAGACCAAAGTTGTATTTGACACATATGGGAATCAAGCAGCTTGTATTTAGCCATTTAGTTTTTATAGCTAAAGATCTTGGTTTCTAATTCTAAAGTAAAACTAAACAAACATGGCATGATTTCTCTCTTCTTCCCCCTTCATAGGTAAATGTGTCTATTATTTTAATCCTGATGTTGTTAAGCTGTAAATAATTCTGACTCAAGTGATGGTGAAATACTTTGATATTTGGGGATTTTTGTAGTAACTTATGTTGCTTCATATATTGGTGGTGAAAGTTTTATCCAGTGAGTTGCCTGTTCAAGTTTCCCACTTTGCAAATTCCTACAGGACAGATACTCCCTAACTTGTAAGTGAAAGCTCTCAGGGACACAAGCAAGAGAGGGTGACAATTTGTGACAGGACAGTGGCATTGAGCAGGGACTCAGGGCTGGTGCACAGCTGGAAAATACAACTGGAAAATACAGCCTTGCCTCAGAGCTGCACAGCAGTAATGCTGGCCCCAGCAACCACCCCTTGCTTGATCCCAAATCAGGGATCTGGATTCAAGTCCTGGTGCTGATCACATGATGCAGCCTCAGCTAAAGCTGCACAAATTGAGAATAACTGGATGAGGAACCCTCTTGTTCTGTGATTGAGAGCTTTGTGTTCCCTTTAATCTGGTCTTTTACTAACAAGGACTCCTTTTATTGCCCATGAAATGCATGACTCCTGCTGAATCCAGAGGACAGGCACTTCATTTCTGTGCACACAAACGAGGGCAGTGAGAGCGACCCTGGGCAGAGAGTACCATGAGTTCCTTTGCAAATGGAACCTGGAGTGCAAAGTCTGGGCTCTGGAGGCTCTGGTGAGTTTGTCATGACACACCTATTTCTCCCCAAGGCTTTTTGGGCCAGTTGCAGGTGTGTGGGCAATTCTCCTGCACCCAGCCCTTGTCTCAGAGGCCAGCACTGCCTTGCCAAGCAGCCTGGTTGTGTTAGGGCTCCCTTCTGTATGGCTCTGCTCTAACTCCTCTTTACTGAACCCAACAGAATCAACAGGCTCCCTGCAGGTCATTTCATCCATTGCTATTGCCACTAGGAAAACCTTTTGAAAATACCATTTTGAAACCAATAATTAAGGTACACAGAGGTGGCTCCTCATTGATTGAGAAACAGACACTGATTTCCTCTCCCGTCCCTGCAATCCACATCCCCAGGTAATTGTCTTGATACCTGAGCTGTGTCATACATGAAAATCTGTCCCTGTAATTTCCTGTGTAGCTTCTGGCAGGACAAATGGTGTGCAATTCTTGTTAATGGGTTAATTGTTTCCTTTGGAATTTATGCTGCATAGGGAAATATCCCATCTTTTAAAACTGATTTTAAGTAACAGACTTAACCTTAACTGTGGAAATATAGATACATTTTTACAAGACCTATGAGTACTGGGAAAAAATACTGATGTGCATTTTGCTAATTTTAAGAAATCTTTCTGGTTAGAATTTAGTTAAGTGATATGTTCAATCAATTTTTATTTAAATAATTTGCTAATGCATTAAAAAAATTGAAGACATTTTTGAAGTTATATTGACTCCAAAACAGAGAACAGAAGCAAGCATAGAGGAATTGTTTTCTTTCCCTTGGGGTAACAGGGTCTCACTGAGTTTATGGAAGGCAAAACAGGCCTGTTTGGTCAAATAGACTTTTTGATAATCCATCAGATATGAAAGGGAGTTCTGTGCTATTCTCCAAGAGCTTGCAAAATGAGCCTTTATCAAATGGCAAAGTGAATTTCAAAAGCAATAGTCTGCTTTCAGTGGCAGCCTGGATTAGTTAGGCTGTGAACTGACTTGAAACTCCTGGTGACCTAGAAGGAGGTGAGTGCAGCTTCCAGCTCAAATTCTGTAGCAATTTTAAGATACAGACTATTCTGCAGGAGTGAATCACTAACTGCAGCACGTGGAGCTGTGGCTTCTGTCATGGGTCAGGTCCTGATCATTCTAAACATGAAAAGCTTTGCTATGCAGAGCAAATCCTGTCTGGCTGTAAAGCAGCAGGTATGGCATGAGAGCAGCAAAATGAAGAGTGGGAGTGGCTGACAATTCCATGGCACAGCACCCATGTAATGGCTCAGTCATCACAGCTGGAAGTAACAAACACGTGTGAGAGGAGCAAGGCTGGCATCAGAAAGGGTTTTGGTGATTAAGGAGCAAATACAGGGAGTTCATTGTAACTTAGGGAAGTTCCAGGCCTGCTCTCATTAAAAGCAGTGGGAGCTGACAGGCAGCAAGCTTAAGCTCCCAGTGCCCTGGAAGGATCTCTGGTTTAGTGCTGCCATTCCAAAGCCATCTCCTGGTCCAGGGATGAATTTGTTCACTCTGTGCTTTCTGAGCTGATCCCCTGGGCCTCTGCTGTGCTGGTGTGTGCTTCAGAGAGCTGCTCTAGAGGCAGGGCTGAGCTCAGCTGGGTGTTCTGCAGCCACCTGTGGTGTTTGCACTCCAAAGCTGCAGTGACAAGTTTGGTGGTGGCTGCTCTTGGTTCGGGAGCAGAGCTGGAATCTGTGGCACAAGCTGTGGTGGCTGTGGACAGTTAAATTTTCAGTATGGCAAAGCAGTTCAGAGTCTGCCTAAACTCTCTGCAAGCTCTTTGCCTGCTCTGGAGGAAAAGTTTTTGGAGGTCAGGACTGACCCATCAGACTGTGCACACAAAGTAGCCAATAAGCAATCCTTTATTATTTATAGCACCATCATTCACGAAGGTATTTAAGAAAAGGGATGATCTATTCTCTACATGTTTCTTAAAGGGATTCCATTTTAGCTTCAATGGTAATTTTTACCTTTTCCAGTAGAATTTATTGACACAATGCCTAGCACAAGCCCTAGATTTTGCATCATCCTTTTGTCTGCAAGCATATTCACCAGCCGCTTAATTTGTCATAGCCCTGGAGGTATCAAAACTAATGAGCTTTGTTTGAATAGACTTTTTCCAGTTCATCTAGCACACTTTGGGGTAATCATTCAGTTTCTGTTTGCTTCTGATGTGAAGCATTGTGGGAAATATAAGAAAATAATGGTTTAAAAAAAGCAGTATAAATTGTTAACAGCCACATTCTCTGAAAAGCCCTAAAGATGTTATATTTTTAATTTCTCTATTTATTGAAGTATTGTGAGTACCTTAAGTACAATCATTACAAGATAATATCAAAGGAGAATCTGATAAAATACTATTTTTCAATTAGCTCTGAGCTTAATACTTTGCTTTTTTAAGTATTTCACAGCTAACAAATCTTTAAACAATCTAACCTTTCAGGATTTGGAAGTGGACAAGATAATAACTGAATGCATAATACTGCAGCAGTGCTAAGGGTTTAAAAATCTATTACTGGGATTACATACAGGAATACTTTTTATTGGTCAGACAATTGCATTTTCATTTTTATAAAGCATTTCCCTATACCCAGTATTATCCCACAGAGATACACAAAAATGGAATGCAGAGGTGTGCACTGCATAAGGAATTTCTGGAAGTGTCAGATGCTCTGTACAGCATATGCTTTTGATCTCAAATTCCTGGGAAAATTTGTCCTTCTTGCGGATTAGGACAACATTTGCCTTATATGCTTTAGAATGATGTATCTTTAACTTGGAGCAAGTTTCAAATTATTGAATAAGGGATTTCAAATTATTTTTCAAGTTAGGCCAATGAGGAATGATTCCCTGGAACTTTTGATTAATTTCTTCTGAAAGAAAAAAAAAAAGACGACCCTGGTAGGCCAAGCTCTAAATTACGCAGCTCAGTGAGTCATTATTTTCAACAGGCAATAATAAGCAACTGAAACTTAACTGTGCTGAGTGCATCAGTAAAGCATAACACTTCTAAATAATCCATTTTAGTCCAAAAAGGGCTGTTTCATATGAACAGTCGCAGGACCTTTCAGTATATTTTCACATTTCTCATTAAGAGATTGTTTGATGAAAAGCTTTTTCTGTGTAAAGCAGAGTGAGGAAGAGAAGGAATGGCAGGAGTTATTTGCTTTTTAAATCAATCTGCCTTGGAGCTTTTTTGTAGTGCGCTATCATATTAAGATGACTTGGAAAAAGCCACTAGCAGGAGAGCACAAAGTTAGTCAGAAACTCAGCCTACTAAAATTGAAGTAAGTAGGAACTGTGGCAAGGGTTGTGCCTTTCTTTAGAACAGATTATTTTATGTCAGTGCAATGGAGATGCCCATGCTGCTGTTGAATAAAACACCCTGAGCATCAGAAGCTGTTTTAGGTTCCTCACCAGCTCCTGTTCCTGAGGTTTCTTTTCCATCTCAGTTGGTGCAGGTAGAGTTTTCCAAAGGCAGCTGCAGTGTTTCTGTGGCTGTGTTGGGTCTCCTGGCTTGGAGCCCTCCCAAGCTGCCCCGTGCTGTGCAGGCATTCACTTAATGACACAAATCACTTTGCAATGCAGGGCTTCTGCAGGCTCCACGTGTGATATTGAGCTCTTAGGTGGCATTGACAAGCAGTGTTTGTCTTCTCAGAGATAGAGCTATAACTTCTGCTCGTTGCCTTCACTGTGCTATTGAGGCTCTCATCACTGCTGAATTGGATTGCTGCTGTGAAATCTCCTCTCTTGGAGGTCACTGGGCAGGCAGTTCAGAATACAGAATGTGAAATTTCGTGTGGGGATGGTCAAGTCAGGTTCAACAAGTACAGTATTGCACATAGGTAAGGAAAAAAGCTTTTCATTTGTACATTATTCTACACTCTGGCTATGGAGCATTTCTATCCTCTTGTCCTGTGGGAAGGCAGTGTCCCTTTTCTTCCCTTACTGTTGCTTAAATGTTCAGGCCCAAGATGGGATTTTAGCTCACTCTGTTTATTGCAGCTTATTTGAACCTTTTATGCTAAACAGTGACCTGCTCACAAGTCTCAGTCATAGAAACAAGAGCTTCGAGGGGCTGCATTTGGAGTGGACAGAAATGTGTCCAAAACTTCTTGAAATGTTTTGTCTGAGAAAAGTGAGAAGCTAGCTGAAACTAACCAAAAAACCCCAAAACTAACCAAATAAACTTAAAACACCAAACAAGAAAAAGTGATTTTGAGGCCAAAAGACACTTTGTGTTTTGTAATCTGTTTCAGGATTATGATTTTTTTTTTCAGTTCTTTCTTCCCCCCACACTGTGCTCTTCATTTTGTTTTTTTCTCCTCTTGTTTATTTTTGATATTTTCTTTTTTTCACTTGCTTATTTATTTAGAATCTCTACTATATCTGGTATATTCTCAAGGATTCATTGAGGTAATCCATGTGGTTTTTCATATTCCAAACTATTTATGTAATTTCTTGGGATTAAACTGCTGATTTATAGGGTGGGATATAAAGTGGAACTCCAAGTACAGGGTTATGAAACATGTCTTGAAAATACATCCGTGTTATAAATAATAAAATAGTAGTTTTATGAAAGGGTTCTAAAATATTAAATGAGGCTGTCTATTCTTTATCATGACATGTATTTAATGCACTTTTTATTGTCTCCACCACTTTAAAAAAAGCTTACTTCAAACTTTTAATTACAGCACAAGACCAGTTTTCGTGTTGTACTTGTAAATTTGGACTCTTTCTTTAGCTCCCAGTGTTCTATTAATATTTACACACTGGCTAAAATTTATGCAAAATTTTTGGGAGCCCTGAGATATTGTCAAAGGTTGCAGGCAGAGTTCTGTGACTTCCCCAGAAGTTTGACATAGAGAGAATGTGAAAGGTTCTGTGGTTTATAATTGGCTTGATTTGTAGAACCCTGTTGGGTTTCAATGCTAGACAGATTCTTCAGTTTATTGTAAAAAAACCTGCTTGTTTCTTTCTAAAGCCCATGGCTGAGAGAAGAGCAAGACTCCTCCCAAGCAGAGGGACTTGTCCCCACTGTCACCTGGGGGACTCTGGGTGTGGCTGCTCTCTGTGGGTGTGGAGGGATGGGGAGTGGCTCATGTCCAAGGGGGCAACTCAACCACAGGGACCAAAAAGCCAATGGATGGAGTGGAACCTGGCTCTGAGAGATGCTGAAAGAGCAAATCTGAGCTTTGCTGCAGCTAGACAGGAGATGGGAGCTAAGAATAAAGACTTCTGTGCTCCTTGTAGATAAACAGACCTGCAGCAGAGTAACTCTGTCATCAGAGTGTGCTTCTGAAAGAAAGAGCCTGCTGCAGATTTAGCTAAGCACTCCAGGAAGGAAAAAAATAAATCACACTTAGAGAAGAAGTGTATACTCCTTGTGTTCAGGGAGTGCCAGGCAGTGCTGGGTCACACAAAGTGTTTATTCCTTGGGAGAGCAGGATGGCTGTGTGAAGTGTTTACCTGTCCTTTAGGGCTTCAGGGGGTCAGACACTTCCTCTACTCTTCCTCCTCCTTTGGTGGATGATACTTGGGGCATTGAGTCTTTTGGGGTTTATTTTGGTACCTCTTGGTTTTCACAGCAGTGGGTGTTGCTGTTGTTTTTGATGGGCTTGTGTAAAGCTGAAGATGGATATACCTGAGGGGTTTGGCAGTCTGAGGTAGCTATGTTCCTAAGTGTTGCTGTTCTGATGATTTTGAATAATCTGTTGAGTGCAGCAAACAAATTTGATCAAATTGGCGATCTGTCAGTTTATGTTAGAAATTTGGAATATCTGGTTTGGCATATCTGGGACAAAATTGCTGAAAAGTGCTGGTGAATGCACCAAACCCTTTCTGATTAGAAGCTTGGTTTTCAGAAGTAACAGAAAAAGTTCTCAAAAGGAACAAATTAAAGGCTGCACTTGACCTTAGGACTTTGCTTTAGCTGGAATTAGTACCTGGATTAACTGTTTTTGCAATGATAGAATGGGACAGACAAGATTAAAAATTTTTGATGATGAATTGCTTAAAGCTCTATGAGTCCCCTCTACTTTCAACATTTGTATTTTTTTGCTATAGAATAAGTTTTTGTATCAGTAGCCTAGAATGTTTAGATCTTCTGTTACTGGACAGTTCTGCCTCAATCATGCTTTAATTTTGTTTTTGTTCAGTGAATAAATTTCCACAGCTCTAAGTAGACCAAGTTACTTTACTTTTAAAATATGTAACGTCTTACAGACTTTTAATGGAGGTTTTCTAATTAGTAGAGTGAATTACTTCCAATTTTTAAAATAAGAAATGTATATATTTTTCATTATGCCACGGAAATCAGTGGGGATAGTATGAGTGATCCAGGTACTGGCTGTTTCCTGCTTTGTGTGTTTTAATGGCTCAGGAGGGGCAAAGCACAGAACTGATGCAGAGGTGGAGCCCTGGAGCTGGAGGTTGGATTGTTAGAAATTTGGACCTACACTGGTATATAATACATGCTAGAGCAATTTTTACCTCACTTAAAGATGTAAAGAAGCATTGGATCATCCTTCAGAGCAGCCTGGAAAACTGGAATGTAGTCATTGGAGAGAAGCAGCCAAAGAATGGCCGAAGGGAAATATTTATTTGTTTATTTAAAATGAACTCACTGTGAGATATGAATGTTAGCTTGACATGGCAGTGGAATTCAATCCCATAAAAAAGACAGTTTTTATAGCACTATTGTTTAGCTGACAAAAATGTATTGAGTACAGTGGACACTGACTCACATTGGCAGGAATCAGCTTTAGGGAATTCTGCTTCACCAAACAGATCTCTTCACTCCTGATGTTTGACAGTGTAGCCATTCAGAGGAACCAAAGATGAGAAATATGAAGAGGGAGGGATACTTTAGAATAACTACCTTCATCTGGAAATGAAATCAGATAGTAATTTTTAGAGAAACATAAAATTCAAAACCTCTGAAAGAAGGAAAAAATAGAAATGTATTTTTTATGGAGACTTGTGCTAAAACCTTGGAGGTCTTCCTTCATTCTAACATCTAAAGGTGAATATCAAATTTGTTGCTAGAAAATTATGTATCATTGGGGAACTCCTATAACATGCTCTCAACAGTTAAATGGATTTTTTAAATCTGTAATTGTACAGAAGATTTATATAAATTGCCTTATAAAAACATGGTAATAGAGGGAAAGAGTACCAAAAGTAAAAGCAGAATTGCGAGAAGACTTGAGAAAGCTTGAATAGTATGTCAGATGTATTCTGAGTTTTGATTATTCTACATGTGTTTTCAGAAATTCCAGCATGCATGGCAGCATGTATTGTGTAATTTCTGGTGCTAGATGCAAGGCTCAAGGAGGAGGGAATGCACTGGTCTGTATTTGATGCAATTGTAATAAAATTAGTTCAGAGTTCCTGAATGCTTTTCAGCCTTTGTTTTTTCTTTCATAACTTGAGGCATTTGTTCTCATATCGGATTTACTCAGAACAAGTGAGCTTCCTAACAGTCATTTGTGAGAATGAGTGGGAAGGCTTCTGATAAAATACAGGTGTGCCATAGTTGGGTTGTGGACAGTTGTTTTCTGTTCTTCTGCTACAAGAACTGATTGTATGCTGACTTTGTGTTATTCTGACTTTGGATTTCACATCACGTTGACACAGTTTTGTCCTTCTCTCTTCAGTTTGCCACATCAGCAGTGGTTTCTAGCACTTAGTTTGGTTTTCTAGTAAGAGATTACAATGCTCCCCCTATGCAGCTTGGCAGAGGACATGAGCAAGAGCACCAGAATAAAGTTCCTCTGGATCTTGCAGTAGAACAATTGATTGCCCTTCTAGTGCCTTCATTAAACAGTTACAGACAGGTTTCCCTGCCTGCTTTCACACCTGGAGCTGCTGAGGACACTGAGCCTCAGCAGTGCCATCATTCCACCTTTCTGTCCCTTTTTCTGGAGAGCAGGCTGGAATGGTTCTTTAGTGAAGAGGGTTTGATCTCTTGCTGCTGAAGGTGCTTTCTTTTGTTCATGCCAGAGGAACAGCACTGATTTGAAGAGGGGAATATCAATTTCCCTGCATCTTTATGGATTGATCTATGCAAGAGCCAGGGTTAGAATTGCTGCCTGTGGCACCTGGTTACCTCTGGAATTTGATATGGGCATGTCCCGTTCCACATCTGACTTTTCTTCCCAGTTCATTGGAAATCCTGCATGGATTTCCTTTCTAGGTATGGATACTGGACATGTTATCCACTGAAACAAGAATGGAGCAGCTGCCCTGCAGGCTGGAATGTAACTAAGTTCCAGCAGTGCTGGTGTTCATGGAGAATACATGTAGGGACAAATCCTGTTTATGGTTTGGGTCACATTGGGTTTGTTCTTGTGGTACAGGAGCTGTTTGGTGCTGTTTTGTTCACACTCACTTGATGTGAGTGTGGAAGGAAAGGGAATCAATACATCCTTGTTGGAACTAGTAGGTAAAAACATGTAGGGTTTTTTTTGTTTCAGTTGGTTGCATGTTTTTGTTTTAATTTTATATATTTGAATTTAACCTGTAAGGATGTAAGCCCTTGTTTCTATTGAATTATGTTAAACTACACTGACATGCATATATTTTTTGACTATTGATATTCAAATTAAGTCAAAAGAAAAAAGAATGGCCTTTAGCTATATATACATGTAAAAAATATACATATAAAATAAGGCAAGTTTTTCTGGCAAAACTGGACCAAGTTAAAATTTGTACTTGAAATAGTCTCAATCTATTGCATTAGACAGTTCTAGATGCAGATGAGAAGTGATTAGAAGTGTAATATTTTAGACACCTTGGCAGTTTGGCCTTGGTTATCCTGCTGGAATGGCAGTGTCCAGATGCCCCAGTGGAATTTGATTTCAGGTTCTCAGCCGGAGCGTGGCTGGGGGATGTCACCCAGCCAGGTGCTGCTGGTGTTCTGTACCGTTTGTTTGGGGTAAGCTGCTCTCTGATCTAGGAGGGTGGCATTAAGTTGTCAATAAGGATATGAACTGGCTGCCAGCAGCTCCATCAGTGAGGCTGGAGCTGGGGAATGACAGGAGTGGAAGCTGTTGCTGTGGTGCCCAGCAGTCAGGTGCTGCAGGGATGCTCTCTCCTGGATGCTTGGCTGCAGCACACGCTGTTATCAGTGTCTTCCAACTTGTATTTAAATGTGTACATACTCTTGATCCACATGGGGTTTTTTGTTTGTTTGTTTTTTTTCCCCCAGTTTGTCCTGGGGGAACCAGGATAAGCACTGAATCTACTTTTTCCCCCCACTTTTCTTTGTTATGCCATCCTGTTCATTCTCGGGTATGTTTTCATAGGGGAGTTGAAAATGAGCTTCCTGACACATGTATCCTTTACCTAATTCTGAGCATGACATAAAAAGGAATCTTTTTCTGCTACAGTAAATATTTTTGTAGTACAGCGTGCTTATTTAATGTAAGTAGGTTTCTGAGACACCGTGCAAAATGGGACCCGATTTTATTAGAGTAGCCTAAAGAACAGAATAAATCCTTTAAGCCAATTGTATAAAAATGCAAATTTAAGTCAAGCAATTAAAAACAGATAGAAATTAGAGATTTGGATTTTGCAGAGCAAGCTTTCCCCAGCCACAGCCAGATTACTGTGCAATTTATCTGGATTCTGTCAGCGATAGTCAGACTAGATTTTGATAAAGAGCAGCAAATCTGTCCCTCCGTAGCTCCTGTGACTTGCCGCAAATTTCATTCAAGTCGAAGCGTCTGTAGAATCCCTTGAATAATTTGGAGTTAATCATTTGTACTTCACAGCCTCTGATAGGCCTTAGACTTGGGGGGTGGGAACAGATTTGGCTTTTTAATCGCCTTGTATATTGTACAGCGTGAGATAAATGACACAGACTGTCTGAAATCTACATTCTTGCTTCTGATGCAAAACTGTAATTAATTTTGTGCAGTGTTTCAGAATTGATCGTGGTCACTTGAATTTCTAATTTTTCATTCACTTCAAAGACCCTTTTTTAAAAAGAATGTGCTTAGAGTGTGTGAATGCTCTCTGATGCTAGTGCACTAAAGGAGTATTTTACGCCTCTTTTTCAATAAGGTGAAACAGAGGTCAAGGCGTGTGGCTCGTGTTTATCTCTGTCCCAGCCTGCTTCAGGATGTATTTTCTGACTTATAGGAAATGCAATCAAACTTAGGAAATTACATCTAAATACTTAGGCTGCAGCGTGTTCACTTCTGTGCCTTGTAGAAATCCAAAAGGCTTCTTTCAGAAATCCTTTTCAGTATAAAACAATTAAGCACAATTTAGGCAATAATTACCCTAATTAACTACACTATAATGTTTGTATTCAAGATTATAGAAACATTGTATCTGTTCTCTGCTGCAATAACAACAAGTCTTCCTAATTTCCCTGTATTGATAGTACTTGTATGTGCTTCTTTGTTTGGTATATTTCACTGTAAAAATATTTGTCAGTGAAAGATTGAACAATATGAATGAATTTGATTATGCTATTGTCAAAAACCCCATGCATCACAATTTCTTGTTTTTAATCACTACTGTAAACCTCACAGCCTGAGGGCATAGTTTTAATTTGGGTGCCTTACTAATGAAAAGAAAAAAATAATTGTTTTGCCTGGATTTAATAATAAGCAATAAAATCAGCCAACCAGATTTTACCTCTGCATTCAATCTCTTTTTTATTATAAAACATTTTTGTCCTTTTTTTTAGATTACAGGCGTAGATACCGAACATTTTACTAATAAATATTTCAGTTTGCTTATGAAGGCTAATGCTGTCATCTGAATATGGAATTATATTTCTTTCATGCTTCATTATCATTTCATGGTAGTAATGACAGTGAGGCGATGGAATATTTACAGGCTTTTCAGAAGACATTTATCCAATACATTTCCCTGAAGGGCACCTAGGCTTAAAGATACATTATCCTTTTATAAAACACTGCCCAGAATCCCAATTTCTGAATCAACCAATCAGAACTTGTTTTGCAGCAGTTACTGCTAAAACCCTCCAGCCAGTCTCATATTAATCCTGTGGATCTGGTGGTGGGGTGGTGTGGGTGGAGGGCTGGGGAGAGGGGGAAGAGGGAGCACTCACTCCTTAATCATCAGGCTTGGTACTTTAAGTAAAATATGTTATTTCTTCTGTACTCGAACAGTTTTTCAAACCAGTACTTGGAGCATTTAATTGAGATTGGGTGGACTGCAGCAGTGCAGGCTGGTTGTTCAAATCTGGATGAATTTTTTAAATTTCAAATTTGTTTGGCTTGCAGTGCATTAATTTATGATGCCTTTGTCTGTTGGAGAGTTGCATGAGCAGATTCCTTGGATCTCTGTTCTGGTACACAAACACATCACAGGAATCCACCTCAGGTTAAAAGCACTCAGGCATTCATTCCATCTGTTGCTCAGTAGTTTGGGCTTTCTCTCACAGTGCCCCTGTGCTGTGTGGAAGAAGCAGCACTTCTTGTGTCTAGGTAAGAGATCTCATTCTTAAATAAGAGAAGAAAGCAGAAGTTGTACACTGCTCTGACAGCAGTGCGTCAGTGATTAGTTTTTGGAAGAGGTAATGGAATCAGGATTTGCTGCTGCTGGCCCTCTAAGCTTGCATGTGTCAATGGTGCATTTGGCAGAGCAGCAGGGACATGTCTGAGATTGCAGAAGAGCTCGAGGTGCTGCAGAGGTGCTGCAGAGCTCTGTAGGAGCTGATGGACTCTGTGCCCTTTGTTGAAGAACCTGAGGATCTCTGCTTTATGGCAATAAGTGATTTAGACATAACATGCACTGCACTGAAATTAATACAGTGGAAAGATCCCTACACTGGCAGTCCCTGGTGCTCAACAAACTCCAAGGTAGCCAAAGGTGATTTTTTTTTTTTTTTTAGTGAAAGCTGTAGAAAAAAATCTTTATTAGAAAAAAATCCTGTGTAATAACAATGAAGAATTATCTCATCTGAGAGATGCACATCCTGAGCTGCATGCAGCTTACATTATCCTCCTCAGTGTTGATTTTAAATTTCTCTGTCCTGGAGTTCTAACTTACAGCTTCACAATCCTGAGGTATTTTGAAATGAATGCAATATTTGCCACTAAACCAATTGGCATGTACCATCTGTTACCACATGCACGTATCAAAGACACTGCATTTTATCCCCAGAAGGGGTGTAGAAAATGCAGGTCTGCCAAGAAAGTTGAGTGGCTGTGGTGAAGGAGTCTGAAGTTACATTTATGCTCTTTGGCAGCCAATCTCAGTGCCTCTGGTAGTCCTGTGAGCAGGCACTTCTTCTCCTTTTCACTCTTTCCTAAAATGCAAGTTTTAAAATTCACATGGGCAAGTCACTTTGGGGCATATTTTTACTGGGCTTGAGACTTGGTTCTCTTTCTGACAACTCGATCTTCATTTTTGCATACAAATTCCTGAGCAAGAGCAATGTGAAATAAATACCTGTGTATTTTCTGCTCTACCTGCTTGTTTTGTGCCTGAGAACAGATAATTAGAGATAAATGTGCTCAGATGTGCACCTGCATATCAATTTGGCTGCAAAAATAATTTCTGTTGTTCAGTTCTCAGTGTCTATCAATGTAACAGCCACTACACAAGGAGGACTTCCAGGTCTCAAGCCCCGGTTGTTGTTTAAATAAAAGCAAAATTCTATATACACAGAGTGAAGCTCTTAAGGTAAAACTAATACACTCCCTCTGACTGGATTAAAATATATGCATTTGATAAAATGACCACTGATTTGCAAATTAAAAGTGATTCTTGTGCTAGCTTGTGCTACAGTCAACACAATGTAGAAGATTCTTTTCCTTCTGCAGTCACCGAGGATTTTTTTTTTCTTTCCATCAATGTGGGACCAGTCATGCCCAACACTGTTCTGGTAAAATGAGAATTCCCTGAGTCCCTTTTGTTGGCACCGAGCACTTCCACCTATTTTCACAACATTAGGGAAGAAGATGCCTGATGTGTTTGAGCAGAACTCAGTCTTGGCAGCTGTTAATCTCAACGAAACCACAAAGCTGCTCCACAATACAATTAAATTCCCAGTTAACAATCTCGTGTATATCTTCACTAATGCTGTTGTTTCCTCTGTAATCTCCACTGAAATGCTTTAATGATTTCTAATGACTTCTAGATCTAAAGCAAGATTGATCCTGTAGACTGTGCACACTTGTTGATGCTCTGTTGCAAGACTGTAGTTACAAACATAATGGTGAGTCACCATTGTGCCCAGGCTGCTTGTGTTGGTTTGGAGAATTTCGGTGCTGCTGACCTCCCAGTGATAGCAAAGTTGGTGTTTTGCATATCTGTCTGTCTGGAATGCCTGTGGCTGCAGTGGTTTGAGCTATTCACCTTTTGCTGCTGAATAGCAGGTCTAGAGAACAGTGGCTGTGCTGCTGTAGATCAGCATTGGCAGGAAACTGCTGGAGGGGTTTGGAGCAGTGTCTGAGCAGAATGTGCCAATGTGTTCATGGAATATGGATTCACAGTGCTCATCCTGGCTGGAGAGAAATGTGTAGCTCAGTTAGGAGTGGCAAATGGAAGGAATTGGGCTGATCTTGAAAACCCAACTTCTACTTAAAGGCCCTGCCCTTCTCACAAACCCAAAGCTCAAATTATTTGGCTTAATCTCAGTGCTCAGATCCAGGGTTTTGGGAGGTGCAGAAAAAACATTTCTGTGTAAAATCATCTTCATAAATAGCCTCATATTTTATCCCTGTTGGTTATCCTCTCCCCTCAATCTGCAGAAATGTCTGTCCTTGGAGATTAGATGCTTGGAGATTAGATACTCTGGCTACATGCAGATCCTGAGCTGCTGTAGTGGGAAGGACAGGTCTGCATGACAATTGCTCAATATATTAGATACATATAGGGTTCACTTAGTGTCAATATTTCTGAGAATTAATATTTGGAAGCATCAGCATGAGCTATTTGTAAGATGTTTCAGAAAAAGCCTTTCCTGCTTATGATTTACTTTGAAGAATAACACTCTCCTTCCAGAACTTGTTTCAGTAGGTTGGCTTTAAGAGCATCAAAGGAATGAGGCCTCTCTAAAGTGAATGCTAAACTGAAGATGTATTTGATTACAAAGGAGATTGTGCATAACAGTAATTTGTATCTCTAAATAACCTCTCATGCAGTAGATTTACAGTTGGGATGTGTGAGGGGGTGTGCCTCATGCTGCAGGATCATAAAGCTTGTAGATGAAATGCAAGATATTACTGGAGCATGCCTTTCACCCCTGTGAGTGCCAGGTATCTTATCCTACAATAAAGCACTTAAATTTTTTTAAAATATTTTTTTAAAATTTGTTTGGTTTTGCTTTGGGATTTTTAAGTAAAAAGAGCCCCCACTGAAATCACAACCAAATTAGTCAGCCAGAGCAAATACATTTAAATTTAAACAATCAGGCTGAAACAATATTTAAAGAAAAAGTTTTTCTTAAAACAAAATCTTACAATTGCAACTTAGTTCTTCCTGAATAAGGTAAAGATAACAAATAAAATCCAGTAATCCAAACTACTTTCAGGTGTAGGTGAAAAAATGTTGCATTGCCATTAGCACAAAATTGTTCCAACATGTTGATTACTTGCCCAGATCATTAGAGAGCCATGCAAAGAGAGGGGAAAAAATAGTAACTGTTATGGTGTTTCCAGCAGAAATAGCTGTTGTGGGCTGTGAAAGATATCACTCCATGCCTGCTGGATGCTATGGAATGTCACTTGTTTTGGTGTCACTACCCTGGCACAGCCTGTGTCCAGTTCTGGGGTTGCTGCAACTCCCTCCCTCCCTCTGGATGAGCCCATTAGCAGGCATTGACTGCCCACTGTAATCTTGATTTCCTTTCTAGTTGCTGATAATAAGAAAAATGTTATAATTACATGAGACAGGTCTCTGAAATTGTGATTATCTAAGTAGTAATCTTGCAGCACAGGCTTTCTTTGTTTTTAAGAGCCAAAGACTACTTTTCACCTTGTGATTAACCAGGAAAGGGGGTAACATCAAGCAAATGCACATCCTGTCCCCATCCCTTAAGCCTCCTGCTAAATCCTAAGCAGCTGTGTATGACTGTTATTACTCAAGAGAATTTGAACTCATAACATTTGAGATGAAAAAAAGGACTCAAAGCTGCTCACCAATCAAGAATGAAACATTTCCACTCGGCGAGAGTTGCCCCGACAGAGAATAAATCAGTAAATCATTAACCATGTTGTGTCCCCCCCAAGTGTGCATCACTGTGCAGTGGTTTAAGGCAAACACAACCCCTTGTACACTCATTGTCCCTGGAATCTGATGCAGCACTTGCTTTAAAATCCACTTGGATCAGTGAACATTAAGCAAAGTGTCGACAAAAGGTCATTTGGCCTCAGGGAGGAAATGGAAAATTTTATGTACAGAACACATTGCAGTGAGTACAGGGTCATTATAACTATGGGAATGGCTGTTGTGGTTTTTGCTTTTTTATTTTTTTTTGGCTTGGCTACTATATGACTTTGAACTTGGCACGGAAGCACGGGCTGCTGAAGCAAGAACTCCTCCCTCCAGTGATCACATGAGCCCCTGTGAATTCCTGACAGGGCCAGTAAAGAGTCCTGTCCCACAGCAGATATCGTATTTTGACATAGGACTTCAATTGCAAAATGTTGATGACCAGTGCAAATGTATTGATTTGAGTTTTTTCTCCCCCCCTCAATAGACCAAAGTGTTGTTTGCAGTTAGAAGAGGAGGAGAAAGCTAGTGAAACAGAGTTGAATCTACTTCTTAGAAGCCTGGGTTATCAAACTCATTAATCTACATGTCAAGAGGCTAGGAATGAATAATTGTGTGTAGAATTTATCTGCCAACATGATAGCTACTTTTCAGCTCTCTCTTCAGAGCTCTTTCATTGTGCTTGGCTTTATTATATGCTTTGTCTTTTCTATTTCTAGTCTGTTGGGGAGGTATAGAAATATGTACCTCAGCACTACGGAGGACAGTTGCTTTGAAACATGGCACTGGTTAGTTTTTTGCATGCACATTTTTGTCTTGCTTAGGTGTTTAAGCATCAGGGTAGCTTGCAAAATTTGCTCTTTGTTCACATATAAATTCTTAGCATTATGAACATTATTCCACAAAAAGAAAAGAAAAATCACCTTAAAGGTAACATCTTTGTGCTGTTTTTAACAGCTTTGTGGTCAATATTGGCTGCTTTATTAGAATAGTGTTCTTGTTAGTAAAGCTTATAAGTGATGAGAATTCAGGATATTTTATAAAAATGGTGTTTCAGGAATCTCAGCAGTGTCAAGGTGTTCTCTCTATTATTTGCTGTGTGAGTGCTCATTGCCATAAAGGACAGAATCCAAACCCAAAGCTGGTGTGGAGAGGGAGCATTTGGTAGGGATGTGATGTTAATTTGAGTTCAGAATAGAACTTTCTGAAAGAACATTGTGCCAGTTCTGATCTTGAGCTTATTTTATGCCAGTTTGGCAGTACAGTAGATAAACCACTTTGTCCAGGACTTCCTATTTTATTTGTACCAAATCTGCATGCCTTGGTCTTGCTTACTGTGGCTGTTTTCAAGACAAAATGTTTGCATAATTCTGCTGCCAAAATTTAATTTCAGACCTGTAATATCTGGGAGCTGCTGCACTTGATTCCTGGGAAATTCCTGGGGGTGTGTTGTGTAGGTTATTTTTGTTTGTTTGTTTCTTCTTTACTAGGGCAAATGATGTATCAGAATTTTGTCAGCAGTCAAAACCATTAGGCCAGACTAGTTTGTATCTGCTGATACCGAGGAATTCACAGGGAGAAGTAATAATTATTGGTACTCAGAGCAAAAATTATATCTGCTGCTAATCTCTTGCCTGAGCTCTCTCTGAGGCATCTGTCCTGTTTCCTGGCATGGCCAAAATGCTTCATAGAGACATTACCCAGGTGTGGCATTTTTTGACTTTTTCCCAGGAATTGGTGTGGCACTGGTAGCAAAATTCAGCGTTTGGCCCTTGTTACACTGGTATTACACCACTGTAAAGTGACTAGGGAGAGGTAAATAGTGTATTTTTAAAGGGTCATGAACAATGCCTTCTTGTATTTTTGCTGTACCATTGGATGAAATTAAAATGTGTAATGAGAAAGGGAGGGAGCTTTCTGTTCAGTGTGTGTATGGTGAGCCAGAAGGCTGTTTATTGTAACAGGATGAAGGTACTGCGAGTCTAAGTGGTTTCAACGATGTTTCCTTCATCCCAGGAGCATCTGAACCCAGCTTCTGCCTTGTCAGCCACATTTATGATGTGTTCATAATTAAATGTCCACGAAGCTCACAGCATGCTGACCACAGAGGGGCCATAAGCAGTAAAGATAAATGAGAGAGAGAGATGTAATATTGCTTCACTTGTGGGTTTAGTCTGATGTTAAAGATTGTCAGTGATAATTATTAATATGTGACCTGGTTGAGTCTTTATGTGAACCATCACAATTTTAATAATGTGGTAAACTCTGTTCTCTCTATGTAATATCGCTCTATATTTGACTGTTTTAAAATTAATTCTAGAATTTCAGAAAAATTTTCAGTAGTTGAAAAATAATATGGGAGTCTCGTAATGTGAACATGCTGCTACTGACATTTTTATTTAAAGCTGAAGTAGGACAAAAATTTGAAAAAAATTGAAAAGGAAAGCTATAGTTTAAGTTGTGGTATGGATCAAATCTAATCTGGCCAAATGTTTGTCACCTCAATCGAGTCTTTGGCATCCTTCTTTGTTAATACCAGTAAAAAACACCTGGATGTGCTATATGGTATTATAATCCCATATCTGTTTTCAGCTGAATTTCCAGCTTACTGCAGTGGGTCCACTCACCTGATTGTCACCAAAAATAGCTGTGCCATGCAACTGCAAAACATGTTTTGTTGTTGCATTTGATGTTTAAGACTTGCCTCTTCTTTTGCTTATATCTCTCAATTGTATTTATTAACAATTGAGCTGGAGATATATTCCAGTTTAGAAAATCAAAATAACATAGAATTTCATAAATTTGTAATGAAATGTTGCCCTGTGACTGGCACACTGCTAAAAACTGCCCAATGAATATTTAAGATGTATTATCTCTTAGGTTTTCAAAATGTGATTGCAGGAGGAGTGCTGTTGTTTAGTTATATCAGGAATTAATGCTCCAACACAAAATTATTTTTGAAAAAGTGAATGTACAAAGGCAACAAGTTACTGTAGGTAATGCTGTTGTGGTGTTTGAAATTTGGAGCTGTAGGAATGCCAGATATTTACAGTGGTGCTTCTGAATTTAATTTCCTTTTCTCTATCATTATAGAAGTGGAATGAAAAAATGTGAACTGCAGAAATCAGGTATTAAAATGTGTTTCAGAGCCAGTTAATTTTTGTTATTTGAAAACAAATAATTTAGCAAATTTTCACACAAAGGGTTATTTAATTTCTTACCAAGAAATAAATATTATTTTGGAGTGTGTATATGTTTGTTTTTCAAGGCTGTTTTACAGCTGGAATTCCCATTTACTTGGCAGTATTTTCACATGCAGGGCAGCTGCAGTTCCTGGTTAGTATTTACCTGGTTACCAATTAGCCCCAGAGCTCCAGAAATTCAGGATCTGATTCTGACACTTTCACAGATATTTCTTCTTCACTTCTGAAAGGTGGATTGTTCACCTGAGGGATGGTGACTGTTACTAGGTGGAACCAAATGAAGTATTAGGCGTGTTCCACTATGGTGTTACTGAGGAATTTCATGGGTTTATTTGTGAAGTAAGATATTATTGTAGCCCTAGTTTAAGTAGGAGGAACTGTTTCAGAATTTTTTAATTTTTATTTGGGAAGAAAGGTGAAAATTCTGTTTCTCTGAAATGACTGCAGGGTTTAGTGTGAGCACAAAATTCTGCCAAACCACTTTCCTCTGCTAATACAGGTGCTTGGGCAGGAGCAGCTCTGCTGTTCTGCTGTGTATTGAAACGTGGCTCGATTGTCTGTGCTCAAAAAGGTTCAGTTTATTCCTGAATCCAACCATTTCTTTAACTCACCAGTGTATGCAAACTATTAATGATACTTAAGTGATGTGTACATCACAATGGATGGTACTTTTATGATGTTAATAAAAGTAATTATATGCACCAATATGGTAAAGGAAAAAGAGTAAAATTCAAGGAAATGTTTATTAAATGCAATCATTTATTGGAAACAAATGCTGTAGTGTTGTCTTTGTTTGGCTGATCAGCCCAAGGATTTTTATCCAAGTTTGCCTGTCAGGCTTGCATGTCTTTGCAAGCCTAATTGACGCTAATAGACTTGAAAAGAGGAGGAGTAAACTTAGAACATAATGCACATATAAAGATCCAGAGAATTGGTAACTAGTTATAAATGCATCAAAGTGCTTCCAAATGAAAAGCTTAAACAAAGGAATAACATTTGGATAATAAAGAAGTCCATTACGCTTAAATGGCTACGAACAGGTAAAAAAAAAAGAGAGGTGTTCTGTCAAATCAATACTTGTAGTGCAAAATTAATCACACATTTGACAAGACATGATTCTGTGTTATTTCCACCTACTGTATCTGATTCCATCTGAACATCCATTATTAATAAAATAGTCTCTCTCAAGAAATTCATTATCCTAGAATAAATACTTTAATTTTTTTTTGCTAAAATGTAGATTTGAAATATTGTTGCCCAATTCATTCAGTGCAGATATTTCTTGTGAATATTCTCCTCCATCTCACTTCAATAATTGTATCCTTCTCCCATTAGCTCTGCTCACATTCTACTTATCTTTTTCTTATTTTGCCCATGTCTCTAACTGTGAAACTGTGGCCTACATACAAAATGTCACTCAAGATCATAGAGGCTGGGCACTCTTGAGTTTAGTAGTGTGTAATATCAGTCTGTTTTCTACAAATTCATTTCTCCATTTGTTTATTTTCTTTTTCATAAATAAGGATCACAATAATTATTTCTTTTGAGTTCTACAAATGGGGGCTTAATGAAAAATGCTGTTAGTGTTGTAAGTGGTGAGAACTCTGGCTGGTGGAGGGACACAAAATCTAAATGTCTAGTCTGGTTCTTGCTGAAGTAAATGAGAAAATATTGAGGGGAGACAACAGTCACAACTACTGGGATTAGGATGTTGGAGAGTTTTGTGAGAGAGACCAGGATTGATGGATTTGAGTTTTTCTCCCAAAGGCAGGGATGGTAATCTCTAAACTACATTGCATTGTTACATTTTAAACCTGTGTAGGAAAGTCTTTTTGTTTAGTAACTTTTTATTTTCTATCTGTTTTCCATAACCTTTTGAATCATTTTTATAATAGCAGGTTGTGATAACCTGCATTTCTGTCTTGCAGCTGAAGATTTGAAAATAAATTGCCAAGCTCCAACATTAGGTCAATATAGCTATGGAATTTTTAGCTGTTCTTTTGTGTGTAACTTTTAAAACCTGAAAAGAGCTTGAAAGAACACAAACATTTAGTGCTCACTTCTGAGAAATAAGTTATTTAAAATACAGTCATTCCATAGCTTTTGAAATCAAAATTATTGGAATCCATTATTCAAATATGAAAGTTAATTGGACCATAGCTACATCAGTGGATTGCTACTCCTCCATTTTTTTGACTATTTGGTTGGGTAATAAAGCCTAATGACATAATGGAACTACACTTTCCTTGAAACATATTAAGTTCTCATTGACAAACTTTAGAAGGAAAATGTGAGTGTTCAACTCCATTCCTTTGTAGTAGACATTTGCAGTGTCTTTTACAGTTACTTTTACATTATTTTATAATGTTGACAATTTATGCTAGATATTCAGAATTCATTGAAATAATAGAGCATTGTTCATAAGCCACACTTGCCTATGTGTTAGATAATGAAATATGATAATATGCTTTGCAAGGCTGCAATATAATAAAAGAGTTCAAATTTGCCATATAAATGTAAAGGAGTAAATAAAATGACTGCAGATGATGCACATTTTATTCCCAGTGCACATTATGGTTGGTAAGCCAAGTGTTCATGGTGAAAGTTGTGCAAAGTGTCCAACTGACTTAGGAAGTTTTACTGGCTTTTAAAACTGGCCTCAGAAGACTTGTGATGGGTCTTAAATTCAGACTGACATAGGTACATATGCCATGGACTATCAACATTTAACTATCAAAATTGTTGGCCAACCAGGTGCTACTAAAAAGAAAAGCCCTCCTCTCTACTATTGTGGCTGATAGTTCTCTGTATGAAATCTTGAGGGCAAAAGGCTGAAATTATGGCCTTGTTGAAGTTAATGACATCTTACTGACTTAGGTCAGGATGTAATATAGGACCAACTTGAACTGCAATTTAAATTGGAACAGTTGGCATCAAAATCAGTAAGTAAATGTACTTGGAAAAGAAAAAAAAAACCAGACTAGCAGGTGTAAGCTGTCAGGAGGAGATTCTGAGATTTTACTCAGTTCTTCACTGCTGGCCACAGTGGCTGCAGTGAAGAACTGAGTAAAAATCCATGTTTGGAGTGACTTAGAGCCCTTGATCCCCTATGGCACCAAAAATGTGCAGGGTGTACAGGCAGCTGTGTTTCCTAGCTCTGAGGAAGTGGAGGTTGGCTATTGGGTCCTTAGAAAGAAAGAGAGATTTTTGGATTCAAACTGCTTTCAGCCTCTGAGTGTTGGCTTGAGGAAATTTATCAGAGGAAGAAATGCCTTAAGTACTTTGATTATGCTAACTTTAGACAGACCCATTTGCCTGTGTATTGTTATCTAATATTTTTCCCCTCCTATTTTAATATTCATAAAGTAGCTTTCTTTTTTTTTTTTCCTGTATGGCACTGAGTAGCCTGCCCTTTAGTCAAATTCCAGAGATGGTTCAGTTGGAATACATGCCAATTCTATAGACCTGTGAGTGTAGATGGAAGATATAAGATGTTTATTTTTAAGTAAATCTTTCTTGCTGTCCATGTGTAATTCTTGGACCAACTGCATGGAAATGCTTGTATGGCAAAGGATACTCTTTCATCAACTTTTGGACCACATTCAGTAAAAGCAGAGGAGAGCTGTCCTGTGATGAGGTGAAGATGTTCACCCCCTTTTTTTCATGAGCTGTAAAAATGTCAGAATCATTTAGAATCCTTGAGCTGCTGAGGAAACCCAAGTTCTTGACAAAGAACCAGACATTTAAGGGTGGGGTGGCCTTTGGGGCTCTCAGGGTAATTGAGTGCTGGTTGCTTGAACCTCTCACTCAATCAGCCACGTGGTCTTTGGAAGACTGAGAAGCATTGACGGAATTTACCTGACTTTTGTGTATATTGGGCAGAGAAAAACACCACGGGCTGCTGTGTTGGAAGTGGTAAAATCCTCATAAAAGGGAGTAATGTGCTCTTGGTGACTGCCACTGCCCTTGTGATCTGGTGCATTCTGAAGAGATGGTTCATAACACTGGGTACCCATAAATGTCACCTTCTTCCTAAAGTCCAAAATAAGGTAGACCTGGAGCCAAGTGTGATGGGAGATTTGGGTAACTCATTTTACTCAGAGTGGTAGCCAAACAGGAGTATTTTCCTTGTGTTTTTAATACGTTTTTCAGAAGCCTTGATGTTGAATAATGGAATGAATTTGGAAAAAAAATCATGCACAGGTGTTTTTTGAGCTTTTGCAGGGTTTTTTTTTTAATTTCTAAGAACTGCACACATTGTGTGACCTCATGCAGAACTGATCAGAAATGAAGGTTAACTATATTTTTAACTTAAAAAGTGAACTAAAATTGAGACTAATGTAAGAAGTTTGGATTTGTAAACTGTATCTCCTATAAGTTGCGTGGTTGGAAAGAAGGATTAAGTAGCTTTTTGTTTAGGTTTTTGATGGCTTGTTGATCTCATCAGAGTTGTGATATATTCATTGTCTTTGCCTCATCTTGAATGAGAACACTCTACAAAACTTGTGGTTCTTATTGTCCTATTTTAAGCCTGTAAATTATGACAAAGAGTTTGATTTGGGTGCTCGAATTGTGTTCCTGTTTTGTTCTAGTGACACAATAGAAGCAGATGTTGGGTTAAATGTAACTTTTCCCTTTTAGTTCAAGGTTTTCTCTGTGCCTGCTCATCGCGAGGGGTGTAGCAAATAACTCTTCTGTAGCTGGAATTTGATTAATATGGTGGTCATGCCCACTTGTCCCCCTGCTTGAATGTGTGTGCTGCCATTATAAAAGGAGCTATAAATGGCATTGATCACAGCTGAAAACGCGGCTCCTCCTGGTGCTGCTCTGAATGGCAGTTGTAGAACGCTGTCTGTGGGGAAAGCTGCTGATTCTTGATTCATAAAGCTATTTTTCTTTGTTAGAGATAAGAAGAACTCAAAGTGGAAACAGAACTAGTGCTAGAAAATGCCAAGGGAGTTTCTTGGTTCAGCTATTGGGAAGCTGACAGTTAAATATACTCTTGTCCTTTTCACTAAGTGTTATTATTACCTCTCTGTGCTCTGATGATTTCTGGAGTTACCAATGTGCTGCTAGGGTTGAAGCTGAGAACGATTATAAATTCTTACTCCAAAATGTGATTTAATTTATTCATCAGAACAGATATTTCTTACTTGTTCTGCCACAAATGTTGAGGATTTGTGCCAAGCTTTGTTGCTTTGATCATACAATGATAAATAAAGAGGATATTGGTTAATAGGGTTTAGATAATAAGACTTGAAAGTTGATTTTCTTTCTTGAGTGATTACATTTACCTTTTTCATTAAAAATTTGGCTTTGATATTGCAAGGAGCAGTTTTATTCCTGTAGGATACCTCACTCCTTTTTCTAGTGTCCTGTTTAAGTTCTATCAACCTGGCAGTTTCCCTGGATCTAGGAATGCAGGTAAGAAATGAGACAAGAAATATCGCTGTTCTGTCAAGCATGACATAACTCAAACTTATTTGACTGAGACCTGTGATGCATTAAATTCCTCCAGAAGAAGAGTTTCTCACTTTTATTAAACATTAAACCCAATTTTGGTTTTGTTCATGGCCTGTGTGAGCAGACCTTTGTATTCTGATTTTTGCTGCTGTGAGTTTGCAGTTCTCCGTTCTGAAATGGAAGGACTGAATGTGATTTATTTCATGGGGATGTTTTATGCTTGCAAGAGATGAACAGATGTTTAGAAAACAAAGCTACTAGTCACTAGTTTTGTTACAGCTACCCTAGTAATCAATTGTATGAATTTTACAGCAGAGCTGCATTGGAGTGAATGTTTCAGAGGCATTTCAATCAAAAGCAGTGCCATTCAGAGCTAGAAACATAGGCTTAGATTTATTTTTCTAGCAGTGCAATCCTCAAAGATTATACTTCATGCACCATTTTCATGCATGTCAACAACATCCCTTACAAAATACGAAGATGAGCGTTATTTCATGGAGGTGGCACAAAGTAATACAATAAAATGGATTTATTTTATCTTAATTTATTTAAAATGTGCATAGACTGAACTGAAGTAAAATCTGTGAGATGAAATATCTTGTTCACATGAATACATTGGGGGGGAAAAAAATCAGCATTGTTTTAACTTTGACAAGAGAAGGGGAGCACGTGTCCTGTTTTTACAGGCTTGGATATAGTTCTAGTGATAGGTTTCACAGTGTTTGCATAGAGATTTAATATTCCAGTGTCCCAAAGTACATACCCACTATAGTCTGAGCTGTCCTGTAAGCCCTTCTTGGCAATACTCTCCTGTTATAAGTCAGGACTTCTGCTGCTTTCCCTGGCTGTGCTGCTGGTTTGAGGCAGCACATTAAGACACAACCTCTGATAATTAAGATTAAAGACAAAGCTTTCTCTTTAACATCACTAGCATTAAGCACAGTTCTAAGTATAGAGCTGGACTGACCCAGTAGAACCAAATATATCTAAGCTATGATTAATCTCTGCTTAAAAACTCAGCAGTGTGACAGCACAGTAAGGCTTAAATAGGTAAAAAGTATGGGTGTAGCATAACTTTTTTCTTCTGGGTAGTGACTTCTTACACAGGGTGGGCTGTGTTCCCTAGAGTGTATCTGACCAGACCTTAGCTGAAATTTCCCTAGAGCTGGTTCTCTGCATTCTCTTTGTATTTTGTACTTTTAGTTTGTACTTTAGCAAATGCATCATCCATCCATCTCCTCACTTACAGCTTTTTCCATCTTCTGTTTCCTATTTCAGCATGTAGGTGAATTAAAAGCTAGGCTGTTCAAATGATTGCTTTGTAGCTGGCTTTTTAAATGCCACCACTTTTTAAATTGGGAATTTATACTACTATTCTGATAAAGATTTCATTGGTATTTTTAACTGTCATGATACTAAATATTAAAAAATGAGAAAGAAAAACTTCACCAAATTATTGCATTGCAAGAATTGGGTTACAAAGAAGGAACCATGGTGATATCCCAGGGTTGGGAGGAAGCACTGATGCTTTGTTTTGTATTAAAAGTAGTATTTAAATACTACTTTTCATACATGAGAGCAGCACTGATGTTTTACAGATAATGGCTTTGGGTTTGTGTTTGTCAGAGTTAGGCTGAAAAACCTCAGTGCCCACAGAAGCAAATATAAACAGTTTATTTCTACCAGAGGTAAGTATAGACTTTGTCTCTGTCAGCCAGATCTTCCTGAGGAACATCATCAGTCTCCAGAGGCTTTTATGGATCTGAAATTCCTTGGATTGTGCTTGAGTGCATTAAAGAGGCTTTAAAAGACAAGAGCTTTGGGTGGGTGGTTATCTGCTTGCAGTGATCCAGCAGTGAGCTGCTCTTTGCTACTTGCAGACTTCAAGGGGCTGGTCACACTCTGTCAGCTGATGGGGAAGTGGGAGTGGCACTGAAATTAGCATTAACAGGGGGGAAAAAGGCAGAATTGTAGCATCAGTGTTAAAGGTTGAAAGGGACCTTAGAGATCACCAAGTCCCAGCCCACTGCTGCAAACAGAGAGACCTCTCCCCCTAGACCAGGTCTCTCAGAGCCCTGTCCAGCCTGGCCTTGGACACTTCCACGGATGGGGCAGCCACAGCTTCTCGGAGGGGTGAGCAGAGGCTGAAAACTGCATCAGTGCAGCTCACCATTGTCCAAGAACCACAACAAAAAGGTTGTGAAAGTTGAGGACACAATTTGAGAGTAAAATCATCAAGCCTCTCTAGCCTTAGGATGACTGCCAGACAAGATGTGCATTTGGTAATACATAATCACTCCTAAATTTGAAAAGCAACTTTTAAAATTTCCCCTGCAAACGCTGTGTTTAGTGTCCTAAATAATAATGGGTGGCACCAGGATGAGATTCTCTCTTCATTTGAAGTAAACACACAGAGTTCAGCAAGGTTTTTAGTGCTTGTATTGAAAGCCAGGGTTGAATGTCTGTAAATGAGGACAAATATTCAGTAATTTGTTCTGAACTTAGTTTCACAGCTTCTGAGTGTGATTTTGTTTTGATGGTTCTGTAGCCTTGTGCATCTGGTGAGGTATTGATGGGGAAACGTGAAGCACAGGGGAGGATGATGAAGTAGTTTGGAAAATGTTGCCTCTTGAGCCCTGTGCTCTTTCGAGTGGGCTGATCTTCAGGAGGCCATGTAGAGGCTGCTCTTGAGATGCCTTGGATCAGTGATGTGTGTCAAAATCAGGTCTGACATGAAGGGGAGTGGTAAAATAATGACCTTGTGCCAGACTGAGGAAACAGGAGCTGGACATGGCCTTGTTTGTGAGAAGCTACAAAATTCCAGTTGGAGTGCAACACGTGGGTGGGCTATTACTGGAGCAGCAAGGAATTCTGTCATTTTCCTGGATCTATGGGAGGTTCAGCTGGGAGGACTGAGCACTGGGAGGATGCTTGCAATGCTTTTCAAGGATTCTGAAGCCCTGTGTCCCTTCCTGGGCATGGACAGAGACATTCAATGCCCAGTGCTTTCCTTTGTAGCACCAAGATGGATTGATGTTGGTAAAATTGCTTTAGCTGGTTGAAAATGTTTAACACCCCTCTCTGCCCTGGGCTCAGGGAGTTTTCTGGGGTTGGGTGGTCACCTTGTGGAGGAGGAATGGGAAATGGTCAGGGAGTTCAAAGCCAGTGACTTGTACAACTTGAGATTCCCTTGCTCCTGGGGAGGGCTCTGAGGTGAGGTTACAGGAGCTTAACTGGAAACAAAAGCAGAAGAGAGGTGTTCTGTTCTGGACTTGCTGACCTGGAAGCAGGGAGACAGCAGCAAATACCAGGAAATAGTGCAAGGCCACAGAGGATTTCTCATCAGGTGCTTTTGATCTGGGCGATTTCTCAAGAGGAATATACACTTTTGGCCAAATAGCCCTCTAGTTCTGGAAAGATGCAAATGCCTCTTGCTGCTTGGTCTATTAATTTGCTGCATGAGAGCAAATGAGTAGATTATTCTGTCCTCTATGCATGAATTAACCTGTGAGAGGATAGTATAGATGATTGGTTTTAACCTGTTAGTATCTGAAAGACATTCAGAACAAGTCCTGGATTTTCTGTCTTCATCTTTCATATTTTTATGTCCTAAACCCTCATTGATGTTCAAACAAGAAATCTGTAAATTACTTTTTATTCTGAGTCTTTAATTTGAAATTTTTATGGCTAATATAGTAATGTAGCAACATAATTAAAAAGCAGTTCAGTTTGTATTTGATGAAAATCCAAAAAATGTACCATTTTGCAACTTCTGGAGATATCAACTTGGTGTTCCATCAAAATAACTCATATATATTATTTAGCATTTAAAATAGGAAAAGTTGAAAGAGACATGAGTTCATATTTTAATTGAGTGTGATAAAAATCATATACCTCAATAACAAAAACCATGCACCTTCAAAACAGATTGATAACTTTGTCACTGTTAGTGTGTCTTTGAGCAGCTATTTCTGCATTGGCTTCAATCTTGGGTTCAGTTCAGTTCAGCTGACCTTAAAAAAAGAGTTCTGAATAATCAAACATGTCATATTGCTTTGAGAAGGCTCTTTTTTTTTTTCCTCCTCTCTTAACACCAGAAAGAGATAATGTTACTGTACTGTTTCAAAAATACAATGCAGAAGCAAGGAGAACTCTTAGGCTTGCTTCTGGAGTGGAATACAAAAATCATAACTGGGCATGAAGAGTCATTGGCAAAAACTTGTATTAGTTTTAGTGATTGTGTTTTTGTGTTGTCACTGAACTGCAGGGACACTGGTTTAATGTGATGTATAGTGAAAAAAAATTGTAGAGCTGCAGAGGGATGTTGGTTGCATAAATTCTTCTCTGATGTGTCTTGTGCACCCCATTTGGTGGTAGCAGCTATGGAAAAAAAGTTAATTTCCCAAGAGAAGGCAAACTATGCATGGTCAGTGACTAAAAGATTTAATAGGAAAGTAGAATAACATGGAATCCACAGGTTATTGTGCTGCCCATTTTGTCACAGTCTTGACTCAACTTGGCTTTATGTTTTGTATAGCACAATAACCAGAGGAATGTAATTAGAAATTCTCTTACCTAGTAACTGAAATATCTTTTAGAGGAAAATATGACAGAGGTAGTTCATATATATTATTTTTAATGGTGTCTATCAAATAGTTTATATTGATATTTTCCTTTGTCTTACCTTTAGGATAGCCTCATTTGTTTTCAGACCTGTTCAAGTATCAATTATGTTGAAAGTGGACAGAATTTCAATGTTTGCCACCTCATACCTCATGTTTACCATGCTCATGTATGGGAGCAAAAGCTGTATTTGTGTTTGCAAGAGGATGCAGAGAGAGATGTGTGTGAAAACATCACATGCTCATTGATGTTGCTGCCATCTTAAAAGTCATACTGACACTCCTGGAAATCTGGACAAAAATCCTTTTCTGCAGTTCTTTTAAGTTCAAGGCTCATAGGTGTCATGGTAAGGTGCTCTGAAATTGAGTTTGTTGGCTCTTGGGTTCATTTTATAGGTTACTTTCTTGTTTGTGGTTTAAGATACTGCTGACATCTGTGGTTTGCCTTCCCCTCTTACAAAGGGACTTTGTTTCAGCATGGCTTTAAAAAAAGATTAAATGTTTTCAGGTAAGGGAGAGAGGGTGGGGTTGGTTTGCACTAACTTTGTCCCTAAACTGTGATGCTTGCCAACTTTGACATGCAAGCTCTGAGGCTACTCCACTCTGTCAGCTTGTCACTCTGCAGGTTTTGTGCAGCAGAGCTGGTCCTCCAGTACAGCTCACAAAGCATTTATCATGCAGAGAGTGCTGCTATAATTAAATTACACAAAAACAGCCAAACACAAAGTAGAAGTTTTAATCAAAGGTACATTTTGCCTACTAATAAGACTGTTCCATCTCTAATAAAGCCTTATCTCCAACTGGCTTCCCTGTGTTTCTCCAGCTGCTTCTAAGACCTTACCCAACGTTCCCTGTCAGTTTGTTCCCTGCTCTTAAGGATTGACAGAGCACCTGATGTCCTTTTACTTCCACTCTCTCGGCATTTTTGAGCGTGACATGATTCAGTTTCTGTGGCCTGGGATGTCAGCAAAAGTGAGAAAATACTAACAAGAAACCTCTTTCAAAGAGCTGGGATCTGTGCAAGCACTACAGATATCATGCCAGTAGTTCAGCAGTTCTGCTTTTGCTGAAGTGGATGCTGTGCCTTGGGTATTTGTTTCTTTTTAACATTTGCATCAAAGGTTTTTCTTCTGTTTTCATTATCCTTATTTTTCATTCAGACTATAAATTTTTGTTGTACTTAAAATTATAATCTTTATTTAGCATATTCAGTTTCACCATTCATATGTCACGAATATGCCACAAAACTAATTTTTTTTGTGGTTTGGTGTGTGTTGAGGTGCATTTTGAATCTTGATTTCTTTGCAGCTGATTTTAAATTGAAACTATGAAAATGAGCAAGTTGTGGTTTTGCTATTTTTTCCCCATAGGATTGTATTATCCAGAAAGTGGAGCTTTTCATGAAGAGGAAAAAAAAGGCAATAAAATACTGGGAAATTAATAATATATTTATAATATTTATAATGCATAATATAATATATAATATATTATATATAACTTTTTATTATATACTTTATAATATTTGTCAATACTGTGTGTTTCATTTATATGATTGGGCTAACACTTTACCATGGAATTATAGTCTTGCTTTGCTTGTTTTGCTTTCCCCACTTGATACTGAGTTTTACAAGGAATTTCTTTCTCTAAATCCTTGCTAAGGGTAATCAGATGGCTCCTAGCACTGTTCTCGTGGTCTTTGTTCTGAATACTTCATTTCTCTTTGAGAGTGGGGGCAGTGTCCACCCTGCAGTGTACTCTCCTTGGCTTGTCTGGGTGTGTACCTGTTCAATACAGCATGAATGGAAGCACCAAGGTCTGGCTGTTCTTGAGTTGTGGCTTCTCTGCCAGTTTCTCCTCTGCATTCAAGGCCATTGACTCATGGTGGTCTGGGACTGACTGTGCCTCTCTTCAGCTGAGGTTCAGTATTGGCCCCCTGAAAATTATCTAAGAAATTGGGCTGCCTTTGAATGACCATGCTGATTTCTGGAAAAAGGCATTCTTGGTTCCAATAAATGGTTATTGGACCATTTTCCTCAGTGAGTTGCTCCATGCTCCACTGGCAGCAATCCCAGCTTGACATGAATCATCTTTGCATTGTATCAGTTTTGCTGTTTGTGCAGTGTAAAAATTGTCCTTCAGTATCAAACAGTATCTTACCTAAACTCCTTATAAGAGCAAATATACATAAGCAAATCTTACCTGGTTTAAAGTTCAGCTTTTCTTTGCCTTTTACATTACCCTAGGTTATTTATAGATTACCAGCTCATACTCCACACTTACCTAATTTGTGTAGGATTGCTTCCAAGACTTCATGACAATGGAACAACTTTTAGTGGTGGGTGACCTTCTTTAGCAGTAACGTCTTCCCTTGGGCATTGAAATCGATTTTCCTCATGCTGGTGTGCGAGGAGTCCAAGTCTGTCCCTTGCCCTGCCTGTCCCACGAGCTTTTGGTGCCACTGCAGGCAAATCATCTGAAGGCTGCAGCTCCTGGGGAATTCACTGTGGCAGCATCAGGGACAGGAGAGGCTTTCAGGCAGCTTCCCTGTGTGCTGTGATACAGAAACAGCATTCACTGTGAGTTAGGTTCTCGGAGGTGGCTTGTCTGGAGATGGGGGAGTAAAGGCAGAATGACTCTGTGCCACTGCCAGAGTTCACCAGGCAGGGTCTCTGCCCACAGCCTGGGAGGGTGAGCCCTGGACTATTGTCTGCTCAAAGCTAGAAAATTCTGGCCTCTGTGTCTATTGATATATATCTATATATATCTATATCTATCTATCTATCTATATATATATATCTAAAGAAAGAGGCTGCATGCACCCTCTTTGCTTGCATGCATGCAGTCCTTTTATGACAATATTGCATTCAGTAAATTGAAGTTCTGTGCTGAGTGCCTGCTGTAAGAAAGGCTGCAATGATATCAGCACACAGCCTGACAATGGCAAAGCTCCTTGAGTGAAGATGGTGCCATCTGTTCTGTGTGTGGTGGTCTAGTGCATGTGTGGGTGAAAAGAGGAAGTTGTTATGCCCAGAAATTTGTTCCTGGCTATAGCTGAGGAGTGTTCAGTATCTTTGATATACAATGTGAAGAAAATGAGACATAATTTATCAATAAACCAGACAATCACATGTCCTTGTAGTGGCAAAAAACTTCTGAGGATTTACTGAATCAGGTAAAATACTACAAGGGAACAGGCCAGTGTGTTTGACTGGGGAGACTTTGATTTTGTTTCATTTTTGCATGTGCAAAAGGTAAAGGGAAGGGAGAGTAAACAAAATTTGATACTTTGGAAGACACCAAGGGAAGGTGTTCTTCATTTAGAGGATTGTTTCTCTGAGGTTTGGCATTGTGAAACCTCAGTTCTCTGGAGACCTTTCACCTGGCCATAGACACAGTGAGCATCAGTGAATTTGCATGTACATGGAGGTGAGTGTTATCCCTGAATTCTGCACTCCCCTCTGCTTCACTCAGTAACTCAGTAAAACCAGCTTGAGTGTGAGAAATCACTTCTTGGGGAGCAGAATGACTATGGATAGGCCAACTTGTAAGTAATAGTCACAGCTCACTTTAAATTATGTGCATAATAGTTAGGAAAATGAATATAAAATAAGCTGTGCACATTCCCCTTAACTCTAAGCAGCAAAACTGAGAATATTTCAAAGGGAATAGCTGTCCTATTCAGCACAAATAAACATATATTGGTGAAATGTGTGTTTCCATTTAATCTCTGTATTGATCAGAACACAATTGATCAGCCAATATCCTGAAAACATTGAGAAGAAAAACAGTGGGGAAAACACAAACTGTACTCTTCTGGCATAAATTAGCAAAAAAGTGTGATATAGATGTGATCTACATATATATTTCTGTAACAAAGATATGCCAGTGTAAGAAATGAATTATTTGTGCAGGCAAAACTCCTGTTAACAGGCAGTTAATGGGGAAGAAGGATAACAGAAGGGAGTTGGCAAGCTAAATGGGTGAATAACCTGTGTGTAAGGTTTCATGATAAACGAATCTAAACAGCAGTCATTAAGTATAATTTTAACAAGATCTCAAGAACAACAGTATAAGCAATTGAAGAGGCAACAACCCATGGTGGGACTGTAGCATGGTTTTTCCTTCAGTGCCCCGATAACACACTAATTGTAATTGTCAGTAACAAGGCCCTGGGTGAGCAGGAGAGTTCCACCTTCATCTTTACAAGAATGTGTTGTGAAAGGGCAGCTATAGACAACTCCACAAAGGACAGGGGAAGGAGGGAGGCAGGAAAAACTGCTGAAGCAGATGGCAAAAGAACTTCAGATGACTTCACATAACTGAAATAATAGTATTGGGAGCCTTCTAGTCAGAAGGCACAGATATAACATCAAAAACAATATATATGTTTCCTTTTGACAGTGTAAAATTTAAAACCAAATCTTCCCCATGGCAGAGGATGGAGTGTGATGATCTTTAAAATTCCTGCCACCCCAAGTTTTCTATTCTTATTAACATTCTTCAATCCCATGCTTGACTTTTGCAGTTTATTTTTCCTGGACAATATTAAAACAACCTTCCTGCATAGACATGCTGAGTTACTTCTTTTTTTTTATGAAGCTGCTAACCCAGGCTCTTTGCTAAAGGTGAAGTAACTAAAATGTTGTCTTTTGAAGGACAGGGCTTTATAGTACCTGTGAAAATGTGACAAAATCTGTCATCCATAGGAGAAAAGGATATTTAAGGATAAGAGAATGGTAGCAAGCAAATTCAGTTAGTTGGACGGTGTATTTTAAAAATGATACATTGTATTGAAAACTTGCAAGGTTTCTTTAAAAACCATGTTGTACCTATATTTTTAGGGGTTCAAAGCCTGGGAAAGGGGATTTCATACAAAAGTGTATGAATTTGGGAAAAAAAATGCAGCAAAACAACGCTGAAAAGGCATTTAGCTCATTCCTGCTGCAATGAGACACTGGTTGTGTGAGTTCTGGAACAAAGGATATGCAATGAATTTTGGAAAGAGCATAAACCAAGAGAGGAATATGGGATGAAAACTCTTCTGCTGGTTAGCATGACAGGACCCCATGCCAGAATGCATGTGGCACTATGGTTTTAGTAGATGTTTTAGACATGCAGGTGGGTAACAAGCAGACCTAGAGCTGTTAGTGTAAATTTCCAAGAAATGTTTTGATTTCATTCCGCATTGGAAGATAACTAAATAGTTAGGAAAAGGTTTTTTTCTATTGTATTACATTATGACATATTGAGAACTTTTATAAACATGAAATGATTTGTAAAGGCAAGTACCAGGGAAAGAATATTAGGCTAAATTGACCGCTGAGGTCAATTATCACCTTTATATTGCTTCTATTATCCCCTTGATGTTTACTGCCTGTGGAAGCTTTTTCGTGCTCTCCCTTCTTTTGATTTTTCTGTAACAACTCAGGACAAGCCAATCTTTTTGTAAATGCTTGAAAGGGAATTGTAATGGAGAGAGCCCTGCACAAAAGATATGAAGCTAAAGCAAAATGTTGAGTTTTGCTTAGTTGCTCTTTTTTAGTTTCCTTTTTTCTTCTAATGAATATTCTTAGTGAGAAGAAATAGTATTCCCTGGAACTACACATGAGACTTCATCCTTTTAGCTGAAGAAGGAATTAAATAAAGGAAGCCTTTCTGAAGGACCCCATGCTACTTATTTAGGTCATTTTAAACGTCAATATGAGTAAATGGGAGGTTATACATCATCCTTTCACTTTAAATTTACAGGCTGCAATGTGTAAATTTTGCCTTATGAGTTTCTTATAGCAGAGATTTAGGTTTTTCTGTCTTATAAAAAAATTGAGTATGCCAATGTCTCTGTGAAAAAACAAAAAACAAATGAGTGTTTGTTTTGAAACCTAGAAAATAGGTTTCATTAGGAAGAAAAAACTGGATTATGATCCAAACATATTTTTCCTAATGTGATGGAAAAAAGCCACTGGGTGTCTAAGTCTCATCCTCAGATCTCACCTTTGTACCTCAAATTTGAAATTAAATTTGGGAACTATAAATCCAAGGCAAACCATTTCAGCTTATCAGTACTTAAACCCATCTTCTGTTCATTACAAGAAAATGGTTTTAAGATTTTTTTTTTAATTGAAATTATTAGGGTCTGTAAAGAACTGGAAAACTCTCCAGACCTACATAAGTTTCAGTAAGTCTCTGTGGCTCTTCACAGTACTGGGGATGTGCTCTTCTAATGGAAGTAGCTGAATGAAGCTTTTTAATCTCTGTTGCATCCCCTTAGGTTAAATTATTGAATAGTTCCTGTGGTCTCATGTCTCTAGAATTGCACACAAGTTACAACCATACAAAAAAAAATGTAATTTCTTGCAACTTCCATGGATTTCTCCCTCCACCTCCAACCCCCTGCCCTATTTATCTTTTTTTGCATCAGAATTTGAGATAGAAGACTATAGGTTAGCTACAGGTTAGAAGTTGTGTCTGCATGCTGGAAAATCCATGACCAAGTGCAAAGTAAGAGTGATGAATAAATTCATTTCAGCTGGAAAGGCAGCCTGTGAGGCTGGTAGCCTGGAGGGCACTGTGCATTGGTGTGCTGTGCTCTTGGAAATTCAGCCTTTGCCCTTATGGTGGCAGCAGTTTGGCTTTTGCCACTATATGGGAAAAATAACTAGGGTAAAACTAATTGGTTTTCTTTTTTGTTGTCTAAAACTTGCCTCAAATTTCACAAGACTAGTTAACTAGTTTTTTTTTTTTTTTGGAACGTTTCACATGGAAAAGTTACGATGCAGATTGTGCTGTGGGAAATTGCTTCTAAAAGGATTTCCTGCATGAAACAGAGGGGAAAACAATATATACAAAACCCCCCTGGAACCTCTCATTGTAGGAAATACCTACATGTAGCTTTTGTTCAGCTTTTTAGATGTTCAATTACTTCCCCTGCAATGAACATTTTCAAAATATTGTAACGTATCAAGAAATGGTCTTGCAAGTAACTTGCTTGTTTTATGCAAAAACATGCTGGTTGTGTTTAAGTGACAGTAACCAATAATTGAATATCTGTAAACACTATCAATGGGAACTTAAATAGTATCTTTGGAGTTGGCTAAAATCAGCTTTCATTATGACCTATTTGTAAATCATTTGAACCAAATACCTCAAGCTGAAAATGTAAATGTGTTTTTGTTTTTGCTGGAGAGATGAGGTCAGCAGAAGTCTGCAACAAATATGATTACTTGGGTGGAGGTGACATGATTTACTTAAATCAGGCAATTTCCCCAATAAAGCATTGAAGCCTCAACTCATAAAGAGGCTGCTTAGCAGATGCACTCTAATGTCTTCTAGGATTTGTTATATTAGGTGATTTGAAAGAAAAGAACAATTATAAGAATGGATTTATTTCTCTGTTGAGTGGGGGAAAAAAATCCAGTTTTTACAGCAGGGGGTGGCTAATTTTCAGCAGATAAAATAAGCCTGCTTCATAAAAGCTTCTTTATAAATATTGTACAATTAAATATGTGTGAGTGGTTAGTTTCTTACATTTCCCCACTTTCAATGCAGAAACAATTTTCTCTCTCCCTTTTTTCCCCACCCAATGGGAACAGCACAGAGGCTTTAAACCTCAATATAGGTGGAGCTTGGGGTGGTTGTTGAGTTATTTTCCTTTTTTTTTCCCCTCCCTCCTGTGCCACTTAAAATTAGGAGGGAGTATTAAATTGGCAAAATTTTATACTGCTGCTCTTGCTTCTCTCCAGTGTTACGAGCTGAGCCAGAGGCCAGACTGTAAAATGTGATTGATTAGCAAGGACTGTAGTTACAGGAGGGGATGCCATATTTTCTGTGCATTCTGGGGCCTGAGAGGCTGAAATGGGGGATTCAGAGCTGCATCTCCAGGGCTGAGCCCACTGGGACACGTGCTTGCCTTGGAGGAGGTTGCACAGAGATGTTTTTCGTGGGCTGTGTTGCTCTTGTGGTTGAAGCATCTTTTTTGCTCCTGAGCATTTGTGTCTGCAGTTGCAGTCTCAGGTGCTGCAGACTCCAGGCCTTTGGTCTCATCCAATGAATCATTGTTTATCTTGCTCTGCTGAGGCCGGTGAGATTTGGTGGAGAGGTGAATTTTCTAATTAGGCCAACTAATGGTTTATTTTCTAGTGTGCTTTTTGATAATTCCTGTTTCCTACTCTTACAGTAAATCTGCTCCTCTATTTGCCATGGTGTGTAGGTGCATTTGATCCAACTGAAGACTGGGACAGTGGATCATGACTTCAGTAAAAGCTTGTAGGAAATTGAGATGGTAAATGCTTTTGGTCTGCACCATTATATTAGAAATTGCTATTAATTTTTTTTCAGGTGAAGCAAAAACCCACCCCCATATGCTCAAGTTTTGGGTACAGTGGCTCTGAAAGAAGACTGAAGTTAAAAATTCTCTCTGAGATTAGAAGTTCTGATCTCCTGAGCCAGCTGTAAGAGCTAGCTATTATGCTCTAGGCTACAAAATACTCAGTAAAACCTGATTTTAATATAATTAAGAGTTCATTTTAGGGATTTATTTGGGCATTATTTCACAATAGAGAGTGGTAAGAAGATGAATATCACAAATGGATAAAAGTTCATTTTGGTTTTCACGTCACTGAGGTATTCCCTTCAGAGGGACCATGAAAATATGCATTAGTTGCACATAAGTGGGTCTTGGCCTCAGCCCATGCTGCTTTGATTAGAGCTGGTGTAATTCCATCGTGCTTTTTTCAGTGGGCAGGTGGAGCTGCAGCAGACACTTTTGGAAAAAGGAGGAAGGTTTTGATTGCCTGCAGTGAGGCATCAATGCATGGCTTAAACATTCAGCTTTTAGCCCCACCTGAGAGCACCTCTCCCAACCCCGATGGCTGGGAGCAGCGCCTCCAAAACCAGCAGTGTTCATCTCAGTCTGACCTCTTCTCTCGGATACCACATCCTACTGCAGCTAGAGATTGTCTGAAAAGCTGTTACATCTTTGCTTCCTCAGAATAGTGCAAGGAATCTGGCAGATTTAATCATCTCTAGTTAAAGCACTTTTTTGGCTTTGGGTGTAAGGGAAGATAACTGGTTAATTCTGACAGTGCATGTCTACATGTAAGACCTCAGAGCTGAAAATAATTCAAAGCAACCTTTTAAATCAAGTGAGTGCTAATTAAAAATGAATTTAAATGAATTTAAATATTTGACTATCACTGGAAGGGACAGTATATAAAAACAGTGCAAAGCAACTTTTTTTATGTCAGTTATAAAACCATAAAGGCAGAGAAGGAATAAATACACTGAGAGCACTGATTAATCCCCCTGTGTTGCAGTGCCACTTCATACTGTTGTAATGTGGACCCTTTCCTCTGATATTACTCAAGAAATACAAACAAGAAGCATTTATTATCTCCCAAGTAGTGTGTGCTATAGAGTGCTGAATAAGGAAGTGAGGTATTGCAGCTGTTATCTTCTGAACTAACTGCTACTGCGTGTTCCATGACCAGCCCTGGCAGGGTTTTTGTTCCCATGAATGAATAGGCCATAAATCTGTCGGGGCTGACACCAGCAGCACTGCTGGAGAGTGTAAAGGGAAAATTTGCAGAGGAATCTCGTGGTCTTTGCTTGCCTGGAAAATGAGTTCAATAAAATGGAGGTGATCAGTGCTTATTTATAGGCCAAGCTGATACATCCAGCATTGGCTGTCAGGGTTTAACTTAGTGTTTCCTCATTTATGCTCACTCTGTAAAGCAAAACATGGCACTGTAAAAAGCTTATATAATGCTGTTATACTGGGCTAGTCACTATTGTCGAAAATAGATAAAGCAAAATAAAGGGAGGAAAAGATAAAGGCACAGATAAAATGCACAGGAAGGCAATGGAAGAGGCTGGCCAATGCTGACATCCTGAGAAGGGATGTGGAGCTGCTCAGAAGCATTTTACTTGAACCCTAGATTGGAGGTGCTTGGCAATTACTGCTGTGTTAGAACAGCAGATAGATCCTGAGAACTCTGCTCTGGAAAGACAGCATGGGGATTTTATTCTAGTGGAGCAAAGGACCGAGGAGCTGTCTTTATTTTATGTAGAGTTCCTTCTAACACCAAATTGTAAGGTATGCTGGAACTGTACCTTAATGTGTGTTCTGTTCTGTGTGGGGGGCTTGCATATGGCTTAGTGGGACATGCAAAAGTGTTTGAGTAGGAGAAATCTTTATTTGTAATTCACTGAAGAAAATTTAAAAAAATCTTTTAAAGCAAGTGTTTGCAAAAATCAGGTTCAAACCACACCCAGAGCACAGCATAGCCTGCACTTTACAACTGTCCCCGAACTGAGACTGGCTGAGTAAGTTTGACCTGTAAATAATTAAGATCTTCTATGACCAGCTGACCTGACAGGGAGTAGGAAAGGCTCCAGGTAGTCAGTTGGTAAAATTTGCTTTGCTGAGTTAGGGTAGCCATGGGCTTGGAGCCAGACTGGACTCTCTGTGACCAGAAGTACAAAGAATCTGAAAATTAGGGTCACTGGAAAACTGCTGTGAAAGACAATTTTTTGTCTCTCTCCTAATAATTTATCAATTGCTTTAAGCTTATTGCCTTATAGCTGTACTTCTTGCTGTGTTCAAAGGAGTTAAAGTAAACCTTCATGCCCATATTCTTTTCTTTGTGTCTAATGCACAAAGATTTGTAAACTGAACTCTCTTGCCTTCTTTGATAGGAGTGACCTCTGCTTGAGAGCAGGGAAGAGGTGGAAAAACTCCTCTGAGTAAATGAAGTTAATGCATGACATCATGATGCACTGGGGACATGTGTGGTTGTTTTGAATAAGGACTTGAAAATGAAATTAACAATATTGCAAGACTCTGAGACACTATTCTGTAAGTCTTTGGTCAGCTCTATTTCTGCAGCCCCAGCTCAGTTCTAAATGTGGTTGAAGGCCAGGTGTGTCAGAACAGTAAATATTGTTTCCCTTCTAGCAGTGGAATTTTCCCATAAAATGAGAAGCAGAAGTCCAGTGACAATTTTAATCTTTAATTGCTTTTTAATAATTTTTTCAGTGTGTGTATTGAATTAAATGAGCACTGGAAAAAGCCAGAATTGCAGTATGTTTCTTTAAACTTGCAAATCCTGTTAGGTATAGGTCCAGGTTATAAAATTGATCTGCCTTGCCTTGCATCTCTCTGTGGAAGCTAAAATATTTACTGATTTTTCCCTTTTCTGGTGCTCCAAAATTTCTTTCAATATCTCAATTAGCGCAAACTTATCAGAAAGAAAAGTACAATTTTCTTCTGTTATGAAATTGCTTATTTTAGTAGTAATAGAACATTTCAAAGACATTTTGGGCTATTTCAACATACAGAAGAGAGGCTTTGAAGGGAATTTCAAATAAGAATGCCAAATTAAGTGATAACACTCATTACTGGACTGTTTCACATATCATTCAGACCTACTCCAGGGACAATGCTTGAGTTATGTATTAAAATAATGCTTGACCCTTAGTGACCTATTCCATTTCCAGTGTCTTGTATCCTGTGATTTAATGAATGAGCCTGTAAATTTTCTTGGTAAACATTAAAAAAAACCAGCCCAACAACCCAAAACACAATTGAGTGTGTTGTTACATCTTTGTAATTCCAAGAAAATCTGGAATGTACAAAAGGTTTCTGGAAAGGTCTTTCACTTATATGTCACTGAATTATTAGAAGTGCTTTTTTTTCTTTTTTTTGTGTTCCAATAGCTAGTGAAGCATATAAACACTTTTCTAGTGTACAGTTGAAGAATGGGTGAATGTATTTTGTTAGCAATGACCCTTCTGTTTCAGCTTTCAAAACAGATATGAAAAGTTGTGCATTAGAACAAGTGTTTTCCTTTCCCCAGAGTTAATAGATTTTAGGTCTAAGATTTTTTTTTTTAAATGGGTGTCTGGATTATCTTTCATTTTGCCATGCAGTTCTTGTTCACTGGGGTGGGGATATTTTCTCTGTAAAGAAAACAGGATTCTGCAGAGGGAAGGTAGAGTAGGTTGGAGCACTCCCTCATTAGATTGAAAACCCAGAGACAAGTGCTAAATGTGTGATTATTTCCCATTTGTGCTTTTTTCAGTCAGGTTTGGAAGAAGTTACTGCACTGAATGTCCATGCACAGGAGATGAGTTTGTACTTCCTATGGTATAAAGATGCCAAAGTCTAGAATGCACTTCTGGGCATTTGTATTAGTAAAAATGGCAGACCAATACTTTCAGAAACAAAAATGAAGTTGTCTCAAAGTTGAGAATTATTTTTACTTGTGAATAAGTATGTGTACATTTTTTATTGTTTTCTTAGAATGTAGCTGCACTGTCTACAGGTGCTGCATTAAAAATGACTGGGACTAGTTTGGATCCAGAGTGTTACAAGTGTAGAATGTGGAATTAAAAGAAGCAGCAAGTCAGCTGCCTGTGTTGAGCAAATCTTAAGAAGTGAGGAGGAAAGAGACTTTTTTTCTAGTGTAACAGGAGTTGTATAGTGATTATTAGTCACATCAGAGCATCAGAGTGGTACTCCTTAATTACCTACAGCTACAACTGCTTAATACAATAAATCACAGTGGAAAGCTGGTCGGTGATAATGACAGGCACCTGCTGATGGAGCCTGCAGTAATAAGGGTGCAGCATGTGCAGCTGCCTTGCTTTCAGTGGCTGAGTGAATGGAGCAGGACTAAGGGGAGGCAGAAGAAAGACCTCTGACAACAGACAGGTATCAAGGCTCAGGATGAATCTCACTGGAAAGTGCTGGAGATTGTGGGGTTGGTTTTTTTTGTTTGTTTTTGGCTGAGAGAAATAAAGGGAAGGAGGCCAATGAAATAAAAATGTTAATATTTAAAATGTTATTTTAATTTTGGCACAGCTGCAATGGTTGAAAATAATTTTGTAGCTACTATGAGCAGGACTAAATGTAGGAGCATATAGTCAACAGTGTACTTCTGAAAATACATGTGTGCAAGCAGGAGCCTGTGGGTGGTGAACCTAAATGGGAATGCTTGTGGGGCAAGGCAGGATGGCACATTCAAGTGGTTGTAGTCACAGGGACTGGTTGAAAATCCTGGTAATCCGTGAGTGCAGCACTGTGTGACTACATTAACACTTCACAATAAAGGATGGCAAGTGGGCAGATTTGCATGCAAATTAAATTTTCAACAATATTTCTGCATGCAACTTCCATTACAGTTGGGCAACTTTACACAATTGAAACTGATGACTAAGAAAAAGCATTTACAATTTAGAAAATTACAACAGCAATGCCTGTAATCACCCAGGTTAGCTGCTGAAGTGCCTCTAGGGGTTTGATTAGGAGGAGGAGAACCTTTAAGAGGCTGATGAGGTAGTGTCAAGCACTGTGAATTGAAACAGAGTGAGAGAAGCTGTTATAGCCTGGACTTAGTGAAACAAATCTAGGATGAACCTATGTAGTACAGACAACTTCTAATCAGTGGAACTGGATTTGTTCAATCAAACCATAAGGAGCTGGAAATAGTGTGATAATTCTATCAGAACAGAGGCCACATTTAACAAAATTGTATATGCAAGACAACATCAAATGCCCAACAAAAATAAAGAGTGGCTGGTGCAAGGAAGGGGATCCCATTTGTGATTGTACCAGATCCTGACAAGTAAAGAGTCCACAACTCCCCCAGACCTTTCCAACTTGTGTCCATGTATTTTTTACGTTTGTAAACTGCTTGTTCCATATTTCCATCACACACATTTGGCTTTGTGTGAGATCTGTGTAAAGGGGAGATGAATAATGCTGAGTAAAACTCAGAATATACTGCCCTCTCCTGACAGCTGGGTCAACCCCAGAGCCTGCAAGTAAAATACTTGGTGAATTTTTCCTACAAGAAAATTTGTGCTTGATCCTTCAGGCTTTGGTTATACAACTTAAAAATGCTCTTCCACTGCAAAGGTTTGGGTTTTTGTCTTCCATCATGAGAAAATTAATGAGAATATTATTTGCTGATATGCATACTTTGATCATCAACTCTTCCAAAACATATCTTTATAACACTTAAAAAAATATTTTCTATATTGCCTGTTGTCAATTTACTTATATACTTATATACAATATACTTTCAGAATTGGCTCACTACCAGATTGTTGAAGATACACAAAATAATGACTGAAACTGCTGCCAAAGTGATAATGAAATTAGCCCAGGTCTGGTCCATGAACAGGTTAATTTTAGGGAGGGACAAAAGGATCAGTGATAGCTGAAAATACAAAGAAGTGCACAGGAAATTTTTAAGCATGGGATTGGATTGTAAATATTGCATGGTAGAGGTTTGGTTGGAAGTGAGTTGGCAGCCAAATAGACCTCATAGTTTTTTGAAATATTAAGTCCTTCCACATATTTTGAGGCCAGGTTACATTTTGTGAAATCCAGTTACAGAAAGTTGTACTGTTTTTGTCTGATATTATCTCCCAATCTGTTCTTGGGCCATAGCTGAAAAAGACTGAGTATAAACCCTGCTATTTTTTCCATCCAGTCTGAGAAGTTAGGTGATGAGGAAATGAAAATGTTCTTGTCAATTACTTGGAAAACCTCAGAGAAGCTTTCTTTGCCTTCAGCAGGATATGTCTGATACCCCTTTGAGAGTCACTGGCCCTATTATTCATGTAGTCTTTTTCCTCCCCTTTCTCTGCCCCCTGCCCTGTATGGGGTTGTCTCTTCCATTTCTGCAGGTTAAGAAGTTGTCAAGGAGTAGAAATTTCCATTTGGAGGTGACTGCATTCTTTTTGTCCTGTATAGAAGACTGCAGTACACCACCTAAAACACCAGTAAAGGAATAATTCTGCTTCATGCATTACATGTGTGCCTTTGTTTCTTAAAACTGCACAAGTAGAGGGTGTAGTGTCTCCCAAGCCTTTCTTTGTTCAGGGCTCATGATCTGATTTCCAGCAGAAAGCCATAGGAATAGTGACTGGCTCCAGAAAACAGAGCTGGTCAGTGTATCAGAACACTAAGGGTTACTGTGGATGGGAGGGGATTATGAGGAAAACTAAGTTTTCCCAATAATGGCAGAGTATAATGGAAAGATGTGCAGCATCTCTGATGCTTTCCAGCAGCTTGGGCAAGACAGTTGCTGGTAGAGCTCTCAGTGGACTGGATAAACTTGCACATGAGCTTCATCCAATGTACTTGCTGAATTCAGAGCTTCTGTGAGAGTTTTTTGCTTTGCCTCTTTTGCTGAATATTAAACCATAAAATCCTGTCTTACATTGTTTGGTTTTTTTTTTTCATTTTTTTGGTCACAGTTCTGTCCCCTGTACTTTTTAAAGTATCAATTACCCACCACACTAAGCCTGATCCCATGCTGCTGCTGTTGGTACAATACAAGCACGTGGATAAGTAATCTGAGCCAGGAGTGTGTGCTTTTCCCAGCTAAGGGCTGTCGAGAGCACCTGCTCCCTCTTTCAGCTGTACTTCAGGATTGATGTTTGAATTCTGTTCCTAAGGACTGAGTGTGTAATATTTTCTACAACAAACTGCCAAGCCTGCTTTAGTAGGCACTTAGCCACACCATCCCTATCCTTACCCCATGCTGTCAAATTAATATTGTGCCTACAGATGTATGTATTTATAGTGGTGCTAGGTAGTTGTACAAATGAAAGTTGTGCTTCAGGTGTTGTCATAACAAGTCTTAGCATATATATTTTTAGATTAATAAGTTTTAAACATGTGTCCTATGGTGCTGGCACTGTTTTTGAAGTGATGGTGTTGGTGTTCTCCCACAAAGGTGCTGTGTGTGGACACTGAGGGAATGTGTGTGTATAATTTTTTATGCATTGCTTTTGGGCATATTTATGTTAAGGGTAAATAAATAATGCTCTCTTCATCTGGTACAGATTCTGCTCAATCTCAATCTGAGTTTTGCAGCTCAGGGGTCTGTGAGGGTGTCTCTGTTAGTCCTGAGCTGGTGGAGAAGATGTTGATCCAGAATATACAGCTGAGTTAGCTGGGAGTGGCTGGTGGGAGATGGCATAAAACCCCTTCAGTCCCAAATGAAAAGGTGTTTTTATTCAATTAGGCTCTGACATTGCAGAAGTGTGCAGCAAACTGCTCTCCATTGGGATGAAGATAATGTTGAGAGAGGAAAAGGACTTCTAAGTAATTCTAGAAAATATTACATGAATTAATAAAAAATTTCTCATTGTTAGATAATTGTTTATTTCAAGAGACCATAATTAATGGTTCTGGTAACTAATTAACCACTTCTAGCAAACAGTGAGATGCTGGATTGTTGATGGGTCAGCATTAATAGAGTTAATTGTGAACTGCATGTGACAATGTGATTTGCCATGGCACACTTTTCACATTGAATTATTTGTGCAAATTGCACTAAGGGATACTGTAATATGGGTTATGCAGATATTGGTGCAAATACTGTTTAGGTGAAATTAAAAGGAAGATTTTTATTACTCATTCAGAGGAGAATTGATTGTCAGGTTTTATGAATCCTAAAATGTAGCCAAGATGAGAACAAAAAAAACTTATTGAAAAGCTGGAACACCCATCAGTGCAAGTGCCATATTTTAATCCACCACTAATAATTTTATTTAATTGTCTCAAAGCTTTTTTGATATAAAGAGCTGGGCAAAAGAGAGGTGCCTGTGTGCTTCTCTGTTTTATTACACATGTAAACAAACCATCATGAAATGAATAATGCTTTAAATTAGATGGATATGAAGCAGCTTTAACTCCTGGTTAGTCCTTCTGAGCTCTTTCTAATAGATTAGCAAGTAGTTGGCAGGGTAGCACCATGTGATGTTTCAGCTGTGTAACCACTGGATTGATGCTATTAATGAAACCTCAGACTAAAGGCTTACTGAGCATGGACAATACAACAAAGAACATAAAGGAGTTATTCCTGATTTTCAACCAAACATCATGAAGTGTCTGTCTCTGACTTGCTACTGTGATCAATAAGCACAGCAGTGATTAAAAGAGTCAGGTTTTGCGCCCTTGGTATGTAGAGAGGGGAATACTTTACCAAGCTTTGAGTGTCTTAGGTGCTCTCCAGTCTTGTATTTTCCTTCTGCAAAGTGACTTTGTCCTCACTGGGTGCAAAGTTGAAGTGCTGAGAGCAGGTGAGATGGGGCTTCAAGATAAAAATTGAGGTTAAGCTGTAATTTGCCATCACAGAAGACAGAAATCTCTTGCCAAGGATGGATTCGAGCTTCCTAAACTCAACAGCTCGGCTTAAAACCCACCTGAGGTCCTGTGTCAGTGCATGGTGTTAACTTAAATGGCCTTGGAGTAACCTTCCTTCTCTGGTCATGGCTCCAAATGTGTCCCCTTTGTTAGCTGAGATCATTTCCTCCTCCCTCACATGTAAGCAAGGTTTGCAGTAATAGATGGTTCCTGCTGAGAGTTTGCCAGGCAACACAATTCTCCAGGGAGGCTTAAAATGTCCTCCTCTTAAAAAATGTCCAATTTAACGGCTGTATTTAGGTGTTTGAGGCCATACAGTGTTTGCAACAACTATGATGGCTCTATTATGATAATGGAAGAAAGCTGCATTATGAAATAAATGCATTCTAGGTTTTCCTTGGCAACATAATGTAAGGATTGTTCTGCGTGTTGGTACTAAAGAATCAAAAACAGTTTAGTAAGTCGATGTGAACACTATTTCTTGTCGTGTGGTTAATGGATCTACTGTTGTATTTGTGTTCTTTCCAGCTCTGCTGCCTTACATCAATGAAAAATTATGTTTTTTCTTCAATGCCACAGCACTAGTCATCTTTATATTCAACACATTCCCCTTCAAATCTTTCAGTGTAAGATGTCTACCATTTTACTGGGTTAGAGTCATTTTCCTGGTCATTTTCTTGGCAGTAGAAAAGGATCATCTTTCTTGGTTATTGATGTTGCATTTAATAAGCTCAGTTGAGTATAGTCATGTTGATGTCTAAACAAATGCACTGCTATTTTTTTCTTTTGTGTGTAGAGATGACTGGAAACATGGCAGTCTGAAATTACCCTGATTATGCTTCTGGTTAAAGCAACAATAATTTTTTTGCCCTTATAGTATTTATACACTTTCTGAGCCTTCTTCACTTTCCCCAAAAGCTGTTGTATATGATTGGCTGGGCAGATTTAGGAAATGGTGAAAATTTTTATGATTAGCAGCTACAGTACATGAATAGTAGGCATTCTTCACATTTAAAGAGGTCAAATTGATTTTTGTGTGTGTGTGACAGAATTTGTTCCTGGGGTGAGACTTTGAAGTAAAATTTCAAAGCATTGACTAGGGGTGCAACTCTGCAGCTTCTTACTGACTTTCTTCAGAGATCAGGAGCTAAAACTGGATGCTGCACTTTGAAAATTTACCCCTAAGTATTGAGTTGTACCTCAGAATAATTTTTTTCCAGTAATTTAATAAACCCCTGAGAATGTGGTTTATAATGGAAATGCTGACATACTTAAACTTAATGCTAATCACTGGAAATTAGTAAGATCTTAAACAGAACTTGGGCAAAATCTGCAACTCATAAGTATCCCGTAGTTAATTAACAGGAAGTATTTCAGAAATGCATGATCCTCAGAAAACTCTGTGTTAGCAGTGGCCCTGTCAATAGTAATATCATATTTTGTTTTATTCCTCAGACTTGCCATTATCCTTCAGCTCATAGGAGAGTACTCCAGAGCACCTGGCTGTTTCCCAAACATATATGTGCTTTGTGGAATTGAGCCTGTCAAACTTGGAAGCTTGTGGTGAGGAACATTCACATGTAATCATGACATGATGGGTTCTTTAATACAAAAATGTCAACAAGAGTAGTGCTGTTACAATCTTGTCCTGTTTCTTGAGTAGGACCTTGGGAAAGAACATCTTCCAGTCTTCAAATTGTATTGACAATGTCCAGAACCAGTGATTTTGAGTTCCAAGCATGTTTGCTGTGTGACTTCCTCTTGCTTCTTCATATTTCTACCCTGCATTTCTCCATGGTAAAATCACTGTCATGATCATCTAATAAATACCTAGGGGTATTTATTATTTATTATAATGGGGGGAATGTAAGAATCAGGAGATGGAAGATGAGTTTTGGTTACATGGGGCAGAAGTTGGGGAAACAGACCTAAGTTTCTGAGCCCTGCAAAAAACCCCCTGGATTTCTTGCATGTTATGGTTGCTTTGTGCTGTGTGGGTGGTGGCTGTGTTTTGGTGTACTAGTTTGGAAGGAGATTCACTGGGTGTTATTGTTGGCTGTAGGTCTGGTCACAGCTTTTTTCCTCTCTAGCTCTATCCCATGTCCCCTGTTGTGCTGCTCATACAGCAGCCAGTGAAGAGAAAACAGCAGTAATGTCAATATCTAAAATTTTGTGTTGTGGGTTGATAATCCCAAGTCTTAGCAATCTAAATCAAAACATAGTATATGAAATTCCATCTCCTTAGCAGAGCATTTCAAAGAAGAATTTGAAGGAGAATTATGTGCTTGACCTGTGGATTTTTGCAGAGCTTATGGAAGGCAGCGTGGGAGCAAGCATGTAGGTAAGTTTGAAAAAGGAGTAAGTGCTTGTGTTTTCCTTTTAAAAAACCTGTTCCCCAAATACTGATGTTTAATATTTCTAGTCACAATGGAACTCATGGATGCCACAACAAATTTATACGATTTTCTGTAAGAAAAACAAACAAAAATTGTGCATCTGGACTGACAAGCTGTATGCCAAGATTCAGCCAGATGCAATTTGAAATGTCCAAGACATTAAACATGCCCTGAAATGGAGCTTTTAATGAAAGTGCCATCTCAGTCTCAGCTCCAGTGAATGCCAGTGTAATGCTGAAAGGAATTTATCATGCTAGATCTTAACTCTAAGTAGGCTACACTAATCTAGGAGTAAATATACTGGGAGTGTGCAGAAGTTAATGCTTGGGAGGTGATATTTCCATCACATATCCTATCCTGCCTGCACACATGTTTATAGTAATGTATTTCTGATAGCTACATAAATTTTACCAAACTTAAAGCAAAAAAAAAAAGTAGAAAAAGAAATTGTGTGCTTGGTATGCATTGTTTTGCTTCTTTCATTAATTCTTGCTGGCATTGTGGATGCTGAGATGAACAATAGAGTAGCCTGTAAAGATCAATACCAGATTGCTGATAGTGCCTATCTATTCAGAGTAGATTATTTGATAAATGGTTGGGTCCATATGTTTTGACATTTGTTAGCTGTATAGCCCAGACCAACTGGTAGAACTGTAGCTTCATCATGAAAAGGAGAAGCAACAAATACAATATTTCCCTTTTTGTACAAAACTGATAGACTGTAGTTTAAAAGCTGTAAGTAGAAAATTTCAAGAGAAAAATCTCAAACTCTTAAGATATCTCATGTATTTTTCTTAAGTTTTGTAATTTAGGTCTATGAATGCAGTATATATAACTTGCACTTTATGTCTTTGGGGTTGATGGGATTCAGATCTCATGGAACTGTAGTCTAGCTGTTTTATATCAGTGCTCTGTACAGTGGATCAAACAGGTTCCTAGGAGAGCAATCCCTTCTGTGCTCCCCCCAAACTTGCCCTCATTTAAAAATCTGGGGACTTTAATGAAAGATGTGTAGAGACAAGAACATCAAGAGCAGGCTCAAAAGTCAATGAACCTTCAGGCAAACATCTAGAACTTCACAAGAGCTCAGATTTCAATTCCTAGTATTTAGGTCAAAATTCTGTGTTAGTTTTTGCAAAATCTTTTTTCTTTTCCCCTCAAATTCCATACAACTTTTGCTCAAGTGCTAAGTCCTGCACTTGAGATCCACTTAAATGATGGATATTTTCCATTTAAGTATGTGTAGTCATCCAACTCTTCTCTTTTGTCCAGCCTCAGAGGAACAAACAAGCCTAAATGCAGAAATCGTACAGCAGTGCATTCTGTAGACTGAATGATCAGAGTTTTTTATAGTTAGTGTCTTTATTTCAAGCTGTTTATGAGAGAAATTTATTAATAAATATGTAAGTAAAGCAATAATTTAATAATTGTAGGTAAACTTTTAAGTGAAAAACCCAGCCAAATTTAAGGACTAGAAAATGTTACTTTAGAAGTTGATTTGCAGTCCTTGTACAGGGAGACCTTGTAGAGGTGAAAGGTAGTACTGAAATAGATATGGCAGGAAAATACAGTTAAAATTTATACCTGACATGCTTCAACTTTGGAAAATATTTTAGAGCCTTAGAACAGGGAAAAAAAGAAAATGTTTCTCTCCCTCTTCCCCCATTTTGTGACTCTTGATTTCATGCCATGAGGACGAAGATGGTGTTTGCTCAAATGCCCCTGGTCTCTGGAGGGGGGGCAGTGCAGGCGTTACTTGCTGAGCACGTGGTGAAGGGTATCTAAACCTTGATCCTCTCCCCCTGCCATGTGTGACAGGTCCTCCTGTGCCAGGAGTTCCTTGGGCTGTTGTGAGTGCTGCTGTCCCTGCTGGGGTTAGGAAGATTCCCTCTGTCCATACCAGGACTGGTCCCTGCAGGGGAGTGCAGGGGAAATTGCCCAGGGGTGGTTCAGCACCTTGGGGGTACTCTGGTGTGGGACCTGTGTCTGGATCTCTGGGAGACAAAAATGAGCTGGTTTTAACCAAAATAGACTTCAAGGAAGAGAAGGGAGTGGGATTAGAATTTCTGGAATGTTGGCCTGAGAACAATAAAGAGTTAGGGGCTGACAGTTTTCCTTCATAAAATGTAGAAGAACAGAAAGGGAAAGACAGTCTGAGATGGAAGAGGTATTTCTGGGTAGATCCAGGGATAGATTTAACATATTTAAATACTATCCTGTGAATATTACTGTCTTCTTACTTCTATTGGACAACCAGGGGTAACTTTCTGTAGAATGGTAGAAAATGGGTGTCTCAGCAGGGGCTGGACTGCTCTCTAGAAGGTGCTCGTGTATTATTTGCTGTTTAAAGAATAGTGACATTGTGTTTTGCAATCTGCTATCAGAGGGTAATATTTGTGCTGGTTTTTTTAAGAGTTGCAGGAAGAAAATGTTAAATGTCAGTTTCTCCTGTAAGTTTGCTCAAGTGCTACTTACTTACTTACTGTAAGTAATTGGCAGTAAGTAGATGTAAGATTCCTGAACCACTGCTCTCAGAATAATCTTAAAATAGCCACTTTCTTGATTTCCTGGTCTATATATGAAACAGGTGTATTAACATATTAATGATCAGATGTTATATTTAGCTCTGCATTTTAAGAGTCTTTAGCAACGTGGAAAAGGATGATTTGACAGGCTTAATTCAACACTGGGCAACAAATAAAGCTTATAATGAAATTAACATAAATCATTAGCATTAATCATTCAGCATTATTGATAGCCATATAAAGAAATGTATCACAGCCCTGGAAGTAAAGAAGAGAAGAGCAATGTTTCTTGCCAGCTGTCCTGATGAGCTATGAGCCCATATGGTAGTGGTACTGGCTTTCCTTTCTAATTTTCCTCCTCTGCTTGAGCTGTCAGGAGCCCCTTTCTCCCCTTTTCTTTTTCCACAGACTGCAGAGATAGCTTCTATCTAATTTTTTTGAAAATGCCAGCTTTTTAGAACAGGTCAGACTCCATCAACATCTGACTGTCACTAGCCATGTGACCAACATGAGCAAACTAGCTCGGTGACAATTAACATGCAGTCTACATTCATTGTTTTCAATTTGGTAACCTTCACTTCTGCTTATACTTTCATCAGCTCCAAGACCTAGTAGGAGTTTTCCTCACTGGGAAACAAAATATTCTTAAAGTAGCATTTGGAAACCCTTTACTGGGAAATGTGTGCATTTAAAATTTGATATGGAAAAAAATGAATGAATGCAGTTGTTCGGTCACTATTCCCTGGATAGCTGCTTGTGTGCTGCCCTCCCTCCACACCCACCAGTCTTGTGTGTGTCCCCCAAAAAAGGGGAAAGAATTGAGGTTAAAATAATAAACACTGCTGCTACTGCTTGTGCTTTGAAGCATTTGAGAATCTGGGGTTGCTCAGTTATCCTCATTTACCTGAAGCTCAGTGAAACATTAGGCAAATGTGGCTCCTGGGATTAAGGAGCAGGACTGACAACATATCCCTAGAGCTATAATCTCATAGGCACTGCATACTTTTTTCATAGTTTTGGCATTTTTTCAAGTGTTAGACAAATCTTCATGATCAGCAGGGCTCAGGCTCAGTGCTGTGAGTACATGAGCAAAGTAGGTGCACTGGGGAGGTATCACAGAGGTAGAATCTTTGCATGGCAGTGATGAAGATTGCTTCCTTTTCTATTGTTTTATATCTTTACCTGGTCCCTTTCATTTCTTTGTGTTGTGTGAGCAATTGAAATAATTCTGGCTCTCCTCACCACCTCCATTTTCCTAGTTGGAAGGATGAATAAAATGGCTTCAAATTAGAGGATTGTGCATATGCAAGCAATGTTTACATTTCTCTGTATTTTTTTACCGTTAGTTCTATTTACCTTTAAAATGCCCAAGCACATGGATAAGCCTTTTTTGTTCTTAACTCAAGATCACAAAATATATAAGGGATGTGGTTGAGCACTGTCAGAGCATTGCAAGATAGTACAGTGCTGTCAGCTCTCCTTAAAATGCCTTTCTTTTTAAGTGTCTTGGTAAAAGGATCTGGTGCACTTAAATGTGTACTAAATTTAACTTACTGGACTTTCTGTTGAATAATTAAATATCATTTTTCATAGAAGTTTCTGCCTTATATTGCCATAAAATAGTCTTCCTTTTCAAGTTTGTTACCTGCAGAAGAGCATAAACAGGTGTTGAAGGAAACACGTATGAACGCAGAGAAGAACCCCACACTTGGTCACTCTTGGGCAATCATGTTTGACCTCTTAAATTTGCATGGGGCCCTCATCTCCAATGTAGAAATACATACCATTCCCTTCTGCTCAAAGTCAGTGTTGCAAGGGAGCATAACAGCCAGGAGTGGAATCCTATAGCACAGCGAATAGATCCTTTAATTTCATGGTTTAAAAAATACTTGAGTTGACCTCAGTATAATTCCTATATTTTAGTCATTTAGGTGTCATGGCTCAGTAATCATTCATTAACTATAGTGCTTTTCAAATGAAGAACTGAGATGAAAATTTTTCTTAATGATGACAAGTGATGTAATTTAGTTTTATTCTTATGTTATAGTGGTGCCCGCTAGCGCCGCTGTAGTTAAGGGTCTGTCAGTGGCTCCATTATAAACCCCTATTTTCAGAGGGTTTATAATTCAAAAATTGATTTTAGACTTAAAACTGCCACCCAAGGTCTAAGTCCTGGAGCTTGTTTTTATATACAAATTGGTATTTTGGGGAGAAGAGGAGGAAAGGTAAATGGTTACTCAACTATAAGAATAAGATTGAGGGTTTTCTCTTTTAGATTTGTATTTGTGCTTCTATCATACTAAAAAACACTTCATCCATCTCAGCACCAAGAAAAAAGGGCACTATCAAGTACTTTATGACCAAAGAAGGGCTGCAGATCTTATTAAGCACAGTGTAAGAATTGAATTGGGCTGAGGCTTGTAAAAGCAGGTCCATGGCTTTGAAAATCCCATGGCATTTAATCAGAGGTCGAAATCTCTTTGAGAGTTGTTATTTAGGAGATTGGGGTAGCCATGAATCAAGGCCTCCCCCTTCTCCACAGATGTGCTGTTTTGCCTTGTTGCCATCAAGAAGCTGCAACAAAACTGGTACTAATATTATAAAGGCAATTTTCAAAGGAGTGTAAGGTACTTACCAGGCCCTGAATAGCAGCTCTGGAATTGAGAATAGAAAAGTAAATATGGCAGTGGCTTGCTAAAAGCTCATGGGAGGGAAGGAAAATGAGTTGGTTCCTAGCTGGAAGAAAATGAGGACTGTCCAGCAGGTAAACCTCTGTGACTTGGTACATGGGTGTTGGCTGCTGAGAGCAGGGAAGGACGGGTCCGGAATTGCTCAGGACTCCTTGGAAAAGGGGGATCTACACATGGAGAGGATGCCAGGCCGAGTGCCCCTCAGCTCCTTCTGATTGTCTCTAGAACCACACTTCTGAGCTGAGAAGAAACAGGGTTGATTTGCTTTAAAGCTGTCTGCTGGAAATGGCAGTGATGCTTCGCTGGAATTACCTTATTAAAGCTAATAATAAATTTAAAATAATGCCAAAGAAATGGTGGAGTTATCACGCGTTTACTTTGGCTTACTTGATGGTCAAATATCATTCTGTGAGTCTTTAAATATTACCTCCTAAACATGAGAATTTAACAGGTGGAAGCAGAACTTGGAAATATGAAGGTCTTGTATTTTCATGCAAGCTTTGCATGGGATTCTGGAGTGTAGTGGAATTTATGGTGTAGGCTCACTACAGTTGCACATGGTTTTTCTTACCATGTAAAAAAACCCAAAAGAACCAAGTTAAAAAAATCCAATAGTTGATTTCAATTCTTCTCCAACAGAATTACTTATCCTGTATCTATTGGAATGATTTATGATCAATGGTCCTTGATTTTGTTTCTAGTCCACATTGGCTGTCAGAGATGTTGCTCTCAATTATAGATGGAAATATGAGAATTGGCAGTGGTTAGATACAAAGAGAAAAAAAAGCATGATAGATTTTGGAGAGGTAAAGTTGCAGACCAGTTTTGTGTTTTAGAGAGACAATGTAGTGGGTTGTCTAAACCAATGTCCTTCAAGCAGACCTATCTATTTAAATACCCACAATTATCCTCGGGGGCAGTTGATCCTTTTGATCTTTAGTAGCAATAATTTTTACTCTTTTCTCATAATCACAAAATGAAAAATCTTAAAGGTAGTTACATAAAAGTTAAAAATAGTTTTAGTGATAGGGAAAAATAAAAAACCCTCCCACTAGATCCAAAGGTATAAATACACAAGAAAAACTATTTTAATCTCATTCTCATCTGTAAGAGGCTTTAGAGAAATTCTTTGTTTCTCCTGACAGTTTCTGGCATCTGATCACCCATTTCAATGTACTGTTCTGCAGAGAGGACACATTTCTGTGCAGATGTGTAGAAACTGGATATTTCAGGAGATCTGCTTGGTGCTACATGATGTGTAAATGCAGACCTGTGTATGAGCCTTACATTAGGGAAAGGAGAAGAATAAAACATCTCCTCTTCCTGATCCATGGCCAACTCTGGCTCCTTGGCTGCTCATGCTGGGCTGCCTGCAGATTTGAGGGATGCTTGGACTGGAGAAGAGGGGTAATATGTGAGAGAACCGTTCAGGACTGGTGGTTAAAAGCAGGTGTAGTTGTGTAATGATAGATGCTAATGTAAATTTAGGTTTACCTTTATTTTCTTTAAATTTCAGCTATTTATAAACCATGAAATTCAATGGGACACTTTCTGCTGCTTTTGGTTATGGCTTTGTGAGCAGGTGTGTGATGAAGCAGTGTATTATACGTTTGCATTATGAGTTTTACTGTGCATTTAAAAAAAATGTATATATTTAAAATTACAGTATTTCTAGCACTGAAAAATTCCATTGAAAGTGTTCTGTGTTTCCCAGAATGGGATTAACACTCCAAGGAAGGTAATCTCATCTCATACCTACTAGAGCTAAATTTAAGCTGCAGAATGGCATCGCCTTCTCTCAGATGGAATTATGAAGGTTAAAATGAAACACAGCTCTTAATTCACCATAGAGTGCCAGCTTGTATTACTGGCATGGAATTTTGATGGAGAAATAAATTATAAACTTCCAATTATTTTTTTTTGTTATTGACAAACAAATATTTTATCATATAAAGCTCCTTTATAATGAGGAACATTATTTTATTTTTACTATTTGGCACTGTGTTTTCAGCCAGCCCAAATATTTCACAAAAAGATTTTTAGTGACACATCCATTCCAAGGTCTGAAATCCTTTTATCTTAGCTTTCTTTTAGGGTAGTTGTGGTCATATCTGAAAAACTTATGCTATGGAAGTAGTACACCAAAAGTAATTTTTTGATAACTTCTGCTAACTTTTGGATGAGTTCTGCATTGTGGAATCAAACTAGTTTTGCCAAAGAGTTTAGCATTAGTTTGGAACTAACCAGCCACCCAAAGATGCCACCTGATGATTGTTTTTATCACAAGGGTAATAATGTCATTTTTCTTTTCTGGGAAAACAGATGCTCATTCATTTATTCTTTTTAAGCCAGCCCTCAATACAAGTGACTAATAGGTGACTGTGTGTAGATATTTGTCACCATGAGTCCTCTGTGAGGGCCAGCAAAGATCTGCCCACTGATATCTTGAGCAGATATTTGCTTCTTTGGACACGTGTGCAGGTCTCTGAACACCTGCAGGGTAAGAAGGGGTTCAGTGCTGATGGCAGCAAAGCTTCTGCCTGCTGCCCACTATCTGAGTTCTCCCTTCATTGTTATATTTAGGGATTTCACAAAGACTCTGCTTGTTGATGAAACACCTGGTAGGTTGTGGAAATACCCCCAAACAGGGATAATACTGTGGCACTGAGGCACATACAGGTTTGTGAGAGTGATAGATTTAAATATTTGGTGTATTTGAATGAATCTTTGTCACTGATGCATGTCTTGCTATCTGGTTAAAGCTAGAGTGGAAGATCAGGACAGGATGTTACCACAGAAGTTGCACATTTTTTTTAGGTTTTATTTCCTTAGGACCTGTTTTTTTTTTTTTTGTAGGCAATGTAATTAATTATATCACGTAATCAGATACATTTTCCATTTAGAGACTGTGGAGAAGGCTGTATTGAGGAAAACAAGGTGCCTTAGTTTGTCTGTTCATATTTCCAGCCTTTTGCATATGTGCAAGCAGCAGGGATTGTGCTGGCTGGGCAGGTGATCAGCAGTACTGGTGGTGATTACAGGTGATGCTTCCTTCTCTTGTATATTTAGGTTTGATCAATTCTCTTCTGTGCTCCTTTACTGAAGAAGGGTATTGACTTCATCACGATCTGACTCCAGTGACCACCAAACCTGTTTGCTGAGGACAGGTACCTGCCCAGGGGCACGTTTCCCTGGTTTTCTGCAAGCAGCATTAGTGGCTTGCCAGTCCTCATCCACTTTTCAGTGCTGTTCCTGTGTGATGTTGGTGTGATTTGAGAACAGTCCAGCTGAGAAAACATCACTGCTTTGGAATCAGCAAAAACACTGTTAAAAATGCTGCCATCCACTTCTTGGATTTAGTGAGGTATTGGCATAACAATTTCTATATTAAGATCTGAATTTGCTTCTTCTCAGAACTTAAAAAAAAACAACCTTGTTGATGAAATAAAAGCATTTTAGGGTGTAGCATGAAGTCACTGTTTTCCTTGAGTATTTAGGAAGTTTAGAGAGTAAGGACTAGCACTAGAGATTGGAGGAAGGTGTTCTCCTCAGCTGCTAGGTTTTCCAGCTTGGAATACATGAAATTCATGTTGAGAAAATGTGCTTTGAAAAACTTCTTAAGGTGCTTTGGGTCGCAGACCAATTCTGCTTTTGTCTTGCTAATCTAAAAGCAGCATGAAGGATAGGCAAGGCTTAAGACCCCTGTCCCACCTGCTGTGTGGTGTTTAAGCACACCCAAAATGTGATATTACAGCCATGGGAGCATGTGTACCCATTAAGGATTCTGGGAATGAATTATGGAGTTGTAAGTCATGGAAATGGAGTGCTTAGACTTATCTTAAATGCAAAAGTTTTATCACCGCCTGTGTGAGCTGGTGGGAATAAACAACAGTAGCTACTCAGCATTTGTGCTCTGGACCTTTCCTAATTATCAAACTGAATCAGCAATTTAAGATTCAACAATAAAGATGTCCAAATATTCAGATATCTGCTACCTGCTTCTACACATGGGTAACACCAAAAACATGTGCTTTTCAGTGGCAAAATCACTGGAGAAGAAAAGCCTTTTTTTATTTTTCTTAAGGTTTAAAACCTCCAGGGCAGTTAGAAAACCATGTTTTTCATTGAACTGTGTCTCTTTGAAATTCACAAGGCTGACATGTCATTGGCATGACGTGTCTCAGTCCGTTACACAGAAATGCCACGTTACACTGTGTGACGTGACAGCCTGACAAAAAGGGACACGACGCACCGGCCCAATGGGATGTCAAGCCTGAGAAATTTAAGCCATGCTGTTGCTTCAAAAAGCCACAGGGCATCGAGGGGGGCACGCTCCATGCTGATATCCAGTACTGCTGGATTTTACACTTTCAAAAAGGTTTTCTTGGTTCAGTCAGGCTTCCCTTGTGTTTGATAATAAACCATGCAAATTTAAGTTTCTGCTTTTGTATATTTTATCCTGTGGCACCACACATGCTTGGGTTCCTCCAGAATCCCTGGCAATCCTTTTCAGAAATTCTGTAGGCTTGGAGTGTTGTGACGTGGGGGTTTGAGTTCCAGAAGTGCTTTGCTCTGCATTTGGGATTGCTGCATGCATAAACAAGGATTGTTCTAAGATCACGGTGATAGCGTGGCATGCTGTAAGTCACAGTTCAAAATCTGTGAAGGGTTTTAAAATTATTTTAGTCGTGTTAGGCTTCAGAAAAAAGTCTACTTAGAAGAAAGTGTATCCAGGGTAGGGCAAATGGAAGGCTGGGAGAGCTTAAATGAATTAAAAGATCATTAATAGACAATTGTTTTTTCCTGGAAAATGCTTTCCCTTGATACTTGTTTTCTTTAAGTAGCAGCAAAAGTATTCCAACAATCTCTAAAGAGTTTATGAACAATATACTTAATTACTATGAGTAATTTCAGAGCTAATTAATGTGATAAATCTCTATAGTGAAATATTCTTAGCTACTGATCTATGTGAAATAGATTGAAGTCAGTGCAGATGTATCTTCCAGTTCATTTTACATTTGGTGTGGAGTGGTGAAAATGAGCATTCAGGAATATGTACTCAGTTGAGAATTTGAATATTTGGGGTTGCATCATGTACATATAATTTTAATGCAGTCATTTATGTGCAGACTTTGGCATGGATTTTTCTAATAGGTTGCAATAATGGGTTGACATCAAATAGACAAATTAAATTTAATATTCTTAAAAACCTGGCATGATTGTTCATCTATTAAAAATAATAATTCACTTATGGGCAAGGAGTGCAAGAAATAAATTGCTGCATACATTTTTGTTAATTTCTTTGTATTTTATGTATTGTAAAAATTTTATGTAGAGATAATCCTCAGTTAAATTTGTTTCTTCTCAGTTTCTAAACATATGGAACAAACTTTGACTACAGGAGCACAAACCAGCTAAAGTACACTGTTGTAATGTTAGTGGGATGTGACCTTAAATGTGAGTGTTTCTGTAATTCCTGGTGGTAAACCATATCCTCTCATCAATATGCTTGAACCTGATGAAAGAAGTTGGTCAGTAAGTGTAAATTTTGCTTTGCAGAAATATTCTCCATCTTTTTGCAAACAGACTTTCCTGAAATATGATTGGTTTCTGTTTATGTGCACCTTTTCCATTGACTTAGGTGTGCTTTGGATTGTGTCCAAGAATAGATTTTTTTTCAATGAGAAGTCTGGTTCTAGTTTATGCCAGCAGTACTGTGGAGAATACTTCTTCCTAAAATGTTCATCCCCAACTCCTAAAAGTGGGTGCAGAGTGTGAAAATTGTCTATGGCAGGTCCTGGTTTTCCACACCTTTATTCCCCAGTGTGAGGGCAGACAAAGCATCTGGGGTTGTGTCCTGTGGGTGTCTGATTGGGTCTGGTACTGAGGTCTCCAACTCCCAGCTCTAGGCTCCTACCAATGGCCACAGTGAGAATAATGAAGTATAAGATCAAAGAAAGTGGGTTGAGCAGCAAACACCTGCCTTTTTCCCCAGGGAATGGGGGAGAAACTTGAGGAGGAAAGGAGAGGCCAGGAGTGGGACCTAGAGCTTGCCAAGCAGAGCAATGGGTGTTTGGTGCCTGCTCTGCCTTGCTAGCACTGCATTAAAAAGTGCAGACTGGAATTACCTGTTCTCTGAAGCTGAGGGCAGCATCTTGGTGAGGGAGCAATCTTTGCCCAAATGCAGATGTGCATAGATTGACATGTGGAGCTGTAATGCAGAAACCAGTGTGCAACTGCTGCACGGAGAGCTATAGAAAGGTGGCTGTAGAATTGTGAGTCTGGCTAACCAGCACTAAATTGTTTAGCTTGTCTCTTTGCTGCAAAGGTATCTGGGTTCTGTGGCTGAACTTGACACCACAAAACTGAGGTGAGGAGCTCAGACTTTTGCAATTATTTCTGCTTAATGTGGCTATTGAGACTTGCCTTTGCAGCTGCTACTGTGGGACCTCTGGGCAGAAGCCTTCAAAACTAAGTTCAAAACTTTTAAAATTGTTTTTAAGACTTTATGCATGCAGGATCGTGTGGCAGTGCAGCTATGTTACATATTCATTGAGAAATGAGAGAACTACACAGGTATCTATATTTTTTCAAATGGAAGTGATGACTCTGAGGTCACAGTATTTCTGAAGCTGGACTTCCAAACATGTGACTATTTTTAGCCAGATCCAGTTCTGCCACTCTCAGCTCATCAGTGTAGCTCAGCCTCTGAGCATAATGAACCCATTAGTATTTTATGAATTGAGCTCTTTTTCTCTTGGGGGAGGGAGGGTCTCCTGAGTATGTTAAGCAAAGCAGAATTCATATGAATCATATGGCTGAGTTACAGAACATCTCCTCATGCCCTTGAACTTTATGATCTGCTGCAAAAGGCATGAACATTGTAAAGGTATGGAAAAGGCAGGATCTGGGATCAGCACTCAATCTGTCAAACATTAGTTAAAGCTGAAGAAATGCAAGTTTGTTGTGGAGACAAAGAGAAACACACAACAAGGTCTGCTGGAACTGAAGTTCCTGAGATAATCAGGAACCCTGCTTTGAGAATCTTATAATCACCTTTCAAAATACATCGGCTAAAAGTTCTCTGGCATTTTTTTCTTTATTTTAAATTCTCTCTGTTTGGAAAATCTAGACTCCATTTACCTTTAAATTTAATGTTGTCACATGTTCCTGAAGCACATAGTTTCAGAAGGATCTGAAGCTATGAAGCCTAATGATACAGCTTTGGATTTTAATGAATAAGACTTCTTTCATGACTGAAGATATGGCTTGATACTTATTAGTTAGTAGTTTTTTCCCTCCTGTTTTGTTTGTTTTTATGTTTTGTGGGTTTTTTTTTGTTGTTGGTTTCTGTTTTTGTTTTCTTTTTTTTTTTTTGTGTGGTTGTTTTTTGTTTGTTTTGGGGATTTTTTTTTTTTTTTTTTTTTACTCAGGGAGCAGAGAGGTGTCAGCCCCTCACACCAGTGTGGGTGT
>JAYDZK010000028.1:5237053-5279998 GCA_034509185.1 Euphonia xanthogaster
CAGGACCCTGCACTTGCCCTTGTTGAACCTCATTTGCTTTCTCTCCACCCAGCTCTCCAGCCTGTCAAGGTCCCACTTGATGGCAGCAGAGCCTGCAGCTGTATCAGCCACTCCCTCAGTTTTTTATCATCATCATCATCATCATCATCATCATCATCAAACTTGCTGGGGGTGCATTCTCTCCATTCATCCAGGTCATTGATAAACAAGCTGAATTAGGCCAGTCCCAGTATTGATCCCTGGGAAATGCCACTGACTGCAGGCCTCCAGCTGCTTTCTACTCCACTGATCATGACCTCTGAGCTCTGCCATGCAGCCAGTTCTTGATTCACTGTTCATTCAACCCACATTTTCTGAGCTTACCTATGAGGATGTTATGTACAGTGTCAAAAGCCAAGGTAGACAACATTCACTGCTCTCCCCTCCTCAACCCATCCTGCCATGACATAAAAACACCATAAAACCAGAAAATTTTTTTGGGCTGGTTTTCTTGGATATGTGGGACAAAAAAGTTTTGCTTTACAAATTAGATGTAAAGCAAAACTTACACTTGATTTAAGAAAATAAAACAGAGGAAATGCTACCCAGTTGTAGTATTCACATGCATCTATAAATACCAAAATACCTTTGATAATACGTTTCAAAATATTCATAATATGAAAATATTTTCAGAGTAATTGCATCTATAGGACAGAAAATACTTTGAATGTTGAATGCCTTGTGCATTCTACAGATATTGGTGCACACAAGTGATAATAGATCACATGCAATAATTTTTAAAATTAAAATTTAATTTTGACAAATCACTAAACTGTACAGTCAATTCAGTCAATTGTTTGCATTGAACACTTTCAATACAGCTGCTGAATGGTTACAGAAACACACTAGCTATTTAATTTTAAACAAGAAAGAGCCCCATATCGATGTCTTAATTTAGATCTTGAAAATTAAGTATAACAGTATAAAGTAGAGGATTTTTAATTTTTTTTTTTTTTTTTTTTACTTCTGTTCTTGTTACTGCCAAATAAAATTCACTACAGTTGCTTTGGCAGAGGCTGTGCTATTTTGAGGACTTCAATTTTACCCACATCCTTCTTATCATATTTTGAGGCATAAGATATACTTGGGGATTTTTTGTCTGTGACTTTGGAAATTTTAACATTTTAAACAATATGTGTTCTTGGGTCTGAATAACTGTTTTTTTTTATTTCATTCAGAGCCTTTAGCCTTCTTAGCTTTTATTTACTCAACATTATGCATGAAAATTGCAGATTCAAATGAAAGTGCTCTTTTTGCTGGACAAAGAAGCTTAAAATTTGCACCCTCATTCATAGAACACAGTGTGGCACGTGAAATGAGAGGCTCCAAATTCTGCTTGAGTAGAAAAAAGCACAGGAACTTTAAAAGTGCACGTATGTTTTCCTAAATCTGCACAACACGCCACGCTGTGAAGACAGCATTCAGCTGCATTTGCTCAGAGAGCACACTGATAGACAGATGGGCTCTGAGAACAGAAGTGACAAATGTCATAAATTTCTCTTAAAGAAAAGTGCTATCATTTCTGCTACTTGCTTACATATGTTTTCAAGCATGACTCTCTTAAGTGTTGCTAAGTTACTTCGCACTGATAATTCAGTTGCACCTTGGGGCTTTCAAGCAAGGGTTAAATCCTACAAGAATTCTGTTACTCTGAGGTTTTTCTCACTGATTTGCACTCAGTGGATGCAGACAAAGCAAGATTGCTGAAGTGGCCCTACACTGGACAGATAATTACACTCTGAAAGAATACAGGTTGCCATGGTTTGTTTGGTCTGTTTGGCTTTTTTTAGTTTTCATTTGGAGCAGATTGCTGTGAGTGTTGTCTATTTTGAAAAGGTTTTTCTGAGCACAAGTATAAACAGGCCCTGTTCTCACTTGCTATGTACTTCTCCTAGCTCAGGAAGTTGATTCCTTCTCTCCTGACAGTTCCCAGAAAGCATCCTAAAATATGCTGAAAGAATCTTGCCTGCTCGATTGTATTTGCTCTGGGTTTCCTTTGTTAGGATGCCCTCCTTTATTAGAGGAGACCTTGTTCAAAAGAAAAAACCACCAGGAAACACCTCCCTTGTGTTATCATCTCCCATTTCATAACCTCAAATGTTAACAACTGAATTTCTCTTGAACTCATAAACCATCTGACCAAGTGCTGCCTCCTGCAATGTGGGAGGGGAGCAAACAATGGAGCTGTCCTAAGATGAATTTTCCTTCATGAAACATCAGGTGGAAAGTTACTCAGGCTGGCTGAACTTGCCCAAGGCCTCTGCTGGCTCCCACTCCTGAATGGAGGCTTGGGCTTATGCAGCTGCACGTGTGTGTACTCACTCTGGTTGTGTTTAAAGTGGGGTTCCCATCTGGAACTGTCTGGGTGTTGGTTCACCCCCGAGCCTGATGACTTCTGGTGATGTGATGGATCTTCCTGGTCACGCTGAGGAGTGCGTTAACTTCTCAAAATGAAAACAATTTTCTCCATCTGAATAGGAGTGTTTACTGTGTTTCTAGAGTTGGTTTGATGGGAATATAGATTAGCCTACCTAAACCAAGTGACACCCAGGGAATGTTATGAATCCAGGCACTTGAGCTGCTACAAGTGAAAATGGGAATTATTTCACTTTCCTTTACCTGAAGCATGCACAGGTTAAACAGCCAGGTTAGATGCTTCCTGTGACCATTCCCCCTTTGTTTCTTCAGTGAACAGTGCCTAAAGAGACTATTCCCTCTTGACTGTGTACAACTTCCAAAGGAGGTAATATGGGATACTTGAGTTTGACTAGGCTCTCAAACTTATGATTGAATGCTAATGTTAGTGTGAGACATGGGGAAGAAATGCTATGCAGTCTGTGCTCCTTTAAAGTAATTTTCAAATGTAAAATGCACAATTATGACAGTGATCTGTCACATAGTAGAGGTTTGGAAAACCAAAGCATTTGTTAATATGCTTTGGAATTATTTTTTAAAGTAATTTTGAAACTAAAGTGTGGTCAGATAATTACTACAAACTTTTGAAACATTACCAAGCAGAATGTTATATTATGTAGGGCAGTAATAATTTTAAGAAGGAATCCTGGGGCTTTCCATAGCTATTTACTGACAAAAGATAACTGAGAGATGGGAAACTGTAAATGTGCAGAAAATGTATTCAAATACAATCCTCATGGACATCTTTTTTCTCTTAGATTTGGTCTTACAGTATCATAGGCAATGTATGATATTCTGTGGGATAATTAACAGTGCTGATGTGCAGGGAATAACCAAATTACCCAGTGCAGCATGGCTCTGATGCAGGCTGTGCAGGATGTTTATAGTCCTTGCAAGGGAAATGTGTTAAATGCAGATGGGTTCCCATTTTAGGCATGGTGTTCACTGGGTTTTTTCCCAGTAAAAGGCAGTGTTGGGCAGGAGGTGACTGTAGTGCACCTGGCCTTGGTGTAAGTTAATTGTAGCTTCTGCTAAGGTGCTCTCTGCATGGGTAGCTTGCCTTTTTTTTCTTTTTGGTTGGTTTTTTTTTGTTGTTGTTGTTGTGCAAGTGTGGAAGGCAAAAAGCTCAGGCGATGACATTACTGTCACCTGCTTAAAACAGTATGAAGTTCTTCAAGAATCGGCCTAATCTCCAGGGCTCACTGTTTTCCATGAAAGCGTTTATTTCAGTCAAAATACTTCACGTTCTTCTCTACACAGACATTTCAAGAAAAGTTAAAAACATGCTGTTTTAAAAGGAAGCCTTACCTTTCTTTGCAGATATACCTGCTTTTCGGTACATTGTGCCATTGTGGAATGAAATCACAGACCTTATTAAGCACAGAGGATTCACATGGAAGGTAAATAAACTGAGCTGCTTCTAATAAAAGTTGTAATTGAAACAGTTTTAGATTGGTGAACAAGACTTTCTGTTCACCTTCTTGATTTTTATTTCATTGTTTTATCTAGCACCATCCTCAGTAACCTACCCTTTAATTCTGTCTAAATTAAAACCAAGATAACATCTCCCTTTTTTTTCCCCTCCCTGCTTTATTTTGTTTTATGTGTGATTTGCCCTCTCAGAGCAAGGGGAAACAATCTTGCCCATCTGCTTGTAAAAGCATGATGAATCTTTTGAATATGCGAATGTAAGATCTGTTGTTCAAGATGTCATGTTTCTCCCTCTGTTGTTAGCTGGGAGACAACACGGAATACCCTGATTTACCTGTGTAATCCCAGTGTGTCTCAGGTGCCAGGACTTGCTGTTGAGATCAGCATGTCTCCTGTCAGAAATGGTTGGAGTGAGACAGGGACGGCGCGACCGCTGGGCGCAAAAAGCTGCAGAGGTCAGGTTTCAAGGACAGCCAGCGTGGCAGTGATGTGGCAGTGACAAGTTGTCAAGCGAGCAAATATGAAAGCAGGGCTGGGAGGGAGGGAGAAGGGAAAAAATCTTGTCATTCCTGATGAAATATTCAGCGTAGCAGGTAGCACTGGGCTGCAGGGGTTGCGCTCGCGAGTTTGGGGATTGCTTGCAGTGCAGAGGGGTCCCGGGGTTCTGAGGGCTCTTTGCTGCCCTGATGGCTCTCCACAAGAGATGCCCAGCACAAATTGCCTGCTTTAAATGTTTGATTAAATATTGAACTCCTGTTTATAGGAGTAGCAACATCAGGCTTGGGTCAGACACCTTTTAGAGCCCTAAACTGCTTCTGAGTCATCCATACAGATCCTTGAGTGATTATGGAGTGATGTGTCATAGAGAAATTTGGAAAGGAAGCTGTAGCAGTGATGCCAGTTCTGAATGATCATAAATAATCATTGTTAACAACTCTGCTGTGTAATTTTATGGGTTTGTTTTCAGACACTTTGAGTTTTATTTTGAATTTTTCCTACTGTATTGAATAGAAACATTTCTGTTTGTGCTTCTGTGCATACCATAGTACATGAGATAATAGCATAGTTTATTTGTCCCTGAAACAGACTGCAGTAGTACAGTGACTTTTATCTCCTGGCATATTTGCAGAATTCTTGATACCAGTTTTCTTAATGGTAATAGCTTTTCACTACATGCACATTATTCCTTGGATCAGGAAGACTTTCCCCAGCCTGCATATGTGTACATGCACACTAATCCTGCATGTATATGCAGAAAAAAAGTTAATTTAGGCTTGCTTAGTGTAATGTCATTAAGAATAAATACTACAAGAAGTGTGTCATGATTCCCAGTGAATTCCTTGAAGAGCTTGCTGTAATATGAGGAAAAATTGTGTATTTCTCTGCTGCAAGTATGCTTGCATTCTCTTCTGTGTGGGATGTAGCAATTTAGCAATCACAGTTCTTTTTGTCAATGTGCAAAATTGTTCTTAAATTAGTAAACACAATCCAGTGCTTTATTGTGGATATACATGGAAAAATGTTTTAAATATGACTTATGTATTAAATTTCTTCAGGGTGTACTTTTAACTGCCATCAGTTACTTTTTAAGTTTAACTTTTCATTTCTTTACATGAGGGAGCAGCTGCATACTGACAACTAGTGATGCTGAAGGGAGGAATAGAAAGTTCTCTTTACTATCCTACTCTCTTCTTCCTAGAAAAACCAATATAATTATTTTTTAATTAATCTGCAGCTGCTTAGGTTATAGTGGTGGTAGTGGAGGGATAGAAGGAATGAAAACACCCTAAATCCATAGTCAATAAGTCAGTATTTAAAAATGGACAAATATTACTTTTTAGCCTTACAGAAATAGGCTTAGTTGCTTGAGAACATAGATGGAAGGAAAAATTCCTGAGGCAAAATGGTCTTGGAACGAAAAGAGAAAACAAATTTAACTGAAAACAAAGCTATGAAAATGTTTAATGATTCAATGTGGGTTCGTCTCATGCAAGAGCAATATAGCTGCAGAATAACCATAGGAATTTGAATATAAAAACAGACACCAGAAAAGTGACAGGAGTCAGTGCAGAGTGAAGGAGAGTTGGGTCTGTCAGCTGGCATCTCCTGCACCTGAGGGCTGGGGAGCATCAGCATCTTTGCCCCAGCAGAGCTCAGCGGCGGCGCTGGCAGCCGCAGCCTGCGCCGCGCGTGCTGCGGGGTTCTGGCAGGGGATCCTCGGAGCTGCAGCCTGGCTCTCACACTGCCATGTGCTCTCACTCCCTGCTGATGCTTACTGCAGGTGATAGCACAAAGATATCAAAGGCTTTGCACTCAGTCTCCCTCTCCAGAGCACCATGGCTTTCAAGTTAAACAACAACAAAAAAGCGAAAGAGGTTTTTGAGGTGGACGAAAGCAAAAGACCCCAAATGATAAATGGTGAAATCCAGCAGAGAAGTTGCTCAATATTGATAACCTGGGTATGTGAGATGTTCTTTTCTCAGCATCAAGTTGGCATCTGAAGTGCTTGTAAAAGAGAATTTGGACTCTGATTTTTAAAATGCAGATTTCTAGGGTTTTTTTCACTTGTAAAGTTTCCTTGGAAATGTAAAGTCATGCTTCCTATTAATGGAAGACCTTTCCAGTTGCCGCATTATGAAATATAAAATTTTTAATTCCTTTCATTTCTAGAAAAGGAGGAATTGTGAAGGACACATAGCTCTTCCTCCAGAGGACTGCTCCTACCCCTTTATACCCCCTCTATCTCACTGATTGCTTGGGCACACTGCAGGAAGGTGTACATTTGTGTATATTCCTTAAACATTGTGAGAACTACCCTTTAGTTAAGACATACACATATACTAACTTATGACCACTTAATTTTTGCTGTAATAAGGGCTGAAATTGATTTTATTTTATTTTTTAATTTATTATTCAGAGCCTTTACACACTCCCATTATGTGTACTGGGGGATGTGGTGTAGTCTCTGGTCTTGTCTGAAAGTTAATGTGCCTCCAGTTCTGTTAGTTTGGCTCTTGCAGAGGAATAATTGAGTACCTGCAGTTTCACTTGTTCCTGGGGTCTTGCTGTCGCCCATCTTCACCTTGTGAAGAGTCTCTCACAAGATTCTTTTTCTATGAATAAGTGATAAAGTGCCAGCCAGTGCTGTCTTTAGGGTCACTTTGGAATTCAGCTTTCTGAAAGGTGGCTGGTAAGGGATATTTTCATTCATAGGGGAATGAAAAGTTGCTGCAGCAATCTCATGTGTATTTCTCCTGTGCCTGATGCAAGCAAAAATACTGGGAGAGACAGAAAGCTCTGTTTGTCTGTAGCCTATTTACTTCTCTGTTTTTAGAAATCATGAATGTTTTGCAACCTTGTGAGTTTTACCTGAGAGAACTTACAAATCCTACGGGGTGTCTGTGGACATGGCACAGTGACTGCTCTGACATTTGTGTGCAGAGGCACAGCAGTGATTGTTTTGTGCAATATCCATAATTTCCTTATTTTAAGGCTCTGACTTGGTCGAGTATTTAAGCACACGCTCACTTATGGCTGTTTTGCTTCACATCAATGAGTTAGTTTGTTTTATTTTGTTTTTTTTTTTTTTTTTTGTGTGTTTTTTTACACAGCTAAAAATCAGATGACTCTAAAAATCTAAATGTAAATCTGTAGGGAATTTGGCAAAACCATCATTTCCCCAAATCCTGCTATTGCTCAGATCTTGTTTGAGTCATATCTTACAGCAAAAAGACACCTTGTAGGTAATGTGTGTCCTGGCTTGCCAAGCTGCTTCAAAAATCTCTCGTTATCTGCACTGTAACATTCAGTAGTGTGCATTACTAATAGAATAAAATGAAAAATGTATTTCTTTAACACTGTCATCTCTCTCTCTGACATGCATCTTGAGATGATTTGCAAATGCTCAGTTGTCTAAGTGGCTTACAGAGGAAAATCAGTTAGCCTCTAATGTTATGCTGATGCATGGCCAGTTCTCTGAACCCATTAATGAAGTAATCTCTGATACTCTAGTAAATGGTATTCTTGCACTTGGATACTGCACATTTTGTTTCAGGTAAAATCAACATTAAAAAAAAAAAGGATCATGGGCCTTATCCTACCTTTTTCTCATATGTCCTTTGAGAGAATTAGGAAGTTTGCTATCTAAAGCAAAAATGTTGTTATATCTTTTTTTTCCATACTAAGGCAAGATTAGTAAATCTTTACTTTGCTTTTGGCTAATCACTGAGCTAAACAGCAACCTCTACACACAGAACCATCTTCTAAAACAATATACCAGGACACTTGTATTAAGCACAAGGTAATTTTTCTTTATTTCCCTTTCTATCATCAGTGATTATGAAAATAGTTTTGTGTAAGTACAGATTCTCTCTCCCTTATAATCAGCTACCTCCTGCCCCATTCCTTAATTAATGACATAATTCAGTGTTCTGGACATTACAATCACTTCCAGGGTTGTGAAATATGATCAGAGCTGCCTGGAATGTGTGTAGTGAGCCCCCCAAGCAAAGGTCGTGCCTCTGTTGTGTTTTCCCATCCACAGAAAAAAATATGCTCTCAATCTGGATGATTTTCATCTTTAGATTAAAGAATGAACCATTGAAAACCTCCAAAGAGAGAGAATAAGTAGAAAACTTCCTGGAAACAGCAAAAGCTCTGGTAATCTTCCTTCTTAAGCTGTCTCAAATCTGAGTGCCTGGCAGTACTGCCCACCATGGGACAGAGCTGGGGAATCAAATCTCCATGTGCCACTTGTCTCAATTTATTTTTTTTTTTCCTTTTTTTTTTTTTTTTTTTTTTAGTTTTGGAATCTGTCAGGTCGGGACTGAGAAGTTCCAGTGTGTTTCACTTTGTAGTGTAAACCTTTTATCAGCAGTTCTGTTTGTCAGTGCTTAACCCCAGCTCAGCCCCAGCAACTGCTCCCTCCCTGCAGAGCTGTGGGGCAGGGAGAGGAGCGGAACAGGAAGATTGAGAGAGCTCCTGGACTGAGGTGAAGACAGTGTAAAGGGTAAAGTAAAAGCTATGCACACAAGCAAAGCAAGGATTTCATGCTCTAGGTGCCACGGGCAGGTGTTCAGCCTTCCTCAGGAAATCTGGGGCCCATCCCACACAGCAGGGGCTTGGGAAGGCAAACACAATCCCTCCCATGCTGTCCCCTCTCTCTGTCACCTCCTCTCCCCGCATTTCCAGCATGGAGATGGGGCTCAATGATCTTAAGAGGTCTTTTCTGACCTAAATTATTTGATATGGTGTGAAATAGACCTTGGGGCAGTTGGGGTCAGCTGTCCCAGCTGTGTCCCCTCCCAATTCCTGCTACAGCCCAGTTCACTCACTGCTTGGGTGCTGGGAGAAGCAGAAATGGCCTCGCCACTCTGTGAGCCCTGCCCAGCCATAATGAAATCAACTCTGTGTTTTCAACACTGTTTCCAGCAGAAATCCAAACCACAGCCCCACAGCAGCTATGAAGAGGATTAACCCTGTCCCAGCCCAAACCAGCACACTTTGGGCTTGCCTGTTCACGTGTCAGGGGCAGGAAAGAGAGAGCAGTTACTGCATCACTCCACAGGTATTGACAAGCAGCTGGATGATCTGGGTGTGTGTGGGGGGGGAAATTAAAATCCTCAAGTCATTCAGTATTTCAGTGGAGTTTATCTAAACATGTATTTTCTAGAGTGTGTCTTTTCTAGTCTGTAGAGATGTTTCCAGTAGAGTTCCAGAACAATTTACAGCACTCCCCTAAAAATCCCCAAACTGTTCTGTAGCTGTGCACCGTTCAGTCTCTGTCATATGGTGCTGCTGTTTCATTGCTGGTTGAGTGTGTAAATCCATGTATTTCCTCAGTGAAAAACCACCACAGACCTCCTGAGATTTTTCTCCATGAGTGCCAAGGTACTTTGCACACTGCGTTTCTTTTTCTTGTGACATGCAAAATGTACAGTTCAGGTTTAAACTGCCTCTGGTTTGGGTAAATCTTTTCACTTGCTTCCTGTACTGATGAGTTTGCTCTAATGTCTGTTCACAAATCTAGCTGAAAATGCACAAATGTTATTCCAATTTGCCATAATTCCCCTATTCTTAATGTTTATTTTGATGAAGATGTAAAGGTGAATGATAGTAAACACCTCTCAGGTAAAATGCAGTGAGTTTAGAGATGTGTGGCACTGACTAACTGAAAAAGTTGTTAGTAAGCCTGGGGAATTCCTTAGAAAATAGCTGTTTAGTACTGTATTGGCTTTTCAACCTGGATATCCCTAAATTAACACAACTGGTAAAAACAGAGTGAGCAAGACTTCCTGCAAGTCAATGGAAAGCTTGCAAACTTTTTTTTCTTTCTTGAAATAGAAGTACATTGGGCCATGGGACAGGCCACACCCCACTGGGGTGGGGTTTTTATTTCTGAGGGGGGAAAAAGAAGACTTATGGCAAATGGATTCTCTCCATGCTGGAAAAAATATTAGCAATATTTCACACACTTCTTAAATATATAAGAAGTATGTGGACTATTATATACATTAATATATTAGTAATATATATTAATATATATTAATATCCCCTGTCTATATAAATTGGGGATTTTCCCTTTCTATCTACTCCTTATTTTTTGTCTTCCTCAAGTCTCTGAACAGGTTTAGTTACTCACTGCTTATATCAATATGTAATTCAGATGCAGTGGTTGCAAATTTTGATTCCCATTTCTTTTGAGTTGCTTGATGAGAACTATGCAGCTGGGGAATGGTTTTGATAAAATTATACATCGAAAGGAGTGCAGGCAATGGAAATATTAATGAACGTGATTGTTTTGACACATAAGAATTAGAGCATGTTTAAATATTATACATAGTGTATGAACTGCTGGCACAAAATTAGAGACGTGAGATTTCTTTTGTCTAGCAAATATAGTTCAGCTTTAAGTTCTTCTCAGACTTAAAGAAGTCAGTTTACTTAAGTCAGCTTTTGGGGCCTTTTAAAGTCTCTGTATTTCAGGTTAAATGCAGACAAAGAGACTGCACATAAGAGTGGTTTGGTGAACTCCAAAACTCTGTGGTCTTTCAATTGTAAAAACCAGATTAATCCACCGTAATTTATTCTATGTTCCATTTTCATGTTTATAAAATGAAATTTACTGTTGTTTTTTAGCAGTGTAAAAATTTACATTTGGTGAATTCTATACTTCGGGCATAATTTATACTTTTTGCTCTTTTGACCAGTTTATTTTTTTTTTTTAATGCAAATAACAGTAGAAATACAATGCATTTGTCTGGTGTCCTAAAATAAAATTCAAAATTTACAGGGTTATAAAACCATGGGTTAGAAAAGATTTAGAGGATCTTGAGCCAGGGCTATTTTCAGATGTTTGTATTTGGGTGCGTGGGATTTGCAGGATGTTTTATGCTAAGAGCTTTTCAAAGTGTTTGTTTAGCAATACTGTCTGTTGTGGCTTTTTCATGTTTTACAAACTGTCCTTGTTTTAAATGGCAAGATACGATCCCAAAATTTTAATGGCCAAATGTGTCCTCGAAAGTATTAAAATATTCAGCTGTGATGGGAACAGTCAGTAGGCTGATCTTTTTACATTTGGGCTTCATGATGGAATTCTGTTTCTTAGCTTTATTAATGGAGGCTTTTGGGATTTTTGAAAAGAATAATAGAGTTTGAGATATGGAAATGTGTGCTGGAAGGCATTTTTTTTTTAGTAGGAAACTAAATATGTCTTAAAGGATAACTTTGTTTAAATGACTGAAATTATGAATAGTATCTACTTGACCTGCTTTTAAAATTACTCCTATTTCTTTATACTATAATGTAATTCATGCAGCTAATGTGTCCTGTTTTTGAAAACTGAAAAATCAAGTGTGTTCATCAGCCAGCTCACACTTCTATCCATAGGCATGTGTATGGAGAAGTGTCATCTTGGTATGCTGATCATTCTGGGATTAGACTGAGCTCTGTGAATTCCTGGTTCACTCAGATCTCTGAATGACAATGCAGTCTAGTTAGCAGAGATAAGAGTTCCTAGTAGAACGTGGTCAAATAAACAAGGATGAAAGTTGCAATATAAGTATTTAAATTTCTTAAAGAATGATTTTTTTTTTCACTTTTATTAAAATAAATAGAAATGGTTGATCAAGTATCTATTCCAAAGCCCATGGATTTAAAGCAACAGTTTCCCTTGTGTTCTGTGTCAAAGTACAGACAACATTATTCTAGTGGTTGTCTTGGATGCAAGCTCTAGTTTCAAAGGCTGCACAGCCTAGGACAGCTCTGTCAGGGTTACACAGAGCTTTTGTGTGGTCTCTGGATGTGCCTCCTGGGCTGCTGCCTCTCAAGCCAGGTATCTGACACTCTGCTCTGCAATTTGGAGAATTTGCACAGCCAGTAGTTTAGATCCTTTCTACTGGCTTGTTTGATTACTCAGATGATTATTCAACCTTTAATAACTTGATCAAGAAGGAATTGTCTTTGGAACCTTTTAAGGAGTCTGAAATTCAGCTGTCTTTGGCAGAATTTCTCTTGTGTTGTAAGAAAAACATTTTTAGTACAAAACCTGACCATGGAAAGTTCCTTACTGAGTGCTGGACAGTGACAAGTGGATGTGCCCAGGCCCAAAATATCTATGTAAACCACTTTGGAATATCTTTTAAAATTAATCTTTTCATCTTCCCTTTTCCTCCATAACTACATGCTTTTTCAGGTGAAGTTTACCAGTAAATTCCACTAGAGGATGACTTCTGTGCTTAATTAAGTCTCTGGATTATATCTTAGGCTACAGCCAATCTGTGTAGCAGATGCATGTCCTGAATTTCTGGTCCTCATCAGTAGTTCCGTAGAGAGTTTGGTTGTTTAACTCCATGGCTTTAGCTTGCAGGAGGAAAGGCTGAGGAAGGTGAGATGATCTTGGTTTTCATTGTAAGACAGATACTTACAGAGTACTTATTTTCTGGGTGCAGGCACTAATACTTATTGTGCAGGGATGAATAGTTTTGCAGCTCTCTCAGGTTCCTGCTGTTTTCTTGAGCTGGATACCTGCCTGGTTTTGTTTTCTGTTTTAACCAGCTGCACTGGGAAGGGGAGCAGTGAGTAGACCTGCAGAGATCAGCTGAACCTGACAGAACCTGCTGCATTCAGAGATCAGCTGAACCTGAACCTCTCTGCTGCAGGAGAGTAACTGCTTCCTGCAGGAGGTGCAGGCTGCAGGTGTGACTGTGGCTGTGCAGGAGGGGCAGGCTGCAGGTGTGGCTGTGGCTGTGCAGGAGGTGCAGCCTGCAGGTGTGGCTGTGGCTGTGCAGGAGGTGCAGGTGTGGCTGTGACTGTGCAGGAGGTGCAGGTGTGACTGTGGCTGTGCAGGAGGTGCAGGCTGCAGGTGTGGCTGTGGCTGTGCAGGAGGGGCAGGTGTGGCTGTGGCTGTGCAGGCTGCAGGTGTGACTGTGGCTGTGCAGGAGGTGCAGGCTGCAGGTGTGACTGTGGCTGTGCAGGAGGTGCAGGCTGCAGGTGTGACTGTGGCTGTGCAGGAGGGGCAGGTGTGACTGTGGCTGTGCAGGAGGTGCAGGTGTGGCTGTGGCTGTGCAGGAGGTGCAGGTGTGGCTGTGGCTGTGCAGGAGGTGCAGGCTGCAGGTGTGACTGTGGCTGTGCAGGCTGCAGGTGTGACTGTGGCTGTGCAAGCTGCAGGTGTGACTCACCTGTGGCCTGCCTTGAGAGAACTGGTTCTTTCCCTCATGTGAGGTCCAGCCTAGGTGAGGACAGAAGGAGGTTTCATGGTGTTTAATGCACTGAACACACACACAGGTAATGGCCGTGTCTCAGGGCAAGAAATCCTAGTAAATCTCTGGATCTGCTCCCTGGTGCCACCTGTGGAGGGTTCTGTATGGTCCAGGGCCATGAGGCCAGGACAGGGGTCTGTGTGCATCAAGGAAATTTGCTCCTGAATTTTGGAAGCTCTTGGCCTGGTGTGTTTTTCCCATTTCTGAGATAGCTCTAATCTGTTTAGTGTCTGGCATTTCTTTGTTTAACGTCATCATGGTGTTTTGCCCCTTGGAAAATTAAATTCTTATTTCTTGTCTGCAATTAAAAACCCCAAAGACCAACCAAACAAAACCAAAATCCCACAAAAAAATCTAAACAACTACCCAAACACAGAAATATAGTGACTCATTTATATAGAAGTAATATTTTTTCTTTCTTTATGATACATTTCTCCCTGTGGCATGTGTATGTGATACACTGAGGTTTGGGTTAGTTTATTTTGTTGCTTGCATTCAGGATAACTGCAGGCACTGATGTTAAGAGTGAAGCTTGTTTGTTTTTTGTTTACATTTTTCTTATTAAATCTATTGGCTGTTTGTTTTCAGATTGGTTTCTGTTATTTACTGTTTTTCCTAAAATGATATTTTGATGCTCTTTTTCTCTCTGCTGTTGATGGTTTGGTATTTATTGGAATGCAGGAATCATGGTGAGGATATTGATCTGTGCTGGTCTTTTTTTTCCTTTCGCTCACATGGTCATTTAGATTGAGCCATCTGCTTGCCTAATAGTGGGAATGTTGAAGAAAGACATTTTGTTTTCAGCTCACATATGAATTGTACTTTTACATAGAGGTTATTCACTTGCAAATAAGAAGATTGAACTATGATTTGGTGGCATTATGTTTAAAATCATGAAAACCAATGTTCCTCCAAAATATTTTGTTTGATGTTAGTTCTTTGTCACTGCCCCACTTTGGATCCAAGCTGTGGCATATGAAGTGCATCTTTTCTGTAATAGCTGCTGCAAGTGGGCAAGAGAAAGGGCCATCTTTATCCTGCTAATTTTCTCACAGTTAGTATGAGAAAAAAAAAACTTTGATTAATGCCCTTCATCCAAGGGTCTGAAATACTTTGCAAGATGGCTTTGTGTGGCACTGTTGGTTAGGAGAGGAGGAGGACACATCTCCTGGAAATCTGCTCCATGCTGAGGACTGCCAGAGAGCCTGCACAGGAGAGCAAACAGAACCGGCAAAACCTGACCCCTGGGCCCCACCCACTCTAAAAAACTGACATTTATTTTAAGCAAAATGTATGTAAAGTAAATCCTCAACACTTGACAGTCTGAAACCAATCCAATATCTTGTTGTCCACTCTGATTGAGTGGTTAAGTGGGAAAATAACACAGGTAGGAGATGCTGTGGTGGATGTGGTTTAGCCTGATCTCCGTTTCATTCCTGGTAACCCGAGCATGTTCCTCTGTGCATTGGTCACAGACCTGGCCATGCACTGTCACAATGAGGGCTCCAGAAGGTTCTCCAGAGAGGTGCCACAGGCAAATTTAATATTTATGAAATTGCAGGGGGAAGTAGACAGGACAGAGGTGGAATATCCTGCAGGATATTCCTGACTTCTCTATGCTGAAACATGGGAGTTTCCTGGGTTTCTTTGAGAGTCTGGGGATGGGAATCTCTGCTGACATCTGTCTGGAGTAACCCCATTACCAAGCTCGAGACTCATAATTGTGCTCTCAGGAGGAAAATTTCCCCCTTTGACTGCAGAGGAAACCTGTGCAATCTGCCAAATGAGATGTGTGAGTTTTGATTGTCAGGAATATCAGTAATGCTGTTAAATGAAATCCTTCAGTACAGCTCAGTCCTTTGAACATTATGGGTAATCTGGTTCTCATTTGGTTTCCACTAAGCTGTGTCTTTCTTACCTGTTTGCTGTCTCATTATTCCCTGGTAAACTCTGTAATTTCTAGCCCAGCACTCCTTAGCCTGCAGCGTGGTTGTCTTAAAATTCATGTTCTCTGTAACATCTTAGCCCCCTTGCATGATGTTTCTCAAACTCTAGATTCCTTTCTGATGTCTCCAGTGGAAAAGGGTGGGAAAGCATGTCTGGGATTCCACTTCTGCAAGCCCTTCTGCTTGTAGTTACTTCTGCAAGTAATCCCTTTGAAATCAATAGGGAACATTCCCAGTAGTAAAAGTTCAAGAGTCTGAAATGTCTTACACAATAAAGCCTAAGGCTGGGAAACACTGCAGAATGTTGTATGACTTCATTACAAAGTGCATCACCACAAAAAGGAAAAAAAAGAAACCCCATCTAAAGTAACCACTAATGAACTTATGTGAGTGAGACAGTAAATAATTTTGGAAACTATTTGGTTTTCTAGTTGTCTTTATTTAAAGTATCAACAGGGGCTTTGTTAAAATCTCAGCTTAAATATTTCAACTTTGAAATAGGGCTTGTTTCAAGAGCACATGAGCAAAGCAGGTCTGATCTTTGACATATTCTATGCAATGTTCTCTGCCCTCACTTATATTCTTCCATGGCCACTTCCCATCCTTTGGTTTTACTTCATTCCCTCCCAACCCTGTTGACAGCCAGCTGTTCTGGTGAGTGTGTAGCTGTGATATCTACTAGCATTCTTCTGGATTTAAAAAAAGAGAAAAACACGTAGAAAAGAAGTACTTGAGAAGTACACTGTTTTAACCAAATATTGAAGTAAATAAGAGTATTTTGAAAAGCAATTTTGAGTCAGGACTTCAGTAGATTACAGCCTAATCAGCAAGGCCAAATTATGTCTGGAAGCACATTTGTGAATTTTGGTAGAAACTGCTCCCATATATCTGGAGTTAAGAGTTTGACCTGATTTTTCACAGCAACAGTACACAGCTAATGTACCTCTTTCTTCTAATGACAAATTTTCAGAGGCTACAAATTTTGGTTTAAATTTTTCTCTTGGGTGTATAGAGGAAGCTTTTTATGCTGCTGGAGGGGAAACCATTTGATTATTCACAATGTAAAATCATAAGTGAAAATACAAAAATCTCTTTCCAAATCCTCAAAAGCTGAATAATGACTCAGTATAAATGTCCACATGCAGTGAGTGGAACCTGAAGTGTGTTGCTGAGAGCATCTTTTGGATCGAAAAAATACAGGTGAAAATGCTGATTTCTAGGTGGTGAAAGAGTTCTGTGCAACAACCCACAGTCCATGTTCGAGCCTGCATATTTTCATTTTACAGCTGTGAAGCAAACCAGAGAATTTGTAAAGTATAAAGGAAGAAAGTTCTACTCTGTTTTTAAATAGTCGTTTCTATAATGCCCACCTGACAGCCCATGGAAATATAATACTGTAAAACTGAGGTGACAGATATGTATGAATGCCACTAAATACAATTTTATAATGAAAATTTTGTCTTGTGAAGGTGAAACTTTTAGATCATATTAGAATTCTAAATTTTTTATGCATAGCAATCAAATGACCTCTCCATATTGCCACATAAAGTATAGATTTAAAGTTAAATGATCCAGTCAGTCATTTAGCATCTTCCTAGGACATCTTTTTCCAGTAACTAGAGTTGTTTACATATGATTCTGTTGTTTCTGTGTTTGTATTACTTACATTTTGAGCATTGAAGAAAGAATGACACTTTTAAAAACTGTTTTTAATAGCCTTTGTTTATTTTTAATACGTAGTGTTCCAGGCTCTTGCTCTAATGATTTTTTTCACACTGCATTGATAATTAAATTCATTCATTTTCCTGGCTGCACAATTCTTTTAAAATAAAAAGTTATGGGTAATAATACCCATTATGTTAAAAGTACAGAGGAGAAAAGGGCAGATCCATAGCTTTTAGTACAAGGAGAGCCCATGGATTTTTCCAAGTTACAGGTTTAAATAAAATCAGAAATCTCAAGTCCTTTCTCTACACTGGGGGAGAGGTGGATCCCAAAGATCTGTGTTGTTTTTCTCGTGCAATAGTGTGTGCTGTGTTTTCCCCAGTGAAACAGGAGCTGTGGGTGTGTGGTGTGTGATCCGTGGCAGGATATTTATTTATTTATAGTAATTTTAGAAATGGTGCTAAGTGTTGGTCCTCTTGGATGACTGGAAAGTGTTTGTGTGTTGCTAGCCCCTCACATACACATGGTAGCAATAATCTTCACACCTCTTCCACTCCCCCTGCCAGAGTGATTTCATGTCAATACATTGGGGAAAATATTGTGAACATGTGAAATGCTGGGAACAGAAGATGCATATAATAAAAAAATCACCCCATTCTGATCTTATTTATTGGCTTATAAAGCCGCTGCAATTTTTATCTGTTTAATGAGATTTTAGATTTTGCAATTTTTAATTTATGCAAAAGGAGTCTACTACTTAATTACTAATAGAGAACACATTCTTAGCCTCATATTTATTTTTTTGTCATGTTTACAGAACTCAAGAAGAAAAAACATTATGTCCATTTGGTCAAACACATACTTTAATTGTATTTTGAAAAAAAAATCAGTGCAAATGAGTTAAGAATTAAAAAATAAAATACATAATAATCTTATTTTGTAAAATTTAGTTTGTGAACTGGAATATCACCAGTTTTCAAAAGCAGTTCACAAAAAGTAATTTTGAAACAGCGATAAATAAAATGGTTGAATGAAATGTGAGGGAAATTTTGATCAATTTGTAGGTATTGCTTTATTGCTTTTCAGTGCCTGAACTCAGGCCCATGAATTCTTTTGGACTCAGTCAGATGGAATCTTTTTTGTTCTTGGCTACCCCTGGGTACTTGGTCCTTGATAGGTTGGGCATCTCTTCCTCTGAAATAGCTTTTCTCTTCTTTAAGCCCTCCTCTTCTCCTTTCTCTTTACCTTTTGCATTTTATTTGTACTTTTCTTGATTAATCCTCAGTGAAAGTCAGTTAATTCTAAGGTTAATAGGGCTGGTGCAGCCATTGGAGTGGAGACCTGGGGGGGCCTTGGTGAAGTTTCAACATTAAAAGCTCCTTTCGAGGTTTTCCTTTCTACCTGCTTTCCTGCAGGTGTATGAAAGGTATGAATGAATGCATAGACACAGGTGTTCATCCCCCCTCCCTCTCCTGCTGGAGGCCTGCTGATACAATTTTCTCCCAGCACCGTGTTCCATGAGGTTTAGGTGTTGACCATTGATGACAAAAATATGCTTTGGCTGAAGACTGCTACCCAGCCTCATCTACTTTTATTGAATAAGAGTAAAATGTCTCAGAGAGCAAAGATTTAAATCTTCTGTTTTTTCAGGAGTTTAAAATGTTTTGTTCCTGTAATTTTTTTTTCTTAAAATATATCTGCTGCCTGTATTGCCTTTAGTATTTCTCACCAGGCATCTCATAACTTTTCATACCTACCTGTAATTAGCCTGGCTGGTTCTGCCTTGGGTATCCTCAATTCTCAAACTTGTTAAGAGCAAATGAGTGACTTACAGGAGATCTGAGCAATAATCACTGGTCCCCAAGTTGAACACCACGCGGCCTGTACCAGTGTCAAGTGCCAACACTGATGTATTTGAAAAGGCAAGGACTGAGATGCCATCTGAGACACTTGTCCTGTACCAAGGAACAGGATGTTCTCCCCACTGTCTAAGGTCCATCACAAAGGGAGTCATAAGGGAGTCCTGATGATCTTTTTAACTCACCTGCTTATATGTGCTGGTATTATGATCTCCTGTCTCAATTATTTCTGCTAGACATGCCTGAGTGTTCTTTCAGAGCTGAAGACAAGGGTGTTACACTGAGCTCCTGCTCCTGCGTTGGTGGAGATAATGAACTCCCAGATGCTGAATCTTTGAGTTTGTCAGAAGTTGTTAGTCAAATCCTGTAGGAGTACTGAAAGCATTCCTCATGGAAGTCTGGAATCAAAGTAGGTTTGAATCAGCATCATCAAGTTGGATGCATAGCTCCTGTTTGGGCTGACTTCTAATGAAAAGCTTATGAATTAAAAAGAGTCAGCCAGAAAAGGAAAGGGCAGGTAAGAGGAACCAGGCTCAGGAACATTGAAAGTATCAAATCCTGTAAATTTTAAGCTAACTTTTAATAACTATGTTGCAAGGGACCTCAGATTATTAGGTAGTGTGATGTTGAACAATTATTCTATTACTAGTGGCAATACAGGCTTTACTGAATGACACTTTGTAAATGAGTGAACTGAAGTGAGTATCTGCTTGAAATCCTATGGGAATGTGACTTCTTGGGCAATTCTAACAGGGAATTTGTACTCTTTATTACAAAAGACTGACCACCTTGTAACAATTCCAAGCAGGCTTGAGGTTTGGCAGAAATCTCTGTACGAACTGTTTCATTTTGTAGCTACATATTGTACTTCAAAGGGTGACAAAGCTGAAAATTGCAAGTAATTTAATTACTGATTTGTTTTTCTAATGGCTGAAATTGGTACATACTCTTAGAGGGTCACTGTCCTGTGAATTTCCTTAATGATACCATATAAAGGGGATTTTGGTGCACAAATTAGGTAACAATTGAGGAAAAGTGAGCGTATGCTTTGCAGTGAGAGGCGCCTGTTGGCTGCCTGAGGAGGATCCTGCTCCTTCAATAAACTGTGTAATGTGTCAGTGTAATGTGCAGGGAAAACGTGTGGCATCTAGACCATGTGGAATATATGTGCTTGTTTCAAACTGTAGTTCACTGCTTTTTAAAAAATTACTAATTCTTTTGAAACAGTCTCCAATACCCACTGCCAAATCTCTTGATTCTAGTGAAGGTGTGGGGAGCTATCTGTTTCCTTCTGCCCCGTTCCTGTGAGTGATGTTCATGCAGTCTGTAAAGCTTGTTTGAGCTAAACTTGACATGCTATTGTGAGATGTGCTGAGGTTGTAGGGAGGTGGGACTGGACTATGGCATTTAAAAGTGAAGTGTTGCTGCTATGTCTACAAAGTGAGAACCAAGGATCTGCCTCCTGCAGCAGGTGCGTGGGTGGGAGAGAGGTCCTATCACAGCACTGGAAGGTCTCTTGTGTTGTCTGGAATTTTCCTGACAGAAAGAGCTTGGGGTATACTCATTTTCTTCCCCCTTTACACAGGTAATGTTTTGGGAACGTGACATTGGCTCCTATTGAGGGAAAGGCTCAGGGGCCTCTGACCTCCTCAGGTCCTGCCTGAGCCTTTGGCTTCCTTACAGGTGCAATCCTGGGCCCCGAGCTTTCCTCCTGCAGGAGATGTCCTGCCTTACAGGGGATTTTCACTTAAATAGACTAAGTTCCTTTGACAAAAGGAAGTCTCTTCCCATTTTGAAGAGTCTGTAAAATCTGAAGTACCAGGACCTTATATCATGCTATACAAACATTCTTAAAAAGCCTTCTTTAAGTTTGCTTTGCAGAAATGTATCAAGGCTTAAAGAAAAAGGGAACATACTGAGGAGGCCTTTGTGGATTTAACAAACTTCACTATATTTCTCAGGCAGAAATGTGATTTTATGTTACAATACATTTGTGAAAACCCAATTTTGCTATTCAGCCTTGTGTTTATCCTAATAACTAGTTATTTCACTGGCTTCCTCAACAAAGAGAAATAAAAACCAGGAAGAAATTATCCAGTTGGTGGTAAAATCACAGTGTAGGCATACTTACAAGAGCAGAATTACTACAAGTCTTGTTCCTTTGATGAGGGAGTTTTGTAAATTAGCTCATTTTTGTATTCTTGCAACAGACGCATGCAGAGAGCTCTACCCTGCATCCTTCCTGCATTAATAAATAATCATTCTGCATGGTTTTGGCTCTAATCACTTGTGCAGACAAAGGCAACTTTAGTAGGAAGAATGTTCCTGTGGAAGGTGTTTGTGTAGCTGTGGCTGCAGGTGAGAGATCTGTGTGCTGTGCCAGGTGCTCTCTTGTCCTGACGCTGCTGGGGCTGGATCTGAGCTCCAGGGAGTTGGTGTTTCAGTGCATCTCTCACTTCACTGTTGCTCAAGTTTTCTTTGTGAGCAATGAATGTCAGTGAAAAGGGCAAAACCATCCCCCAGCAAATTACCCTACTTAAATCCAGTCTATGGCAGCACTATGATTCCTTATGTCTGGTGTATTTTTGCAAAAGTTTAAAGAAATAATATGTTAATTTGCTTTATTTTAGTGTAATGCAGTGTACAAGAAAAAGAGTGTATCAAACTCCTCACATCTAAAGTATCTGGCTAATAGGCTGTTAAAATGATTATTCCATCAAAATGTATGCCCAGTTAACAGTTCATGATTAGCATCCTATGTTTTATACTCAAATTTTATGCCCATATATATTTTTCAATGCTGTGTTATTGCTTATTTCAGCCTTGGAAATACTGCAAGTAGGATTAGCAGGCAGATAAATATTTTTTTCTAAGAAGCAACTGATTTTTGGCAATATGAAAAAGTCTTATCCTATTTCTTCATAATTCCAATGAAGGTGTACAATTGATAGCTGAATTTCTCCTATGAATATATTTCACTTCCATGCAGGCTGTTCCAAAAATACAGCTTCAGCTGTTTCAGAATACTTAAGAAATAAATTCCCTTCCCCAGTTTTGGATGATTTTTATAAAATTAGGTCACAGGAATTTTCAATTGAAAACAGTAGTTTGTCATATTATCTACAACACATGTCTAGCAAATTTATAAATCCAGGGCTCATTTGAGTAAAGTTCCAAATCATAATGAATGGTTTAGACAGCATTATCATCAATTTCCTACAGGTGCAGCTGTGGAAATCAGTGACTTCCATCAAAAGCCTCTGTCAAGTTTCACTGCACTGTCATTTTTTACATTCAGGTTTTGCTGAAATTTAAAAAAAAAAAGGACAATTCTGTAAATGTCTTTACATCCCTTCTACCTTTGGGTGGTGCTTTTGAGCAGTGCTGTGCAGTTGTTTCTGTTCAAAGAATTTAACAGCTCTCATATTTTTACACTTTATACTAACACTGTATTTCTCTCGTGGTATTATGGAGTTAAAATTGCACTGTGTGTTTTAACACACATTACAACAACCTCTTAAGGCAAAAAAGTAAATTCATGCAAATGAGTTATGGAAAGGGGAAACAATTGTGCTGCTTCATTCATTGCAGGGATAGTTATTGGGAACAGGCATTTTCCTCCTGTGGACTCTGTGCTTACTGTGTCTCATGCAAGTGTCCATTGATAGGTTATCTTTTGAAAACCAATTTTTATAAAAGGACACAGAAAAAATTTGCATGGTCTATATAGCTTGCTTTAAGTAATTTCATTTCTTTGACTTATATCTTTGAAATGTCATTGATACAGCTTGTTCCTGTTGCTTTGCTGGTATCTGAAAATTAGAATAAAGGAGAAACTTCATATTACTGAGTTAGTGGAACACTTCCTAGTTTATAGTACTTCATATGCCATAGGCTTTCTGCAGCCTTGCTATGAAACACTGCAATTAAAATCCACTCACATCCAATAAAAGCACAATGCTGATCCTTCTGAAGAATTCCCAGTGTAAAGAGCAGTGAAGTTGTACTAAGCTGACCCACTGTACCCTGTGGAGCCAGCAGCCTCTGCTGCCTTCAGGCATGCAAGGGAACAACCTGCCCCAGACCAACCTGCAGCCTGACAGCTCTGTCTCTGGCACCTGGGAGAACACTTGTTGCCAGAAAAATCTTTTTGTAAAGTTGTAGAAATGCAAATCCTGAGGAGTTCCTGCTTTTTCCCACTGGGTGGGAAGTTGGAGCTCTGTTAAATCTGAGGGATTGTCATTAGGCTGTGGAAATAAATCTTTATTTTGCTAATGCTTTCTGACATATTTGCTATTTTGTTTTTTCCAAGTGCTGGTGTAGTTTCTGTCTTCATGCAGTGCTTGTGTAACTTTTGGACAGGAATTAAAAAAGTTTTAGGCTGTGAACATTTAAATTTTGTTGCAGATGGGAGAGGTGTCAAACTTTTTTCTGTTTCAGGCTTCATTGAAAAGGCTATAAATTGTAAATTAGTGATTTTTTTTTAAACAAACCTTTTATGTATATAAAACTATAATAAAATAATTTTTATTAATTGGTGATGCCACCTTTGCAGTACTGCAGTAGGGTTCCTTTCTGTGCAAAGCTGAGGGCTGCCTGTCTGTGTCTCTACTTTTCACACTCTCCTGGAGAGAGCAGCCAGGCTCCTGTGATTTCACCTCAACTTTTTAACTGGGCCACGGTAAAATTCTTCTTAATTAAAGGAAAACCTTTAAAAAGTAAAACCCATTGAGTTTAGAGATGATAAACTTTTAGAATATTCAATTTCTGCTCCGTTTTTCTGCAGTTCTGCTGTGTTTTTCTGCAGTTAGGCAGTGATAGCAGCTTTACTCTAGGCTGCATGGAGAGCTGAGGCAGAGGCACCCAGAGCTGGGCACTGGTTACTCCATGCAGGGGTTTGCAGGTTGGGGCTCCTCTTTGCATCTCCAGTTCTGTAACATCAGGACTCTTCTGTAACACAACAGTTCTTTGTTTTGTGGCCTTGCTGAATTCAGTTTCATGTTAAATCATCTTGCCTGTTTGTCTTGTGTCATTCAGTAACAACCCTTTGAAATCTCTCTTAACTGCTTTGGTTTGCTTTGTAACCATGTTCAAGTTTAATCTGAAAATAATGTCTGAGTCCTTCATCCTCCCTAATGAGTTATGAGTCTTCTATGCCTTTTTTTTTTTATGGTCAAAATATAAAGCATCTGTGTGCTGTAATTCTCTTAATACTTAAATAAATGATGTTGAAGAATATTAAGAAGTTCATGGAAGAAAAATTTAGTGTCCATAAATCAATTAAACTAATGCATACAAAATAATCAGTAGTATATGGGGCCAGGTATTTCAAGCATTTATTTTTTTTTTCTTAGTATATGTTTGTAATTCAGTATATCTCCTTTTTCCTGTGCTGCATAGAGGTTTCTGTGCTAAACTGATGCTGTCTCAGTTAAGAGGTGATGAAGAGAGTTAATACTAACCATTAAAAAAAAAGGCATTAATGTAATTTCTGAAAAATAGTAAGCCAAAATAATGAATTTCTCAAAGTACATATTCAAAGCAGTTTATTTAATAGGTTCTTTTTTGGGTGGGGAAAAAGCTTCACTCCCTCTTTAACAGTGCAGCAGCACCCAGGTATGCTGGGATATTAGCAAAAGTGTTGACCATGCAGAATGTGAGGAGACAAATGTCTCCTCATTGTGTGAAGCATGAAGGCCATGATAGATGATTTCAAACAACAAAGCGCAGCCACTGAGACAAAATTAGTGTTGTTTTAATTACCAGTGTCTGTAATGTTATCTATCCATAACTGTCTTGAAATAGACTGTCAACAGAAAGAACAGAAAGAGACTTGAGTTAATACTTCTACATGTGTTTCTTAAGTTGCAACTGTGTGCCTTTATAAAAAGCATTTAAAGCTTTCTTGGAAGCTTTTACTTATAGCTTAAAAAATAAAAGTTCTGTACTTTAAGAAAAATGTCATTTTATCCTTCTAAGAAAAAAAGTAAGCAGTTCCTATTAAATGCTAGTTGGAAGTCAGGGTAAGGGGCAGAGAATGGAACTTGGCCTGACATTTTTCAAGCCAAGTTTACACTCAGTGAGCTGTGTTTTTTGTCAGTCACAAATAGCATTATGACACTAATAGTCAAGAAGATTCCTTTTTCCTGAAATATTCTTGAGTTGAGTTGGGGTGTTCTTCATATATTAGTAAGTGTATATATTGTGAAGATGAAGCATTTCTTACTTTCTGGGCTTGCAGGAGATGAAAGATAGGCCAGCTTTTGAAAATGGTCTACATGGCACCTGCTACAAATGAGCAGGGAAAGCAATCGAGCTAATAGATTACAGTAATTATCCAATCTTTGGCTAGTTTGTATTGGCAAACTATAAATACAGTACACATTAGAACAAGGTGCTTACAGAATGTACATGAAAGGTCAATGTAATTTGCAAGTCGCTAGTCATTAGAATATGCTAAAAACCATTGCTTCAGGGCTCAGATTTTAATGATGAATACATTGATTATTAAGTAGCAGAGGAAAAATGTAGCAGAGCTACTGTAGTGTAATGATAGGTCGCTTTATTTTGGGAAGGAAATCAACTAAGCTTCAGAATGCATGCATTGAGAAATATAATTGCAGTGAGGAAAATTCCTCAGAGGAGCTTGGCACATATTAAAAGCAAAAACTTGAGACATGTTTGTGATAAGATTACTAATAAATCTCTGGTAAGTCTTAGACTCCTGACAATAACACAGCAACAGAGCACTTCATCTTCTCCATGCTTTAGAATTTAAGATCGGTCACAAACAATCTAAATTACGACTGATCCTAGGCAGATGCAGTGCTGCGCTGTGTTGCTCATCATAAATCTCCTGTTCCTTATATGCAAATTAAACTCCATTTTAAAAGATAATTTTTCACATGGTGATCTCCTTTATTTGTGAAATACCAGTGATTTTTAATGTTAGGAGAGCCATCTCAGGAGTACAGTGTAACCATTGCTTAGGGAAAAGAGAAAAAGGAGGGAAGTTTGTTTGGAATAGTTTGGACATCAGTGCATGGGATATTTCAAATAACTTATTAAGTTAGACACAGCACTAATACTGTTTGTAGTTTAGCTGTGGCCTTGTTTTCTTCAACAGCTGCCTGAGCAACTTATCTTTGACTTTAAAATTCTGTCTTGTTTATATCAAATCTTCAAGGTTCTCTAACTCTTACAACAGTAGACCAGAACATAACCAAGCCATGTAGACAAAAATGTTTGTCTTCATCAGCAAACAGGAACTCCCTTCAGCTCTTCACTTAAACCAGCAAGATTATCTCCCTTCAGTATTTTGAAAAGAGCTGTGTGTGTATTGCTGGTTTTCTCTGTCCTATGCAGATGAAAAGTTATGGGAATGGGATATAGAGAATGTAGATTTAATTAATTGCTATCCAGGTGTTATGTATTAGGGGAGTGAGCTCTGAAATGAAAGAAATTTTGCATATGGGGGAAAGGATGTTAAAAACTTTAGGAATTTCCTTAGAAAAATTATTTCTAAGTTTTGATGAAAAGACTTTAAATGCTTCTGTGAATCATAACTTGTGTACTGTAAAGGGAAAGGTGTAACAGCAAAGTACAGTACATATCAGAACTGTTCTTTCACTTGGCATGCTTGATAAGCCTTAAAAATAACTCATGCTAAATTGACTTAAGCTATATGTTGTACCATCTGAGACATGAGGAGAGAAGGGATAGGATTGAGGAGCACTTAGCAGAACATTAATCAGATAGGCCACATTTTTTTTTAGTATAACTAATTCCTGCTCCTTTGACATCACCAGTCTGCATCACTTAAAATTCTGGTCTGGCTAACATACTTTGGTCTGTGAATAATAGTTGATGTTGGTGTCAACATGCTGAGTGTTCTGTATTTCTTAGGAATTGGAATAAATCCTGTCTCAGTCATGTTTTTAGAACTCAATGAGTGACAGCTGCAGGTTAGGAAACTTTTTAAAGCGTAAAAAAAGTGAAAGTATCATTGAAAACAAATAAACAAACCCCTACAGTTGAAATGAGTTAGAATTATTCTTAAGTAACCAATGTTGGGTCAGTAACCCAGTATAAGTCTTTATGTTTTCAGATTATCATATATCTGTGGATGTTTCTCACAGTGTGATGTCCTTGATCACTCTTCCAGTTTTTTCTTTTGAAACTTGTTGGCAAATCCCTACTTCTGAAACAGCAAACAGTGCTGTAAAAAGATTAGATTATGCATACTTAAGAGTGTTTTTGGAAGCAAATACAGGCAGTTGGCCTCCCTGAGTGATTTTGTTGTTGACTGTCTGGCTGAGGTGGGTATGTGATTACAGTCACAGTAAATTTCACATTCAAAAGCAAATGAGCACTGGTTTTAGTTCCCTTGTTCCTTATTTGCCCTATTGAAACAGATACTCCTGTACCTAGTGCTGTGCAGTACAATGATGTGAATTCATCAAAACATGCATTAAGGGCCAACACTACACAAGGGTAAGGATATAAATATATTTTACAATTCTTAGCTTCCTAGCATAAGAATAGTTCACGAGTGAATGTAAATTTACAGTAGGTGCTTATCAAATGTGAAAATGCTTGCAAATCAGAAACAAACTTTGGGACTATAAACATATTTCAATGATGGTTCATGCAAAGAATATGTTTGATAGTAAGAAATAATGTTCTCTTTTAGTTTGTACATGAAGCAGGTTGACACATTATTGTATATGGAGAATTATAACACTTCTGAGTCAGAGCACTGCACACAAGCTTTAATCCTTTAATCAGAATTCTTATTATTAAGGAACATGTAATGGCATAAAATGTTATTATTTATTTATAAAGAAAAGAGCATTTTCAGGCATAAAGGGATAATAAAGAGAAGGTGTAGTTAAATCAGTTCAATCTTCCATACAGAAGTGACATACGTACTATCAGTCTTCTATGTTTTTTTAAAATACTTAATAGTAATATGGAAACATGCTAATTTCTTGCATGAAAAAAAGTTATCTGACTTTTGAAAGTAAGTTTTGAATACCACTGTGGCCAAGTAGTTTTTAAAATACTCAATAAAAATATTGAAATATGTTAAAGAATTGCGTGAAAGAAACTTATCTGACTTCTGAAAGTAACTTCTGAATAGCACTGTGACTTGTACATGTGTCCCACGTACGTGTGAGCTGGAATATTTCAGTCCACTAGAGTAGAACCCTATAAAATCTTTTGGGTTTGACTGTAGGATGCACTTGTACAGACAGTAATTGGCCTGTTACAGAGATATTAATTAACATGTTAGAAATGTTTTCTTTATTAATGAGAAATTCACACATACTATTTAAATTAATTTGTATAGTTTAAAATTAATTTATTGTGGCCTTCGATGACCTCAAATCTACTAAGACAAAGCTGGAGTATTGTACTAACTGTTAAACCATTCATTAAACATTTTATGCAAATAGTGTTTGTTTATAAACAAATTAACTGCAAGGATTTTCAAAACAGGTGCTGTGTTGTGAATGCGTACTAAATGATGTGGTACTGAAAGAATTAATTAGACCTTCAGATGTAATTAGTTGCAATAATTTGCGTGATTAGCGGCTTGGTTAAGAAGTAAGACACACACATTGTAATGCATGGAAGAGTCACTGCAGTAGCTTTGTCTTTCATACGGTGAAGATGAGATTTCCTCATGTTTAGGAAATTTTTCAAAAAATTGCTGACATAGCTGGAGTTAATTGCCAAGTATCCTGTAGGGGGTAACGTGGTTTTTTTTCCCTTGGCTTGGTGCAATGCATATGCATTGGAAGCAATACCATTTGTTTGTACCTCAATGAATTTTTAAAGCAGTAGGCTGTTAACCCTAGATCTTCAAGTCTCCAGAGGAAGAGCTGATACTTAACATGTTCAGGGTTAAAAGATAGGCTGTGTAAGCCATATGAAACAGGTCCAGTGTTTCAAGATCAGGTCTAAATATTCATGTTATTTTTCCCCCCTTGCAACCGTAGTTCTGATTTTTCTTCTCGTGTATCCAACAATGCAGTCAGCCATTGGAAGTGCTTGGAGAATGCCTTGGAAACTGGCAGTAGTCAAAAGCAATTAAAAAGAAAGTCATGATTACTGATAGTTAATTTATGATGATCACATTCCTAGTTATAATAAATGTACAGTACCTTTGTGACTTGCAAGAAAGCTTTTTCCTCTTGATAATGGTTCCATGCCCAGTGACAATGTTAGAGAGGGGGGTTGAAATGAATTAATATGGGGACTTGATCTTTGTTTTACCTGCTTAAAAAAGGTGGATTGACAGTGAACCACAATAGATTCACTTCAGTGGTCACTGGTGGAAGTTACAGTTGCTTTGCTATTTGAAAAAAAAGGTGGCAGATTTTGTACCTTGAGGCATCAAGAACGCACAAATATTAAAGTAATACATACTTGGACAGAATTTATTCTCTGTCAGAACCCTCTTAATAGTTAGAAACATGCTTGGGGGCCTGCATGTGTATTCTGGAAGAACAGGTATGTTCTCTGGGAACCACACTGTAAGAAAAAGCAAAGCTTTCTAGAAAAATGAAAGAGTGCATAAGAAAAAGAAAAAAAGGAAGTTTATTAAATAAGTTATAAAGTAAATAAGTGAAATTAGCAGTGTAGAAAATGTGAGGTGGTGAGAGGCTTCTCAGAATAACAGCCTTGCCTGTAGTTAGTGTTAGAAGCATTCCATAGAGGTGATGTGGAATGATCCAAGGAATTTGAATTTAAGTTTTTTTAATACAGGATTTTATTTGATCAGATTAAGCAATGGCAGTTTGTGAGATGAGATGTGGGGGAACTGTGTTTCATCTCAGATGGAAGTGGTCTCATTGCACCTTGTTTGCTTTATGAATTAATGTAATGATCCTGAGGTGTGAGGCAGAGCAGACCTTGTTTGGAAGCTATGCATTGCTGCAGTTACCAAATTGTTTATGTTCTTTTAAGTTCTTGCCATATGATTTCCAAGAGTTTTTCTGTAGCTGCAAATCTGACATAAGCAGCAAGACCCAGCAGGAGATCTCTGGTTAAATGATGACCCCAATGATGCTGTATTTGGATTAGTGACTGCAAAGTATTGGTGGTCACATATCTAAGAGAGAGTAAAACCTGAGCTTTTTATTGTAAACTCAGTGAGGAGCACAGTTTATCTCAGCACTGATGCAGACCATAAGTGCAGTACTTCTTGCTACTTCTTTTCTCCAACAAAATAGCTGTTTACACTTTTAATGTACACTCTTAACTGTTTTTCTTTTAAAAGCACGGAAGGGAAATTGAATCAAATAAATATTAAAAATGACAAAAGAAGAACAAAAAGCATCATTAACTGCTGCACAGCTGCTGTGTGTCTGCTGTCACGGGGATTACCCTTAATTACTATGGATGAAGTTTGCTATCATTGGTTCTTTGGATGCCTCACAATTGGTTTATTTTTAAAGGAGTTCTTTCTATGTATGTTTTAATAGAATATGCAGCTGTTAAAGTTTCAAGGAAAGAAATCAGTGTCTTAGACTTGAAGAGCCTGAAAAGCATTTGACAGAGCTAACATAGGGATCCACTCGAATGAATTTATTTTTTTTCCTTTCTGTAGTCTGTTTAATTCAGTTCTTTTAAGTGTGATGTTTGCAAAGTAGTCTTTAAAATGGGCTCTACTCTGTTGTGTTTGAATTTGAACAAATTTAACATTTGTATGTCATCAGTAGCTGCAATGCATAGCTCAAGGCAACGAGGGATAGGAAGTCAAAGAACATGGGAAATTAGATTAAAATGAATAAGCAATAGAAGGTCTTTAGGGTGGACATAGCTTACTCGTTGATTTATTTGTATTGTTTCTTGAGGCAAAAGAAGCTAATTCCATGGGATGTTTAGAAAATAGTTTTTAAGTATGAAAATAAAAAGGTGTTTAGGTCAATAAAATCAGGTTTTAGACAGTAAAATCTGGAGACTTCCCTACTTCTGCATCTAAATCCTAGTCCTACTTTGTAAAGGGGGCGGAATGCTGAGCAGGTGAATGTTCTCTGTGAGAACCTTTCTCCAAAGAATTTTCCCTGTACCTGTTATGATTTGGGCTCAGTTGTATATTTAAAATGTTTTGCATCATTTTACTCACTAGGGCGTGGATTTCTTGGTGGATAATTGCATAGTTTGCAAGACCCCCCCCTAGTTTTGCATTTTGAGGCTTGACTTTCCCTTTTGTCTCAGTGTTCTGAACAGTCCCCATAGCATCTTTTATACTTTTGAGTCTCGTTGATGGATTGATACAGATGCCTTTTCCGTGTTTCAAAAACTTTCTTGTCAACATTTTCTTTCCTTGGTATATCAGAGCTGGAAATCTGAAGTGCTTTGCCTGCTATTTTAATGAAGAAGTGCAGTTTTTGCAAGAGAATTTTAAATGAAAATTCATTTCAAGTGAAAATCTGAGGCAGAGCACCCATATTGCTGGGACTAATGAAAATCCAGTCCATATCTTAGTCAAATGAAAGATTCCTTAGTCATTTGCCTCCCGTAACTATTTTTGAATTAAAAAAAGAACAGTTAGCTGGTTTGTAACACCTTAATGAAATGGCTATTTTTTTTTCCCAAAAGGAAATGAATAAGCAAACAACTGGAAGCATTTGAATGTTTATCAGTGGATATTTATTTCTGATATGGATATTATTTCTTAGTCTCTTGTTGTATTCTAAAAATTAAGGACATGGAGAATGCAGGTGCTTAATGGACCTGGAAAATGTTTTTATAGATTCAGCTCTCCCAGACCTCCATCCCAACCCCATGAAATGAGGAGGCCTAAGAATCCTAATGGATGTGGTTGTTTGCCAAAGTTATTTGGGGAAATTTGACAATTCTACTGTTTGTGAAGGAGCCAAAGTTATAATGCTGCCCAGATGAGCCCTTCCCACTTCCATTTAGTATTTAATGCCAAATAAAGATAGCTTAAAATGAAGAAAAGTTGATGCTAAACAAATAAAATTATTTTTAAAATATCCCCTCAAAACCGTACGTGATATCTAATGCCAAAAATCTACAAATGAGCTGCTGAACTTCTTACAGGAAGGATGATGATGAGTCTAGGATTTTACACTTCAAAGACAAGTTCAGCCTTGGAGTTGGGAAATGGCTTCCTTATGTTGGTCTTCTGGTTTTCTATTTGTGCAGCAGAAAGGACTTCTTCCACTGAAGGCTTCTCTTCCATCATGGTGAATATTGCACCATTCCCTGATCAGCCTCACTGATTTTGGGAAAGGCAAAGAAAAGTTATTCCAAGGAGATGTGTGAAATATCCATTTATAAAGGGAGGAAGCTGAGCCAGAAATCTGAACTGACTGGAGTAGTTTCTTGCATTCAGGTTGAGAAGGTTGTACCACTGTCCTGCATATAGCAGGTAGAACTTTCCTGTAGCCCAAACTGCTTTGCATTCAGGTTCTGGTTCAAAATGGGACAACTTCATAATCTGAAATGTATGTATGAGATTTTCTGTGGATGTTTCTTCTGAATTTTTTTATTTTTTATTTCTGAAGATCTAGGAGGACCCTACATGCCCAAATTCTCACATTATAGGCTGTCTAGATATTTTTTCATTTATCTTTTTCTGATTCTGTCATGAAATCTGGAATTCAGGTTTCAGAAGCTTAATTCCTAAGTCCAGACTTTTCCTGCTGATTGCTAAAATAGACAATGAACATGTGCAGCAGTTCTCCATTACCAAGGAAATAATCTTTTGAAACTTAAGGTTTTTTTCCCTTAAATCAAGTTGGTAACAATGAAGTACTTTGAAAATCCACAATTTTCCAGATATGCTTTTGTTTGGCTGAACTCCTTTATAAGTGATCACTCTAAGAGCAGCCCTCATAACCTGGTCTTCTTTTTATATCTCCAAATTGTTGCCATGAAAAGAGAAAATGGCTAAAACCAGGATCTCCAGTATGGTTTATATTCTGTGTTTGTTCATTTTTTGGTTGTGTCAGAAATACCAGTAACACACTCAGAGGGAACTTCAATATTTCACTGGTAGACATGAATGTAAAACCATCAGACCAAAGCAGCTTTTACCTCTCCTATTCAGATATTAATGCATAGAAAGTGATGGCCTTTGTCTGTTAGGCAGTTTGTAAGGGAAGTGAGATGATTCATAAGCTACTTTTATGAGTTACAGTCCTCAAATTTTTAATTCTGGTTACAGCTAAATTATTTTGCAGTGAATTTTTCCATTTAAAATATTTAGCCCTGAGATGAAACTACTGCACAAATCACTTAGTGACACTGCTGTTCTTCACACACCTGCTCATGTGACAATTGTTGAAATCCCTGTCTTGTTCCTATGGATTGTCATTTTATTGCACATTTCTCACTTTATTGGTATTTTCCATAAGTGTAGGATTTTATGCTCAGAAACCATCTGTAAACAACCCTGTAATTTTTAAACATACAGGGAAAGCTGCAGTCATATTTTTTTTAGTGCTCCTAAATTCCTGCCTCTACATGGAGAACTTCAGCCTATCCTTCCTTTCTTTTTCTCAATGCCCTGGACTGCTGAAAGCAGCAACTGCACCAAGAGTAAATGTCAGACAGCAAACTACTAGCAGGTCATTGGGATTTTAAATTTTATTTTGCTTTTAGTGAGATTCAGAATTGAAAATCCTCAAGTGTAGTGGCTGCTCAGTGTGTATTGTCCCCATTTGCTGTACGGCTGAAGTATCAAGAAGTTTTAGGGAAAGATGGTTGGATTAATCGAGGTGTAATCACCAGCTGAGCAAGCTTCTTGTGTGTAGGAATGGCAGGTTTTAGTTGGTCTGAATAAGGTTAAGTTTTAGATGGATTCTGGGAAATTCAAGTCTTGACATCCCAATGAAGGCAAAGCTTCCCTGCCAGCTGGAGCCTGGGCAAGGAAGCCAAGGATCACTTTGTGCCTTTGTCCATTTTATCCTTTCCTCAAATACCTGCAACAAATTGAAACACTGCAGCTTTTTGCAGTAGCTGGGGTTTTGTAGCCATTGAAGAGGTCATTTCACACAAGGCACACTTCTATTTTTCAGTTTAGAAATACAGAAGATGGGAAAAACTGAGGTCAGCTCATCTTTATTTATATGGGTGGAACTCCCAGCTAACCAGGAATGATGGAAAAATTGAGGTATATCAAGTTTTTACTCAGGAATACTGCTAGACTAGACAATGCTATTTACTCAGGAAAAGTTTTTACTCAGGAATACTGCTATGACTAGAGCAGTGCATATAATTGACTTCCTGTTCTTGGCTGAATAAAGACCCAGAAATATATTTTGAGTGTTTTACAGCAATTTTTAACCACAAATGTGAAATTGCTTAGTTTGCTTTCATTCTTTTGCTTAAACATCCTAAATGGAAGCAATTTCACAATTTCAGTTTAAATTAAACTGCACTTCTTTTTTGATCAAAAACCACGCCCCTTCACCCCTAGGCAAAGCAAAACAGTTTGTAAAGTACCTGTCCTTTATTCCTAATGCTTTCCATCAAATGTGGCTTGTAAATATCAAGTGGAGATGTCTTTTTTAGTGACTGAACTGAACCCAGGGGTGCCTGTAAGCTGCTGGTTCATGTTTCATGTGCACTGTGACTCTGCAGAAGTTTTCCAGAGTTCAGAGGTTTTGTGTTTTAAATTAATCTGTGACAAATAAGACCACGTAAATGCAAACCTGTCTGTAGTAAACGATAAACCCAATATAAAACAGTGGATAAAATGAATTCTTAAGCAAAGGAATAAAGAGAGAGGAGTATCATATTCTTCAGGGGAAATTTGGGAGGCAAAATAGAAGCACTCTAATTGGAATTCAGCCAATCTGCAGCTGACTAGTGTTTATTGTGAAAAATACATTGTCAACATCTGAATATTTATGATAGCAATACTAATGATTAAAAGAACCATAGAAATATTTAATGAGCCCAAGTCAGTGCAACCAGTTTGTCCCACTGCAAGGTTGGCACTGTCAGCTGCAGCAACAGCATTGTCTGTTAACATTCTGGGCTGCTGGTTCAATGCAAACAAGGAAAAAACAATCTCTGGATATTGAGAAAATAGTGTTGGTGCAAAAAGATGTTTTACATTGTATAGAGGTCCTGCCCAGTTCTCACAGAGTAGGAAAACCAAGACTGAAGTGTTAGAGCTCAAGAGTTTTTCTTAATTGACATGGATGTTTCTGATTTGAATTTTGAGTTAATTTGCTACATCAAAGTGTATTTGTAAAAATTATTGCTAGACAGAATAATTCCAGGCTTTTTCTATGTGTACCACATCAGACTTCCATTTCATTCTTGTTTCATTCTTGCTTATTGTCATAAATGAAATACTATATTTTAAAAAATGAACATAAATTCAGGTTTGGCCATTGACTTTGGTGAGATTACCTGAGATTTCCATGGAGAGAACTGTGCCTGATATATTCATCACATCCTATTTCTCTGTTTAGGTTTTTTATAGTGAAGCCACTCTCAAAGTACTGGGTACCTTTCTTCTCATAGTATTGTGCTCAGAATTAAAGTGTGTGTTCCCCTGACAGACATTTTACATGCAAAGAGTTTTGTATTGCTATAAATACTTTGTATCTTAGAAATGCAGTGTTTGCTATGATGGAGATCACAATTTTTGTGAGATGAATTTGCTGCAGATGATAGAGAAATTATAGGCTACAATATGTGATCAAACAGCAATATGGAAAGCTTAAATAGAATGCGCCCTAAGGACAAAGGCTGGCTAAGACTATGGGGGATAGAATAAATGGGAGTTTTAGCAAAGCTATCTCTGATTCCAACAGATAAATTATGCTCTGCCTTTTTTGTATCTCTTTGGGACTGTACTACATAAATTATGACCAAGTATAATTTAGGCTTTCAGCCTATATTTCTGAACATCCATCTTGTACATTTTAAGTACAAAATTACCATTTTGCAGAAATATGAAATTGAGACAAATTTTTTTCATCTGTGCATTTAACTTCTGCATACTTGATAGCAGCCAAAGGGTTGGAGAGGACCTGATTACTATCCAGAGGCTGATGTTGGCCAGCTGATTGCATAACTGTGTTAAGATCTACATAAACATGAAGTTTGGGGGACAGAAAAGTGTAGAATCCGTTATTATTTCAGAACAGATTTTTACTGGAGCTTTAAGTAATAAGTAACATGCTTTTCTGAATAGAAAGTAATTCTTTGTAAATCCACATTCTTTACTTGTTATCAATTACATTTAAAAAGCAGTATATAAAATTTCCTTTTGAAGTACAGTTGCAGTTGTGTGACCTGAGCTTTGGCATACCAGGAGACCACGGAGTGCAGACCTTCAGGGCATTTCTGAGGTCACAGTTTGCATGGGAAGGTCAATGTGTGTGTAGGAAAAAAGCAGTCAATCCTAAGACCCGTATTTTCTATCCCTCATTCCAGCACCACGTTCTGTAGCTTGAATTTCTGTATAAAATCAGCTGGGAGTTGAAGAGTTCATTTGCAGTATGCAATGTTGTAACACTAACTGGAACTTGGAAACTAGGAATAACTACACGGTGCATCCTGGTGAGGGTGAGGGTGTGTCTTGTACAGGGATAGGATATAGAAAAAAGAAGAAACTCCTCTTTTAAAGCAGGTCAACTTGCCAGAAATGTAGATGTTTGACAGTGAAGCACAATTGAAAACTGACCCAAGTTAACTTTAAACAACATGCTAATAGCTTGCAATGAAGTCTTTTAATCCACGGAAATAGAGGACAGTCACTTTAGATCTGATGTAACTTTTTTCTGTATTTATTAAAAGAAATATCCATCAAGTTTGCACAGTCATGCACACAAAGACTACATTTGCACTTTGCAAAGGTTTTAAACCATAAAACTTGCTAGGTATATGTAGCAAGGTGATTTTATTTGGTTGGGTAGCAAGGTGATTTTGTTTGATTTTATTTATTTTGCAAATATCTGATGATCATAGCTTTGGGAATTCAACATTAGCTTTCATGGGGTGGGAAAAATGAGTAGAGAAAATGTCTGTTGTAGAAGTGAAATGAGTAATAGTGCTGTAGAAGAAAAATCCCCCCCTAAAACACAATAGGCCAGTTTTTCCTCAGTTACAGATTTCCTATCCATTAACTTGCTGCTGGTCATATGTACAGTGTTGGGCCATTGCAATGTTTACCTTTTTCTTTAATTGATATTCCATTTAAATCCACTGGCATTCACTGGACTGCTGCCTTTCCCTGCTTTCTTCAGTAAGTAGAGGCAAAACTGAAACTCAAGCAGTAATGCTAATTGCTAATAAAGATTTTAATGGCAATCACTTTAACTGATGGTAGAGATTAGTCTACTATCACAGACACCATCAGAGGCAGCACCAATAGCTCATCACCTCACGTTCTGTAAGGAAAAAAGTGTGTCTGTTATCTGTGTGAAATGCTGGAATGTTGAAGTTTGAATAGTGTCAGAATGTTGTGGATTCAATCACAATTTTCACCTATTTTTCATTAGAAAAAAGTAAATTGAATAGGGGAATAAAGGAAAGTAAAATTTCAATAGTGCTTCCTCCATTGCTTAACCTTTTTCACCACCTTCTAAAGTAAAAATGGAACATAAAAATGGAGTTGTTTCCCTGGTTCCTTCATTGAAATTTAAAAAAATAAAATCTTCATTTTTTTTTTTCACTGAAAAGTGAATGAAATTGGAAAAGGAAATTGTTTCACTCTAGGATCACTGTCACCTTGCTGTTGCATGATTTTATTTTATGGGACAGGACTGAACGTTTTTCTCTGAACTGTGCATTGCATCTTTAGTAGTTACATTTACTTTGGTTGCTCTGTCTCCTGAAGTTCTTTTGGTCAAAGACCCAATTGCTTAAGGATATTACTGTTGGCATTGCACTATAATCTTAGTTTTTCAGGAGGTAATCTCATCTCTTCCTTCACTAGTTAGGATTCTTCCCAAAATAATGTAACATCTACAGACCTTGTCATTGATTTTTGCAAATTATGGCTGGGAAGATGATCTTGTGTCAGAGGTCAGACTGTTCCAATGTGTGGTAAAAGAGGATGAAATGAATTCTGTTAAATATTACCGGCTCCTCTTGTCATTAATTATACTGTGTATTTTAATTTTTTGGTCATGAGCATTTGAAACCAACATCTGAATGCAGGAGGAGGTCTGAGTTAGCTGCAATAGGGTTAAATTCTATTTGAGTTTTTACAGAGTGATTTCATGTCCAGAGAGCCTTCAAATCAGGATGTGTAACATTTATCTGCCTAAAATTAAAAGGAAATGAAAGAGATTTATTAGGGCTTGTTTCTTGAAGATGGTTCTCCATTTTTGGATTGGTTGAATGATTGAGGATAAAAGGCTTTCATAACGATGCTGCAGTGTACAAATGAGCTCTCACCACAAGTGCTGTCCTAAATGCTGCTGACTTAAGGATAAACGTACTAAGAAGGGAGGATGGCCTCTCTGCAGTTAAAGTTGTAACCAGAATCCTCTTCTGCAATTCAAATTTAACTGGTGTATTTAAGGCTGGGGTCATTGTCTGTATGTGAAATATGATGTGTTTGGACTGAAGTTTAAGGAAGGAAATTTTAAAAATGGTCAAGTGAATTTTGAGGTACCAAAATAAAACTGGTGATGTGGGCAGAAATGCTGCAGTTTTTGGACTGACGGCATCCAGAAAGGACAGAGTCGTTTTTAGAGAATGTGGGGGAAAAACCAACCAGTATAAGTGAAGCAAGGGAGAAGTATGTGCATCTTTACCTTGAAAACCTTGTTTTCTTCTGACATTTTAGACATTCTGATGGGTTATAAATCCTTTCTTAAGATGTGAAGGAGAAATTCAGCATTCAAAAAATCAGTAATACAAAAGTATATTGGGAACCTGAACATCATAAATTTCACTCTCCTCACATAAATATGGATTATTTTTCTGCAAGTAACAAGAAAAATATGTGCTTCATAATATCACTATTCCAGCCTAAAAAGAACTTCAATTTTGGCTTTGGCTGTTGTTCTTTAAGGGCTTCTTGATAAAAAAGACACACTGTAAGATATATTGATATCAGTTTCCTAGGCAAGAGCTCAAATTTTCATGTAATTTTATCAGAATGATCACATAGTGATAGTAGGGATAGTTCTGTAATTTCTCCTGAACCATAGATAAGTGTTTCTTGACATAAAACCCCTTTTCCCAAATTCTACTTTTCTCGGCCAAATAAGCTGTTTAACTGCAATCTGAAATTTTCAAACACTAAGATGAAGGTACCAAAAGTGATGGCAAAATGAAATAGATTTGACTGTGTACCATATGGCAAAAACACCTCCCATTAGAGTTTGCTGCTCCAGCCCTGGTTGGGTCTGGTGAGGGTTGGAAGTGGTGCTGCTGTGGGATCCTGGTGCAGATCAGGTTTGGGGGCAGGCAGAGCTCTGAGCAGCACATGGTCTTGCTGGTGCATGACCTATAAAGGGCTGCTGCACATGGTGTGTAAATTGGAAAATCCAGGTGCCAGCTGATTTCAAGAGCTGGGAAGAATGCAACAGTGGGTTAAGGGTTCTGTCTCAATTGCTTTGTTACATGGAATTAGGGCCAGTGTGTGATGATGCTTGTCGTAAATTCCTTGGCTTTACTGACCTTTAAATTTTTTTTTCTAATAATTTTATAATGTATTGTGGCTAATATTGAGAATATATTCTAAGATACATACACAGAGAGATGTTAAAGCAATCTTTTTTTTTTCCTTTTGAATTTTCAGTGAATTCATGAATGTGTGGGCTATTTGCATTAATTGGCATTGTTCCAGGTTCGATGGCTAGTATTTATGTGTGGCTTTTTTGTGATTTTTTTTTTTTGGTATTCACAATTCAGTAATTAATTTGTGTGATTTGTTATTTTCCCAGTTTGCTTTCTGACTGAATGTTACAGCATTTATTAATATGTGTACCCCTGAATGTCTTCCTGAGGGTTGGTCCTTTCTCAGTGTAGGCATTATCAGGAAGATGTATATGGAAAAAAAATGAAAAATGTCTAAAGAATATTATGAATTCTTGAAACATTCAGGTCTAATTTTCTTCCAAAACATTCTAATTTTCTCCTAGTGACTAATTTAAATATATGATTATGATTCTAGCAGTTACCTCCATGTAAGTGCAGATGCAAAGATTCAAAGTCAAAGCATGAAAAAGAATAGTTAAGTTGTATCCTGAATGCCGATGTGACCTTTACTTGATGGGTAAAATGGTGACATCTTCATGGCTGAACACGATTTTTAAAAATAGAATTATAAACTTAAACTCTAATAGTATTTAAGTGCTTAAATTACTTTAAAAAGGTAAACTGGACTTATTATTTCTTGATTTTTATTAATAACAAAGTATAATGTCAGTCTGGTAATATAGGTCATGGTACCTCTGATAATTTCTGTGTAGCTGGGCCTGATCTATAGATGCAGTCTACACCTCTGAGTTTGTGTTTGGGGATGAAACTCGTGTATAACAGCACTGTTTTGTTTCAAAAGATAGTAATCAAAAGGATTTTATTCTTGTAAATATCATGCAGCATAATTCTCAAATCCTTTTTTGTTTCTGCAACACTGTCTTCAGTTATGTCTTTTCCTCCCATTGTTCTATCATTATTGTTACTGTCATATGGATGTCACTTAATGATCTGTGCTGTGTGATATGGCATGGCAATAACACATACTGTGTTCAGCAGGGTTTTCCTGTGGGATTTACAGTGTTTGGCAAAAACTAGGCGTATTACACAATGAAAGATCAAAACTTTTACTGTTAAAAAGGTGGATTACTTATTGAAAAAGACTTAATGTGAAAATGCTGGAAAAAACCCAAGCCAGTGTGTCATGAGAGGCACCCACCTGGGATTTCTGAAGGAGAAGGGCTTTGTAAGGGGCACAAATGAGGAGCTCCTGCTCATGAGCATTGTTAACACCCGAGTGCTGCTCCACTGAGGAACAGGAGCTTTGGGGGTATCGGGTCCAAACTATGGTTTGTGTGATGCTGGGGCTGCTTTTTTATCCCTGGAAGAGATCAGAGAGCCCCATGTGTTACATTGCTTATTCATTGGGCTAGTAATTTATTGATCTTAAAATGATGAGCTTGATCTGGTCATCAGATGGATGATTTGCACGTGTATAGATAGATGAGTAGAGAACTTCCTGCCTAAATAGTCTAGCTCTGCAGAGAAGTTGCCATTGCCAGTGAAGCAACTTCACAAGTATGTTCATGCTCTTTACTGAACTTTGCTTTTGCCTGGTTTCTTCTAGTGCAGCAGGGGAAAGTTTGCCCAGAAAACACTGATAGCAAGTGCCAAATCAGAATTTAAAAACTAATTTAAAATGTGACTCTTCTGAAAATGCTTGGGAGCACAGTTTGATCTGATGAGAATCTCAACAATTTACTCATCTGTGTACGCTTTAAGTAAAGCTCAAAACTTAAGTAGCTGTAATAGTGTATTGTGTGCCATAAAATTTCTGTAGGCCTATTAAGTGGCAGCACTAAAAAATGCAAGAACTAAAATGAGGGAACTCAAATTGGAGCCTAATAAAATATCACCCCGTGTTTGTTCCTTGTGTAGAACAATGACCTCTCATAAGCCATTGCTTTCTTACTTTTCTAAGGGTTACTCTGTTGCCTTGATTCCTTCCCTGATTATCTTGAAGCCTGTCAAGTTGGAAAGCTCTCCCCTCCCTTGCTCTTTCTTCCTAATAGACATGAAACAGTCCAGTCAATAATATTTTACTTGTCTTCCCACTGCGTGTCTCTTCCTCTGATCAGTTTAGGCGGGTTTGACTGCAAAGAGTCAGAAGGGAGGTTAAGATCTGAAAGTTCAGCCAAATGTTATCAGCCACAGAGATGTTGCTAAGGGAAAGGCCTTACAGCCCCTAAGACCGGAGCCAATAATAGCTGCACATAACTGATAACATCAACAGCTGTCAAAGATCCAGGCATTTGTGGTTCCTCTGTAAACTCAAACACCTGTATTCAGTCAAGCTTTGATTGTTATCCCCTCTTTTCCTGTCATTTTGATTCGTTCCTTGAAGGTGCTGCCAGGATATTCTAAGCTGCTAGTTGATTTATAAAGTGAAAGAGCCCTTCCAAAGTTTGGCACAGTTTGAAAAATCGACTGAGGCTCTCATTCATAGGGTGACAAGTTACTTTGACATTGATATTGACAGCATTCTTTTAATTAAGTTTTAGAGGACGTAAGGCTGGGTTCAGATCCTTGAAAGCACGGGTTAAAAGTAGGATAACAGCTTCAGCATGTGTCACTTAGGAGAACATTATGTACTTTAAGACGGTTTCTTTTGTGATGAATTAGATCAAAGTGACTAATAAACATTCTCCATGAAAGCTCTTCAGAACACAGTATATACATGTTTGAGATATTTAAAAGATAGAGTTTCAAGGACCAGGCTGTAAACGAACCTAAAATAACTTAAATGGACAGCTGATACTGCTGTCTCACTATTATAAATTAATATGCAGCACAGAAAAAAAGGAGAATTTTTATGTTTAAATGGAAGGTCATGGCAAATGATGCAAGGGTGTTTCTCCTTTACTGATGCAGAAATGTGTATACTACAAACTGACAGAATGTGCAGTTTTGAATAGCTGGACTAAAATGGTGGGATCAGATATACAAATTATAATTTTTTGAATTAATTCAAACTCCTGCAGTTCTATTGGCTTTCTCTGGCTTGTGCCTTGTAGTAAACTAAGGAGTGTGGCTACAACCAAGTGCAATGGAGTTTGGTGTTTTGGTTGTGCTCCCAAACTCTTTTTTGTTTGTTTGTTTTGGGTTTTTTTTTGT
>JAYDZK010000028.1:5280098-5291866 GCA_034509185.1 Euphonia xanthogaster
CTCCCAAACTCTTTTTTGTTTGTTTGTTTTGGGTTTTTTTTTGTCAATTCTTAAATAGTAAAAATTTCCTTCTTACTCATCTTCATTATTTTTGACTTTATCACAAAGAAGTGATGGAGACTGAGAAAAACATAATTTAAAAATAAATAATTGTACTTCTGTACTTCAATACCTGTATTGAATTTTCCAGGAAAAACATTTCCAATTAGTACTAGGTGCCTTCAGAATTGAAATGTTTCCTTTTAAAAGAGATTGTGGTGATGAAAATTATACAAATGTTACCAAAACCAAAATCATGGGAAAGGTTGCATGGGCTGTTTTTGCATCATTAATGTGACTGGTTTTTGTCTGCAGTTTTAGAGGATCAATCTTTTGCAAACTGAGTTCAGAACATTAAATGAACTTGTGGGGGGGGGCTCAGCACAGAGCTGAGAAACTTCTCTCAGTTAACAATCATAATTGAAATCATGCAGCTGCAAATTGCAAACTGATTTTTGTCAGTTATTTTTAAAGAGAACAACAAAGAAACTATGAGAGAGCAAGCTAATTCTTAGTCAAAAAGCTCTTTTTCTGAGATTGGTTCTTGTCCCTTAATTGGTGCCTCTTTACCTCTGGAGTTGCAGGAATGCAGAGGAAAACATGGGCTGGAATGTTGGGAACTTCAAAGTCAGTGAGACTATGACTGGTTTAGAACTGAAGCTCTGCCTTTTGTTCTGGTTGGAAAATATCATTTAGCAGCTAATAATCTCTTACATTCTGAAATTTAGCAGTGTGCAAGGCCAGCCTTATGGTGAATGGATCCCTGATGCTCCTGAAGGATTCTACTGTAGGGTGAATAGAAAAGCTTTGATTTTTTTGTGTGTGAAATCATGAAGAAATGTGGACTGGGCAATGGAAAGAAAAGGATAAAAATTCTAGAGCTTTTAGTAAATCATATCTTGATACTTAGCACCACTCTAGCCTGGGAAGCCAAACTCAGAATGATTTAGTGGTGGTGGCAGACTCACCTTTCACCTTTCTGTGGTGTTGGGCAGTCCTGCTCCTGCAGAATTGCTGCACAGCTCTTTCCTTCTTCTGCTGTTTCCTTTCCAATGAGTTCCCCTTGCTCCAGAGGGACAGTTTAGAGGCAAGCCCAGCTCGCTGATGCAATTTCTGACTGCAGCAAGAAGTTGCAGTCCTGGAGGGTCATGTGATTTTTTTTTTGTTAGTTTCTTTTATTTTTCCCCCTGTACATTTCCCTTATCATGAAAATACAGTACATTATGCTTCCTGCAAGAAAGAGACTGGGGGAAAAGTGGAAAACATTTCTGCAACTCATACTTTAAAAAATACATTTTAGGAGAAAATATGTCAGGAAGTTTAAAGATACATGCAAAACTGTACTATTTTGTAACATGGATGCAATAAAAAGTAAAGGATAATTCCAGTGTAGTTTAGCAGATGTATCCCACCTGTTTACATTTATCTTTATGGAAAGATAAGGCCAGAGCTGGGAGCTTGCACACTGTCACTGGCTCCTGTTGTACTGCAGCTGCCTGTCAGCTTACCATCCATATGGAAAGTACCCATCAAGGTAAATTTAGAAATATTATCTCAACTCCTTATTTGTACTGTTGTTGGTGTTGTTTTTTTAATCCATAGTTAAAGGTGTTGAGTGGGATCTGAAACATATTCCCTGATTTTCTTGAAATAGCTGCCTTTGTTTCTATTTGTCAGAGAACAACAATACAGAAAAAAATCTAAAATTGTGGATCAAAGTGGTCTATAATTATTATATATTATAATTACTGTAATTTTATTGGATTTGGGTGCAGCAACAGCTCAGGCAGTGCTTTATGAGTGTGAACTCTGACTTTTGGGATGCTTTTTGATTTTTTGAGCTGGCCACATTCCCTAGGAGTTGGGGTCTTTGATATGGGAAAGACACCAGAAATATTACTGCACTAATATATCCTTCAACCTTTGCAGCATGGGGATGTGTTCATAATACTTTTGTCATCCTTTCCATAGAGGAATTAGTGTGAGATCCCAGTAGCATAGAATATTGTCCTCAATTAAAGCCTCTATTTCCTGGGGAATGTGCAGATTATATCCAAACATACTGAAACCATCAACTGTGAGTCTAATTTTCTGAAATTGTGCTTAGATTCCTAGATGCTTCTGTTGCAAAAAATGTGAAGAGTTTTCCAGGGTGCCTTTCCCCCTTATATTTTTTTAAAGTTTACTTCTATCTTAATTTTGATATGTGCTGGAACACTTTGGAGTGACTAAGTGACCGTATGAAGGACAAGAGGGCAAATTTGATATGCAGTTGAAATAATGGGAAAAAAAATAGAATCAAGATGAGTCAAACTAGGGAATATGAATGAGGGTAGAGCAATACCCTGGGTTTTTCAGTTTCTTGATAATACATTAGCTTTGTCTATCTGTAGTCTGTTGTGAGGGGTAGGCTATATGGCTTTTAAAGTATTGATTGTGTCTTTAAAGTACTTTGTGAAATATGGACGTACTGAAATGATGCAAAAGAATTCCAAATATTATATTTTCCTGTTTTATTTCACGTGAGTATTCTAATTATCCTCTTGCCTACTGCAGAAATGGTCAAAACCCAGTTTGAATCTTTCTTTGAAGGCATTTGATTGTGAACTTACATTTTAAGCTTGGAAAGCTCAATCCTCAGCCTTTCTATTCACCCAGCATGTCTGTATGGTGCTCTTGAAAAAGAGAGTTTGTGAGATGGTGATGAAACTTGCAGCAAAACACCCAGGAGCCAGGTTGGATGCCAGGATGCTTCATGTGTCACCATGTCCCTAAGTTAAGCAGCTCATTTGGACACCTATTCATTTAGATGTTTATTTGGTTAGATTATTAATTATTTATTTATAATTGGAACTTTTTGAAACAAAGCATTTTGGGAGAATGGCAGGTCTGTGGCATGAGGATGAGTTTCCAGCATTTATCTTACCCACTATGTATATGTGTTCTATACACCTGAGACCTAAAATATGACTGGGTCTCTTCAATGGAACATGTTAGCTCTTCCCTGGGATTCCACTGAGGTGGGTGCTCAAATCCTAACACCTCCCATGTGTGAAAATATTCTTACAATTGTTCATTGCTGCAGCTGGGCTGGTGCATTGACACAGATATTGGGTGTTCATTTTTAATACATGGAATTTTTAATGTCCCCTTGCCCATATATGATAAGCGATGGAGGGAACTAAAGCATTTCAGTGGCCATAAGATGGATTTTTGGTAGGGCAAAGGTTAAATTTCACGGCTTCCTGCCTACCAGTATCTATTCCTTTAAAATGATGATTTATTTGTAAGATGTTTTCCATCTTTCTAGCAGTATACCAGTTGAAGTGAAGTATGTGTGCGTACCATTAACTTCTTATAGGGCACATATAAAATTCCAGGTAAGTGGGAATCATGTGACTGGCAAGAGGATGAAAGTTCTCTGCACCATTCTGCTTCAAAATAGAATTATTGTGCCACCTAATTTGTTGTTTTTCCTATTTCTTACAGAGAAAAAGAAAATTGCGTGACAAAGGTTAATATAACAATCTTCTCTTATTACAATGATTTATGTATGCTGAGCATTAACAGCAGAATGTCATCCAGCTCTCCTTTAATTTGCAGACATCTGGATTTTTCTTTGTTGGGATCACAGTGGTAGATGACAAGGCTGTACTCTTGAGAAATAGGAGAGAACACTGTCATTCAGAGCTTGTTATTCCACAAACACTGAACTCTTAACAGTTATCTCTGGCAAGTCAGTGGACTTCAAAAATAGAGCTCTGTTTTTATCCAAATGATCCTCACTAATGAAATACATGGGGAAGAATATTATATTCGTCTTAAAATTATTCTGATCCTATAATATGTCAAATGACTGTAGATAGTGGTTCAAACAACCTAGATGTGAATTCTCCTGCAATTTTAATTCAGAGGTGTCAATGCTGCAATTTACAATGATTATGGTTTAAAGCAGCCAGTTTTGTTTCTTTCTGTAGTGTGAGATATAATTTATGTTTTAGAAATGTTTGAAAAGTGAAGGGCAGGGTAGTTTGATTAAGGTAAAATGCATTTTGACATGTTTGAATCAATTGTAATGAGAATTTTTCATTTTACTGGTGTTTTAACCCAGAATGATCTTGATGCTGTGCAAAAGTATGGCTTGTAAAAAAACAGTATTTCATTACACTGGGTTTCACTGCTCCCTCTGTAGATCAGCCACCTCTGACATGAAATGCAGATTTTAAACATTGCACTTCAATGGAAAATGATCATTTGGCAAAAGAATATTCTTATCTCAGAAGCAAGCTGAGAATTTTGGTTTGCATTAAATAAATATATGAGCTAAAATTTAAGTACAGTATAAATGCTTACAGTAGCCTGTAATTGCCTCTAAAATGTTTCTTAGCATTTTTAGCACCCTCACTCATCAGTTCTCATTCTTGTATCAACCACAGGGTTTGCTTTCTTTTCCTCAAGCTCATTTATGATATTTGATAAGGTAATAGTCTTTAAGTTGAAAAAGATCCTCTTCTTGAAGGACTGTCCACATCAATAATCCTGGTTACAGGTAAAGTATGGAGAGAAGAAATTATGATTCATATGTAAGTGATTCAGAAAATTAATTATCCCATTTGCCCTCAAATGAGACAGTCTTATTTTGCAAGTTGTTTGCTGTTGGGCTTTTTTTTGTTATTTATTTTAAATATTTTGTGGCTATGTTTAAAATTTCTCTGGTTCGCAATGTGAAATGAAGATTTGATGCAGGAGAAAGTTGAGCAACTCCAAAGGGATGCTGTTCAAATGTGACTCAAAGTTGAATCCCTTGCTGTGGGAATAAGTTTGGCTTTCAGAATGTTTTAGTCAGTGCTTAGCACCTAGGCAGTTTTGAATTTGTGGTTCAATTCCTGTAAAACACATTGGTAATGACTGCACCAAAAACCTTTCAGCAAAACTCTTCCCGATGCCATCACAAAGACTTTTAACAGAAGGAGGGAAAACTCATTTCTAAATTCCCCAAATTTTTTCTCTTTGCCTTCTGATTAGTTCTAGAAAGTTCCTGCCTTTCTGGGATCCGCTTTAGCTTTGCACTACAGGTAGTGGGGCCTTGGTCTTCTTACTGAACAATGTTTCTTGGAGTAATATTTCTGTTCTTTGATGGAATTACTTCACTGGTTTAATATGATTGCACAAAACTTCTCTGCTCAGATTAAAATGTGTCTGAGAAACTCTTGAAGTCAAGACTGACTTTAAGTTAAAATAATAGTGATGAAGACCGTGAGAAGCAGCGATATTTTTTTCTTCTAATTATTTTGCTGTGATGTCTCTCTATGCCTGTGAGAAAAAAAAAAATCTCAACTTTCGTTCATAGCAAAGGTAGTAATCAGGAACCTGTTTTATAGCATAACTGGAAAGGTAAATTGGGGTGTAAGAAAAGAGCACAGACTGTTTTTCTCTTTGAAATAAAATCATTGTTCCAGGACATATGTTTCCTATGTAGCTAATCTGTGCAGTTGGCTACTGTTTGTTATTTAGCACTCAATGTGTGCTCTGTAAGCATACAGCTTTATTAATCAACTTAACATTATTTTGCTTCCATACAAAACTTGATCTTTTCATCTATAGACTACTTAGGAAGAGGAAAAGAAAAAAACTCAGCTGGTCTTGCAAATGAAGACAGATTATTTAACACCAAAATTAGGTTAAGAAAATGCAGCACCATGAAGTTCTCTATGAAATAACTACTTTTGGGAAAAAAAGAAAAAAAAAACAAAACAACCAAAGAGAGACATTCCTTCTGTGAAGTACTTGATGGTATGGATTTTTAAATGACCAGGGACACCTGATAGAGCAAAACACTATGCACTTATCCTTGTTTTTTAAGCTTTTCCTATGGAAAAGTTACCTGAAAATCTTACCTGTGCTTCTCTGCTAAATGTTCCATGAGCATTTGAACCCAGCACATGCACTGGCTGATGCCTAGATAATATTGTTGAAAATCTTTTAGTTAAATTAGTGTCAAACAGTACTTGTTTTAATTCACTTTCTCTGCTTACTTGTAGCCCATTGCTGCTATGTGTGGGAAATCTGGGAAACTTTTTTTCTTATTAGACAGTGAAGAAGAAATTACTTCTGACTTTCTTTAAGAAAACGATTATACTAACCTTAGGACTAAATAGAAATAAGAAATTAGAGAAGTTGCATCTGGTTTCATTCAAGAGAAGACTTTTTGTTGCATAAATAAATCTGGATGATGTTTCAACTTCTTTCTTCCTCATCATCATGTATGAAGTTAACTTGCTGTGCCTGTCAATGCACTAAAGGGAAATTTTGCTGGCTGACAATAGCCCCATTTCAGAAAAAAATAAACAGAGTCTGAACTCTCTCTGTTTGGGAAATGTGAAATAAACAATATTTCTGTGAAATAACTCCTGACTTATCCCCCCCATTCTCCCTCTGACCCTTCTTTCCTCTTGTCATAGTAAAATAAAGCCCTTTCCAGCCTAACGTCATGTTACAGCATTAGCGTGATTCCTTTAGTAATTAATAGAATTTAGGCTCCAGCCTGGTCAGTTTTGATTAGGCAAACATTAAATTAATTCAATCTGCACACACTGAACTCTGTGAGGACTATTGAGGGGAGAGAGCATTTGGATGGACGGCAGGACGCATCTTCATCGGATTGCTCGGCACCTCCGAGTAGTTACCGGGGGGATCAATACAGCTCCTCCAGCTATAATAAAATGGCTTCGACAAGCTCATCTGGGGCTGAGAACACAGTATACACATTGATTTCCTGGCCTGATATAACCCATTTACCTATTCAGCTAGTCCGTTAAGGAAGGTGTAAGGCTACAAAGGCCCAAGGGAGCAATGATGCCTGTAAGTAGGTTAGCAAATACTTGGAAATGTCTTAATTTGTTTTACAGTTGCTACTTCAGGGAGATGCAATTTTTTGTTTTTCTTTTAAAGGAAAATTCTACGTGTAATTTTTTGATTTTTTTTTCTCATGGTTTTTAGTTGGGAGGTATAGAGTGCTCTTTGCCTCATTTCTGTCTTCATTGAGGTCCTCACTGTTCTTGGGAGCTTGAATATTTGTGGTCCCCAATACTGTGACTTCTCTCCCTTCCGGCTCTGAAACCTACACATTATAAAGAACATGCCAAGCCAAAACGTATCCTCTGCCATCCTCTACTTTTTCCTTGACTTTCTTTCTTGAGTCTGACAGGGAAAAAGGATAGAAAGAGATTTTCTCTATGGGGGTCCAAGTATCAACATTACATTGTTCCAAGCTGAGTTCTTGCCCATCTGATTATTTCTTTATTCTTCACTTTCTGAAGTCCAACTTGCAGAACTGGAAACTGGAAGGATCATTCTAGTCCAGCTGTGCTACCAGACTCTGAATTCTGCTTTGCTCTGCCTGTGAGCCTCTGGCTACAGGAGAGGAGGAGAAGCAACCAGGACTTGATGCTGGCTGCTGGTAAATCATGAATTTGAGTGTTCCAACCAAGGGTAGTGTCCTGTGAAAACAGCCTGTTAAGTGGCTTAGAGAACTGTCCAGTTCTTCCCACTCTCCACTTTTATACCATGTGTGAAGAAACCAGTATAATTTCCAGTCATATTTCTCATATAGTTTCAGATGTTGTACTATCTAGAAATGAGTGGCAAAGACTGATATTTGTGATTTCATGTCCTAAAATGTGTGTCTAGGTATGTCAAAAACTGGGTTCTTTTCCATGTATTTTCATTTCTTTGCTCCCAAACGATTTTTTTTGTTTCTGTTTTGTTACTGGTTTGTTTTATTCCCTCTGTGCTTCTGCACTGAGCGGGTGGATACTCAAACCATTCATGAGGAAAGATATATTGAAAAAGACAGAATGGTAGAGCAGCTGATAGGCAGTTATTAGATTCAGATAAACTGTAATCTTAAGTCATCTTATGAGCATGCTAATTACACAATGACATTACCTACATAGAGTGCCATTGCTTTGTTAACATGTTATGCAAGGTCCTTTATTAACACTGCAAGAAAGGACTTCCTCTCATTAGATGGTTATGCAAAACTGTAATTATACTTGCCTGTGAAAAATGGTGAAGTTATGAAAGGCTTGCTTCTGAAGGGCTTTACTGCCCCCCCTTGCAGATTATAATCACTCCTTCTGTGGAGTGAGGGTGACACAATTTAAAGTAAGAAATTTGTTTCCATCTCAGGTTTAGAATTCAGTAATCTCTTTATCTTTCTGCTAAGAAAACTATCATCTGTGTTATTGTAACATTAAAATAATAAGAATTCTGTGGTAACTCAGCATCTGTAATTTTGAAGAGAAATTTGGGTGCTGTCACTGTGAAGAAAGTTAGCAGTGAATGACTCAATTTTAAAATTTCTTTATAATAGAAATAAAATATTTTGGATGTGATAATGACGAGTGGTTTCAAATAATGCTTTTTTAGAATTGCAATGCACTTTTTTGTTACTGAATGAACCATTGCCCTTTTAAGTTTGTAAAACTGTGATATGGCCCTCCTGTGAAAATCCTGCATTGTGCAAGAAATACCCCCAGCATTAAATACCTCTTCTGCAGTAAGGCCATGGTCACCTCTCAAAAGCTGTATACCTGCAGATAACTTTAAATAGACAAGAAGAGGGATTTCAGATTAAATTTCACCCTGTGTCTCTATGACCACAAAGGCTTTCTTGGAGTTCTTCATAAGTTGAACATTTGCCCACACCTGGTTTTCCTGGGATCCATTCTAGAGACCAGGTGGTCAAAATGGCTTTTACAGTTTTGCAGGAGTGTGCTTAGATTTCATTATTTCATTTATTTATGTACTTACTTTTTATTTTCCCTGTTTTCTTTTTCAGGAAAAGCCTGTGAAGCCCCTCTTCAAAGCTTTCTTTTTTGGAATTGTCATGCTAAAGGAGGATTTAATTAATGCTCTGGATGTGCATTTCCAATGGAAATGGTCACACTTGGGTAAGGAACATTTTGTTTCTATTCCAGTAGTATCTCAGTATTTTAATAGATTTTTTTTGTCCACATAAATTTTACACCTGTTACGAAAATATTCCATGTCCTTAAAATCAAGCTATCTTAAATTGAATTATGGATTAAGGGTCTTAAATTTATGCTATCAAGTTTCAATATTTGGTTGCAGCATTTTGTTTGAACCATGCATGGGTTTTGTACTAATTATGTAAATCAGAAACAATACCGCTTCTGCTTTTACTTTATTAATTATGAGATGAAATTATGGTAATTGGAGTTTGAAGGTAGCACATTTAGAAATTTTCAATATACTTGTACGGCCAATGAGCTGCACAATGAAGATATTTTGTGGAAGAGGAATCCTGTAGTGCTGTGATTGAACAAGTTTTGTCCATATGTTGTATATCATGGACTTCAGGTGGGCAGGTGACCATGTGCTGTAGGTCAGTGTCAGGGCTGGAGGCTTCTGCCAGGATTAGGTACAGATAATGTAGAGATAATTTCAGGGTACAAGACAGGCTTACTGGACAGCGAGCAGCTGATGCTCCTTTCTGATTATCCTAAAATGTAGAAGAAGTAAAATGAAATATAGCAGAAGAATATCCATTATATGAGATGCTAGAGAGAAGGCAATCAAGTGTGAGACGACAGCAGGAGAAGCCAAAAAAGAAAGAAGCAACTGATGAAGAGTTAGTAAGGAAATAATCTGGGTTGGGGCCTGGGAGCAGACTAGAAAATGCTACACCACTCAGTGCAAGTGGAAATGAGCATTTCAGGAGAATTTAATTGTTGAGAAAGGAGATTATTGGTGCTATGAAGTTTGGAAGTGTAAGTTGGGAGACTTGCTTTATGGGAGATGTTTGGTGGTCGTTAGCAAAGAATGAAAGTCAAATCAAGAGAGTGATAATACTGAACACTTCCATAATGAAGCAGAAGGACTGTAGAAAAATTTTTAAGATGTTCTCCTAGCAGCCTGGTGAAAATAATCTGAAAATAACAGGTCTTGGATTAACTCACCTTGATAAACTACACCACTGTTAAATAATAGAGCTCATGAAACTCACTCAGGGTCTCTCTTCCTTTCATGCTTTCCCAATAAGCATTTAGTTTACTGGCTTTGAACATCCAGGAGGATCATGTTTTCACATAATGGGGACCAACATTCTCAATTGTCAGCAGCAAAAGGCCACACTTATTTCAAGTGAGTGCAAGGGCTGCCTGAGACAAAATGGAAACGACACAGAACACTGATACTGCTGTGGCCTCAAGCAAATACAGGAGTCATACACCCAAGCAGTGCATTGCTAAAGGCAACCAGCACAGCACTAGCACAAAAACTAATAGGCTGGAAAAAAACAGCACTAAGAATATCCCTAATGGCTTACAGAATGCACCTCACTTTGTGCCAGGGCCACGTGTAACTGAGCTACTGGACAGGACTGAGAGAGAAACTAACACTAAAAGGGGGAAAAATTGAAGTGAGGAAGTTATTCTTAAAAATATTGCAAAGACAGAAAGGACATGTGGACTCAGAAACATCAACTAGAAGTCTTATTTTTCACTACATGGCTCTAACCACAACTCCTTTTTCTTTGAATTTGTTGGGGATGTGAATAGTTTATTTTAACAAATACATTGAATATTAGCAATGAAAAGAATGGAAAATTTTATTACAAGGTTAAAGGTTTGAACATATGAATTGCTTTAATGCTGTGTGTGTAGTTTTTTTCCTGGGCCATCAGGTTAAAACATCAATGAAAATTTAAAAAATGGCTGAAGTCCTTTCCTTTTGTAACTTATCTTGTAATCTGATATTATCATGGAGGATTCCACTCTTAGCCATCCTGAGTTTTAGAAGAGGACATCAGCACCATTTGAGGTAACAGATGGTGAAATAGCTCTGCTTTTGCACCACAGAATTACCACAGAACAGAAGACCTCAGGAGCTTGGTATCTATTAAGAATGTTAGAAAATGCTGAAAAAACAGTGCTGTTCAAACTAGCAGGTCTTGGGATCATTCTGCGAGGCAGAGGATAAGCTAAATTTTGTCTGGGTTTCACTGCATAAATTAGGTTGTATTGCATGTGAGCTGCTCAAGCATGGCCAGGGTTTATATCTGTCTATGCTATGGTTTTTTTTGTGTGGAATGACTTTTGTGTACAAGTTGCTATGGCTTGGTTCATTTAAATGTTGTACAAATCTTCACAGACCTTCTTGAACTATCATTTTTTTAGGACTGAGCTTATGATTTTTGTGGTTTAGAGCATTTTTGTGAATACTTAGCATGGTATACTCAGCCTTTGTGAGTCAGTGACTTAGATTGCAAATATAAGTGATTTAACTTCTGCTTGAATAGTACCCATCATATAAGCCAAGACATTCTTTTAATAAGTGAGACTAATAAATAAAGCAAAAGGATTGGAGTCAGAGGGTCCAGAGCCCTGCCGTCAGTCTGACTCAACTCAAGCAATTACCTAAGTAATGCAGCAATAAACAAAAAGAAATCAAATGGATTTTTCACTTCAGAATTAAAAAAAAAAATGTTTTGTTTCTTTTATCCTTGACTTCTAAGGCCACAGCCACACACAGAGCTAGGGCAGCAATTGCACCTCACACTTCATAGAGCGAGGCATACATACTGCCTGGGAAACAAAACATCTTACTTTAAATAAAAAAAGGCAGTCTGAAAATTAATAGCAAGGAAAGTACATTTTCTCTCTCTCTTTCTCTCTCTCTTTCTCTCTCTCTTTCTCTCTCTCTTT
>JAYDZK010000028.1:5291966-5311966 GCA_034509185.1 Euphonia xanthogaster
TCTCTTTCTCTCTCTCTTTCTCTCTCTCTTTCTCTCTCTCTTTCTCTCTCTCTTTCTCTCTCTCTTTCTCTCTTTCTCTCTCTCTTTCTCTCTCTCTTTCTCTCTCTCTCTCTTTCCATCTTTCCGTCTTTCCCTTCTTCCTCCTGAGCCCTACAATGTATAAAGTGAAGCAATTATTATGAAGCAAAAAAAATATAATAAATAATTTCAAAGGCAAAGAAAGGATTCAAAAAACTGAAGCACAGAAAAGTGAACTTCACCATGCATGGCAGTGATGCATGGATAGAGATGATCTATTAATTTCTGTGATAAAAAAATTCACATGTGAAGATTCATTCATCAAGAATATAAAAGTTTTAAGTCAAATATTCTGGGGTTAATAGTAACTTTGTGGTATGTTTTCATACGATTTGCTAGGTAGCTCCAGGTCATGAATTCTGACTCCATGTTCTTCAACATTTTTATTACTATGGGGAAGGGTTTTTTGGTTTTGTTTTGTTTTTTGGTTTTTTGGGGTTTTTTTTTGTATTAAATTTGACCTTACATACAAGTCTGTTGGTTTTTTTTTCCTGAGAAGAGGAGATAAAGACCCTCTTGCTTTGCTCTCCACAGTTAATTTGGAGAACTCTTGGTTGGCTGTGGTTCCTTGGTCCCTGGTATCTGCCATGGCCACAGTCTCAGCACTGGAAATGTCTGTGCAGCATTCTCATGGGTGGCAACTGGTCTTCCAAAGCACTTCAAGAAAAAACTTCAAGTAGGAAAGCTTTTTTCATATTTCTCAAATTCACGTGTGCTTTTCAAGTCTTAGTTTTCCAAAAATGTCCTTTTTAACATGTTCTTTTAAAATGATAGTTTTCAAAAATGCCTTTTTTGGATGTTTTTGCCAGGTCGCAGGTCTGTGTACAGTACTACAGTAACACAAGTTTGACTGACAGACCTTAGTGTGACATGCAAATGTAGTCACACCGTGTATTTTTTACATTTTCCTGAGTATGCAGCCATATTTTTCCTCAAAATTTTGAATAAACCCTGAATTCTCCATTCTCCTTCTCTGTGTCTCAGGTGGGACTGTTCTATTCAGGAAGATTTTTATGATTAAATACACAAGCAGAGATCTAGGTAGCTGATAGAGGCAGCATGGGTGTAACTGAGTCATGGAAAACTGTTTTCCCAGTGTCTCTTTTCCAAACAGTGTCTGTGGGAACAGGGAGCTTAATGAGCTGGTTGTGACACAGGGTGCGTGGGCAGACCTTGCTGTTATCTGTTTGGTTCTGGAGAAGCACTCAATCACAATTGAATCTAAGAATTGGCATTGGAAATTTGGCAGAAAGCAATACTGTCCTAATGGCAAGATTTAAAATGAATATTTCAATTTTGGTGCCAGAATATAGTAACTAGCGGATGAAATTGCTCATAAAGCATTCAGCAGCCTCATTAAGATGGGTCATATTGTCTGCAGGCAGGAGTAGTCTTGGAAGATGAATCTTTCTCTGTCCCTAGAACTGTTGTTTAAAGAACAAAATCCAGCATCTGGTACTAATTTAAAGCCTTGTCCATGCTGTAGAATTAGAGTCTTAGCCAATTATTTGAAAGTTTTCTTTTTGGTTTCTAACGGGTAATGGTGCAGCTCATAGATGTCTCAGTAATTTAGGTGTGTACCACAAAGCCTGAGGTAATTGAGCCAGTTCTGTGAACGTGGGCTTACCTTTGGGTGTATGAGTAGCAAAATGAGCTGGAATGGGATTACTTCACTTTTGTGGTAAACACTCTTTCTCCCTAATTTGTGCTGAAATAATAATCTTGTCAGTTACGTGGTTAGTAAAAATACTTCTAGTAATTTTGCTTTATTGGCATGAACAAAAAGCAAATGCTATTTTTTGGTGGTGAAAAAGCAAAACGGGGACTGTTAAACCATACCATCTCTTATATAGTCTATCCATGTAAGTTTTAAATGCAAAGGTTATTTGTTTGAAAACTTAGTGTGCCCTGTACTGAGGAGTATAAGTTCATAGCCTTCTCTTTCTGCCAGTGTCATGTGGCTCCGTGGAGAAGTCTCTGGTGGTGAGTTTAAACAATTTCTTTTCTTTGCTAACTTTCAAATGTAGTCATGGATCACTCTCCTAAAACTAATAATAGAAATTGAATATGTATGAGTTGCCTGTTCATCCCTTTTGCAGTGAGTAGTACAAGCAGAAGCCATTGATGTCTGGAGAGTATCAAAATTAATACGAGAAAAGCTCAGTTAAAATGTTTACTTAAAAATATTTCAGTAGCTTTTTACTGAGCTACCTCGTGGTCCCGCTGCAGCGGGAGCAGGGCTCTCACACATGCATAGAGATGTCATGCTGAGCTTTGCTGCAACGTTCTGGGGCTGCCTCAGAACCCTGCGCTGCTATTAGAGTAGAAAACATGTAATGTGTTATTTGGTTTGAAACCATAAAAATGATTTTTGTTTGTCATGCTCTGCTCTGCATGGTCTCAAGGCACTTTGCTGTTTAACTCGAATTTCAAATCCTTATGGCATGCACTAGAAATGTTACAGTCGTGGTTTTTTTTCTCTCTTCTTCTTTTTCTTATCTACATAAACAACATAACTTTGTCAGAAAATTGAAAATGTGCACTTTGTCCCATCAGCTAAAATGGGCTGTCAGATAATGCTTTTTTTTCTCCATTGCATCAGATGAATGATGTAAATGGTTTTTGGCTTTGGAGTTTTTTGCAAGGCACTAGAGTAAATGATCAGAGTAGTAACATTTTTAACCTTATCTATCATACTGAAACATTTTTTCTGCCTCCAATAAAACATGTCAGAGTCGATTAAGGACATTCTTCAATGAGGTATAATTCACAGATTTTAGTAGCGAATCCAAGAGCACTGAAGTATTAAAGAGGCTGTGAATACTTAATTACGGATATGTTGCCATCCTACCTTTTACTGAATTCCCTTAACACTTTGGTGCTCTGTATCTGAAAATGCTCTTTTCCTCTGATGGTGAAGTAAAAGGAAAAGCCAGGTACAATGGCAGAGCATATGTCACATTGTATCTAGTGACAGAGCAGTGAGAGATACTGCTGTTCTAGTACATTCAGCTGTGCTTATCTGGTACATGAGTGCACATTACTTTCCATGGGCTTGGATCACTTTGGACAGTATCATTAAATGCCACGTCATTACCTGTTATGGAGTAGTGCTTTTGCTTGAAGTGCCTCCTGGGATGCATGCAACAGTAGGAAGAATGATGGGTAAAGATGGAAGCAGCATTAAATTTTCAATGGAAACACTATTGACTTTGACTTTTCAGAAGCCTTATCTTTTAGATGGTGTTTGTCACAGAACCTGTAAAGCCGTGGATGTTCGTCAGCTGGAAGTTGCAGGCAGTTGAACGATATGGACAGGTGAAGGCTCCAGAGGGATCAGCTGGGCTAGCATCGAGCTGGAGGGGGTAAATTGAAGGTTTATTTATCCAATTCACTGTCAAGGTCAGCTTGCTGGAGAGCTGTCCTATGTGTGCTTACAAAATGCCAAAATCCTGGCAAATTGTCTGAAAGAGCCTCCAAATCACTGACCTTTGTACAACTCACATCAGCATGCCACTGTCTTTTAACAGTATCCTTAGAGTGCATTAAATAGTTTGTAAAATCAAGCTTTTAATGTCAGCAGAAGTAACTTTTTATTTTCAGCAATAAGGAAAAAATAAGAAATACCTAATGATGATAGAAAGAAACATATGAAATAGAGAAGCTGTTTCACCCTAAATACATTTAGCATCTATTGCTTTTTTCAGAGCATTCTTCAGAGCATGTTTTACAGAGGCTGTTTCTTTTCCTCACCAGATAAAACATCTAAAACATGAGATTTTTTTTTTCTCTTTCAATATGTGGTCTTTGGCATACTTCTGTTAAAAAATCTAGATTTGCCTTTAGGCTTCTTTAAATTTCTCAGGTGAGTTGCTCAGATTTTCAGCTAATTAGAGCTTAATTTATTCTTTTAATTAGTTACAAGAGAGTTTTTAACTGTCTAGTTTCATGTATTTCTCATGTATCTGTGTTAGGTATCTGTTAGAAACAGGTCCATTTTTTTTTTTTACTGATAACTAGGTATACCTTTAATTAGGTTATTTGTATCCCTTTGGTAACTATGTGGTCTTTGAAAGTGATTTAAAAAAATTATTTATATATATATATATATCAGTCCTTTTGCATATAAGGAATATAAATCCCTCCATAATACCTACCCCTGGAATTTACACTGGGGAAAAAGTGGGATATAGCTCAGTTGACTGTGAAGCATGTAACCCCCCATTCCAAAGCCATTTAAATTGTCCATGCTTAACTGAAGTAGCCTGAAAATAAAAACACAGCAGGTTTAACCATAATTGGCTTAGTCTTATAAAGGGCTAATGGCACATTTGGCTGTTTTAGTGGATGGTTTTTCACTTGCTTTGTAGTAGGTCTTGTTTCCATTTAAATATACAAGGCTCATCATAGCCAAGTGAAAGACAGATGTGTTGAGCTTTTGTTTTACATTTTGTTTTACACTTTGCAGTGTGATTCTGGGTTTTTTCTTGCTTTTTCTTTTCTCCTTCTTCCCCCTCCCTCGCCCCCCCCTTCATTAACGAGACACCTAAATAAGTGTTTTTGTGAATTCAACTTTGTAATTTCCTTTTTTCTTCACTTGTTGTTCATTACCTCTCCGTGAAAACTCAACTTTCCAAGTAAGGCAGCTCAACTTGCATTTTTCCCAGAAAGGAATATTAGAGCACACCACACAGCTCTTGTGGCATGGGTGAAAATTATTGACTAGGAATGGATGAACTGAAGAATCAATTTTAGCCCTATTTTGAGGACCTTCATGTGAAACTCTCTTACTACTTTGAACTAATTTCTAATTATACTTGCCTGTTAATGCAGAGTGTATTTCCAAATTTTATGAAAATCTATTTCAATATTTTGATACTTTGTTGTTTATTTGTATTTTATTAGCATATGTATGCATCTCTGAACATTTTCAGAGTTTGAAACAGAAATAGTTTTTGAAGAGCAAAGAAAAAATAAGCCCTTGAAGTTTCTTAGCTACAGCACAAATATAAATTTTGGTGTATGTACAAGTTTGGAATATATGTAATTCCTATTAATTTTATGACTTGTGTGTAAATCATTGTTTAAGTACTTTTTAGACCATAGAGATTTTATATGATGGCTGCTGAGGGCTGCTTTGAGCCATAATACATGATCACGTGAACCTGCTGTAGTTCACAGATCACTGCCTTGACAGAACTTTATTATTATTTAATATTTATGTTACAATATTGCCCAGAGTCCCCAGCCTTAGACAATGCCCTGTTTCAGTGGGTATTGTACAAACATCCATGTAGACATGATCAATGTCTCAAGGAGCTCTGAGCTGTTGTAGTTATAAGGTCACGCTGCAATGGAGTTCAAGTCTGCGTAAACTTTGCAAAAAAGTTTTGCAATATGCCAGCTTTGAAGTAGGGGAGATCAAATCAAAGAGAGTGGAGAGACAAGGATTTCACCTGTGTGACAAAGCAGAGCCTGCCTTTATTGTTGGTGAGTACACATTTAGCCAGAATGAAAGCAAGGTTGAATTATGATACCGTGCCTTAGGGCACATGCTGCATTTCAAATTCAGGCATTAGCCTATGTTTTTTATGCTTTATATTCTACTTTAATTGAACGTGCTGCATTTTCAGATTGAGATGTAGCAGATAAAAGAAGGAAAAGATATTTCCCAGATAGTATGTCTGAATTTCATAACTGTGTCCCTGCATTCCTGGCAGTCACAGTGTGCATTAAAAGGGTTAACAGGTATGATTTGCATTGGGCTGGCCCAAAGAGAAAGTTTGTGTTTTGAGTCTGTGTTCTGTGCTGGAAGTGTTCATCATGAAAATGGAAACGTTATTGAACAGAGTTTGTGTCTCTATTTGCAGTTTAAACCTTGCCTTTTCATGAGGCATTAATTAGTAGAAAACAGATACAGAGATGCAGAGCTGCCATATTTCCTACTTTTCAAATTTGGTTTTAATGCTTTCCTCTTGTTCTAGTCTTTAGATGCTGAGCAAGGAAGATTCCCTTTGGGGTTTTTATCTATCCATTTATTTATTTATTTGTTTATTTTTGCTGTTGTTGAAACTAGCAGGATTTGGTAAAGCCTCTTTGGTGTCCTAATATTCCTCTAGCAGAGTGGGAAAGTTTCCCTTTCAGGGAGAGACATACTGTCTCTCATGAAGCAAGTTGAATGTTTATGATGAAATAGAGAGGATTTCTCCCACCGTTCAAAAATAATTTGTTTTCTATTTCTTTTGAGTTATACTAAACTATAAGTAATTACTGTTCAGAACCTGACATCCTATGTCTCTAATTGACAGCATACAACTTTTTGCAGTAATTCTTACTATGTAATACTTTAGTGGCAACAAAGCATGTTTAAGGAATCTTGAACTAGCAATTATATTATCTTTTAGGGGAGTCTTGGTTAAACAGAGGGAGGAAATTACCTTGTAGTGTTCTCTGGATGTTGAAGGTGAATTATAGCAGCTCTGAGGATAACTTGGTTGGCTGCTTTCTTTTTTAGCCAACCAATCCATTGACTTCTGCACAAAAAAAAATTCATGTGTTTTTGAGCTCTTCCTCTTACTCATGTGGACTCTCTTGATCATTCAGGGTTTGGTTCAGACCTCAGACACAAACATGGTTTCTGAGGGCAGTATTTTGCTGCAGGATATCTGATTGCTTTTGTTTGCTGGGTGTGGGATATGGGTTTTGGTAGGAAGAACTCAAGGCCAAGGAATGCTGGCAGAGTACCCAGGCCTGCTCAGTTTGCTTGTGCCTGTTCATAGCTCTGAAATACTGGTTCCACAGTCCATGTTATCACACAGCACGAGCCAAGTTGCCCTTTTACACACATGATCCATGTGCTCATCTGTGCAAATGCATAGAAACTGCTGTGCCTGCCTGATGACCACTATGGATTCTGCAACCCAGGGGTCTCAGAAAAACACAAAAAATCTGAGCCATAGAGAATGATACCTTTTTCTTTTTTCCCTTTCCTGTGAAATGTTAGGATGCTTATTCTGTTTTCCCCTTAAATTTTGATGGAACAAGCTCCTTTGACATATCACACATTCCTCCTCTCGTGCTTGCTTCCCATGATTTTCTCCAAGTGCAATTCTGCTTTCACCAAGCTTGAAGCCCTCTTTCAACCAGGGTGTTTAAAGCAGAAAGGCACTGCTGCTTATGAACACTTTCCTTTTGCAATGACATCTTTTCTGGACTCGTGTTTGTAGAGGGGAAAGGCAGTGTACAATACCTAGACTAAGAGATTAATTCTATTCTGCAGCAGGCAGCATTGTTCTGTGAGCTCCTGCTTCAGAGGTTTCATCTTTGGGTGTTGATGGTGGTTTGAGCACCTTGGTGTGTGCTGTGATGATTGAGAGCACCCCTTGCTCAGAAGGCTGCAGAGGTCTGAATAACAGATTATATAAGCACAATGGCTTTTAGAGAATGAGGATGTAGTAATAGGGCCATCATGACTGTGCTGAGGTATCTGTCCTAATAATGCACCATGAAATTAATATGTACCTGTGCAGTAGTTGCTGAGGGTGTCTGCTTCTTTGCAGATCAATTTGATATAGTGTTCTGTCTGTACAGAAATTGTGCAGTTCATTTTCTGTGGTTAAGAAAGCAGACATTCTGGATTATATGACAGAATATGATGATTTTGATAATCCATTAACATTTAAAATTAGAGGAAAGTACAAAGCTGAAAAGAGACCTTAGTATGAATTTGAGGACATTTGATGAAAGGTCTAAATTTAATATTATATCTTATTATTGTTTGAGCCATCTGGGGTTTTCTTTGTAGCTTCCACATCACTGAATGTATTCTCATCATGCAAGTCCATTTTTAAATATGCAATTCTATTTCAAGACAAATCTGCCAAATGTAGATATTAGACAATTACTGTTCAAGAATGTAGGAAATGGGAGAGATTACCTGCAATGATTATGGAATGTGAAGATCTTAATCTCTTGGGCTAAACAAGAAACAATGGATACATTAGGTCTTTAATGCAGCAAAAAATAGATGTATTTGCAGATGAAGCTTTGGAGCTGAACGTGATCCACTTCATGTACCCATAGTGTGATGGATGTATCAGTTTCTTTGCTATCAGAGAAACACCTCCTAGACCACTGGGTGAAATATCATCAGAGTTAGAAGGGCCAAAAGGAGAAGTTGCCCTGTGAGCAGTGAATTTAGGTTTCTTGAAACAAGTTCACTGGACTGATGCTTTTATTGAAAAAAAACCAAAACCCCAACAACAACACAACCCCCCAGAAAGTCCCAACCTACCAGCTGTTGAGGAATCCATTCTGAGCAGGTGCCTGGGGGAGCTGCAGGTGGAGTCTGGGTGTGAGCAAAGGCAAGAGCCTGTGACCTGCCAACCCCGAGTGACAAAGGGCCCAGGGACGCTGGCACAGACGGGCAAGGGACACCAGAGCCAGCGCAGGAGCTGGGCAGGGAGATCCCAGACTGTGCAGCTCTAGACTGCAAGGGGATAAAAGCCCAGCAGCTCCTTTTTTGGGGTCCCTCCTCAGGGGCAGAACTTGGGCTGTTTCTTGTTACTGCTCTGTCACTCCATTGTTTAAACGATCCAGAAGTCTGAGACTATGCTGTGGGAAACTGGGAGTTGAGCTGGTGGGGAAGAAGCCTTTTCTGGCTCTGAGTGGGTGTGTGGAGCCCAGTGGGAGCTGCTGGGGCACTGGAGCCACCCTGTGAGGGGCCCTCAGTGGCAGCAGTGACAGTCTGGGCTGGTGGGGCTCTAACTGGCAGAGTGGCTCCTGCATGAGCAGGCAGAATTATTACCTGGGTCTGGCTCCTGATCACAGAAGTTGTGTTGGGGAAAGTCTCCTGTTTGATCAGATAGACCTGTGTCTATTCATAGCATGGAGCTGGGGCTGAAGGAGAAATAAATTCAAATCTGTAGGTGAAGAATCAGGATATGCATCCATCTATTTCTGATTTCAGGAAAAGTCAAATGACAGATACATATCTACTTTGAAAGACTACATGTTTTATGATACAGAGAGTCTCAGAAGAGACTATTTGAACATTATAACTTTATGCCTAACTGTGGTGCTGTCAAGACAAAGCATAATGTTTTCACATCTAAAATTTAACTACACCGTATTTATTGTTTTGTTCAAGAACATTAAAGGAATCTTATCTGTCAACATACAAGAGCAATGAATGAACAACTTAAATTACAAGAGTAAATTAAATGTCAACTTTTTTTCACCAAAACAGGCTGTTCTTTTCTCTTAGCAGAGGTTATAACCACTGTCTTGAAATATTTGCTGTTGAAAAATGATTGACAAGTGTGGACAGAAGTGTGTAAATGCAACAGGTTTTTAATTTACTTGATTATCATATTTATTGCAAGCATACGTGAAAGTTTGGAAAAATAACTTCATTGTTGTACTATGTGAGCTCAAATCCCCTGCATCCACTGTAGTTTCAAACTTTACTGCTCTCTCTGTTCTCATATTGGCCGTGTTTTTGAAACTAGAGTATAGCTCTGTGTTTTATTTTATACTAATAAATCACTGAGACCCAGTAAAAATGTAAAAAACCCTAATAGATAAAAATGATATATACTTTTGGCTTAGAGTATGTGATCTATTTCTCCCAAGTATTTTGAAGGCCTCTTCAAATTCTGTGTGTGCTTGTAAATTGCCTGTTATTAAAATAACTCTTTTAGCTGTAACGAAAAAGAAAAAGAAGTTATAAAAGAATGTGCATATTGCTGTTCAAACCTTCCTCACCTGTGTGTCTGCATTTGTTTGCTGGTCTTTGAGGAGAGAGATTTCTTGGAGCCAGCCTATATGCAGCTGTATACTGGGATTAGAGAGTTATAGTTCTTAGGGAAGGTTCAGAAAGACATAACAGATAAGTGAAATGTTATTTCACAAGGTCTGCTTCGTTGTGTGGGATATTTCTCCTTGACGGGAACATATAAAAGTGTTTATCTAATGTATCCACACTGTGTATAGTGAAAGAAAAGGGAGTAACAGGTCTTTATCAAAACTATTCACGTGGAAGGGTATGATGTAGCATAAACCAAAGGAGGAGTTTATTTGTGGCAAAATTATGGGCAACTCTCATGCCTTTCATCTCCAACAAATGCACGTTTGCCTGCGTTGTGTTCATAAATGAGTGCTCTGCCTGCCTGGAGTATGGACTCCTAGAATCAAACAACTTGAACTGGATGAAAAATGAGAGGGCTAAAAATTATGTTGCTGAAACAAGGCAGTATTTATCCTTGTGGTCAGAGCTATATGAGAAAAGCCCTCCATCTGCAATTTTCAATATATCTATTCTGAGTGAAGATAAAAGAATTGCTAATTGAGTTTACAGTATGTAAGACTCTGGGCTTTGTAAGGGTAGGTTATCATTACCCCTGTGTTGTCAGTTGTAAATCTATCTGCTTCTGTGGTCTAGCAAGTCTCTTCCCATAAAATGATGGTCCAGTATTTTTTGAGCCAAGATGTTCTGTCTCCAGCATGTGTCAGAAATAGTGACATAAGACAGAAACTCTCATAATACTAGCCATGAACCAAAAGGAATGTGTCTTGTTAACAACTTTGGAAAGACCCAGTTCTCATTGTAGCTGCCTTCTAGCAGCTACATGGAAGAGAGGATAAAAATTATAAAATATAACCATGATCTATTTTCCTGACAAAGCAATAGTTTATAATGATAGTCACTATAAAGTTAATTTTTACTTGAACAGAGCTGAGCTTAATGGTTTTCAATTATACTAATTTGAGTCATGGTTTAGTTCATGTGGATTTTGCAACCCCTGGGTTTTGCTTTTATGTCTTCTCCCTTAAATGCTTGGCTTCTTTTTTTGCATTATGCCCTTCCCATTCTCTTTTAGCAGGGAACATCAGGCAGTGATGGGATGGCTCCATCCCCTTCCATTTGCATCAGAATTTAATCTTCTGTGAGGAAGATGATTAAACATGTAGTTTGAAAATAAGGTCTCATGTTCCAAATGGTTTTGTCATCCGGCACAAGCTCAAGGAAGAATGTCCAAAAGTATGTCACCTTTCTCTGACAGAGGTGGAAATCTCTATTTCACCTAAGTTTTCTAAGACACACTCTGCATTGGCAAGGAATTAGGCTCTTTATAAATGCATCAATTTAAGTTGATTTGTGCTGAGGCCTCATATTTACAGTAAGAATGTTTTGAGATTTTTTACTTCAAACTATGGTTTGTGTGGCCACCGGAACCAAACGTCCCCGTCCTGTCTACATTTGGGGATGACTGAGAAGCAGGTATTGATTTGCACCTTTTACTCACATTGACTAATGGAGCACATCTGGTACACACCTGGTAGAGCTTCTTCTTTTTTTTTTTTTTTTTGGCCTACAAAAGGAATCTGGAATCAGGTCATCAAAACAGTTTTATTAACAAAGCCAACTACAGTAAGAGGGAATAAATTCTCCCAGAGCTGTACCACTGTTCTGGACTGAGATGCTGGTGTAGGTACAGCCTATGACCAGCACCATGACCATGTGCCTGAACAGAGGGTGAGCAATTCTTTCAATTCTTTCTTACATCCTTTGCCTGTTATGCCTCTCTGACACTACAGCCAAATATTCCTGTGTCATTTCTTTCTGACTGTTCATTTGTTTGTGTTATAAATCCTATGTCCTTTCTCCACTGTCTTGCTCCTTTTTAGTTTTTTTCTTTCTGACTTCACCCCTGATGCCCCCAGTGGAGGCTGCTGCAGGTTGTGTGTCTATATTTTCTTTCAAGCATGGAGTTGGCCAGTGTTGGCCACAAACCCAATGGTCTCTGTTTTTCAGAGTGTACATTGCATTAAAGATAACTGAGCCCCTCTGGGCTCCACCCATTGTGAAATGTAAGGAATTGTGGTATTGATCTACTGATTTAAATGATCTCAGTCTCAGCTTTTCTTTTTAGCAAGAAAGTGTTCAGAGGTATGGAACTAAAAGAAAAAGAAGGAAAGTCAGTCCCCCCATGCAGAGGTGTCTGCAGAGACATGATCACTCACTTTGTGTGGGGAGGATTTTGGTTGCTGAAAAAAGGAGGTCTGGTCAAGATCTGGTCAGGGGTGTCTGCAAATCTTCACCTCAGCTTTTGTCCTTGTGTGTAACAAAAGCTTCCAGTGGCATAACAACTTCCACTACATAGTTTCAGAAATTCATTTGCTATTTGGTCTCATTTTTGTTTCATGTTTCCTTAGAAGTATGCTTTTTGCCTCATAAAAAATGTTAATAAATTCTATCATTATAATTTGCTTTGATGGCATATTTAAGGGTATGTCCTCATGGAATGTCTCTTGGAGAGATGATACCCTGGAAAGAATATGTCTAGAATGGACAGTACTGTCTGACCTCATTAGCCAGTAGTCCAGGGAGCAATTGCAAAAGACCTAGATTGCAGTAAAACCTTGTTTCTCTCCAAGACAGGCAGTAGATTGTATGACTGGGGTGTCACCTTGGTTGTGTCCTGCAGCTTTCAATCTGCAACACATGGACAAGTCTTGAACAGGCACTGTGTCAAGCAAATAGCATCAGAGTTTGTCATGGGTGCCATGGTTTGTTACTTTCTTGATGAAATGGGCATTTGTCCAGTGAGAACTTGACTTGTACCTCTGAATTATTTTGCCTGAACGATTTAAGTTACCCTACCTGGTGCAAATTTGGGCTGAATTTGTGCTATAGGAGAAAGGCTCTACATCTACCTTTTATGTAAGTGTAATCTTCAATCCATGGTTGGCTAAAACATTAGATGTGCTCACTGACCTCTTTGACATCAATAAGAATATAGTATCTAAATCAGTTAAGATTCCATTTATTCATATACATTATATGCATTTTAATATCGACAAGAGGAGACAGGTCTTATCATTAAAATGATCTTGGATGTAATGTTTTCAAATTGTTACCATAATAGTTCATGACATGCTGGATCTGTTCTGAGTGCCATAAATCAAAGCAACTGATGGGAAAGGAAAGAGCAGCAGTTAGAGAACTAAGAAAGAAAGAAATAATTTTAAAAATAGGTTAAATATTGTTTGCTGTCAAAAAGAGAACAGGAATGTGATTCATTTCAATTACTTTTTACCTGGTTCTTGAGTTTGACCGAGTTTTATTTTGATTAAATGTGGTGGAGGGTGGGGTATTCTTTTGGGCTGCAGGTTCATCTAAAGTTGAGAACACAAGGTAACTGCTGCTTTTATTTCGTGGAGGGATCTTTTTGTCCTGACCCAGCTCGTGCTGCATTTCCCTCAAAGATTTAGACTTGGTCTCTTTAAAATGTGTATCATCTTCCTGATGAGCCGTATCTTTCAAAAGCACATTTACTTTTTGCTTGTAGCATTTCTTTGAATGATGCGGGTATTACAATCCAAAGCCAGTCCTATTTTCTTAAATATGATCTAACTTTTAATGCAGATCAATATGTATCAATATAACCTTATAAGACAAACTCTGTGTATTTGGCTTTGAACTTCGAGGTATCCTTTTTACTGAGTGAAAGAACAAGCTAAGCAACTGGAATGTTATTAATACATTTTTCACTATTTTTTGGCCAAAATTTAACTTGAACTACACAGATAAAATGCGCTGATCATTTTAAATATTTATCTTGGTGTGTGAAGAAACCAAAGTTAGACAAGAGATTTGGGTTTTTGGTTGGTGCTTTGTTGTGGGGTTTTTTATTGTTTGTTTTGTTTTGTGGGTTTGTTGTTTTTGGTTTTTTTTTTGTAGCTGAAGGCAATTATATCTTTATTGACCCTCTGTGTTCACCCCCTCCTTCAATGTCAGGTACTTGCTTATTATTATCAACATGACATCTCCTTTCTTTGAAAGGTTGTCCGTCACACTTTGAATCACCTCTCTCCATGGTTACATTTTCTAATCAGTTCACATGATTGAGCCTACATCAAGTGATGCTTTACTTAATTCCTTTCCGTTTGTATGGTGTGATTCTTGGAGGGACTCTCGTCAAAATTTTGGAGGGCCCTGTCAGTTTGAAAAGAACATGACCTTTAAATTGTATCAGTATGTTTGCTGGTGCATAAGGGAAAGGAAAAGGTTTGTAGTGATGGAAAACCACTCTGAAAATGAAAAGTAATTCTCTCAGAAGCAACATGCATAGGAAGTTAATTTGTTTATATTTAACTGATTTAAAAAAAAAAAGAATGAGGGGGACATGTTCTTTGAGCAGTAAGGGGTCTGAACAGTGTGTCCTTAAATTTGGCTTTGAAAATGTTACCTTTTGTTCTTGCTTTTCTGCAATTAGAAGAATAGATAAAAGTGGAAATATTCAAATGCGACAGAATAAAGGTGTAATTCTTTGAAATGATCAAAGCTGTTACTTTGCTGCATTTTCATAACTGTATCTGTGGCCATGCTATAATTAGTAATTGACAATGCTAATTATTGTACAGTATGTCACAGACTAAAGTGGCAGAGTTAGATTTTATGTGGGTATAAGTATGCATACATTTATGTGTGTGTGAGAGGATACTTCAAGTGAACACAGAATTTTGCATTGTGAGTGCAGGCAGCCTGAAAACAAGGAAAATCCATCTGGAATGCCTAATGTGGATAGTTCAGGAATATAATACAGAGTCATGCTGGTGGAGCTGAGTAATGCTGGGAACATAATAAAGTTTTGCAACCTTTATTAAGTATATAAACTGTAGATGATCAAATGACCTGCCTAACTAAATCAGGGATATTGACTGTTCTCATCTCCTTTCCTCTATGCTTTGAGGTAAATTGCTCTTAAGTAGTTTTTACAAATGTCAAAATGTGTAGTTTCAGTGAAGCTGTTGAAGTCTGGTTTGCCATGCATATTTATGTGTCATTATTATTACTTGATGTTGATGTCCAGAAGCTGTTTGTCCTCTCGCTCTTTTCTATATTTGGAGTGTTTTCAATCATAGCACTACAGATTCTTTGATATCTGATAAGGTATGAGGTCATTCTGAAAGTGTTCCCAAGGCCAGTAAAAGGATTTTTCTTTTCTTTTTGGATACAGCGTGCTCAAAAATTGTGTAGGAACTTGATTATCTTTGAACTTTTCACCCTTCTGTCAACTTGGTTGAAATGAGCCTGTAGATTCAGAAGTTATAGGGTGGAGATGCACAGGCAGGATGTGATCACACAGAATTGCTGCAGTGGAGGTGTTTGTGCTGCTCCCTTGTCACCCCAAGTCCCCTGCCACTCTCTTCAAATTTAATAGTGTTCTCACTGAATCCTAAGGTTCTAGGCTTTCTTGCCAAAGATCTTGTTTTCTGGTACTGGATCTCATTATTCTTTCAGGAAATCCACCCTGCTTGATCAAGCTGACAAAATCCAAATTGACAGAGCTCTTGTTTTGGGTGTGGCTGGAAAGAGATGGACAAGTTAACCCTTACTATGAATTTGCATTTAGGTAGCACTGTGTGGGAGTCAAATTCTGGTCTTTTTTTCTGATTTTCAGCTTAAGAAGTGGAAAAATGGGCCCCAAAAGTTAATCACTTTCCACTTTTTTACTCTTCCCAAGAAGTGCCCCAGTGTCACTTGAGCCCCGGGCTCGAATGCTCGCAGGCTCTGCCCCTTTAACAGAGCAGCTGGGGGCTGGTTCTGGGCCTCCAGAGCAGAGCTCACCTTTGAAATCTGCCCTGTCTCAGTTTAATTGTTTGGCATGTTTCACTTTCCTAATGATTGTGGGAAAGCTGTGGTTGTTTGCATCTAAAATTAGGCCTGTTCACGGAGTTCAGATCTGTAGGTTTTTGCAGCAATAAGGTGTGCCAACTTTCGTGCTGGAGTTGTGTAGTTCATGATATGCAAATTGCAGGTGGATATGACACTTGACAATAGCACACATGCTATGCAGCATTAGATTTCCCCATGCAAAATTTGGAATGATATAATTTGTGGATTTGAGGTACTGAGGGAGATTAAGGCAGCTGTGGCTGGGGTACAGGCATGCATGTTATCTGCATTTCATGGAGGCATTTTGCATAGGATTTTATTTTAGCATTTTGTGCTAATTCATATTTCATGCTTCATTCATACATTTAACCCGTTAATGCAAGGCTAACCTTTCTCTGATTGCTCAGATAAAAGTGTTTTCTCTGTGTTTCAGAGAGTATGAAACAAGGTGGCAGAATGATAAATACCAATAGCAGGTCTCTGGGTTGGTGGCAATATTCAGTAGTGTATAACATGGCTTTCACTTACACAAAGAAAGGTCATACATTTTCATCTGTGACGTCTCAGCGTTGCCTGAGACATGAACTTCACAAATATGTGAAGCCACCGTATTCTACAGTTGTTTTCTTCTGGGCCATAACCTCTAGGTTTTAGTTTCTGTAACTTGATGGAGCCCCAGCCTCTTGATATCGAGGACAAATGATGTTTGGCATCTCCTACTGGAAATCCCCCTTTTGACAGGGCACTTTGCTGTTTGGGGCGTGTGAAATCTCAGAAATCCTGCAAATCATATTCTCTGCTTGAAAACAAAACCAAAACCACATGTCACAAATTAAATATTCAAAATTAGGCCTTGACTGAGACAAAGGACTTGTGGTTTTGGTTGACAATTTCTGTTATTTTGTCCAACCAGAGGTGAGCAAGAAATGCTTACATGGCATTATAACTTTTTAAAGAGCAAATAGAACACAAATTCTCTGCAGCCTTAAAATACTAATAAATGTTTTTCTTTGTGCTCCCTTTTTTCCCCAGGAAGTTGATAATAGTAATTATGCATCACTTCAGGGTCTTGTGGGGTATGACCTCAGAATATTTATTTGTTTATTTATTTATTTACTTCCTCCCCCTTTCCTTTTTGACTCCTGCTCTAGCTAACTGCTCTCCTCTTTCCCTTGAAAAAATAAAATTGTGTGTTTTAACACATTCCATTTCCTACAAGCTAAGGGGCTCCCATTGTAAACCTTTTCTCACTTTTCCTCCTATGGATATGTGAAATATGATTCCATATCTTGAATTGTCTAACACACAGAGTAATAGCCTATGTTCCTACAGCCCTATCAACTTGATTGGATTTTTCCACATGGAGCAAATGCAGTGCTGAACCCCTTAGGAGCATCATGGGGACTAGATCCCAGAGTTCCAACCTGCTCCTTGCTTAATCACAGGCAGTATTCATTCAAAAGTGTCTCTTAAATTAATTGAGAGAGTTGCCTGAGAGGGATTGAAAGATTGGGATCATTCTGAACAGCAGTGTAGTTGTGCTGTAATGTTAAAGGATGCCATGTCTTAAATATACTGGAAGTCATAAACACGGCATTATAATAAATTACAAAGCAGACTTTTGGAAGATTTGTTCTACCTTTCACAAAATGCTAATGTTTATTTTGCTTTCATTTCATCGCATTGTCTTTCATTTAAAAATTACAGCTTTACTACAGTGAGCTAATTTCATAATACTGTATTAACTTAATATTATATAAATTATGTTTGTCAGATTTGGGCATTGTTGTAGATGTACAAAGCCCAAATTTACTACCAAAGCTCTCCAAACACATGTATTCATAATTTGCTACAATGAACCATATGCCGCAATATAGTATTAAGGAATTACACATTCTAATGCCAGGCACAAATCCTGCTGCTCTTTCTGCAACTGTTCTAGGTACAAATAGAAACAATATATTTCTAGCCTTTTTTTTCCCCCCCTACTCGCAATTATGAGCAAAAAATGTTACAGCGTGGGAATATTTTAGCCACCTGCACTTTGTTGTCTGACTAATTTTTAGCTGGGTGTTGCTTTTGAACATTATTGAAAATATGCAGAGATTGCAGCAGTTCCTGGGTATATTTTCTCTGCAGACTATTATAACTTCAGGCCTGGAAGGAAAAGGTAATAGAAATTGGCACAAGGAATATTACAGAGTACAGAGAGCTACAGCTTTCTTTTAGTGGAGAATGGGAACGCTCCTGCCTAAGAGGTTTAATTGCAGCTGCCTGCAGTTTTGCATGTGGTGTTTTCCACTTGCAAGGTGTAAGGTTCTGCAGTGTAACCTGGCTCATTCTCTCCATTCAAACAAAGAGCAGAAATGCGCTCTGTGAAGGGAAGGGGAGAGCTTGTGCAATTGTGGAACATCTATAGGTTTTTAAACACACACTGTCTAATCAGCCTCTGACAGATCCATTGTAAATCAAAGGTCTGGTAAGTGGGGATGCCAGAAATGTTTGATCTCATTCCAAGCCTTGAAACAACTTGCTTATTTTTTCTGCAGTTTGGCTCCTCACTAAAATAAAACATTGAGAGATGAATGTTCTGACAGGTCATTGTGTGTCAAACTGTCACTCTGTAATGGTTACATATTTCAGCTGGATTGAGGTGGTGGTGGTTGGGGGAGGTCTGAGAGAAGGAGAAAAAGAGGGAGAGAAAGAGACAAAGAATAACAAGATTTCTGCTCCTTCTTATGGCTGATCTTCATTTAAACCAAACACTTGTCATGTTCAGGGGAAGTTTTATAAATTTTTAATGATGTTGCGTACAACTGGTGCTTTGAAATTTGCTGTACTTTAATTTTTTCTTCGTTAGCAAAGGTTCGCTAATGCATTGAAGTGCTAAGAGCGTGTCCTAGGGATGCCATGATAATTGTGTTGTTAATAATATTGTGGCACTAGTAATGTTCTCCTGGTAATCAAGCCATGAGATTTTTTTTTAATATATTCAGTTATTACACCGCATCTCGTACAAATCATGTCAATTACAATTGCCAGTATATGACAGTTAAAATAATTGTATACGTTTTCCAGAATTTTCTATTGGCTTGGCTAATCAAGCTAAAAAAAAAAAAAATCAACACATTATTTGCATTAATTTTGTTTCTAGTCTGTTCCTACTCCTAAATCATTTGTCCATCTACTTCAAAAGGCGGAACAGTAAGTATTTTAATAATAAATATACAAGCATATTCCGACTGTAACATAATATAGGCATACTTCTGCAATAGTAACACAGGATATTTCCTAGGATTAATCTGTGTGTGTGTATAGATATATATTTGCCAACATTATGCTCATGTAGAGTGTGTGTACGCAATCAGAGATTTATAAAGATCGATATTCAGAGGTGTTTATTTGCATGGGTTTGGAGTGTCTGTGTGTACACCTATGTAAAAGTGCCAATCTGTCTGTAGACACTGATATTTTATGCCTCCCTTAGAGATGATTGTGTGTTACTGCATTTGAATATTTATTTACATTTAAAAAAAAAAATCAATTAAACAGTTGCTACCTGAAAGACAGAGGGAGTTTGGTGTCCAAACATTAGCCTTCTGTAACACTGGCATCTCCTGTCTGATGCTGTCGCTTTGTTTCTTTGAAAACAAGAGACAAACAGCAAAAACTGGCTCAGCATTCTGTCACCAGAGCAGGAAACATCCCATTGTGTGGTTGAGTACCGTGTCCTGGTGGGGAGGGGAAAACTTGAGCTTATTTTCTGTAGAATAGATTTAATTTTTTTTTCACTTTTTCTTTCATTTGCTTATTTTAAAAATTATTATTTTTAAAGACAATGGGAACACATTGCACTTGCACTCCAAACTGTGGAACTATTGTTTCTTCCAGAAGAGGTTTGGTGTTTTTCAGTGTATATTTACAATAGCTACTAAATGAACACAACAGGGGTGCAGAGGAAACAGGGAGTCAGCGTATGGATTGCAAAAATATACAGAATGATAATATAATTTCCTTTCTCAGGGAGGTACAGCATGTCGAAGGAGTGGTGAAAATGAAACAGCAGAGAGGCGGATCAGAAGTACATGAGCACTAACCAAGTACAGCCAGGGGTAGTATATGAGAGGGAATAACAAGTAAGGGATGTAGTAATTACACGAGGTGGAATAACGAGTAGGCATGGAAGCATTTGAGAAATAACAAGTCAGCTGGCAGTGGTATTTGAGGAATGACAAGTGAA
>JAYDZK010000028.1:5314466-5317167 GCA_034509185.1 Euphonia xanthogaster
CAGAATGGTTTTGGCTGATTTTCTTTTCAGCTGAGATAAAATTTCAAATTTTCTCTCTGCCAGATTCTCCCTTTTTCTTCTTGGCTGAAATGATAGTTACCCAAACTCTGCTGACAGTCTGTGCACTACAGGGGTGGCCCAGAATCATCCTTTGTTATTCTCACAAGCCATTTATCATATTTATTAAATCACATAGATTCCTACCATAAGTTGGAAAAACAGTATGTGCTTAATTTGGACCAATTAATTCCCCAACAAATACACTCTCTCTTGGCCTCTTTTATAAACCAGAACATCAAACAGCTGTTCTCTCATCCCAGCAAACTAGTATGTAACATTTTTAGTCAGTTTTTACTAGTGAGTATTGGATGAAACAAGATAGCAGACACTTACAGAGATCTCTTTCAACCAGTAAATCCTGGTAATTTATTAATGACTCAAAGCATAAAAAAGTAACTCTATTTCCTGAAGTTTTTATTTCTGAGTTTTATAAATCTTTGGGCTAAGAGTCAGTAGTGTCCAGGGCTTTTCTGTGTTTTCAGTGTTACATTACAGGACATAAAACTCCTTTCTAATACCAAAATATTACATGTTTCTTTTTGAAAAAAACAAAATCTGCACAGCAACATTGTGCTCTGAGGGCAGTTTCAAAGCTCCAACATGGGTTCCAGGACAAAAACTACCCTTGCACTGCCTGCTGTGGCTGTCCAGTCATCCCATGTTTGCTGTGGCATGAACGCTTATCCCAAGGATCTCTCTCCTGTTTGTCTCCTCTGGGGTTTTGTCAGAGGCTCAGGAAGCCAGGTGACCCTGACTGTGTTTGCAGATTATCCTGAGAGAAATACACACATAGGCCTGATGAGAGTTTGGAGCTGAGGAAAGGTTAGAGGAGCACTGAGCATCTCAGGAGTTGGACAGTGTGATGTGCCCTGTGAGGGTTTCAGGGGCTCCACTCTGGGTCTGTTAGAGAAGCTTTGTCTGTTTTGTCTCTCTGGCTCTCTGATTCCTGCCCTGTGATTAGAGGAGGTGACACATGCCTGGGAGTGGCACCATCAGCATCTGTGGATTGTTGGAAGCTGGTGCAGCTTTGAGCTGATGTGACTTCAATTGCACCTGACCACAGACTAATGCAGATGTGCTTCCAAAGCACATGGGTGGAGCAGTGGCTGTGGATTTGCTGTGCTGCTGCTTTAGGCACTGTCTTGTCATTTTGAAAAGATGAAGAAATGCTGTGCAAAGCCTTGAACTTAGAAAAGATCAAGGTTTAGCCATCTACTGCAGAGCCTGCAGGAGCAAGTGGGAGTAGCCTTCCCAGTGTTTGCTTTGAATTGCTTTTGGGTTTGTCTTTTTTGTTTTTACCATCTCCAAGAGCAAAGGCTGTTTGAAAGTGGCTCTGGGGTTTGTGTGAATGGTCCACAAAGGTGGGGCAGTCAGAAATATGGTTCACAACAGCTCTTTCTTCATGCTGGCTGAGAGAGGCAGGCCTTCAAAAATGGGACTGACAGGGATGCAGGGGTGGGCAGGGGTTGCTCAGGGCTGCCTCTCCCTGCAGGTGAGGAGGCAGCAAAGCAGGACATGGCACTCCCAGGCTGCTCCCTCATGTCCATGCCCTGACTGTCAGAACATGACTGAGTGTATTGATCATGGTGTAAAACACAGATGCTGCCTTTGTATTGCAGTTTGGTAATGGTTTGGTGCTCTAAAGGTTTGCCAGTACAGTGCTCCAGCTTTTGTTGCCAAACAGTTGAGGTGTCTGAGGTGCTGCATAGTGTGATGGCTTGGGAAGGGCAGCAAAACCTTGCATTTGAGGATTTCTTCCTCACTGGTAAACCAGGAGGAGCCTGGAACTGGTTTAACTCAGCTCTAGATATTTTTGTATTGATTGTAGTATTTCTGCCTGCAAAATCTGGCATCTAGATTGCTTACAGAGATCTTTGTTGCAATAGGCCTTTATCCATTTTGTCCAAAAGCCTTGTCTGCTTTTGCTCTTCCAATCCCTTGCTTCTACTGGCCTTCCCCTTTTCCTTTGGTGTTGTTCACCACCACAATTCCTTTAGCAAACCTCAAAGTAGCTTGAGGCAAAGATGACATGCTGTAAACAAGGATCCTCACCATGCCTCTTCTGCCTTCTGAAAAATAAAATAATATAATGCAGGAAACACAATCCTCCCCCCAGTGCAATTTCTGCAGACTTTTCCCATGAAATTTATCTTTCAGTAGTCACCTGGTCTCTGTGCAGGGACATAGGCAGAGCACCGGGAATCAAACCTGGATTTGTGGAAAAGCATGCAGACCAAGTAAAATGGCTTTGTAACTGAAATAAATCAAACAATTACTATCTAATGACTAGAAATAAATTTGAGATTAATGCAAAGTGTTAATATTTTATGTTGCTTCCTTTTTTGTCCTTTATTTCTGAGAAGATGTGTCAAAAACTGAAAGCTGCATATACACCATAAGCTGCATTTCTTCACTTATGTGTCTGTGGTTGATTAGCATTAATATATATCTGTATTTTTTTTTTTTCTGGATTAATTTCTGCTGATTCTTTAGAAGGAAATAAATAAGTGGTGTTTGCCTAGCTAATCTTAACCCTATTCTGAAGAGGACATACCTATGTTATTTTTCATGGAATAAAGGTAAATATACACAATATATAAAAAATTACATTACTGAAAGATTATAATTAAGATCGGAAGAG
>JAYDZK010000028.1:5317267-5379983 GCA_034509185.1 Euphonia xanthogaster
CTCTTCCGATCTAAACATCACTTTTGTGAGTTTTTAAATTCATGTACTTATTTTAAATTCATGTATTTGAGCACAGAGTATTTTCAGAGTCAACTTTTAGGCTCTCATCTTGTCAATTGCTAATGCTCAATTTTTTTTTATTTCTCCATTTATTTAGATTTTTTTACTGTGATAAAATGTTAGCTGACATAAAATTAATTTAAAATCATAAATTTTTGAGGCAAAATTTTGTCTACAGTCAAGAATACAGGTGTCTGTATAGAATAGTTTCATAGGTGTTGATAGTGTGCATTAACTGTGTACAGAATTGCTGTTAAATTTTTGTTTTTAAAGCTGGTCACAGGTGGGGAAATTTGATAGAGCCCTGGCTTTCTCCCAAGTGCTTTCCCTGAACATGAATATCCATTATTTGAAGTTTATTTTGTTAAGGCAATCAGATTTGTTGTCGAAGAAATTCTCCTTGGAAAGAGGCAGTCCCTTTCAGCTCCTGGATGTTGGTCTGGAGCAGGGAACAGTGGGTTAAAGGAATGGAAGAGAAGGACATCACCTGCTCCCACTCTATTTCTCAAAATTTCTTGTGAAGATTATGCCCTGTGAAAAAAAAAAAAAAGGTTTTGTAGGGATTTTCCTCTTGTGTGGTCAGGACAAGGCTTTGTTGGATGTCACTGGCAGAGGGATTAGGAATTTAAAATGATTTGGAATTTAAGATGATCAGGGGTGTGTGCTTCTCTTTCCTTGAAACTTGTGTGAGAGGGGGCAGCTCCAGCACAGACACTTCATCAGCTGAGAGAATATGTGGGGAAATCCAACAGCTCCAGCTGTGCACCAACAGAACAAATAAAGGATTTGGAGAGTCACCCAGCTCTAGGAAAATTGAGTGTTTACCATCACAGGAAATAGACTTTCATAGTTATTTTTCATGGCCAACATTGCTTCTTGAGAGTCATCATCTTTTATGAAAACTTTTATTAGCATTTCCGAATGACCTTACCCCCATTGTGTTTTTATCAGTCCCAAGAGCCATAACCTTTTTAAAATATTTTTTATCATTATAAACACAATAAAGTAAGCTGTCCTGCACATAGATTTGTAGATCTCATTAGAGATACTCTTAAAAAAGGTACTCCATCTCTTGGGAAGATAATGACAAGCAGTAATCTTGGCATGCAAAGTTTTCAGACAGGAACAGTTTGTTGAAATAGATCGTTTAATCTTTCCAGAATTCTTTTGGAGCGGATGCACTTTTTAATTGCACTTTTGCACAGCATTGTGACTTGAGTGGGGGAAAGACAAGAGCAACTGAAAACAAATGCTCTGGCAATATCAGTTAGATGGTATTCCAGGTGAAAAAATAGCCAAGTGTTTGCTTCAGATTTTGAGCGTTATCAAAGTCAAACAAGAAAAATGGCAGTTTTAAAACTCATTAAAGTTAGCATTTGTCTGTATTGTAAATGAGGTGTATTCCCTAGGGTAGTTAACAGCTCTGGTGGCACAAGATGGGGATAATTTTTCAGATGTACTGTTTCCAGTGGGGCAGTGTCCTAAGGCTTTGCTTTAAATGGCCTTTTTATGCAGTAGGATAATGGGCAGTTTGTGCATTGCTAAATCAGCCCTGTTTTGTTAGGAATGTTACAGTCAGAGAGCTCACAATTTGTCAGAGGAAATGCAGAACATCTCTACAGGAGTCTGTTTAAGAGGACATCATTTCTCCATAAGCTCTTGCTTAGGTCAACATGCAGCATGGCTCTTCCACCATTCCCCTGTTGCTTCTGCCACACGGGAATGCTCTGATTTATTGGGATTGCACAAGTCATGTCCTCCGCCTGACTGAAGCCACAGTGTGGAAATTTTCTCTTCCCTCCCCCTTTGCAAAAGGAAATGTAGAAGGTTACTTTAAAGGCCTCCTAAAGTATTTTGGAGGGGACCTCTTCAATGAAAGGAAATACCCGTGTGCTGCACGGGATCTTTGTGGCGCAGCTGCAGGTTATAAATACATCAGGGCTGCCATCCTTTTAGAAGGTGTGCTGGTTGAGAGGGCTGACTGTCTGACTGTCTTCAAACTACTGGAAAATGCTTGTGATGATGTGTAAAGACAGAAGAAGAGGATTATGGACCTAGTGAATGTGATACAAAACCATCCAGTGACTAATGGCATTAGAGTTTTTTTACCAGAGCATACAAAACCCCCAAACATCATGAGAAAAATACAGAAATCAGAGTGAGTTTCAGTGGTGGGTACTTCAAATGTATGTCCTGTCAACTTTTTAATTACATTTAAAATTGTGGAGACACTTCTCCTGTGGCACTGGCTTAATGAACAGTGATTCCTTAGTCAAATTTGTTTAAAAAACTCTGTGCAATCCAGTGTTGTGTTAATTTCCCGTTTGATAAAGGTGCTAATACTCTGTCATTCAAGCTGCTATTACTAAGAAATTTTTGGTTTGTTTTAGCATTGTGATATTTTAAACTCAATGCAGCCAAGGACATTTTTAATGAAAAGAAAAAAAGTGATGAAAAGCCTTAGTAATTTTGTGTTTGATGCCAATTGTAATATGAGAAGTGCAGAAAATATTTTGAAGGGGTCAAAGCTATTCGTCTTTATTGTTTTTCTTTTTTTTTTCTCCTGTAACATAGAATTTAACTGTCTGCAGGCATTTAAGCCCAGAATATTCTACCTTCTCTGCAAAGAGATAAAACACTGGAGTTTCTCTTAAAAGACAACTTGGGTGGCTGTGAATAACCTTCCCTGGCTCTGAAATAACTCCATTATTCTGATTCATAGAAGCTCATTCCTTATGGTTTCTTTCCCCCACTTTTCAAACTGCTGTTTAGCATCCTTACTTCACCTCTGCCTTTTTCTTTGTAGATCTTCCATAAATGCTCAGGGGTAGGAAGTTGTTTTTTAAACATGTGAGTAGAAGTTTGTGTAGGCTTCATGGATTTGCATGAGCTATAGAAAGACCTTTCCTTCTTTGCAGCTCTTTATGGTTGGTTCTTCGAGGTCTGGAATGATCAAATGAAGCAGGGGAGGTAGCCTTGGAGTTGGTAGCAAGGCAAAACAAAGGAGAATCACTCAAGGTGACTTGTTCTATCTGCTGTCTGCAAAAAACCATTTCTGCAAATGATATCACTGCAGAACCTGAGAATCATGGAGGGCATCAGTGGGATGAGAACAGGAACAAAAGAACAGGCAATCTGTGAGCAGTCTGCTTGAGCAGAGGGCAGTGCTGCACCATGGGCTGTTCCTGGGTGGGTATTTCCAACCCAGGACTGTGTGCAGTGGTTAACAGCAGAAGTTCCTTCTGCTGGCACTGCAGAGTGGTGTGGCTGCACTTCACTTTGACATATAGGTAGCTAAATCAGTATGATTAGACTGTGCAAATTAAATTGATGTAACATCATATAAGCATTGCCTGGAGAAGAAAGAATTTGATTTTCAGAAATACTGGGTACTTGCAAAGTTCAACTGCCTAAGGATTGCTTTGGAAAAAATGAATCTTTGGTGTGGAGTCTTTGCTTAGCCAATGACAAAGAACTGATTTTTAAGGTAAAGAATAAGGAAAAAAAGAATTTATAAGAAATTATGAGAAGTAGAGACAAAGTCTCAAAATAATACTTAGACTCAGGCAAGTTCTGTGAAATAGAATAAGAACACGTAGCAGCTAACATCCAGAGTAAAATTAACTTTATTAAAGTAGTTGTAGTATTGTTGTGCAACTGTTACTTGAGCATGTAGGAAACATGTATTCTCTTAGTATACTTGTCACTCTGAAGTCACTGCTTGACATTCAGCTATTTTTAGTTTACTGTCACATACAAAATTATTCTGATAGCCACTGTTTATTTTCTAGAGTGTTACTAAGAGCACTATTTGCACTCCTTACTAAAAACCTTAAAGGAAAGAAAAAGTACAAGTACTTACTTCCCCCCAGAAATCAGCTCTCATGGCTGCAGTTAAGGAACTAACATTTTTATATACCACCAACTTCTGTAAAATCATCGTTTGCTTTAAAAGTATCTAGGGGTTTTTTTTGCCTGTATGGAAATGTTTCAGATTCAGATTACTCTTAGGTCATCAAGGTAGAAGGCTTACCTCGTTTAAAATTAATTAATGAATTGTTAACTCTGGAACTTAATGATGATATTAAATTGATAAAATCCTTTTTATGTCATATCATGTCCTTTTTGCAGAATCAGCCAGGTACTTTAGTATCTGTTCTTTAATAATGCATCTCAGCCTCCAGGAGTTGTGAAAGACAAATGTCTCCCTTGTCTTCAGAAATTCAGTGAGACCAAACCTTTTACTGAGGACTTTTTGAGAGCCGCCTTTTTACTTTGCCTGAGTAGATAACCATTCTTTTCAGGACAATATAAGCTGAAAATAATACAGATTTCAGCAAACAATTGCAGAATATACCTCCTATTTTATGCTTATTTCATGTTTTAGGATATGTTTAATGAAGTTTGGCAATCTTTCAGATTTATATGCCTTCATTACTGAATATATTTGTAGGCCTTAAAGAAGATTTTCTATACCTGAAAGACATTGAATACAAGCAAAGGAGCAGTAGAAGTGCCTTTACCAAGAGATGACATGAAGTCTACCTGCTCTAAATGCAAGTTGAAATCTGGGCTGTTGAAAGAGTCTGGTCAGTGATGTGAAGCAGCTTTAGGTGACTGAGCTCAGCTGTGGAGCCTCCACAAAAAGTGCTCAATGTTCAGACTTGGTGCATTGTACAAAGTGTAGAGAGGGACTCTAGAAGACATCTAAGCTACACACAGAGAGAAATGACAGATGTTAATGCCCAAATAATTTAATTTCAGAGGAACAGCCCATCTGTACAACTCAGGAAACCCTAAATACACACAGAATATTTAAGTGTTCTGCTTTAGTAAAAATAGCAACAAAAGAGATGAATGTGTAAAAAAAGTTTGACTCAGTTTAACAGCACTGGAAGTGAAGCTGAAAAAAGAAATGGGCAAGCAGAAGGTGTCAGATCGCTCGTGATTTAAGCGTACACTCCTCCACGAGCGGTGTAAACGTTTTTTAAAGTTTTGCTTTCGGCTGCATGCGGGATAAAGCGTTCTCTTGAGCTCGTGAGGATCATTGGGATCAGGCACTGATGCTGAGCCCAGGGAGAAGAGGCAGACTCCTTGCCTCCCTGTGTTCCTGCCTGACCTTGTATTCTCTGCACTGCTGGTTAGGCAGCTCTAAAGCTGCCAGTAGTGCCGACGGCTTGGCTGAGCTGGAGGGGGCAGGGGGGAAGAAATCCAGCACGGAGCTGCTCTGCTGCCTTTTTGCTCCTGACACACCCCATATGCTGAGATGGTGGGTGGCAGTAGGAGAGCTGGCACGTTAGCAGCACTGTGTTCCCCGTGCCAGGGGAGTAATCTGTTGGCTGGTTAAATCTCATTTCTGATTCATCTCTGCTTCCTGAGCAGCACTAAGAGGCGAGATCCTCACAGAAAGCCCAGCTTTTGGAGTGTGTGATAGTGCAGTCTAGAGGAGACTCTGAAGCTTGTGCTTTGAAACTCTGCTTTGAATATTGATTTTAATTTATTTAGAATAACCCCGAAATCTAGACTTTCTAGAACTGCTGTGCAGTAGCAATTTTTATGGAAATAATAGAGCTGTTTGCCCTCGTTATGTTTTTTTAGATATGCACATGCACGGGAAAATTCACTACACCAGAAGATTCAAGTAGGCAAATCAAAGCAGAAACAAAAAAACCCCCTTATTTTCTCTGTTAATAACATTGCTTGTTAAACAGAAGTTGGCATAGAATCCTGGTGTGAAATTGCCAAGAAAAGATTGTTAATTTGGCATAAGCTTTAAGTCGTTTCATTCAGTATCACATGGAAAGGAGTGGAATTATACGTGTGTTTGTCCTGTGCACTGCTAGTGAAAAGGAGGATTTGCAACACAAGGAAAATAGGTGTGCGCCGTCAGGGGGAGTTCATGTTTGTTTGACAACCCCAGGACTTGGCAAACAAACGCAGCAAACTTGCAGGCAAGCAGCAGAGAAAACATCCTGCAATGTTTTGCTGGAAGAGGCAAAATAGAGCAGAATCAATCATCTTTTCAATGAGAGTTTGAGGTGACTCGGGCCCTGCTCTCAGCTCTGCAGAGCACTTGCTGCCTTTCTCTACTGTGTGCAGAAGACTTTCCTCCCTGCAGGATTGGAACAGGGCTCCTCTTTTACAACTGAGCCCTCCATCTGCTGGGGCTGATTTGCCCTCTCTGGAGTTACAGAGGCTGCTGCAAAGGGAGTGGTCCTCCTTGCCCTGGGGCAGTCATGTCTGCTCCTCATGCATCAAACTGTTCTTGTCAGCTTTAACAGTCAGCTCAACAAAGCTGCAAAACTGGAGAAAGGAGGGGGGAACATCCTTCCACAGCAGAGTTATTAATTGAATTTTTGCCTCATTGTAATATTGTAAGTATCTAGAAGTATTTGTCGTCTTTTTTTCATCCAAATACCTAAATTTTCCTTTCTTTGTCTGTCTATGGGTGAGACAGAACCTCACTGGCAATACTGTAGAGTTTCTGCTCAGTTCAGCTTGAATGTGTACAAGGTTTGTTCTTTACACCTACCTTTTATGTGAGGAGTCAATCCAGACTAATACCAGGAAAAAAACCATGGAATAAAATCCTGGTTCCACTGAAATCAGTTTGATTATTCAGTGCTGGTTTGTTTGGACTAGGATTTTAGCTGAAGTTAGCTGTAAGTAGGATCTTTTTTGTAATGGGTTCTTGACACTGAAATATCTTTCTTTACACCTGGAATAAGACTACTGATTGTACAGGCGTTTGCAGAAGCATTCAATGGATGGCAAAAATAAAAGCCATTCAAATTAAAAAAAATAAAATAAAAGGACTGCCTTACTCATCTGCAGTATTGTTCCTGATGTGACAGGTCTTCTTCAGTCTGCAGAGCAGTGAAGCAGTTCTGCAAAGGCACCTCTGGCTTTGGGGGAAGTCTCCTCCTTCTGCAGGTCCTTGCTGTTGGAAGCTTCCATTCTCCTGCATTCTCGTCCCCCCTGTTGCATTATTGTGCCCCCTGCCTTCTGTGTGGGCTGGTGGGCTGGGCATCCACTGCAGGCTGAGCTTGGAATGAGCTGTCCAATTCCTCCTCAGCCTGTCTGATGTTGTGCAGCCTTCTTACCACCTGCTGCAGGGCCCTTCCCCAGGCTCACCTTCTGCAGACAAATGTCCAGGCTCTTCCTGCATCCTCTCCCTTCAACACCTCACTGGGAGCATTGGCCACTGCTAGAGTGGATGGTGCTCTTAAATGGTGCTGCTCTTGAATTATTCCTAGTTCACAATCAAACACATTAAATTTAAAAATAAAATTCCTCCTTTAGTAATGAAGTGGAGCAGCTGCAGAGCAAATTTTTGTTTTGTCACATGTGTGACAACTGGTGGTGGAAAAGCAGAGGGGAGAATTGGAAATGATAGTCTCCCAAACCACTCCAAAAGGATTTATTAAACACCATCAGTCAGAGCAAGAAAGTGGAGTTGTAAGAGCTGTGGTTTTGTATAAGAAGAAAATTCTGTTGGTATAAGAGTCATTGCTTTTTTTTAAGTGTTTGAAACATGAGGAGACTGAAGTCTTGTTTTGGGTAAAGAGAAATCAACAGTTTGCACCAAAAGCATTCTGAAGATACAAAGAAGTAATAAGTATTTTTGTTTAATATTTAAATTATTTTTGAGGAGGGAAGTACATCAAAGGCAGATGGTATATTTGAACGTAATTTTGTGTTAGGAATGCTTTTTGGTACCTTCCTGCAGAATGGCACATGTAGCATCCAGGCCAGAAATAGAGAGTAAGATAATGGAATCGTTTAGGAGAGATTTGTGCTCGCCTTTTCTGTGTGTGGGTTGGGCTGAGGTTCCCTATCTGCTTTATTTTGTTCATTACCTTGTTCTGTGCTGCACAGAGTGAGAGCAGTGAGTTATCAGGCACAGGACTGAAGGGGAAGATGAAGATAGCCTTCTTGTCCCACAAGAAGTGGGAGGTGAAGCAGCAGAGACAGGAAGACGGATTCGGGAAGATAACGCAGTAGCTTTACAACATGGGGGACAGGAGAGCTCCTTAGAGGTAAAAGAACTGACAAAATTTCACAGCAGGCACTAGTGGGAGATGAGAATCCAAGGGAAACATCATGCCACGAGAGAAACAAGGTTTCATTGATCACAAGGTGCCAGGGTGTCTCCGTGAACGCGCTGTCGCGGAAACCGTTAACTGTGGGGAGGAGGAATGCGATGCCTGACAACTTTTGGTTTTGTTTTAAGAGGTAGACATTAAAAATACATCTAAAGTATGGGACACAAAGAATCTAAATAATGTTATTAAAGTTCTGGTGGATCTGAATCTCCAGGGATGTTTACCCAGGCTTTTGAAGAAAGCTGTAAAATGTTAGATTTTGCATTTCCAGGCTTAATTCTTCATTTTATTTTGTTCTGTTTAAAGAAATCTATGCAGAATTATTAAGTTGCTCAAAATAAGCCCAAAATAGAGGACTGAGTTTTATAAACATTTTACATATTTGTGTTTAATTTGTTGAAAATAGGATAAAATCTGCTCTCATTTGGCATTCCAAATACAAATATTAGGAACGCAATCCCCTGATGCAGTATAATTTTTAACAGTACAATTTTACAGTTTTCCAAAAGACATTGTGCACACTTTTACAATAATGATATTTTTAGTATAGAAAAAGAATTCGCATGTTTGTCTTTGTACCTTATGAACTGAACTGCTGTGTGTTGCCTTTTGTGCACATCTTCATTCACTGCAGAAGCAAATGTTCCACCAACAGTGTTTGATTTGGAAATATATTTATTTAGCTGGCTCAAAAAATTAGGTTAGGAGATCCCAGTGCATGGAGAGTCTTTTACCTCTAAAATATAAACTTTCTATCTCCCAGTGCAGGAGTGTTAAGTGCAGAGCTTTTAAGTTGAGGAAATATGCAGTTCATGTGAAAGGTTTGATAGCACTATATACCCACCAAAAGCTTAAATGTGCCTGACTGGTTTTATGGAGGACAGTAAATTAGTCTTTCCCTTACCCCTGACAGGTGAGCAGCAGCTCTTGCATGACCGGTGGCTCTCACCACACGTCGCTACCACACAGGTGAGGCTTTCCCTTTCAAGATGATGACTTGAAAGAAAAACAAGATGTCTTTGCTGGTTATAAATTTAACTCTTCTATGATTAGTCTGGGCCAATTAGGACACCCCTGGGGTTCAGACTATGGCTCAAGTACAAGCTTGAAAGGCCGATTAGCTGAGGTCTCTTGATACTTGTTCTTGGTAGTAAATGCTGGCACATATAGTATTGATTTTCATTTAGATATCTTAATGTTTCCAGACAATCCTAGCAGATGTGGGCTGAACTCAGATCTACGAGAGTGCTGGGCTGCAATCTGCAAGCATTTTTCTTGCCATTTTGTTTCATTTTTCCTAAACTTAACTGATTTGGAATCAGGAGATATAAATGAAAAATGCAGAGTTTGCCTATCAATCATGGCATGTACAAACATTGCTACTGCCCTTTTCTAACATCCTATTACCACTGGGTAGTTGGCTAGTCAAACAGGAATAAAAATTACACTGCAAACATCATAAGTTAGGCTTGATTTGTTGAGCAAGAAGCCTGACAATTCTGTAAGAGTTATATACCTCAGCCTCGCTGAAAATCAGCCTTGTTATGGCTCTGGTACGTCTATAAAGATTGTTCATTTCATATAAAACAGCTACCTGCACTGAAAGGCCTGAAAGGAAGAATGATGCTGGTTATAAATATAGAGGAAAATCTATTTGTCTGCCCCTTCGTGCTGTTAGCAAGTCACACGGCGCAGCCCGGCCGCGGCTCCTCGGCAGCAGGGGGAGTTTGCCATGGCCACCTTTCCCTTTCATCTTCTGGCCTGGGCTGAAGCACATCATCTCTCTTTGTCATATGAGATAAAGCAATGAAGTGTGACCAGTGCCACTGCATTGCACTCTGCCCACCAGGAGCACGTTAATGATAATGAAAAACTATACTGCACTGCATTTAAGCTAAATGTGAGCGTAAGGCTGTCTGTCGGCAGACTGGTAGAACAGTTAATGTCATAAAAGATAAATAGAAATTATTAGAATTGGCTAGGAAGGGATTTTTTATAGAGCAGGGTTGTATTCCTTTAAAGTAATACATTATCAGACTGTTAAATCTAATTTCAGACTACTGGGCAATTAAAATGATTAACATTATTTACTCATATAGTTCGATTCATTAAGGTTTTAAACACCCTTTACACACTATTTATGTTGAAAATAGAGAAATAATGTGTTAAAATGTCTCGGATCATTAATCATTCAAATTTGCTGTATAACTGCTTTCTCAAAACCTTAGCACCACACTGAATATTTACAAACCTCAGAGGCATTTTTAAAGGATGAGCAAAATCAAATTCCACCCACCTCTGATATGTCCAACAGACCTTTGGTAGCTTCCATGCCTATTGTGTCTGCAAGAAAAATCAGGCAGAAAAATCCTAAGATTATCTTAAAAGTTATTGTACCCAGAGGCTTGTCCAAGCCTTGGCTGTGTTCACCTGGGGGCTTGCTCCCCTTTGATACGTGAGGGGAGCAGCATGGATGCTGTTACTGAAGCTAATAGGAGCTCCATGGATAAAGTCTTGTGTACTGAAATGGAAATACACTCTGAGTCTGGCACTTAGTTTTCAAGTGTGTCAGATGGAATTTCGTATTATCTACTGACAAACCAGTTTATTAGATGGATATAAGAAGAGATCTTCAGGCTAGTAAATGCTGCCATTAGTCAGAGGTGAAACACCCACTTCCCTTCTGTGTTGGCATTTATAACAACCTCTGAAATACTGTGGGAAAAGTCATGAAAGTCAGTATAGAGTATGTGACAAGACAATTACAAACTGCATATTGATGCTGGTCTTTTGAAAAGATTGTCTACAGGCTTTTATTAGTGCTTTGAAACATCGGGGGTTTGTTTGTTTGCTTGTTTGTTTTCATTGCTGCATGAACCTAAAATACCTTTTTGCAACAAATGCTGTAAATCCCAGGGGGCAGGTGGATATAATCTCGACTGGGGTGCTGTGTTCTGGGAAGGCAGGTTATGGTGTCTGTCTGTCCTGGAAGCACTGGAGGCCCATGAAGTGGCTCACAGTGCTCTGGGCAGGGATCTCAGTCCTTGCCTCTTGGAGGCTCTGGGCACACACAGGGCTGCAGGAAGCTGCTGAGTCACTGAATGCCCTGTTCCCCAGAGGCCAGATCTGCTGATCAAGGGTGGTCATTACTCTTTTGTGGCAGCATTAGTAAGAGGAAGAAGTAGTTATAATTAGCCTCTTTGAAATCACCCAGGGGCTCAGCTGATGTGTCAGAAATGTAGATGGTATAAAAGACGAGGACACAGCTGTATTGTCCCAGCTGGAAGTGTGACCCCAACACCAATGCTGAATTTGCCCCCTTTGAGAGTATCCAGGGGTATTCAGACACCTCCTAGATGCTATTTCAGGAGCCACAGGCTCTGGGTACACACTGCAGAAGTAGTTTCCTAATTTAGTTGGTCTGGATTAGGCCCATTTATCTTAACAGATTTACTAAGGAGCTCTGCCTTCTAAGTTATTCACTTACCAGGGTGCCCAGATGCAGTTAGAGACAAGGGCAGCAATCCCAGGATCATTAGTGAATGCTGTACTCACAGCAAAGGTGTGCCCAAGTCAAGTGGCTCATCTTCCAGTAATTCCTGGAGAGCAGAAAGTCAGCAAGCTGCTGAGGATCCACACAACTGTCCTGAAAGAGACCCTGGTCCCGAAAGAGACCCCTTTTCACCTTTTGGATTAGCCACTTTCTCCCTTCATTCCATTACTGTGTAAAGCTGCCTGACGCAGTGAGGGGCTCACGATGCAGCCTCAAGCCATGGTGTTTTCCAGGGCCGTGTCCTGTGCCTGATGCAGTCCTTGCTCCAGAAAATAAAGGCAAATGTCAGCCTGAATCAGTGAGGCTGTTTCTAATGTTATCCATCGCTCATTTCAAGAGCAACACGAGGAAAGCCTTTCCCTTGAGAGACTGGCAGCTGTTACCCTCTCAGCAATTCTCTAAGATTTTGCTGACTTCAGGGGACAGAAAGCCCAGAGTTACTCCTGACTTCCATGTCATGTGTGCTGGTCTGAGCCAGCCCACCAAAATGGCCCACAGAGGCACTGTACCATTGCAGAAGAAGGCTGATGATTAGCAGCTACTCCCTCACAATGAATATTAAGGACATACTTCTTTCAAGGAATTAATTTGCTTAAGTTTTTCCTACCCCAAATCCATAAGGAGGGAGGTGAGGTGGAGAAATAGTCCCTTTGACTTGGACTGAGATGTCTGCCTGTGTTCTTGGTGCTCTCTGCTATGTCCTGTGTGTCTGTCTGAGCCAGAAGCCTGGGACTTGGGCATGTTTGTGATCTCTGGCATCACTGTGGTAGTCACAGCTTGTGCCTCCTCTTCCTAAACTTGTAAATTTGGGTGGTGGAAGGTGAGGAGGGGGATCCAGAGAATTGAAAGGGGCTTCTCTTTTCACAGTAGCAAATTCTCCTGTTGCATTGGGTTTATACATGAGAATTTATCCACCCTTTTGATGTGTGACAGAGTTTTGCCCTTCAAGTTAACCCGGCTGTGTTTGGTCACAAAGTGTTAGGCTTGATGCTGGTGCCCCCAGTACCTTTGCCCAAGCTGAGCTCTCCTGGGGGTTCTTGGACTTGTTTCCCCACGGGGCTGCAGATGAGTTCTGCCCAAATGATTGGTCAAGAGAGTACAGTGAGCTGAAAATACAACCCCAGAATACCACAAACCCTCACGGATATCAGCGAAGTACAGAATAAAAAATTTAGTCCGGGTCTCTGCCTTTTCTATTTTGCTAATAATTAGAATTATATAACACAGGAATGACTTTTATTGTTGATATATCTGGGAAATTATTTTTCCTTTGAGTTTTTCAGACTTCTTATACCTCCCATTGATTTTGATTATTTACTGTTTGACAAGGGGAACACAGGCAGCCCATGCTGTGCGAAAGATCAGAGGTGCCTTCATTCCTCAAGGCTATTGCCTTCTTTAATTCTTCAGTGTAGGATCAGTGAACTGATTGCATTTTCTTCTGTTTGACACTTTATATTTCACATTTCTTCATCAAACTATGATAGCATGCTCTCTTTTAGAGCAAGCTGCTCTGAGAATATAACCTTTTTGTCTTGGCCATTATTATAACTCTTTGGTGACTTGTAACAGGGACTCTCAGCCACTGTCCTGATTCACCATCTTTCAGTTAAACTGCATGGAGTTGAGTATCTTGTTAATCCACTTTTTGTGCTTTTCTTTTTTTGGTGTTATATGTATTTCATATTTAATCATCGCATGATGTGGCTTGAGGGCAGTTGTTCTTTGATTTCTTTTTGTTGGTTTTTTTTTTTTTTTCCCCCTCAACCAGGATAGTCTTACAGGCCTAAGGGGAGATTTTTCAGCTGCAGACACTGTATGCCAGATCTGGTAGTAAAAAGCACAGTTCAAATATTTACAAATAGAAACATATAAATGTACACTCTATTTGAGCATGCAGTTATGTGTGTGCATTTTTGAAAAATGGCTCCTTGGACAGGCATGTTTTACAATGGTGGGAATGAAGCCAAAGGGACATGAGTGTTTAGAGTCTTGCTACTCTCTGAGTGATCCACTTTCTATTAAAAAATAATTAATGTAAGTATCTAAAGTAGAAAAAACACAAGCTGGTTCTGTCAAACCTGACTTCAGGTTATGGTACCAAATATTTTGATCAAATAGGCTCCTCTCCTCTTTTCTGTATTGTAAGACATCCACTGTAGTATGTATTTCCAGTGACTGCTTGTGCTGTGAGTCCCTGTAAAAGAAAACTTGGGTGATGTTAGATCAAAGTCTAGAGTAATTTCATAATTTCTTTAAGAAGAAATGCTTGTTTTCAGCTCTAGTTGGCATAAGTCTAAATGAATCAGTAAAATGGGATGATCTCAGCTCATATAAATAATAGCAGCCCTCTCCTGTTAGAAATTTCTTTCTTCTGGAAAAGCCAGTTGTCCCACATTAATGCATTTCTAATCAAAAACACTAAGCCCCATATGGTATTTTTTAACACATTTGAGAACCCTGCTTGCGACAGAGCTCTAAATGTACAGGAAACCAAACTTCATTGTTTTTCAGCACTCGAGAGAATGTGCAAAAAGTAGACCCTTATATTTCTGTCTTATCCTGCTTATTAGTTTTACAGTTCTGGGTCTCATTCTCTTTCCTAGTCCTATTCCTCTTTCTCTTTTTTTTTTTTTTTTTGGTGTGTGAAATGACCTTTGTGTTACCATATAACAAGGTTCATCCTCTCTCTCCCTCTTAAACATAATGAACATGAGGAAAGCTCTCTGAGACCAGGAGGGGACATCCCAGAATACCAGGGGATGGTGAGAAAAGAGGTCCAGAGTACTTCAAACTAGAAAAATGTTAGAATTTAAGGTAGAGCTTGCCTGTAGAAATGCTGCTTGAAAAGAGCCCACATATTTGTGAAAAATTATCTAAGAATATACTTTGGGATTAAAATATAATTGTTTTTCTTCTTATCCTTTAAATGGCATCTGTTTCCTCTGAGTCATCATTAGTTGCCAAAACTTCATATTGTGGCATGCAAGGTAGACAATAAGCACGAGTTACTAGAGTCAATATTGTATTTTACTTAAAATTACTCATGCTGTGGAAGCCCTTCAAGATATGCATGCATCCAGGAAAACCCTACACGTCAGGTTTAATTCTGAATTTTTACTGATTTAAAGCAGAACTTTTAGCACCAATTAAAAGTGTAACCAGAGTGTTTTCTAAAATTTGCTGGTTTTCAGCACAGAATCCTGTCAGAATATAGGTGCTGAGGTCAGCCCAAAGCAGGGCCAGCTGCCAGAGGCTGCCCAGGACCACGTCCTGCTCAGGTTTGCTCAGTTTTGCTCAGTTTTGCTTTGTTTCAAAGATGGAGCCCCGCTGGGTCCTTGGGTGAGCATTTGACCACCCTCTAGTTGAATAAGCAAACAATTTAATGAAATGTTCCCATGTTACAGCCTTTGTTCCAGGGACAGGGAAACCTGTGTCCTGAATTTCCATGTAAAGGTAGAATGAGAAATGCTCAGTACCTTCACTCCCTCTTTGTCACTGAATCTCCTGTGCCCTCTCATCTGTGGGCCCACACCTTTTTCAACCTTCCTTATGTTGATCTTTTGCTTAAGGGAACCTTTCTTTTCCTTCCTAATATCCCTCACCAGTTTTAGTTTGATTTCTGTGATCCATCCCTGCATTTTGAGCAACATCTCTGCTTGGTGACACATTCCCATTGTCACCTGGTATGTGTGTCCTTTCCATATCAGCAGAAGTTCCTTGTTCATGCCTTTGGGCACACCCACTCAAATTCCTGCATTTTGGAATGGGCTTCTTCCAGCTTTGAGGAGGTTTTGTGCCACAAAAGAATTCCAAGAAGGGGAAAAAATAAATAGTTTCTCATTCTGACCTGGCAATTGCAAGGTAAGCAAATATATTTCTGTGTGTATGCCAGGAAAAAAACCTGCCCTTAATGGCAAATTTGGCAACAGAAAGAGGAATGACAGGGAATGGGGAGTGGTAATGAAAGGGTTTAATTTCAGCATGCACAGTTCAGAGCTTGAGGACAAGTGAGATAAAATTCTGTCTTGACAACCTATAGTTCAACTATCCTTCCTAGCAGAAACAGGCCTTGTGCAGAGTGATGGTCTGGCTGACAAACAGGTCTGTGTCACTTCATTAGACGGAACATCTTTTGCTTCAGAGTTTTTACATTCATTTTTAATAAGTAGAATGTAAAGAAAAATTAATTGCTGGCCACTACATGGTGCTTTTTTTGATGGAACTATCAATTTGTGGGGAGGATAGAGCTTGCCCTCTCTCTGGGTGTGCGTGAGTTTTAAACGGGCTCGAACGCGCAGGATGGAAAAAGGATGGAAAGGCCTTATCAGAGGCACCCGCAGGAAGCAGTAACTATCTGAAATTATTGTTCAGCACACCTGGAGGCTCTTTCAAGCCACGTGAGGCCGCTTCCCGCAGCGTCAGCACCACATGGTTATTCCAGGAGGATAAGAGCAGCTAGAAATTTAGTTAGCAGAAGGAAAACCAGGCATGCCAGTGTGCTTCCTCCAGTTAACTTAAATTGCCCCTGTGACCCTGCAGCGCTTTGCACTGATGTTCTGCTGTAACATTACTTGAATGACATTTTGTCATTTGCTGAATGTTAACCTGCAGAAATGCCATCTTTGCTCCTTTACTTTGAGACAGGATGACATGCACTGCAGCCCCCGTTGTTGGGGGGTAATTTTATGCTCCTTTCCTGACAGACAGGATTCCGATAGCACCATATGTCAAAAACTCCAACCCATTCCAGTCATGTACCCACACCGTCCAGCTGTCACAGCTATAATTATTGAAACTAAAGCCCAGAGAAGTTTCTAGTTTTGGAAATGCTCTAGTCTCCTTAGATCTTTACTACTGATGTTATAGCTGATTAGGACCCTGCCAGCCTTCTGTTGGTCTCTTGAAAACTGCTGTAATTCCCATTCATCATGGAAGCTAACCAGCTGCTCCAGAGCCATCCCCTCAAATGTGTTGCTTGATGTTGTACTTTGCTGTCGTCCTGACCTTGATACTTTGGATGTTCAAACAAAGGCTCCTTAATTTGCTGAAGCTGGTCCAAAAGGAGCCAGTTAACTTGATCCTGTACAGAAAAATGGAAGCATTTTTTTGTTGGTACCTGGTGTCTCTGTAAAGGCTGGTGCTAATCCACACTCTCTTCTTGGTCATCCTGCCACAGCTTCCTGGTCATTACAGGGGGGAGGGAGAGGCAGAGACCCCTGGAATGCTGTCCTGTCAGGCTGACACTGAGCTCTTGGCAGGAACATCTGTCTTGTCTGTCAGCAGAGACGAAAGGGACTCCTGTAATCAGGGCTTTGAGCCTTTACAGCCACTTTTGTCACTTTTAACCAAATGCAATGAAGTTCAACATCTTTTGATTCTCTTTGAAACTTTGGTCTAAGTAGTGAGTTGGCTCTTTCCTATTAAAATCTTAAAGCTGAAGGCTTTATGATCTTGAGGTGTTTATAAGTTTTTGGCTTTTTTGATAGCCTTTGCATTCATATCTCTTGCAGTGCAGATTTGTGTAGTAGCACATTTTTACATTGCATTTTCACACTATAGTCCTTTTTTTTCCTTTCCCCCTCTAGGAATCAGCCCCCCCTTGTACCCATTGAGGTAACCTCACTCACAGTGTTAGTTAGGCTTTTCTGGTTTGTTCATTCACTTAGAAGACATTTTTTATTCTAAATATATGAAAGCTTTTATATTTAAATAAGAAACATGTAAATTATCTGGCTTATATTTTGATCAAATAGCAATTTGTAATCTAGTGCCTAGAGTCCAATATGCTGCTCTCAAACTGGATTTTCTAAACTCCTTTGAGGTGCTAGGTAAGAAAATGTCAATATCTTTAAAGAAGAAATGTTTTATGGATGAAGAGAGATTTTTAAATGTGAAAAGCAAGACTGAGTTGGAATTCCTCGACTGGAACAACTGACTAATTTGATGAAGAAAATGAGAAGAAATTTGCTAAACATATTTTTTAGCAACTGTCTTCTAATAATGAAGAAGCTATTCCAACAAAAACCATCTCACACACACACAAAAGGGAATTTGATATTGCTGCTGAGAAAGCTCAGGATGGCTTTGACTATTGGAAGAAGATAAGTGTGTTGTCATGCAGATCACTGGCTCCCTTTCACAGGCAGCAAGGATGGTGTCGATTTAAAAGACAGACTAGGTTTTTTAGAACACACGTAAGAAATTATCCCAAGTGGAAAATAAACTGTGTCTAATTTATGGTTAATTCATAGCTTTTAGATTTTATTTTAATGGCCAGATTAGGAAAGAATGAAGAGACTTGATCTCTTCAGGTGGACCCTGAGGTCCTTGTTTTCCCCCAAATCTCTGGGTGCAGGATCCTGGCTTTTTTTCTCATTAACCAGCTCTGTGTGGAAGCCTGAAGTCAACACCTTCTGGACAATTGATTGCACCTGAGCCTACTTTTGGGAGTCTTGGTAGTCACCTTACACTGAGCTGAATAATAATTGGAATGTGACTGTTAAATAGGAGACTGAAGGAGGATGAAAAGAGAGTCATCAGCTGAAGAGCTCAGTAAAACAGGATGACCAAAGACACAAAAAGAAAGTAACCAGAGGCAAAAAAAAAAAATCAGCAGAAGAATCAATCAGTGTAAAAGCAGCAGAGGAATGTGTAAAGAGAAACGTGGCACAAGGGCTGTGTCAGTGGTGACAGACAAACCCCTCAAATGGCCTGGGACAGCCAGCAGAGAACAAAGGATGGAGACAACATGGGGAAGTGCTCTGCATTTTGGGGTACAACATGAGATTGTTAGGAAATTTCTCCTAAAACTCAAGGAGAAAATACATGTTGGAATTCTGAGACCTAGTAAAAACCTCAGTAAAAAAATGGCAAAGGAAAGGTGAAAGCACAGGATCTGTCAAATGCACAGTGAATATTGAGTAGAACACAACTTGTTCAAAACGAGACTTAGAAAAAACATCCAGGACTGAATGAGCAGGATAAAGTAAAAAGACTGTAGATCTCTTTCATAAAATAGGAAGAAAGAAATACTTGCAGAATGTATGAGGAAGGCACAAAAGATAATTCTATGTGGTATTTTTAATAAGAGGGAAATTGGTGCAGCTACAATATAGCTGAAACCACTAATATGTGCCTTGAAAATAGGTTTAGCAAGTCATCTCACAGAAATGGCACATTTTGGAAGCTTAGAGCCACCAAAAGCCTTGATTAAAGCAATAGTAAACAGGTAGAGTTAGAGAAGAAGCCAACAGAAGGAATCTCCATAATCACAGGAGTGGGATGAGGTTGCTGTTACTGCTGTTCTGTTTAGCATTGGTTTTGCATTAAAAGATGAAGAGAAAGGGGGAAAGAATCATATTTTATGAGAAAAGAGTGAAAACACAGCTTTTCAGAGGATATTCATCTTATGGCTTCATTAAAGAGCCATCAGAGGTTCCTTGGAGAAACTCAGACCAATAAGCAGAAACTCAGACTGAGGTTCAGCATGCAGAGATAAGGAATGAAGTCTGAGACAACTTAAAAGGGACTGTGGAAACAGAGTTTGAGGAATTTCAGATAACTGTTCTTTTGCTTTTGCCTCTTGTTTGATAATAGCACTATTTCTTTTCACCAAACTGAGTCTCTTGCTTCAGGAAAGCTATCTTCAACATAAACTTGTTAAAAAGGGAATGTGTGGGCAGTAGCACCCTGGAAAGCTCTGCCTTGAGCTCCAGTCTAATGGATCTCAGTCTTAAGCAATCTCAAGAGGCTGACAGTGGAGAGTGCTCTGATGGCTAAGGTTCTGCATCTAATTTATATCAATTTTGAATGCAGTTTTAAGTGTTTGAATGTTCTCAGTGATAGGGATATCAAGTCCTTTTCCCTCTTGCTAAATCTAACAATTGGGCAATTTCCTAAACCCCTTGGTCCAGGTAAATGATAACCAAGTTCCCACTTTCCCCCTACTATGTGTGACCTGGGAGATTGTGGGGGTTTGCTGTTTTGCTTTAAATGAAATCTGGAAACATTTGCAAAAATCACTTTGCTTGATTATGTGCAACATTCTTATCCTTCTGCAAGGTTGTAGCTGAAGATGGTGTAGAGGGTGCTTGATTCTCTGTTGTGCCATAGTATTGCCAAAACAAACACAGGCTTTAGGGTCTTGCAGCAGAAGTGCTGCAAAAAAGTTCAAATAGGGAGTTCACTGGCCTAGTAAATGCTGTGTTGAGTTGGATATGGAACCTGTATTGCATGCAAGAGAAAAAGGAAAGGGATTTTTATCATTTATTGTGCCTATGCTAACTGAGGCAAAGGAAGCATCCAGCTTTCCTAGGAAGAAATGAAATTATGCCAAGATTTCTTAAAAATTATGTTTAATACTTAAAAAATCCCTGATATAGGAAAATTTATGATTTTTGCTTTGAGACTGTTGAGTTGACATGTAATGAAAATCTTGTTTTTATGAGATACTTTGAAAATTATTCAAAGACAGAAGTACTTTTATAAACTTATAATTTTGAAAGAATGTAGCAGCAATCATGTAAGTGCAGTGATGGATTGATACCCATCTGCTTGGTTAGGAACGGTTGCTACTTTAGACTAATTTCATCATTACCTTTAGTTTGCTATAATTCCAGTATTTTATTTTTAAAAATAATAGTATGTAATAGGAAAACAAAAAAGGTAAAGAAGAGCTAAGAAAATAATAGCTGCTCAGAGGATGTTATTTCTTGTCTTGGTTTTCTGTTTTTAACTGACAGTGGGGTACAGAATTCTGCTAGGCAGAAGCATGCCAAACTGATTTTTATAATCATTGCTCTTATTACAGTTTATTACAATAATATACTTTAAATTTACAGTTTTGAGCCATCACTGGTATAGAAGACTATACGTGTAGCTATACATAGCTAATTATTTGTGGAAGGTATTAGTATCGTAAACACAGCTTATCTTTGTATGAGAGTGGCATTAATAACAGAGTTTCATAAATGCCAACATACAGTACGATAATTTCAAGACTCTCTGAAAATATGGTGTATTGTAGCTGAAGATGTTCACAAATGCATGTTGGGGATGGGGAGGGGGAGGAGGGCTGTTTTGTGCTTAGAATGCTTTCTGACGCATAAATATTAGCATTAAATAATTTTGAATACCTTGTTTTCTAAAAAGATTAGTAGCTCTTCTCTGCGTGATAAATTGTGCAAGAGTTATTGTTCACACCAGTCTTTGTACTGCATTATCCTGTGTAGCTTTAAATAACCCAGCCCAAATTACACTCAGCAAGCTGTTGGGAAAGCTTGGAGGAATCTCAGAGCTGAAGGGCCAATTTGTGCCCTGACTTACATCCTGTGCAAATGCACTGACTTCGTGCTGTCTCTAAAGGATATAAGGAAGGAAAGGATGTAATCTGTAGCTTTTGTTTTATTATTTTTATTTAACTTCATTCTATTTTTTGTTTATGTGTGATCTTCCTGAAGAGGAATCTTGTGCCTGTGTATTGCTGGTTTGTGGATAGCAGCATTTCACCCTCTCTTGCTTGGCATCTCAAATGCTACATGAAAGTCTTGTTAAAACAACAACAACAACAAAAAAAAAAAAGAAAAAAAAAAGAAAGTTTGTTTACCAAAACTCTGGTTTATATTGGATCACATTTGGAATCTCAAACTTCACACTTGAAAATATTGCACAATAATGTATTGTTTCTTTAAATTGGTAAGTCTTAAATTGGTAAGTCTTTAATTGGTGTGGGCCAGTTAATTTTTTTTTTTTTGGTTGTTTGGTTGTTTTTTGTTTGTTTTCTGGTGCATCTGGATTGTCTCTTCTCAGTGACCTTTTTGCAGTCCCTGTTGCTCTGATTTAGGAGCTATTCTGCCTGTAAAGTTATAGGCACTGGGGAGACAGGCAGTGTAAATGTGGCTTCTCTAAATTTGGTTTGAATCACCAGAAATCCAACAAACCATTGTGAAATGAAGAGTCGGTGTATCATTTTGCCTGATATTTCTCCCAATCTTCTAATGGTCTAGGAATGACTTATGCTAGGAGAAAGGGAAACTGAGGCAAGATTTCTTTGGAAATATCTCCCATCTCACTTAAGTGTTTTCATCTGATTTTTGCTCCCTGATGACTCCTGCAGCAAGAAAACCTCAAATTCTGGGTGTTATGGAGTGATTGGCAGCAAGTAAGACAAGCAGAGACATTCAGACATAGACCTAGTATTAATTCAAGCTGTGCAAATAATTAAACACACCAAGTGAAAGAGGTGAACTGAGCAGTTTCCACTGAGTTTAAGGACAAGGTGAAGAATTCCACTTTTCTTAACGACCTTAGGAATAAAGAGTACTTTGTAAGGCCATCCATCTTCCAGTAATTAGAACTAAGCCTGTTTAACAAGGAGGGAGTGAGGCCTGGTGCTGCATTTGCCCTAAGCTGTCCCACCCCATGCCTCCTGCATATTCACTGGTCAGTGAATCCCACTGAAGTGGGAGGGTCTGGTTTAGCTCCTGGTGCTCCATCATGTGGGAGTGGACTTTGTGAATGGCTCCTCCTGAGCTGCTCTCTTATTAGTGCTGCTCTCTCTCCTTCCAAATGCTGGAAGTTCACCTCACCGCTGATTAATTCAATGAAAACAAGAATAATTTCAATGGAAAGGGGAAAAACCCCAATGCAATGTGTAATTGGTGTCTAATTCACAGGTCCTCCTGTTATTTCCAGGTGAGGACGATGCTCATCCTGTTCAGTTGATAAGCTAGGAGAAAACTGGTGGATGACTGGAGAGTAGAAGAGATTCAAGAGCAGAAGTTGTGCCACAGTTCAGTGCTAGCCACAGTTTGTTTTCACAACAGTTTAATTTGGCAGTAATTGACTTGGAGGAGCAGGTTTGGAGTGACAAGAAACAGAAAATAAATGAATTTTTTTGTGATTAATGGCTTCAGAAATAACTGGCTTAGCATAACTTGCTGGCTCTAACACTTCAGTCAGGGTTACTGTGTAAGCTGAGTTTGGCTTTTCTGCCATTTTACATTTTCTGGGCAGTCAGTCACAAGTTTGATTATCAGACATTTTGGCAAAATTAAAACAATTTGAAAAGTTCACTGAACCTGCAAAAACAGCATGTAAAATTGATGGTAGATATCATAGACTAATGAGAAAAATTAACGTGGGTCAAACATAGCTGTGGTTAACCTCTACAACACACCTCAGATATACAGTCTTTTCAATGTTGGTTGAAAGAAGTTTTAAACTCCACTTGAAATCCAATTTAAACGATAATTTACAAAAATGTTTCCAAAAGGAGAACAGCCTTTATTTGTCACATCATAGAAAAGCAGCTGGAGAAAACAAGAGCTTCCAGATCAGATCTTTTGTCAGGCTGTAATACCATTTCCATTGCACTGTGCAGAAAAGGAAAAATCTGTCTTCATATAATTTATCTCCATCAAAACCATGGAGTTTGCCTCCTAGGATTCCTCCTTGAGTGGCCTTTAGAAATTTTTGCATAACCTTGGCACATCTTCTATCCAAACTGTTCTCTCATTACCTTCATTACTTCAGACTAAGTTTTCTGCCTGCTCTAGAAGTTAGAGAAGCAGGTGTCTATAAGAATTCCCACTGACACTTTCTTCAGGTACCTAAAAGTTGAAGCCTTGTGTAGGAAAGCTGTCATGAAATGAAGGATGAAAATTTCAGTTTGCTCCAGTCACAACCCAGTATTAATAAGTGCTTTGATTTTCTGTTTCCCTACAGAAAGTTTTGGAAACTTACCCCTGTGCAAGCATAATTTTTGAAAGTTCCTTCAAGGAAGCTATTAACTCTGCTGGCATATGGAGAATTTATAATTTCTGCAAGTGTTATATAGGAGAGACCCTCTCATGTAAGCATATGATACATTTAACTCATGTTATGAAATCTGCCTCTGTATCTGGCAATGATTTCAAAATTTCCCGAGTTCTCTGTTTAAACTATAACAGAACTTCCAAGCACAAACTGTCACTGAAGGGGAGCTAAAGTTATGGTATGTTATGCTTAGGTAAAAAATATTAACAGAATATTTAAATTGTTTAGGTAGTGCAGACACAAAGTGATGATGTGCACATTTTCCAAAGTTGTGTTAGCATTTACTTTTGTATTCCACACTGATGATCAGCCTCTCTCTTTGTTCTCTATCTCCCAAACACTTTGTCTGATGTGATTCTGAAATGCATTTCATCTCATGCAGATAACATACACTGATTCTGCTGGCTAAAATTTTTAAATTTTGCTTTGGATTTTTTTGCTGTTAAATGCCAACTGCATGAGGAACTGGGGCTCTATTCCCCCTTTTTCTCCCCCTCTGCTCCCACAAAACCAGTCCATGCTGCATGATGGTTTTCCCAAAGGGCTGTAATCCTCCCAGATGGCCACTTGCCCATGGCCAGTTACCCCACTTCTAAAAGAGGTGGCTTTGAAGAGCTTTGCTCTTTTCCCTTTGGAATATGAAAAGCAAATCCTTGATGTGGGGCTTATGGGATGATGCCTGCACAGGTAGGAGTGTAACTGATGACTGGTGAAAACAGGGACATTTTTGTGGTAGTGCTACTACATGTGTACCTAAATCACTAAATACTTCCAACTGGAGTTTCTTTAGTGAGGTAATATCTGTGATTAGAGTTTTTGTTGGAACTTAAGGGTTACCAGCTGGAATAATTTCCCCAAACGCTGTGGGCTGGTTTAGCCAAGGTGGTTTACCTGCTTCTCTTGGTGTTTGCTGGTCTCTCATCTGGCTCACAGAGAGCTTTGGCTGCTCATGCCCTCCCCTCCAAGGCTGTTTAAGTTTTAAGACTCTTCCGTGTTTAAGACCCACTGTTTAAAGACTCCTCCTTGGGTCTGTAGCAAATTCCTCTAAGACACAAGGATTAATAAGTGTCTTTTCCCTCAAAACCCAAGGCATCCTGGGAGTTATGGCATTATTGTTGGAGATTGTTTACTATGCTGCCCCCTAAAGAAGCTTCATTTTAATTTGTCCTAATCAAATGCTAAAAGCAGCTCAAATATTGGGTTTTCTGTCAGGAAGCACAGCCACATATAAAGGCCTGCTATGGAAGCTGACAGGGGCTTGAATTATTGCTGTAAAAGGTTTTACATGTTCTATATGTTTATATAAATTTCCTTTCAATCTTGGAAAATTTCCTTTCCAACCTTGCCAGGTTTTAAAATGAGGAAGAGAATTTTTGTGGGCCTGTTGCAATGGAAAGGTTGACCTGAGTTTCTGTCACATGAATGACTTCAATTAAACAAAAAATAAAGTAAATAATAGAATTATAAGAGTTTATATTATTCTATGAAGTCCTTAGAAAACCAGCACCATAACTTAAAAAATGCAGCAGATAAAGATATTTACATTTAGACTTATTTTGATTCTTTGCTATTTTTCTTTCTCCTCCTTAAAAAAACCCAAACAAAAAGCACCACAAAACACTGCTTTAGGCAAAAGCTGTTTCCATCATATTATTTTTTCCAAGGTAAAGACTCAGTGCCTAGACTTTTAAACAAGTGCTTTATCCTTGAAAATTAAAATACAATATTTTCATGTAATCAGTAAATTTTTTTATGAAACTTTACAGCAGCTATATTAAACTATAAGAATAACTACTATTTTGAAATTCTGAACATCTCATAATTAGACCAGCCTTTAAGAAATATTCAGAGTTAAGGCACATTAGAATGTATTCCACAACATGGAGACAGCCCTGACAAAGAAACATTATTCTTAGATTTACAATTAATTACCCTTATGTCTATACCTTGCATTCAATTTGCATATCTTAAAAGTGCTGTAAATTTCATAGCACTCCCTTGTTATTTAAGATCATTCTGCTTTAGTAAAAGTTTCCACAGTGATAACTTTCTCTTGATTATGTAGTTGTGAGGTCAATAAATTTGGCTTTACTTGGCTCTACAATGTTATAATTTTTCTTTTTTTGTGTTGTTTTTCATTATTTTGCTCCTTGTTCCTCCTGCCCTCTCATTTATAATCCCCTGAAGAACCAGTAGATAGAGAAGTCTGGCTCGAAGACGAAGTGAGTGGTCAGATCCTCAGATGTTATCTTTTTCCCAGAACGCTCTGGTACTGGGTGTCTGACATGTTCTATACATCTTTCTGGTGCCAACCTCATTAAACAAATGCCCCTTGATGTATAGCTCTCAAGAAATGAAATTTCATGCCATGAATTTGCTCAATATCAGCTCATGTTCCCCCTCTCTCTCCCCCATTCTTTTCCACTCCAGGAGTCATTTTATTTGTTCTTGATTTCCAGCATAATTTTCCACATTGACCCTCCATAATTTTGCACCCTGAGATTTGTCAGTGTTTTCTGATATTTAAAGAAATATCCATGTTTTCTGCTCACAACTTGGTGTTTCCTGCTTTCTAAACATGGAATCCTTGCCTCTGGCCAAGGTGTGGTACATTCAGGAGGTGGGTCAGAATATTTACTTTGGTCAGATGTCTATGGGGATTTTCTCTAAACATTAGACTTGTTGCAGCATGTTTGTTGTAAATTCCACAGAATTCTATGAATAATTGTGTATAAATGTGTTCAACCAGTGTTTTATGCTCTAATTCAAGGTTAACACAATATCCTGTAAGCCAGAGGGATGTTAAACACTTTGCCAGAATAGTAAATATTACTCTCATCCTTTTTTCCCCCGTTTTTGCCCCTTCAGCTTAAAAGAATTTTAAAAAGAAATATGTTTTCAAACTAAAATAAACCTTCTTTAATGAGACTATATATTATTTACAGAAAAATGCCACTAAACTCAATTAGTACCGGTCTCACCACTGGATAGAATTGAAGTTGCTGAATTTTTTTAAATGTAGTTCATTGAAGTCGTTACTGAATCTGGGGCAATATTCTATTTTTAATCAATTTTAAAAGTATAATGTATGAGAAAACAACAACACACTGTATGGATTTTTGTAGATTCACTGCTGCAAAAGATACACAGACAAATGCACAGAGTTTATGCCCATCTTTTTTTTTCACTGAGAAAAATTGTTTGAATGTTACTTTAAATAGGTAATTCCTTATTGCCACCCCCTGTATTGTTAATTGGTAGCTTATTAGAGTTGTTTAAAAAGTTATTATTGCAGTTTTTTTCAGTTAATATTTTATTGTATATCACTATTATTTCAAACTACTTTGCTGGATAACAGCAGCCATCCAAAACATTGTCTGTTGCTCAGAAACAGAAATAATAAAATAATGGAAAGCAGAGCTATTGTGTTTAATGACTGGTTATACTTCATATATTAAACAAAACCTCAGAATACAGTACTTTGAAATGCATTCTTACTGAGTGATCCCATCATTGTGAACTTTAAATGTGAATATCTGTTTTTAAAAGGGAAGAATCTGTCTTTTTTCCCTTAGGACATGAAGTGGAAGTCACAGGAAAGAACAGGTTGCGAGATTTAACCAGTATATTCATCTCTGCCTTTTAATATATAAATAATTTTTAAGAACTAAAGTAACCACTTTTAACCTTATTTTAATAGGCCTGATACAAGCAAATGTTGAATATGGCACTATTCTATTAGATTATAATATAACATTACTATTAAAATGATTTTTAAAAACCTTCCCAAAATTCCAATAACAGTATTTCATGGAATATAGCATGGTAGTGGAGATTAGCTAGCCCTAGAATACCTTGGCAAAAGTGTTCAAGTAGCAAGAGTTTTTCTAGTCTTATGTCCTATATACATCTGTTAAATTACTCAGAGATCTCATTAAATAAAGCTAATGTACTTGTAAAACAGTAGGGAGAGACAGTATATCATTGTAACTGTTAGAAAGAGCCATTCTGGCAAGGAGGGAGCCAGGAAGGCTTGGTGTATGCTGGTCAGTGGAGATGTTTCTAGGCCATAAATCTTGGCCCTTTCCTGCCTAGTTATTGTGTATTTCTTTAGGTGAGAGATTGATTGTAGCAATGGAAGATGAATTTGCCCATAGACCCTGTCTTTTTTTTTTTTTTCTGTATACTCCTGATGCCTCGCCAAGGTGAGACTGCTCTTTTTTTTTTTTTTTCTGCAATCATTTGTTTCAGATTAAAAGTGTGAAACTGCATGGGGAAACACAAGAAGGCTTGTCTCTGCAGACAGGCAAAGGTGAGGGCATGAAGATGTATAACTGTCCCAGGTGGGAGAAGAGTACAGTTCACCCCCTCAGGATTTGAATCAGGTTTGTCTGAAGGAGAATGAAATAGGGTAAAATTGAGAAAGAACCCCGGCTTTTCTTTATTGTGCATTTTGAGGATGGTATTTCAATTTTTTTTTGAAGTATGGCTGTGTTATGCAACTAAAATGTTTTGTGTTACTAAAATATTCCTTACCTGTGTATTTACTGCTGAGCAAAAGGCTCAAGAACTGCCCCCTCTCTCTGTCCTGCCCTACTGTTTGTGCTGCAGGCTGAGCAGGGGATGCTTTTCAGGAATATATATAGATGCTGAATTTATAAGGATCAATATAGTCACAAATGTTGTACAACATGTCAGGATATCATAAAAAGCAGGCAGTTCTGTATAAAATACTATCTTAATCTCAGGGGTTTTAAAGCCTCATTAAAATGTGGGTAAAGTCCATATATGGAATGGCAGCATTCAAAAGGTTGAAGTTGTATATCTGTGGTGCAGAGGTTTTAACCATTAGATTTGAATGTCAGTCGACTCATTTGATCAAAGTTGATATTAATGTGAAACAAGTTGAGATTATGGGGTGCATCATGTGCATCTTATGGGATTTGTCATTTAAGGTTTGGGGAGTGGGATGTAAAACTTGTCCCTTAGTTTTTGAAATCTGAGATTCTAAAATAGAGATGACAATGTGAGCATCTCATAGCAATCAAATTTCTCATCATAGGATTTCCAGGCAAACTTTATAAGTCCTGCTAGGGAAAAACTTCTCTGCTTAATTGGCAGAAAGATGAGGTGGCTGAGTGGCCTTTCCTGGTGCCAGAGGGGCAGTGGGGAGAGCTGGATTGTGGCTGGAGTGGGAACCTGGTCAGAACAGACACCTTAAAAAACAAGAGGCAATGTCTGCAGCTGAAAGCAACCTTAACACTGCAAATTGCAAATATCCAGGTTTTTCCATGTCTATGCAATTTAGCTGTTCTAGCTTTGTTCCAGCTGTTTTGGGGTTTTTTTAATTTTTTTTTTTCTTCACTAAAAGGTTGTAGCAGCTCCCACCTGCAGTGCTGTTTGCCAGATTTGTGGCACTCAGGTAGCTTGCTGTACTCATCTGCCAGGCAAAGTTATCTGGTGGTGAGAAATCTGAGGATTCCAAGGGTTTTTTCACAGTGAAACTTTGAAAGTCAAGCAAATACTTTTATCTTGACCTTTCTGCAAGGCTGCCCCATATTCACTAGTTGTCAGCACATGTTTGTCTGGAGTCATTCGTCACTGCCATCCGTCACTCCTCTGCCATTCCCATCAGTCCCATTATCTGGGATCAGGAGAGAGCTGAGGATGTAGCCTGAAGGATCATTAAACCTCAGCTTCCAGGTACTGCAGGTAGACCAGGTGGTCTGTTGTTATTTATAATAAAGAAACAACACAGCAGAACTGCCTGGCAGTGGCCCATGAGGCCCAGGGAAAGGACGGGCTGAGGGATGTCATCACTGAAGGACAGCTAAAAGTGGACTTTCTTCCTCCCACACTGTAAGCAGAGAGGATTTATTGAACATCTGTTCAGTACATGGCTGGGAAGATTGATTAATTTAATTGCTCACACTTTGCTTAAGTAACATTTGAATACTTAATGTCAGGTTTGAAGGATATTACAACATTTACTTGCACACCTTTTTAAGGCGGCAGAGTTTCTCATTGCTTTTTGTGTCTTTCAAGGAAGTTGAAATGCATCCTGAAATTTACTTTGCCCAGAGGTCTGGGAAAACTGGAGCAAGTGGGAAAAGCTTCTTCCTCCATAAATGCAGGTAGATATTTTTTTGTGTTTTAACCAGTGTGGCAAATTATTAATGTAATGAGGTGGGATCGTCCTCACTGAATTGTGGTAATTTTCCTTCTTGTATCCAGGATAAAGAAAATTCAGCATATTATATAATTCTGTACCCTTTAACAGAATATCATGGTCACATTGAAGGAGCAGATAAATTAAATTTAATATAATTTATAACATGTTCTATTCAGAGAGGGTATTTGGGAAAAAAATCCTGAGATCCTCTTGAGGAATCCCACCTGTGTAGCAAGGGGAAAACATTAAACAGTGAAACATTAGTGTTGCTTATTTCTATACATGCTGTGTATATCTGATAATTTCTCAGCTGTATAGCTCTGAAAAGTTTATTTGATCAAGTCTGATCAAAAGTGATACAATCCAGCTGAAGGTATTAACAGGCACTTTAGAATATTTGGCCCAAAAACTAAGCCTTGAGCAAGTATACCACAGCTCACCATGCTTGCAAGAGCAGGGAATGTTGCTATTATTGCCTGCAGGTCCGTGGCAATGTCTGTGACTACCCGCAAATGCTTATTGTTTAAAGGTGAGACTTGTTTCACTGCAGTGTAGAAGTGCCTTTACATTTGTCACCATGAGATGTTAAACTGAGAAAAAGCAGACTGATAGATAGGGGTGCGTGTGCAAAGACTGATTCTGTATGATTTTTTTCCATCCGGGAAGTGATTTTTTTTTTCCTCATCCTCTATGCTCTAGTAAAGATGTTCTTTGATCTCTTAGTGCAGCAGTTCATTTTAAGTCTGATATACAGTCAGATATTCTATTAGATACAAGATCTTTAACTATTTGTCTTACTTTGTGTGTAATTTGCTTTGGAACTCTTAACCCAATAAATAGTAAATGATACTGACTTGCACAGCCTTGTATTTTTATTGTCTAAGATGCCATATGTAATGCTCTCACAACAATGCTTAACTCTGAGAGGGTAGGGATTAAACACTGCTACATGACTAATTTACTGCCTTACAACATAAAAAGCAAAGCTTGGAGAGAAAGGCCTCATATGAGGCTGCATAAAGCAGAGCAATAGTATCATGGAGTGGTACTTAATAATGGCACTGGCATTTTGTTAGCATCTCTACAAGAAAAAAATTGTTCTTAGAGAAGGATAATCTACAGTCAAATCTGATTGAAGTCAAAAGAAACATTGGCTGATTTCTTTGAAGGATGCCCGTCTGTCCCTGAATTTGACTGTACACAATACATCCTGCAACAACGAGTCAGATTGTCAAGGCCAGAACCAGGTGCCTCTGTTACTTGTATCCTTCTACATCAGTCATACTGTAGGGAGCAGACAATTAATTCTGGAGCAAAATTGAAAGTCAGAGGCAGAGTGTGAAAGAACAGAATGACAATAATAAAGTGCCCCTGCCTCACATTAATCTCCCTCACTTCAGGGCTGTCAGAGGCGGCCTGGCGGTGACTAATGCCAAGCTTTGCATACAGTGGTCACAGACATGAGCAGCATGCTCCCCTTACAGCGGCCGCGATTCGCTTTGTTGAGTTTCTGACTCCTGCGGAATCATTGGAAAAACATCGCCGCTGGTCAGGGGGAGCAGGACGGAGTTCCTTCATCATACACCTATTGATCGATGGGCAGCATTCCCAGGCTTGGCTCAAAAGGAAGAGAGAGGGGAAAAAAAATGGGGGAAAAAAAAAAAGGAGGAAGAAAAAGAAAAAAGGAATCCTGACAAATGCAGCGAGATTAAACTAACTTTGTGAGGGGATGAGCTCAGCAGATAAGGATTAATAAGTTTATCTTTGGGTAAGTGCATATAATGTGCAAGTCCAGGCATCAGGACAAAATGATCTTACACCTCTGTGGACACACTAATCCATTAACATTGCAAAAGACTTTGATGCACATTTGGGAATTGTGTGTTGCATTGATTTTATTGTCATCTTTTTGCACAAATAGTAAATAGGGTAACATTTAAGGAACAGTGTAATTATTCCCAAAAAGCAAGACATCAATGTAAAGTTTATTGTTGTAGACCAGACATTTTGACAGGAATACTGTAATATCCCAGAGGTGTCACTAGGTTACTGAAAAGGTTAAAAATTGGTGCATTGTGTCAGAGAAGAAAGGCAGTAACAACAAACAGCATTCAAAAAATCACAGGCACTTCTGTTAGAAAGTAGAAATGTGTCATGTAACAACACACAGCTTCTGTAAGTGGATTGCTGCACCGAGGAAGAAAGTGAAACACACCTAATGAAAATGCTTCCTCCACTGCCAGCATTTCAAGGCTCGCTCTCATTATTGAGGTAGCAGAACCAACTTTCCTCTCAGGTTCCTCCTTTTATTGTATCCGAACCTCACACATGCTCTATTGTGGAGTTTGAAAGGGCTGAGCCTGAAAATTTCATTTCTCTTCTCTGGTAGTCATGGGGGAAAATTCCCACTCGAGACTTTATTTGCCAAGCTCTGCTGTTTTTTCCTTACTAGCCATGTATCCTAAATCTGGAGGACAATGGTATTTTTTTACAGAGTGCTATTTGACAAGGAGAAATGTACTTTTTGTCTTCTGTTATAGTTGACCAGCGGAGCAGCATTCATTAGAATCTGAATGAGAAGAGAGAAGGGGATATGTGGCAATTTATGGTATGTAACCAAGAGCAACACGTTTTAAGTATATTGTTAAGCATTCTAGAAGACTAGGAAAGAAGCACATAGGTCCCCTTGTATGCTGAATATAGTATGTCATTGGATCAGGATTAAAATGTATTTACAGTGACGTTTTGAGTGTTGTACAGTGTCAAGAACTGTAGGGTTTGATTTCTTTTTCTAAGCAAATTTATTTCCATTATTAGCTCCCAAATCCTAGTTCTGACTTTGAACATTTTCTTAGCATTTCCAATAGTTTTTTCAAGCTACCCAGCTAGATGTGCAATTGTGTTTACTTCAAGAAGGAAATAGGAAGTGTAGAAAATGTCTGTCATTGAGGCATCAGTATGGTTTGAATTTGGGAGCCTAAACACAGCTCTTCAGTGCTTGTTTGTGCCAAGGGAGGAAGTCTGCTATCTGGCAGCAGTGACTTTTACCCTGCACTTGGATTAGCCCTTTCATGTGCTGCACAACATATTTTACAAGCATTATACAAAAGCATAAAATGAAATATGCATATGGTATGTGCCAGACATTTCCAAGAGTACTGATATGAATACACTTAACAATATGTCAGTTCCCTCACCTTTGGGCTCTGTTGCCATGTTATCCTAAATTCTAGGGGGTTTAAAACCCCTTATCAGTTGGTTAGGTGCCTCCCAAAACACCACCCCTCATGCAGTTTATGGCAGGGGTGGTGTTTTGGGAGGCTGGGGAAGGCACCTTCCATTTGTGCAGTCCCTGGAGATTGTCATTAAGGCTCCTGCTAGCAGAAAGGAGCTTTTGGTTTTACACACACAGTGCCACTCCTTCCTTCCCTTGTGAGTTTAGACCTAACTTTTTCAATCTGTTCATGGGTAGTCCTCTTCTCTGGTGCCACAGGCCCTGAAATCCCAGCACTGATTTCAATTAGAGGCCTGCCACTAATAAGTGGGATTATGGCACTCCCAGCTTTATATCCAGTGCCTTTGGAGTTCTTCAAATGAGGCAGGGATGTGTTTTCCAGAGCTCTCTAAGGTGTGTATGTAGCATGGTGGCTCTACTAGTTCTTGGAGGAATCACAGCCAGGAGCTGTCACTTGAAATGCACTGTTCTAAAGTTTTGAATAAATGATTAGTGTGTGAATCCTGCATCCTCAGCTGACCTAGATGTGGTAGATCTAATCATGTCAAGGCTGCACACTTTTAAATGACCTTTTTTTTTTTTTTTACCAATACATTAATTCTATTTCTTTTTAATTAACCAGGGCAGAAAATGGGATTTAGCCACGTTTTCTTTTGTTTTTATAGGGTTGTAAGATGTCTGATCTTTACTTTTCTAACATAGGAAAATATTGGTTTTTATTTTACAGAAACTATGAACAACTTATATATAAATGGAAAAACAGGTATTCAGTTGTTCAAGAAAACCAGCACTGTTTTACAGAAAACAATGAATGAATCCTTTTTTCCTGCATGTTTGTAGCATATGTGAGCTCTGCTGACCTCAAATCACTCCCAGTTTAGGAAGCTGTGAAAAACTATTCCTAAACTTCCCACTGAAGATGTACCAACTTGCAGAGTGATACAGAGATCTTTTGGCTACTGAATGGGGGCATACTGCTGATTCCAGAAAATCTGGAGAGAATTCAGGGCACACAGACTGGTTTCCCTTCAGCCAGGATGAAAAAGCCTGAATCAATTTCTCCAGATTGGAAGATTAAGAGGTGCTTAGCTGCCCAGATTGCATCCCCACTTCTATGCACAAAATTGGACCTTGCTATATTTATATAATTTTGAAACAGAGAGAAATTAGTGCAGTTTCTAAAATATATTCCGTTAGGGATACAATTGAAGAGAAGTTCCATAAAATTTGTGAAATTAACCTATTTGGAAACGAGTATGACATGTTAATAATCATAAAACAAATTCAGGAAAAGATGTATTCCTTCAGTGAGAATTCTCACTTTGCCCTTCATGTCCAGCTCATATGGGCACTATTTTGATACAACCCATAAAAAGCAGGAGCACTTCTCCATAGTGAGAAAGTCCATATTTGAGACATGGATTATGTTCATTTCTTAAAGTGGTGTCTTCTCACTGTTATGTTTCTGTGGTGGTTTTTTCCTGGGTTTAGGGAAATGTGAGCCCCTTTACACATCGCCAGCTTTTAAAGGAAAGATAAAACTTCCCCTTAGGTGTAATTAATGTGTTGTTATTGCTTGTGGTGCAAATAAGGGGGATGTCCTGTGATCTTAATGGAAACAGGGAGTTCTCTTAACTCTGTTTCAGCCACTTGTAGCAGTTTTCTCTTCCAGCCATCCTGTGGTCTTTTGCAGGCAGCAGGGACCACCAGAATCCATCTGTGTTGGACTTTGATTAGAGAGACATGAAGAATGCATAAAAAACCCTCTGAATTAGTAAAAAACTGATCAAATAAGGTGGCAGTTCCTAGGATAATTCAGGTGGAGGGGGACCTCAGGAGGTCACCTCAGTCTCCAGCCCAAGCTGCTCTGTCAGTGGTTTATGGCTGTTGTTATTTCAGCACTCTAAAGCTCTGAACCTGCTTCTAACTCTACATTCACAGAAGCTGTGGGGAGCTGGGTTCCTCTTGAATAGTTAGCACTTCTTAAACGTCTGTCCAGTCTGCCTGTGAAAGTTGCATTCAATTCCCTGTAACCTTTTGAAGAGTTTTTATTGGGTGTAGATACAGCAAAGACAGACTTGTCTTCTCACTCAGCTCTGAAAGCTTTCATTTTGTTTGACAACATTTGTACTGAGCTTGGCTCATTCTCTCACAAGGAGAAAGTATGCAAGCTTTACATAGAAGTGGGCAGAAAATTTGGCTACACTTGTTTGCTATAGCAAACACCAACTCACAGAAAGGCAAACATTATACTGATTTTGTTCAAACTTGAAGAAAACATGTCTGGTGCCCAGTATGGAATTTTGGATCAAAATGACAAAGGAAAATGCAGAAGCAACTACAGTTTGAGACCCAGAGTATTTATATAGATGCTGCCTGTTTGGATTTCTCATCTTGTTTTATTGTTTACTCCCACCATCTCTCTCTCAGCCCTATGAACCATGCTTTCTCCAGGTGTAATACTTTTGAAATGCCAAATTATTTGTGTCTTTGAAGAAAAAAAAAAAACAAAAACAAAAACGAAAAACAACCCTCATCATTTCCATCTGTACCACATCTAGATATGAAAGCTCTTCTTTCATGGGCTGAAGTCCTGCTTCCAGAGAAGCACCATGTGGCTGTTCTGGCTTGATGACCCTGTGCCATCCCTGGAATACAGTGGAGAAGACTGCTTAGAACATGTTGTGCCACTCTGGAGTGAACTGCACAGCCAGGCCCTGCTCTGACACATTTCCATCCATCCCCTGCAATGCATGTGGCAGCAGCATTCCATCTGTTTCTAATGAGGCATAGCAGGGGAGGAAATCTGACGCATAAACATCTCCCACATCACTTATGATTCCATTGAAGACCATCTCTGCGACACTTTTTGTTTGTGACAAAGATTTTTAGCTATTTGTTTATTTTAATACCTATGGATGTCAAACAGAAGAGATTAGCCAATTTCTAAACCTGGCAAATTCCTTGGCTGAATTTTTTTCCTGTATTTTGAGAGCCAATTCCAGCATAAATTCTTGTTGTAAAGGTCTCGCCTATATTCTCCAAAGTGCAGATAATAATTTTGTATGTATCTATTCTATTTTAGGGGTGAGGCTGTTGTAACTAGATCTAACTCTAAACAAAGAGCAAGCTGTTCTTTATTTAACTCCAGTTATAAGCATGTTATAGAAAAATATAAATGGAGGGAGAAACAAAGGAACAAAAACTACCACTTTGCAGAGGCATTCTTTGAAAATGTACTTTTCTTTGTAGGGAAGAGCACTGCAATGTTTTTTTTTTAGAGGCAAATAGTTTACTGTGATGTGTATGAAATAGAATTTTGATAGACAGAATAAGCTGCAATCCAGTTCTAAACTATAGATTTTCAAGCAGATTGATGCAACAAATTGTTAGCAAATAGCAGTTTGCAATTTGATGCTAATTAGACATAAGGCAAATATGTGCCATGACAAATTAGCAGCAAACCATACTGAAAAGGATTAGCAAGAGCTGGCACAGAGACTGCTCGATTTTGCATACTTCCTTGTCTTAGTCTAGGAGGTCTGAGCCAGTTTTCCTTCCCTGTAAATAAGAAACCAGAGCAGAGATCACAGGCATGCTAGAATGCCTTTAATTGCATATTTGAAATGTTTTAACTCTCTCTTAATCCCATGGAGGCTTTTCTCCATACCACCAGCTTTATTATCCTGGGAGATGATCAAGTACTTTATCCATTTAATATTATAACTAAATACATTATGAGGTAAGTAACTCACAGGGTTATTTACTTTAGCAAGTCTATTGTACTTATAGATTTAAGAAAAAGCCCCATTCTTATTCAAAACACCTTTGCTTAACTTCCTGCAAATGTGTTTTTCAGCAGATTTAATTATTCATTTCATTAATAAATTAATTTTTGCTAGAGGATTATCACATTTCTTTATTGATGTGCACAATGCCATTGTAGTAGTTAGTGTAGATCAAACTCATCACCATATCCAGACGAGGTAATGCAGTTGTGTTTTCAAACCAGAGAGAAGCAGGAGGTGATTTTTAAGCCAGTTCTTCAGACCTTTGCCTGAATATCACCACATCTGTAAGTATGACTTCAGAACTAAAGCAAAAACTGCTCCTGAATCTTTGAAGTGTGACATAATTTCACCATGATCAAAAATGCTAAAGAGAAAACACAGTAAAAATACCTGTTTTTTAAATTTAACCACCTTGTTCTTTCTTTATGTGGCTGGTTTTTTGTTTAGTTTTTTTTTAATTAAGAGCTTCTGAGGTAAACCATCACACTCCCCAAGCTTTCTACTTGTATTTTCTAGTGTGTACTTCAGTTTGGATATGTAAAATGACATGTTTATACTTCAAGGAATCATTGGGTAGATCAGAGGTTCTTCAATACAGTTTCTCATTCAAATCTGAATTTCTAGGGCATACAAGACATTTAACTTAGTAGGCTGATAGCTGTTGTCTAAAATTTTATATAAATAAATAAATATATATATATAAGAAACATTCCCAGCATTCCTATGTCTATATATGGATGAAAAAGCTTGTTAGAAATAGTTCAAAGGTGCTAAAACATTATGTAGTTATATGTAAGCACACATTTCAGTTACCAAAATAAATGAAGTGGGAAAATAAAAGGACATTATGCACAAAAGATTGTTCTTTCATAAGTCTTAGAGAGAATTCCTCAGACAATTTAAACCACGATCAGTAACAAGTTTTGCCACAGCACTGTCTTCCCACATAAACAGTATGATAACATGCTATTAAAGATTTACAAAAAGGTGATGAAAGTAGTTGTGCTGCTTAAAAAGAAGAAAAGTGAAAACACCAGGATTTCCCTGCAGTTTCTGAAGGCTTCTATATATTATTGACATGAAAGGCACTGTTCTGTAAAAGCTCCTGTGTGCACTGAGGCCTGGGAAAGCTGTTTCTGATATTGCCAGGCTGTCTCACTGAGTGTTTGCCTGCTGCCTTTTGCCAGTGTTTTTGCCCACTTGCCACATCACATCAGAAATCTGGGCAGCAGTCTCTATGCTGGTGCAGAATCTTAGAAAAGTGGATTGATTGCCCTGTGGGCACAAAGCTTTGTTTCCTTTTTGTTGTCCCTGCACAGGCTCGTGGTGAATCCTTGGTGGGGAGTTATTTGTCTGTATTAAAGGAGTGTAGCAAGCCATCAGCAGGCAAATGCAGACTGAAAACTGTAATACTTAAAAGGGATGTTGTGAAGAATTTTAGGATCACATGCAACGTATAAATGGTTGTAATTTCCAAAGGGCAATTTATTTCTAGTCAAGCCTTTCCACATGGTATCTTCCCTGACAAAAGCATCACAAATTTTCTGCCCATAATGTTTCTCCCAAACACCCCCACTGCTCACTTCAATGACAGCTTTCCTGGCAGTGCCTGAGCAGATTTTACATTTTCCTGTAGATGCGGCGTCAGCCCGGATCCTGCCTGGGAGAGCTTTGCTGCTCGTGGCTGCTGTGGCAGATCTTTGTGCTGGGGACAGATGTTCTGCAGCGTGCAGGGGATCTGGGGTGTGCAGCACCCACGGACTTGGAGCATGCTGGATGTTGGGAATCTCCTCTGGCAGCCACTGGCCACAGCCACCTCCCAGTTCCAGGCCTTGTCACCAGCTGTGAGTAGGGTGTTGCTTTGGTTTCTTTGGGATTGGGCTTGGATTTTTCTGTTTTGGTTTCTCCCACGTGGCTTTTGGGGATTACAAAATGGTTCTGAATATTTTGAATGTAGATTTATTTCTAAATAGGAAGAAAAATATAAAAGTCATGGGGCAGGAAAAAAATACTTGATGAAAATAAAATGTATGTAAATTTCTTAAACTGCTAGAAAACAACTCAATCACACAAAAAGCCCCCGTAATAGAGAAGGCAGTACTTTTGTGGGTTATTTCATTTGGCTTGAGAAAAGAGAGTAGGTGGTAAGTTAGAGCAAATTCATCCTGATAAAGCACACATATTTTTTGACAAATGTATTATCTCTTTAGATCATGGGATTAATAAGATGCATTGTCCCCAGGAAAATATGTGCACTCATGGAGAACCTCATTGACATTGCTGCAGTGAGGTGAGTTCAAAAGGCCAGATATTAAAAACAGCTTTTTGAGGTCAGGAAGACAAATTTTTTGCTTGAAACTGTAGAAGTTTGCATTTGTATCACTTATAGTGGGTGACTGTACACTTAGCTAAGTTATGTGCAATTTATTTGTGTAAAGATGCATATGCATGAAAAATGCAGATATGCTACAAATTTGACTTTCCAAGTCCCGTGGTTTCTGTTGCACCTGGGGATGAGAATCAGAAGATGGCTGTGGCTGGAAGGGATCTCTGAAGATCATTGAGTCCATCCCCCTGCCAAGGCAGGGTCACCTGGAGCCGGTGACACAGGATCATGTCCAGGTGGGTTTGGGATGTCTCCAGAGAGGGGGCTCCCCAAACTCCCTGAGCAGCTGTTCCAGTGCTGTCAGCCTCAAAGTAAATACTGATGTGTGCTTAACTGCGTTAAGAATAATTTTGACAGTTTTACTTTAAAATCATTCAAGTTATTCTTATCAATATTATCAGTATTTACAATGGAGATGGTATGATAGAATCTGACACTTCTCCCAGACATTGAAATATTTAGGGTTGCCTGGGGATTCTGGAATGCTCATAATAATCATGAAACATTTATCGTCTTTATCTGCATATCTAAAATTCATCAATGAATAAAATCAGGAGAATCTTTAAAAAAATAAAACAAAATATTATCCTGCTGTAATTTGTAGTTGCTTTCTTTTATCTGTTTAAAATGCTTGAATTCACTTTGTTAGCAAATTTCTCTTGACAAGCACACCTATTTATTATTACTAAGCATCCTTTTTAGGAATGTCTGAAATGACACATCTATTGTTTTAAATAAGATCATGGAGTTAATTTTTAACCACACAAGCAATGTAGTAAGAATAGAGTGAACAAAGCATAATTAATAGTTTTGTGCCATTCGTCAGGATCATTTTATTTGCTGCCAGCATATGCCAAATGAAAACATTTTTGCTTCAATTAAAAATTTTAAACAAGATTAAAGCTGTTGTCATTGAAACCATAGAATATATATGCTTCTAGGTATTGTGTGCATTCCTGAATATTTGCATCTCTTCAAGCAAGGAGATGTCACTGGGACAGCAGAGGTGTGTGAGAACTTCACCACTCTGCAGAGAAGGCAACAGCTGCTTCTGCATTCCCCCCCTTAGAGTGACACAACTTCTCTCTGGTCCCAGATACACATTTCATTCTCCTCTGGAAAAGGAAGTGATAGAAATAGCACTGCATCTATACTTTGTATTTTATAGAAAAAATTATGATACCACAGCCACAGTATATTAGGTGCATGAAGAAAAAATTTTTACTTCTCTGTGCGTGTTTTTCTTTTTTCTTTTTTCTTTATTATTATTATTATTTTGATTTTTTTGTAGTTTCTTAGAAAAAAATTGCATCATGTTTCACAATATCTGTATTATTGCTGCCTCACTAGATAGGATCTTATCACTGCCAGGGACCCAGCTGTCTTGCTGAGTTACTGTCACAGCAAAGGATATTTTAAACACCAAAGACCTGAACTTGTGGCTGGTCAGAGTTTGAGTTTGGGTACCGGTGTCACCTCAGCAATTTGAAACCAAGAGCATGACCTAGAGGAAATAAAGTAGTACGTTTTGTCAAACTCCTGTTTAGTAAAACACTTAAGTGCTTATTTAACTTTAAACATGCCTGAATCGTATTAATTCCTTATTAATTGCTGATTTGTTAATTTTAGTGGATTTATTAAATTGAAGACTCAAGAAATGAAGAGCCCCCATAGGATGATAGGATTGAGGAAGATCCAAACTGAATATCTGAGCTAGTTCCCCTAAGGGCTCTCAGCTCCCTGTTTACTTAGGCACACACCAACATGCAGATTTCCTGCCTAGTGCATGGGGAAAACCCCAGATTATTTGCTACCAAGTTGGTACCTTTGATGTGGTACTGTGCAGAACCATCCAAAACCAATTACTGCCCTGGATGAGGCCCCCACTAATGGGGCTGTCTCAGTGCAAACCTTCACCACGGGCCATGAAGAAATGGCATTGGCAATGCTGGCAAAGTTTGCAAATGTTATTAAGGGTTTGGAACAGAGATTGTGTTCTGCTCCTACATTGCTTAATTCTTATCCAAATGGTTGGATAAGCAGCAGATAGTAGAGACTTCTGCAAATGCATGGTATTTTCACATTAGCTTAAATACAAGGTATGGGACTGAGCCACAGAGCAGCATTGTGAATGGTAGATATGCACTGAGGACTGCAACTTCCACTTTTCTAGCTGTCAATTTAGCTTTTGTTCTCTGTTCCATTCTGGAACAGAAAATCTTCATCAGTTTGTGAATTTAGGTTCACCAGAAACGGGGGGGGGAGGGGGTGGAAGATATCTGGATTTAAAACACTAGCAATAATAAAAACAGTGTAAAAATACTTATAAGAGGGCACATGTAATAAGAAAGAAATCATTAAGAAATCATCACAGATGATATCTCTCAGGCTACTAGAAATATTTGTATTTGCTGAGGAAAGGGCAGTTAGAGAAAGAAAGCAGCTTAATGAGATGCATTTGGACCCTTGGAAAGATAACAGAGAATGGAGAACTGGCCAGTGTTCAGCACAGGTACAAGGTAACAGGGCTCCCAGAGACCCAGGGTTAACAGGGATGTAGTCAGTATATTTATTTGATTTATTTGCATTGTAAAGACTCAAGTGAAGGTGTGTATGGAATGCAAAATAAAAGGCAAAAAATATACACGACAACAATTTTTGCTAAGTCAGGTCCGTAGCAGCCTCTGAGGAATTCTGGAGATGTAACTGATTTAGGCAATTAGGGAGCAGAAATCCAAATATACTCAGTTTTGACAAATTTCCTGCAATGTAAATTTTATAGAATTATTTGCAGTATTCATAACCATTGATTGAATTCTAAATTAGCTACCACCACTTGATACAAAGAACTTCAGTGAAATTCAGATCCTACTGAAGTCTCAGGGAGTTTTGCATTTTCTTTCAGTGGGGATAGAGTTTCCCCATGATCATCATTACTGCAGACAGCTCAATAGAAAAGGCTGCTCAGTTCACAGCGGTGGTCTGAGCAGCCAGCAAAATGGTTGGGTGAATAAAGAATGGCTTGGAAAATAATACTGCAAATATTATGATACCTATCAGTGATATCCTCTTGCCTTGAATACACTGCTGACTTCATACCTTTCTGCTTGAAAATTTACATCAGAAACAGAAAGAGTAAAGCAATAGTAATAAAAAGTGTCCAGAAGCAAAGAGAATTTTATGTGCAAAGAGTAAAAATGGGGGGCTTATATTAAGCAAATGAGAAGATAAGCAAAGTTTTGGAAAGATAAGGTTTTGTAGGAAAGGAATGATTTACACAAGGTAAATCTGATTTCTTTCTTGGCTTTGTCCCACACTGCAAGCAGAGAAGTGTGCCAACAAATGGAAAATTGATAAGGAGGAGGTTTTGATGGTATGCAGGATAGGACTTAGAGCTGAAAGAAATCTTTGGAGTGAAAAGTGTGACAGGAGTAGGAAACAAAACTGGACAACCATGTTTATAAGGCAGGTCTCAGAGATGCAGTGAAATAAAGTGGGAAAGCACAAGGTAATACTTTTCATTTGACAACAATTTCTGTCTCCCTTTGGGATAGTGATGATTTTGTTGTTTTTTCTGTTTTTTTTTCCCCACAAATCCTGGAACCTGTTTGCTACAGGCAATGGGGTGGGATGCTGAATTAGGCCACACACTCGTGTGATTGGTGCAGCTTCTCCCTCCAGCACCTGGGGCTCTTTTGGGGGTGCAATTTAGGGGGAAGGGAGCCAGGCTGCTCAGAGTCCCCCAGTGTCACAGGCTGGCTCTGCCCTCCTGCTCTCCAGAGCTGAGGAGCTCTGGGGAAAGCTTGTGCTGAAGAAGGATTCTCTTCTCCCCATCACAGCTCAGGGAATCTTTAGCCTTCAAGGGAAAGTAGGATTCACACTTATGTATTTGTATTTTGCCTTGGGACAATAAATAAAGTCCCAAAGTAAAGACTAGAGACTCTTCTGGTAGATAACTTCAGTCCCTAAATGTCCTATTTCAGCTTTTCAAGTAAAACATTCTGATTTGATGAATGCTTGTGCCACACAATGCAGTAGGAGTGGGTTCATAACATCCAGATGTTGTCAATGTGCAAGTTTGTTGGTTTTTTTTTTATTTTTTCCAACGAGATTTTCTGGCACTTTTTTAATGCTACAGTACAGTTTTGTATAAAAACCAGCAGAAACAACTTAGAATAGCTAGAAGTGCTTAGTGATTAGGGTGGTGCACAGCTGAAGCATTGCCAGTGGAGTTGCTTGCTCACTGATTTGCTGCCAGGTAGCCAGCCAATTAGCAGTGCTGGTTATTATTTACTTTTCATGCTATATATCACTAAAATTGTACTGTTGATTTATCATTTATATTGTTGTATTGTCAGCATAATTTATTCAGATCATGCTGAGATACCTGGGAAATTAAGTAATAAAGGGAATGGCATAGAATGTGTCTGTATTCAGAGATATTTACTTTGCTTTTAATGAGAATGCATGTTCAGGTAAAACATAGATCATTTAGCTATTAAATTGTTTTTTAAATAAACCTGTTAAAAGTTTGTTCCTTGAATTTTCTATAAATAAAAAGGCTTCGTTTCAATTCTAATCTGTTTTTCACCATTAAATAAGAAATTTTTACAGATTATGTTGAATAGCAGACCAACTAATTGTGCCAACTCGGTTGATTAATGATTTGCAGGAAGCTGTACTAGTTGAGGTATTACTGAGGTATCCAGTGTTCTTTATGTATTTGATATGACTTCAATTTTTTTTGGCAAATACAAACATAGATTTTTATTGAAAATCCTTCCTAATTGCTTGAATTATTAAAAAACAAAGAGGAAAATTGAAAGGCAGTATTTTACAAGAAATTATTATTTTGAATACATTCAGCTGATTAGAAAAGATCACTTTAGAATGCTTTGACTTTTGAATGCTTTTTGTGCACTTTTTCCTTAGCTGGGACTTTATACTTGTCAGAGGTCTTTGTACAGTTTCATCTTATCTCTTCCTATCCAGTTTTTTGAAATATGTTGAGTGACAGATGGATCTGTGTGTGGATGCAGTCCTGTGGCTCTAGTCAGGAGTGGTTCTCTCCTGAGTGTTCCACGCAGGAAGGGCCTGGTGCTGCCAGTGGATGGATGCACTTTTGCATTATGACAATGGTGTTTCTCTCTAAGCTTGTGAAAATTAACATCCAAATGAGGCAATAATTCAAAGCAAAGTGGAAGAGGATGTTATTTTCCTTAAGCTATTAAAAACCCCTTACCTTTTTCAGTTGCCTTTGCCTTTAGTTTCTTTTTTCAGTGATAGCTCCAACACGCTGGTAGAACCACACAAAACCCACTTCTTTTCTAGTCAGTCTTGATAGGAATACTTTGAAGAGCTCTATTGACTCCAGAACTTGAATTTTCTGCCAGTCTTGTGACATGATTTTCAGTTTTCACCACACTGCTCCTTTGCAGTGACTCTCTGGGTACCGTCAGACCTGAGAGCAAAAAAGCCCAAGGAGCAAATGTTAAGAAATCCCTGAGCAACCATCTAATTTTCTGTTTACTAACTTTTAGTTGATTGTCTTTGCATATATGTGGTATGAAGGAATTTTTATATGTCTTCAGGAATCAAGGGGGAGAAGTGTCTGTCAAAGGACATAATCCTGAAAATGGTAGTTCTTTGTTAAAGTGTCGCTGATAATCCCCTGTACGAATATTGACACAAGGTTGAGGTCAGGTTTTATGATGGTATGAATGAAAAACGTCAAGGAAAAAATGACTGCTGAGCTAGAAACCTCACTGTAACAAGGCTCAGAAAAATTGGATCAATCCTGTGTCTTTGCAGTTAAGAAGTGTGAAGGGAAATTTAAATGATATCTGTCTTCTTTCATTGCTTGCAGTAGGAGGCACTTTTATTCTTTTGCAATCTTGTATAGCACAAGCACAGCATTTGCTGTTGGTAGTTGTAAAAGCATTTTCAGAGGTTGAAATAATGGGGGTTCTATGGTTTGTATGCTAAATTTTCTTAAAGGGTAGAAGGTACGTGCATTCAGCTGGATTATCTAGAGGCTGAATAACTTTGTAAATTAAGAACCAGCAGACCTCTAGTGAAATCTTTATTGTATTACTAAAAAAGGATACTTCGTTTACTTATTTTGATAACCATAGGTTAGTTTCAGTTGGAAGTTATTCATGAAATATGAGAGCACTTAAGTCATATTTTATGAAAATATTGAAATCTGAACTTGAGACAGGCAGCATTGCACGATAAAACATGGGAGCCTGTGTGTCTGTGTGCAGACGATGGAAAAACTCCCTTATTTTGGCCATGAGATGTGTGAGTCAGCTGGGAGTAAGTGACATTCCACTCTGCAGGTTTACTGGGTGTCTGCTATCAGGATTTGAGGAGGACAGCAGGTTTTCTGCTTTCCACATTTCTCCTGAAACCTCTGCATGTCATTACGCAGCTGAAACAGAATACAGGACGGGCTGTAGGAAGAAGTAGCATTATTCCATCTGTGAGAGAAAAAAAGTCACTTAACTTGCTCTTAGCTGTGTTATTTGAGATTCACAGGATCTCTCCTCACTTGAATGATAAATGTCAAATTTCCACAGAACCCACCCCTTATTCTCTTTAAATATAATGGCAAACATTTGTCCGTGGCAGTTAGTGGTTTTTGTACTTTAATTTTATAATATTGGTGAGATTCAACTGCTTTATTTTAATGTTATTTACTACAAAAGTCAATTGCTTAATCAAAAGCTGATTCCTTTAGGCAGAAATTTTGCTTCCCCAAATTCCAGACATTTTAGTGTTTATTCTTTTGAACTTGGATAATGAATGTTCTACAACTAAAGCTTCCCTAGTCTGTCTCAGGATTTCATTAACACTAGTTGGAATATTAGCATGTTTCTGAATTTGTGTGCTCCTCTGTGCTGCTTGTATTACCAAGCAATATTGTATTGCTCCCAATTTTCTCAGCTGCCATGGACAGTCAGATTGCACCTTGGAGTATCACTAGCCCTGATGGACACCTTCCCAGTAACTCTAGATGGAGCATAGCTGACATTTATCTACGATGGTCCTGTGTCTTTAAAAAGGGCTTAATCCCCTTTTGAATTAAGAAATCAAATTAGCAGTTGACAGAATGTATCATGTTAAACTTCTGCCAGTTTCATCTTGGCTTTCCTCTCCAGGAAAAGCCAGTTCTGCACAGAACAGATCTTTTGCAGTCATACACTCTGGCTTCTCAATGAGTTGATTTATAGTAAATCTGGGTTGTTTGCCCAAATTTTCTGTACTGTGTCAGGAGATAGGATAAAAGCAAAGAAAATACTCAGAAATATCCAGTTGCCTTTTAATCCCTTTATTTCCTTTTAATAGTATTTTCTTTGCATAGTTCTTGACACATGAGTTTTAGTGACTTTACTCTCCTGATCATGTTGCATTAAGCCTACAGATTCTGGTGAGAAATACTCATTTGGAATGTAAGAGTCCAACCAGAAGTTTATTTTGTGCTGAAATAAGAACTACTGAGTTTTAAGTACTACTGTAAGGTTATCAGAGCAACTGCATGAAGGAGAACTGTCCTTTTATAAGCAGATTTGAGAAAGAGAGGTGTCAGGATTCATGAGAGAAGTGAATCGAGGAGGGGAATTTCAAAAGGGAAGTTTGCAGATTACAGAAAAAAGCAGATAAGATGATAAGAAAGATGAATTTCTTTGGGTGGAGATCATGGCTTTCCCATGATTTATAGAGTTTTTCAGAATTCAAAGTAAAGCTGTGATGACTCGTGGCTGTCAATATTGAGCCGTCTCATGAATCCAAACCAGAAAGGTTTATGGAGCTCTGGTATAAAGCGGAACTTTAGCATCCCCCATCCCCATCTACCCTCCCTTCCCATCCTGAATATGTCTGGAGAATTTAAAAAGTTTCAAGATAAATCATTATTTTATAAGAGATCACATAATGAAGTCAAAGCTGAAGGAGAGTTTATCCTGCCCCTGACTTCCTTTACCAGGATGATTCAGGCCTGGATTTCATGAACGAGACAGAACAGTAGTTCATGCCTCCTCTCTTTATGCTCCCAGCACTGCTGGCTCACACTTTCCTGTGCAAAATGCTTCCCTTGGATGTACATCCAGGACAATGTGTGCTGTACTAAAGCAGATCTGTTTAGCTGAGGCTGAAATCTTGGGTCAAGAAGTCTTTAGGAGAGAAGAAATCTCATATTTCACTCTGTAGTTTCTTAGGTGGAAAAAATTGGCATTAAATATTGCTCTCTATCTGATTTTATTGCTTCTGTTGCCTTCTACTCTTTCCTATTCTTTCTTTGACAAGGGTGAAACAAAAGTCAGACTGAGTTCTAGGAGCAACTGAAGCATGTCTGGCTCAGTTGCCAAATTCTCATGTACATAGCCACTCAGTAACCAGAGCTCTTGTTGGGAGGCAGTAGTCTGAGCTCCTCCCTCAAACCCATGGAGCCCTAATGTCAAATCATTATCTACTGCATCTGTGGAGATACCAGTGGGGCTGTCCCAAAGTTTTCAGGGTAGGTCTTAATGGTTCTCTGAGAGTAAATATCAGAATAAGGTGACATGTCTGCTTAAAGTTACCACTCTGAACCAGCTGTTTAGTCACCTTCATATATTAACCATTTATATTTGTGGTACTCTGGAAATACTGAAAAGCATAAAACAATAAGTGAAAGGTTAAATTAGGAAACTGTATTATTTTGTGAGCTGTACTGGGTGGATTTATCTCTTTATAATTTTGTTCTCTTTCCAAGAGGAAGTGGAAACTGGGCAAAGAAAGATTAATGGTTGCCAGGCAGGGAGGCAATGATTGGAGCGATGTTGCATGTGTTACCTTGGTCCCAAATATTCCACTCAATAGCACGATTTAGTTATACATCTGCATTTTGGAGAAGTTTTCAATTTGTCATTTGTTATGACAAGGTGAAAGTTGCTTATTTATATCAACCCAAATCTTCTTCATCTGGATAATTCTGCTTGCTGTTTAATTTCCAAAGGCAAAGCAGAGGTTGTGTTTGAGGATGATATTAGTTGTACCCAGTGATTTTGCATTATTCTGTACTTGGCTGGTTTTTACTATAGGTGAAGAGAAAGCCAGGGTAGGGGTGTGTAGATCTTGGCTTCATTAACTTGCCTTACCTGGGAACTCTGATCACCATGATTTTGATTTCAGTTGTGTCTATTTGCTGCACAGTCCAGTTGATTCACAGTTCACTGATAGTCCTTCTGCCCTCTTTTCACAGAGGATGTTAAGGGCTGAAAAATGGGATTTTGTCACCATTCATTAAAATCCTTATCCTATCCTTCAGCTTCTTTAAAAACATGCTTTCCCTTAAGTCTCCTGGTTGTAAGAAAATCACTACTAAAGCAGTGCCTGCACTAGATTATTTCATTAGTGCTGCTGGATACTGCTGCTTCTTAGCTTAGCAGCCTCCTTCTTCACTGGGGATGGTCAAGCTATTTCCTTCCAAAATGTGGTGAACATACATCTGCTCTGTGCTTGGAGATATAAACTGGTTTCCTCAAATAATTGAGAGCTATATGTTTAATAAGTAATTGCTGACCCACCCCCTTCTTAATTGTTGATTTGTCTTCTGGCTTTGTCAGCTCTGGAAGCCTTGTAACTCTGTTCTGCTCTCTTGTTCAGGATCAGAGTTAAATTAAAAAACCTGACATATGAATAATCTTTCTGCTTAAAATGAAATACTTTACCTCACATGGCTGCTAACCAGCTTCAGAAAGTAACAAACACAATGCTACCTGTCTGCTTCAAAAGTCACATGCTAATCTGGAAATTTGGTCCCACTGGGTGAAGATCAAATGAACAATATTATCCTTCTGCACTCAGCCACACGTGCCCTGTGTACACAATCCAGAGGGAAGGTGTAAATAGACAGTGTTTAGGATCTATGAATTGTTAGCTTATTCTGCTGAGCAGGCTGATGTGCTCAGGGTATAAACAGATCAGTCTCCACTTGATCCTCTGCACCTCGTGCTATTTGACATCACCATAAATTCATATTGTATTTTTCTGGAAGCTGTAGAAAAGAAGTGGCACAGCTTTGGCAGCCTTGGCACAATTTTATTTTGCATGGACTGAAATATTCTATTTTTTTTCTATACTGCTGTAGTTCTGGGGCTCCTTTTATTTATGTCACTCTTGCATAATATGTTCTTTTTGTTAAAGCATCTGTGGTCTTTTATTTACCTGTGAAGGAGAAAATTACTGTTGCCATGTATGTTTGATTCTGCTGCAGGGTCTCTCTCAAGTCTTGTCACCACAGAATGTGGGAAAAGCCCTCCTAATAAAAGTCATCTTTAAATTCCGTGGGTTTTCCTAGCAAGTACTCATGCTAGAAAACTGTTACAGAAAGAGTTCAGTTTTTGTAGTTTTCTCTCTTAATGTATCCTTCAGGAAAAGAGAATCTCCACATCTCTTAATGGTGTGATAGCTTTCAAACGTGCTGTTGTCTGAACCCTTGATTAAACAAAATGGTGCTGATTGCAGCAGGGTGGCTGAACGTGGACAGAAGTGGCTATTGCAGCCTGCTCACTAAGAAGTCATTTATCAAAGTTTTATCTGATTTCAGAGGCATTAGGTTTATCAGTCACAGTTTATAAATGGCATGTCATCAGCATCAAACCAGAGCAATGCCTTGCTCAAGTGCTGCTGTAGAGCAAGTGTAAACATTCCCTGCAGATGCACTGTGTCCTCACACTAGGAGCTGTGTCATGCACCACATTGCAACCTTTAGCTTTTTGCTCAGTTCTGGAATTGCTTGGATGTTGTTGTGTTGGTGATCAGAGTTTGATTTCTCCTTCCCAGCCAACCTAAAAATGTTAATGGTAGAACTCTTGATGAGGAAAGCAAAGGCATTTGGTGCAATGGGTAGAAAGAGGCAGTGGAATGTGTTGAAACAGACAAGTGGAAAAGTTGTGGGTGTTGGGGCCAGCAGGTGGTAAAACCATTTGACATTCAAGTTCAAAATGGAGGGAGTTTTATTAAACCTACACATACCTTTCAGCCTAAATTAACCTTGGTGTTCTTTTAACCAGCCTAAAGAGAAATAGTGCTAAACCCCAGCTAGAGAGACACCCCGCCTGCTCACTTGGTTTTTGGGGTATGTTCTAAAAATTTCAGCACTCAGTTCTGTATTTGAAAACTTAAGCTCCAAATTGTTTATTAATGGTGAGAGGATTGTTTCAGACCCCTGAAAGCATATACAACTTTAAGTGATTGCAAAGGTAAATCTTATTGTCTGGGGAAATGACTTCTGCACAGCTATTTCTTTTATTGCTGTGCTGCATGTGAAGGCATTACTCACTTTAATAAATCCTACTGTATCTCTCAGTCTGTGTAGGCTGATATAAATATCTCCAGTTATGTCATATTACCACCTTTGTACAGCTAATGCTACATTCTTGATGACTGGTGGCTGATAAATGCAAAACCTCATTTGGTTTGTGAGTGATTGAATGCTAACACTGTTTAGATTTCTTAATATACTTGTATTAGCATGAATAAGTAATGAGCATGCCAGGCTTTTTTGAATATTTGATTGTATCTTTATAATGGATTTGTGTCTCTCTCTTTGTGCTAATGTCATTGTAACTTTGTTGGTGTCATAACTCCAAACCCCAGCAATCGATCTTTATCAGAATATCTTAAGTCAATTACCCTCTCATGGCCAAATTACTGTGTCATAATACTTTTCTTATAAAAGTATTCTGCATATTGCATTTAGGATACAAATAGGTACTAATTCTATCTGCAGTCTATTCCTCATTCCCCCATTGTGGCTCCTGTGAGCGTCTCGACCTGTCCTGTCTCTAGAAGCACATATGTGCACACATGAAGCATTAAAGCTTCTCCTACTTCTACTCTTTATTAATAGACTGACTGACCCTCACTACTCAAATTCAGCCATCTGTCACGTGCCCTCCACTTCTGCTGCTTCTAAAGGAATTAAGCCCTAATGTTTGTTGTTTCTTGGAAATCATAATCCATCATTTTGGATAGTGACTATTGCAGAGAGAAAATATTAGTTTGCCAGAGAATTCTAGTTATTCCATTATCCTAAAAAAGACTTGCACCTGCAGTGTAGTGGATTTTCTTTCCTCATATTGTAGCCTGTTTGCTGACTGACACATTTAATGAGTAAAATAATTGGAAGAAAGGCTATTTTGTTAGCTCATTAGTGCTTCCCAAATATACATCGCTATTTCTATGAAAGCATAGCTCAAGAGAAGTCTGCTGGACCAGTGGTTCTGGCACGGACCAGGGATTATCTGGGCATGCACAGCTCTGTCTCAGTGCTTCTGGATTTATGCTTCTGTTCTGGGGTCCTACACAGTATTTTTGGGTGTGGAAAACTCAAGACCTGTTCTGTGCACTTTGGTTTGTGACAGATTTAAAACACTGCTGCTTCATGTCAGGTGTTGCATCTATACTTCCACTGTTACTATGGTATAGTATATATTTCCCTCATTCAGAAATTCTGTTTGACCCAGCTGGTGTATTCAGTTCCTGGGTTTTATCAGCACTTCAGTGGGAGTTGGAATATGGGACTGCCAGAAGTGGATCTGCCCCTGCTCTTTCCTTTAAAATCTGCAAGCCAGAATGCCTCCCATTTTTAAGATAGATTAATCAAAATACAGTAATAATAATGCAAAGCAAACTAACTTTGTAACAAGGCACAAATAGAACTGCTGAATGAGGGAAATCCTCCACAAAATGGGATTAAAATAAATTACTCCTGCCTGCCACAGGCTGGTGAAGAGATAGTCCTCCTATTTTGCTGTTCAGTCCATTGGCTTAGTGGCTTCTGGAGTAAACCAAACTTCATAGGGTCTCTCTAATTCCTAGAAATTTTATTTTAAACTCATCTCCTCAGGTTGATTCCATGATGTTGCCAGACACTTCCTTTTTTTTCTGGAAATTTCCAGTCTGGCTTCTGCTTTAATCTGTCCCCAGTGTCCTGCCCTGGCTGTTTCTCCCGTGGGCTGGCAGGGCTGGAGCTCAGGTCTCCAAGGACAGGACAAACTTCCTGCCCTGCTTCTGCACAGGGCTCAATCTGAGCACATAAAGCTTTGGAACAGAGCAGACACACAGCCTTCCTTTGCCACCCACCCACAGAACATCCCAAACCAGCTGCTTGCAGTCCTTGGATGGTAAACTGAGGAGACACATTAAATTCTTCTCTTTGTCACAAACTGTCACCTTTCAGGATGGGCACAGCATCTTGGTCTGCCTTGTGTCTCAAAAAGAGGGTATAGGAGGTTAATAACAGTGAAGTTTGATCTTTTATGTAATGTAATGCAGGAGAATGTTGTGATTAACAAATGAGGACCTGAGAAAATGGCCTTCATGCCCCAAAATTTTGTCCAAAATCTTCACTGAAGAGAGTAAAAATACTTGCTGGGACTTTCCTCCTTATATTCCAGAAAGAAGTTATGGAGCATGCTTGCTGGGAGAAGTCCATGAGGGTACATCTCTGTTTTCCTGCAGACTTAGAACATGTGCTATCAAGGTGTGCCAAGATAAGCCCATGGGACTGTTACAAAAAGCCATAATGAAAACATCTGGAAACACCTCAGACTTCCACTGACTTGTCAATGATTAATCCTAAGATGGAACTTCAGAAAAAAAGGTGAGCCTTCCTTGCCTGTTTTATTTTTTTTTGAAACTCCCACTCTGCCTTCCCTTCAGCTTGCTGCCTGAATTCCCTGCTTGCACTCACACTCTGCATTCCTTCTTGCACACCATTTGTTCAGGCCTGTTTCCCATGAATCTTAATTCCATGTACTAATGTCCCATGTTTCAGACACAAGCAGCATGGCCTCTGGATCAGCAACAGCTCACATGGAGTTTTACAGATCTTGTCCTGTTAGAACAAGCCATATATTTTGTAGTTTATAGAGTTATGTGGGAGAATAAGAAGGGTCACATCTCCCTCTGTTTTTCCACAGAAGAAAATGAATGTGGTATAGTTCATATTGATGCCAAGTACATAATCATATTTCCCTCTTACTTAGGAAACCTTAGCCTCAGAATTTTGTGGTAGATGAGCAGATGCATTGCATGGGATGTTTTCCAGGTTCCCTTTTAAAAATCTGACTCACTCAGCGTTTGCCATGCAGAGTCCTTTACTCTCTAACTATGTCTCTGGACCATTTGAACGTGCACCAGGAAACATGCTGAGCAAATTGCTAGATTGAATAGCAAATTTTTAGTCAAGTTTGTCATTCAAGTTAACAAAATGACAAGGGTGCCAAAAGAAACAGAAGTTGTAAAAGTAAGGTCTATGTTTGTACCCACTCTGGAAAAAAGCCTTGCATTTTTGCTTCATGGAACATGCCCAGCCCTGCCCTATGGGATGGCATCGTGTGGACCAGCTCTGGTGATTTGAGTGTTTCATAAACCTGCTCCTTTGAAAGAGTGATAAATGAAATTGAGCTAGTGGAGACTTTCACAGCGTTCCTAATTGGTCAAAATTTCAGTATCACTACAACTTTTCTGCACTGCTTTGTATTTGCTGTGCTCAGCATCTCTCCATTATGCAGGATGCATTTTGAGGATCCCTTTCTTTCTATGTACTTTCCTTTCCTTTCTAACTACTGTGCAAAGGGGCATCACTGGGTGTTGCTCAGGCATGCAGGGTCAGTCCTCAGGCCCTCATATTTGAGGAGTTATGTTGCAAGGAATATCCTGAAGTTTACTTTTTTTTCACTCTTGTCTCCTTACCACAGTTTACCATGCAAATACTTTCCCATGAATGATGATTTCACTGTTGATAATCCCAAGTTCCATTAATTCTCTGAAGATTCCAATGAAGTTCTCTCTAACGAAAAATAATTCATTCTGTTAACTGTAGAGAAAGAATTTCAGAACACTTTGTAAGAATATGTTTCTGGTGAACTGTGTTTGTACAAATTTTGGGAACAAAACATTATTGAGAATGGTGCATGGCTTTAAATAGCATGATAAGCTTACAGATCACAAGACTTATGAAACCAAGAGTTTTACAGTGCCCATATACCTATAACTGTCCTTGCCCATCTGTTTTGTATTTTTGTATTTTCCCAGCACTTTGAGACACAATTCCAATTGTGGTTTTATTAAATGAGGTAGAAAGAGATTGCTCTATGTGCAGGTGAAAGCAACATCTGGCTTGCTAATGTTATGATTGTCGGAGAATAAGGACAGCTTTTCTCTCTTATCGTAATGTTATGCCTCTTGTCTTGCTAAAATGACAAGAGACATTACATTTCTAGAAGAAAAAGAAAAAAAAAAGTATTTTCTTTGAGGTACTTTGTCTCTGAAAGGGCTTTATGAGGATATGCCCTTGTAGAAATTATTTTTGAGTACCTTTTTAAATGCTAGCAACCCAAAGATACAAACTTCAGCAACAGGAAAGAAAACCTAATTTCTTAAGAAATGGATAGCATTTATTTTATTTGAATACTTTTCTTCAATGGAAGATGGAAAGTGGCATTTCTCAAGAGAAGGCCTGACAAGCATCAGCAGCTGGAGCAGGAGGAGCTGCTGTGCCTGGTAAAGCTCAGCCCAGAGCCCTGTGCTCACTGCAGTCACACAGACAGAGCTCTTTCTTACTCTTTGAGGATTTCTCTTTAGTGTTGGTTTTATTCTGATTGCTATCTGTCCCATCTGATGAGGGAAAATGCTACCTGCTCTTGTAGAGAATTCCTTCTGGTGGTGTGCCTTCTCCTGGGGCACGAGACATTCTGTATGGCAGAGTTACAGACCTTGAGAACAAGACCCAGCTGGCTGAGGGATGATAAACCTTGGAGTCAGGTAATCCTGGATCTCTGGCCCTGCAGCAGCCCACTTCCTGAACTTTCATTTAATTCCTAGCCCAGATATAAGCTAGAAATCATATGCTCTTTTGTTGGGTGCCTTCTAATTTTTCTTTCTTTAGTAAACTGTGTTATTCTTGTCAAGATTTTTGAGAATTCTCAAGACGCTGTATTTCCCTCTGTGGGAAAACTTTATTCAATTCAGTAGTATGAGATGTGTTAAGTTTGAAATTTAGTGTCTGTTTTCCTTATGGGTTATGTTGTAAACTTCTATGGGTGAGCAAAACTTTTTTGTCCAGTTCCTTGGCAGAGTGGTTTTACCTCTGTTTTCTAGTTGAAAATTCCTATTCCTTTTCGTTGCTGAAAGACCATTATCAGCTCTTTTTTCCCCCCCAAGATTTAAAAGCAAGTTAGGGGAAGTTAATTAACAGTCTGTCCTTTTCCATATTTAAAGGGTTTTAAAATATGTTTATCTCCTGGAAGAAGTTTATATTAAAATAGAATATTGCATGGAAAAACCACCTACAGATATTAGTTCTCTGAAAAAAGACACAATAAAGGAGACAGTGACTTTCTGTCTTTCTTGATGGGGATATATACTAGGCATTTCCATGGTGATTAGTGTTTCATAAATGTCAGAGATAAATGGTCACAAGGAACTGCTGTAAACAGTAATAAGTGTTGAAATAGAGGCTTAAAAATTTCTCTGTTTCCCCTTGTGATTCACTCCCTGTGAAACTGCAACTTGTGGACCTACCTGACAAGGCTAAAGAGCTCATCTGTCGAGCTTGTACTATTTTCTGACCACCTGACACTTCTTTATTTTCACTAATTAAAAATATGTATCACCATACAGTGGCTCAGATGATACCAATACATTTATACATTTTGATGTTGGCATCACTCATTATCAACATGTACTCTCCATTTGTTGGAGAAAGTCCCAGTTAGTGCACAGGCCATGGAAGTGGTAAATGCCCCCTCCAGTCAGTGGAGCCCTGCTGGATGCAGAGCCTGTCCCTGTCACTGCAGTGGCAGTGCTGGTGTCAGCTGCCAGGTCACCAGTGGGAGCAGAGCTGCAGTGATGGTCTTGGTGCCACCATTGTGTCCTGTACTGTTTCAATATACTGTTAATGTAAAGGCTGCTTTATTAGAATCCCCAAACTCTATAAAATTGACCAAATCCCAGACTGAACCTCACACCTGGGCATTTTTTGTGTTTGTACCTGGAAGTCTCTGGTACTTGGGAGGGGAGGTGGTGCCAGTCTGGCTTGAGGCACCTTCTCTCCTAAAGAGGTGTAAATGGAGCCAGTCTCTGATTACTGCTAACTGTGCTTCTATGCACAAATTGCATTTATTACAATAAAAGCATAGTTCAAGTTTGAGGCTTTTCAAGAGAATAATTTCTCATTAAAGGGATGAGCTTAACTCATACAAAGTTAGTTGAAAACAGGCACCTTGATTTCCAGTCAAAATCAACATTGCTAAAATCTAAATCTGTGATTAAAATTTAACTTATTTATTCCAGAGTGGTATCTTTTCCTAGTTTTCCATGGTCAAGCACCTGAATCCTATTTGTTTCTCCTGTGATGGCAGCTTGATATGCAAATTCAGAAAGAAGTGTCTTTGTGGGTCCAGGATTTCCAGGACAGAATCACCACCCAGACCCTGTTCCTGGTCTCAGCACAGTGTGTGGGAAGACTTTGCCAGCTATATAAACATCCTACAAATGCAGAAAACACTTGTAACTTCAGGGCTCCCATGATCTGAACTCCCATTTCATCTTGTCTGAAGCAGCAATAGTAAGATGAATGCTCTACTTATTTATTCTTTTTTTCTCTGCTCTGTTTAATTTTGTTCCTTTTATTGTGGACACCAGAGGACTTCCAAGTGAGTTCAAAATGCCATTCTATACGGTTTAATCCCTCTGGTGGTTACTGGGTTTGAGTGCCTCTAACAAACCAATTGCTCTTAGTTGTTTCCCCTCATTATTAGATGTTTGATGGGATGACTTAGAACCTTGTAAACTTAAGGTTTTGAGGCAACAGTAATGAAAATAAAAATTACCTCATCTCTTTTGATTGTTATGTGCTCTGCATTAATTCATGCAATGGATTTTTTTATACCAAAGTTTTCTTAAGATATGACAAGTGATTATTTCTTTAAGTATGTACTCTATCCATTATTAAATTGATTATTCAAATCTCATTTAAAACAAGAGGCCAGATGGCAATATTCCAGTATTTGTTGCTACTAGCAACCAAAAAACCCCAAACTGAATGATTTTCCATTTTTCACTGTGGATGAAGGAATCTCTTCATTTTGCATGCAATAAAAAGAAGCTACAGCTCACCAATTATGAAACCAGATTGTTATACTAATACTTTTAAAAAATCATTCACTGACATTCTGTTACACTTGATGACCTCCTGATGTATGTGATCTAATTCTAGGTTTGTTAACTTTGTTACCAATTATAATTTTTTAGTTAGAATAATATTGTCAGGAAGGGAAGGCTTTTTCTTTTTTGTTATCTTGCTCAGATTATGAGACTCTAATTAATGAGATTATGGCTATTCTAAGAAAGTATAAGAAAAAATAATATTAAGAAGGGCTCAGAACATAATTTACCTGGTGGCTGGTAAGTGTGATTCAAGTAAAAGAAATGTATTTTGAGAGTAAATTTTAATGTGATAGAAAAATGTCCTTCAGAAAATAACAACTGGGGAAAATGAGTGATTGATGTCTTTAGAAATATCTGTGGTTTAAAAAATGGGTACTGAGACAATATCTAGAACTTACTCGATGTCTCACTTGTTAGCATTTAGGAGTCTCAGAGCTGACCACTTTGGCTAATTAGCCAAAAAATGACAGTGAGGCAGGGACTCTGGGTCTCCTCCTTAATGGGGACTTGCTGTGTAATGGCAAAAAGTGAAGTCAGCCTAACTCATTAATTGGTATCAGACAAGAGATAATGACAATAATAAAGACAAATATGCAGAAGCAACTATTTAATTTTCATAGAAGGGGCTGTTTTGCATATAACTAATTTCTTCATATGCACTTATAAGCGTCTAAACATGATTCCTAGCTTTGTGAACCTTGTCAGTGCAGATAGGAAAGCAGGGTGTTTTAATAATACCCTCTTGAGGCTCTGTTTTGGCCATAGAATTAAATGGTCTTGAGGTGCATTTATTTTGTTACTTCTTGCTTGTTCTTGATTCCCACTGACTGTGGCACACACCACCGGCCCAGTTTTCCTTGGTTGCTTTATAGGCAGTAAGATTTTTGGCCAATGGCCTGAATTTCTGCAAAACTTTAGACACTATATGCTTCATGCAAGTACTAGATATACTCTGTATCAATTATGTTTAGCGTTATTTATTAAATATAAATATAATTTGACCTTTTGCTCACTCTGAGTAGGAGATGAGAAAAGGGATCCTAAGTGGCTGATGAGAGATTGCTTAAAGTGCTATCAGGAAGATCTGAGAGGTTGTAGTAAACAGTGTAGCACAAGCAAGAGAAAGGAGAGGCAAATATAAAATTACCTTTTTGTTATTTATTGAATTTAGGGAGAGATTTTAGTAATTTAAAAATTCTCACATATAACTTTGGAAATAAAATGCCTGGTAAATAGTAAACATGCTCAGCCCCATAAACCAAGGACTGTTTATACTCTGGTAATTTTAAGAAACAAATATTATTTTATAAATGCAGTGATGGCAAAATGTGCTAGCATACATGTTAAGTTTCTAATCAAACATTGCAAAAATTCATTAATCAGTATTTCATAGTTCATTACAGTCTGACTAATTTTGAAATCCTTCATGTAAATTGATTAAATGTCTCCAGTATTCAGATAAATGGGCTTTTGTTTTAAGCAACCTTTACTGTGCAGTCCATATTTCTTCAGGATTGAGTTCTGGTAACATTTGACTGTCGTGTCTGACATACTAGACAGTTGCCATTTCACCCCTTCTCCTTCCCCTCCTCTCTGTTCCAAATATCTCATTGAGCAATTGTGAGAAAAATATTCTTAAATCTTCTTTAGACGTTCCAGGTCATGGTTAGAAAGTGCTCCATCTTCTGCTGTCATCAGTCACCAAAGCCTCATTTTTTTTTTTCTTTTTATTAATACAACTCTGCTTGTGTTTGAAGGAACTGCTTTGCTGCAAAAGCTGCAGACGTGAACACCTCAGGCTGGTGATCAAGCCTTGTTTTACACAAGAGAATACATGTGAAAAGTACTCTGGGGACAGCAGCTCAGCTGCTGCACTCAGATCTGTGCACAGCCACCCAGCCGGGGGGATTGTCCATCGCTGTGTCCCAGCCCCAGCAGCCACTGCCCAACTCCAGTGCCCAGGCAGACAGGCACAGCTTGGTCCCTCGCAGGCTGAGCTCCCTGGAAGGAGGAAAGGCTCTGCCTCCACTGAGCACTGCTAGGGCTCAGTTTTACAGCTTTATGGGAGGCTGTGATGGGAGATTAATGGAGCTACTGCAACACATAGTGCTTTTTATTAGAGAGACCCCGTTCCTCCTGTGTAAACATCCAGCAGCTTGTCTGCATGGCAAGTGCAGAGAACAGTCTCACACAGTCTTCTGCAAAATAAATCCTCCTGGAAGCAAAGTGCTGGCTGCAAAAGTAATGGCCATGCTCTCGTTTGCTTTACTGGACAATTGAAAACTTTCTACTGTGAATTTTCAGGTGGCTTTTCAAAAGTGCTCATCACAGTTTAATTATTTCAAAGCTTGTACCGAGTGAACGTAAGGGCCTGAGGGTGGCCACTATGTATTAAACCCTCAAGCCAAAATCTGTCTCCCAAGACCAGTGTTGTTTAACAGAGCTTTTTGAGATAAAATGGGTGTTGAGTTTGTATTTATATGAACAGTCTTGGGTATTTCCTGGAACTTGTACTATGAGAACCACAGAACAAGGCCCAGTAGACATGAGCCATCCCAGAGATGTATCTGCCTTCCTCCTAATCAGTGTAATTAAAAGTGTAATCTTGGATTCATCTGAAGGAACCTGGGAGGAGTTCAAGGGGATTTCATGGTAATCTTTGACCAAGCTATTAAATGGAGACTTTCCAAGGGATTAGGTACTCACCTGAAATCCCTTGGAGTATCTGAGCTGAGATGCTCAGTCTTGGCTCTGGCTGGATTTTGGCGTACAGCTGATACCAAGAGCTGCCAGAGAGTTCCTGGGCATTTTGACCATAATATTGAGGGACAGAAAGGCATTCTTCTCTTTTCCAAACTTCTCTTTCTGCAGACTCTTTGACCTTAATAGTAAAATTTCATCTGTTTCCTGTCACATCAGTCTAGAGGGAAAAAAAAGGAAAAAATTGGAAAAGGACTATTTCAAGTAAATTGTTTTATGCTTAACAGATCCCAAATTACATTTATTTCTGCAATGCTATTCCTAGGAAGCATTTTATTTAGCAAATTAATAAATCTTTCAGAAGTCACTTACATATGATAGTTGTATGCCAATTTGGTGGTTTCTGGAGTAAGTTCTTCTTGAAGGTTTGCAAGTCTTATTTCCACTGGTAATTTTTTTTTTCTAATCTTCAAGCAGCAGCCTGATCAGTAACTGTGCAATAGTATGTGCTTCAGCCTCGTTTCCTTTTGTAATTTCATAGCAGGTGCCTTCAGTAAAGGTGTACTTACAAGTGTAAGGTGAGCAGAATACAGAGAACACACCTTCGAGTTTCCTGGGAGAGATACCAATGTGTATGAGGGAAAAATGTTGAAGAAATATGTACTTTTACCTAGATTTTATGAATATGAAGTTTTGAAACAATTTATCCCTCATTTCAGTAATATTTGTGTCTTTCATAAATCATATTTACATATATTTTATGGAAAAAATAGCTTCCCTTACTGCTTCTGTAATAAAAGTCTTTACAAATCTGCTCCCTAATAAATTAAAAGTAGCTGGCCACATCTTTTTTGAAAGTCATAAAGGGGAATTAAGTGCCCAGCTCCTATTAACTTTTGATGATACCTGAGAAAGTCTGCCAGAATATTTCTCACAAAACTAGTAGTTGAGAGTATATTTTGATTTTAGGAGCAAGAATTTTTCTATGTTACACTCTGCTTTTTGTCTTAGAGAGGATCTTTATTTGGTGATGTGCTCATGCCTGACACTGAGGTGTTTTTTCATGCTGGCATTCAAAACGTGTGGGTGCTTTCCATTTCCCAGTGCTGGCTTTGCCTTTGGAGGTGGCTGCAGAGACATGGTGTGCCTTTGAAAAAATATCCAACACCCCCAAATTAGTGATTTTATTTGCTTTCACTGTAAATATGCATGTTTCAGGCCATGATACATCTATTATTGCTTACTGGTGTGTTTTCACATTTAGCTACATATTCCATGGGCCAGCCTCTCCTACCAGAGTGAGGTGGAGAAATCAGCCCTGGGAAAAGAAAAAGTCTGGGTAGTGGTGGTGCTTGGAAGTGTTTCTTGCATGCCATGAATTCCCAGTTTCTTACCTGGTTTGTGGTGGAGCCAGGCAGTGTTATCAAAAAGAGAGGGGGAAGAGTTTTGGGCAAGGTTATAGTCGATGATGGCACCTGGTTTCTCCCAGGTGTCTAAAACTGGGAAGCTCATCCCAGTTAGAATGTCCAGGGGAGTTATCTGCTTGCTTTAGGAAATAAAGCAAAAAAACCCAATAAAAATCACGACTCATTCCTCTGCTGCTGAATTTTCTGCCCCACAGTCCATGTCTGGTTACATCACAGTCTCCTGGTATAAATTGCATCATTCTGTTGCAGAGAAAGGATGGAAAAGCACCAGGCCAGAGTCTCTCATGTTCTGGACCAGGTCTGACCAAACCCAGCTCTGCAGTTTCAGAGGTTTTAGGTTTTTCATGACTCCCCCAACATCAGCTGAATTCTTTATCCTTGGTGATGGCAGCAGCTGCTGGAAACTTGGCCACAGTAGAAATAAAATTGCTGTAGTTCTAAAAATGAGCTAAAAATTTGAAATCATGGCCTAAAACAATCTACAGACCTGGGGAGTAAAATATTCCAAATGGTTTAATTCAGTCTTTGTGCAGCCAAATTGTTGATCCAGAGATGAGGGTCTAAAAAAGGGTTTATTTTCCTGGATTAAAAATTATGAAGTAATGTAAAAGAAAATAAAAAATGGAGGTTTGCCTATAATTAAAATTTCTTCATGTATGTTGAATTTTTTTTTCCTCATCTCATCAGATTTTAAACCTATTAAGCTGAAAAGCAAAGAAAACTACAGATATCTGTATATGTGCAGTACCCAATAGTTTTATTTGAATTAATTTGCTTTGGAAATGAAAGTAAACCATAGGCAGTTTTTCAAATAAAATCAAGAGAAACTTTTCAATTTAATGGTGATTTAAGGACTTTTTGTTCTCATTTATACTGGCAAATTTGAGCTGGATTAGGTAGGAGGACCTGCATATTTAATAAAACATTCCACAAAAAATTAAAGAAAGTGTCATTTTATCAAAACTAAAAAATGGCTTTCTGAAAATATTGTCAATACACTAATAAGAATTATTGTAAAAGGTTTGGCTAGACTTTGAATCTAAGCAGCTAACATTAGACAAGGGCTATGTAAATCTAACTTGAGTTTCCATTATTAACCATTTATCTTAAAATAGATGAATCCACAGACACTGGAATCATACACTGATAATTTAATATAAATGTATTAGACTTGCTAATAATATTCTGCCAAGGACTGTTTTAAGCATCTGAAAAAAAAAAAGAAAAAAAAGAAAGCACAGACTAATT
>JAYDZK010000028.1:5380083-5410083 GCA_034509185.1 Euphonia xanthogaster
CTAAAAAAAAAAAAAAAAAAAAAAAAAAAGAAAGCACAGACTAATTCATAGTAATAAAATAATTTTAGACAGCATCTTAGTTTGGGAAAATATATTTTCTGTTGCAGATTTTCAAAAGATAAAAATATTTTTAAGTGTTGTCCTTATGTTCCTATTGTATTTTTACTTTATTGCTGGTGATTTCTACTTTTGACTAGCTAATGGGAATGTATTTTTTCTCTGTATTGCTATTACCTCTTCCTGCTACTTTCCAGGTCACTAATTTTTCTGCTTAGAGTTCATTCTGCTTAGACCGATATGCTGTCTTTTTTAATGAGGTTATTTCTGGGTTATTAGCCTTCCTGTTATATGATACCTTATGTGAAAGATCTAATTGATGTAAATCAAACATAGCTCGCAGAAAAAAATCCAAATGATCCCTTAGATATTTTTTTAGTTTCATCTGTACCTCAGAAATTTTGTATTTAAAGCTACTTTTTGGACAAGAGGGTTATATGTGGCAAATAACACGAATAAATCTTTTTTTATTCATACATTAACAGGTTCAAAGAAGTGGAAATTGAAGAAATGCATTGGCATTTTGGTTTGCTGAATAAGCTTTAGATGGAAATTGCACTGAAAAGTATTTAGTGGGAGGGGTTTAATTGTACAGTTCAATAACCTCAGTAGCATTTTTTTGTTAAAGCATTCTTACATAAGCCGTTAAGCTTTAGGTTAATTTTTACTGTTATGTTCTGGTTATATTTAAAAACAGGGTTTGGAAATACAACTAAGCTATACCTTGTTAGCACTTTTAAGTGGATTACATGTACGCTGCCTTTTTATAATTATTTCTGATGCAAATTTTGCAGTCAAGAGGATTGTGTTGTTATTTCACAGGAGCTAACAGCTTGTTGTTTGCCAGGCAGTTTGCTTGTGGCAATCCGTAGCGTCAAAGGGAACTGTGTGTGTTTTGTATGAACATTATAACTATATAGGAAAGTAAAATGTGATTTATTTTTTCTCACATTGGCTTTCCCCTCCTTTGCAATCTGATGATTTTTTGCCTCAACTGAAATGTCCTAGTTTAGAGATACGTGAGTGACTTTTATGTATGTACTCTTTTATATTCTTCTATAGTACCTGTGCATGTTTTACATAATGCACACACAAAAGACACGTTGTTTCCTGCAAAAATATCTGGCACAATATAGCTCAATTTATGTAGCTGTGAATGTGTAGATCTGTATCGTGCTGAATTTTAAAGTTTTCTTGCCAGCTGTCAAGGTTTTTGTCTATTTTTTACTTTGTCTGTGGTTTAGGGTTGGATTATATAGCAGCGTCAACCTCTGCTGCCACACCTTAGTTCTATTTAATGCATATACAAAATTGTTTTTCGTGCAGAAAACTGGGACAAAATCCCATTTTGATCAGCTTTACAGTTCTGTAATGAAAGGCAGTCTCTAATAAAAAAAAAAGCCTTTCAAGCTAATAGGACACATTTTGTTTTGCTTTTGCTCAGAACTAACAAGCTACCAATCCCTAGAATTATTATATTTCCCAAGATCATGGAAAATTCCCGTTTTGGTGGAATGCAAACACACAAAAAAGTTGGAATCTTTGCTAAAACCTGTGCTGATATTTTGAGCCTGCTTAGAGTCAATGAAGTATTTTATTGGAATGTGAATGGTGTGTTCTTGAAACTAATTAGATTTATGTAATTTACTTTGAGTTTTCACACAAAAATTCCTGGTGAGTTTTTGATGAACAGTAGATTGTGCGAGAAATTTTAGTGAATAAAAATATACGTAACAGAAAATTACGTCAGTCTAAGCAACAATTGAATATTTACTTTCTTGTTGCTAGTGAATGCAGAAGAAATCACAACAGTTCAAGTAAAGGCATTTCCCTGCTGAAGGTGAGTCAAGTGAAATGATGATGATAATAATGTCAGCTGATTTCCAAGAAGCCAGAGTTTTGTGCTTGTCAAAACCAGACATGTCTTGGCAAGCAGGGTTAGATGTGGTAGGTTTTAATACAGTGACTTCCAGCCCACCATTTGGACATTGCAGGTTTAAATTACTGGCATTACTTTCACTGACATAGTTTTCCCAAAAGTTGCTGCATGGTTCATGAAATTTGAAAGTATTGATATTCTTGTTGTTTAATTTGAACTAAGGACCTCCAAAGGCATAGCAAAAGATCTTGGCAAACTGCATTTGATGAATAAACTGAGATATTACAATTTATTTTCTTCAAGCATGTGAAAAGAGGGGGGGAAAGGCAAAAAAATAGGTCAAAAAAGAAAAAAACTGACACCTGGAAGTATCTGGAATTCTCTCTGCAACATAAAATTAATCCAGACTGACATCTGCTTGGGAAATCTTTTTACAGGTACATCTGATATGAAAAAACTCTTGGGAAAGGTGTTGGACAGTGGCATTGTCTGGCATGTCAGACAGGTGGATTTGTGTTTCTACAGCTGCAGAAAAATTCCTACTCTGTGTGAAAGTGAGTGAAGTTGTGAGCGTTCTGGAAGGTTCTTTCTGCAGCCTCTTGCTGCTCTGTGGTGCTGTGACTGCCAGAAGCTCCCTAACAAAGTCCACTCCTGTTGTACCAGTATTGCCTGTTCCACCTGCAGCAGCTGCCATGAAGCACCCTCCCAGCAGAGCCCCTTTTTCAGCAGTTCCAGAGGTGCATCTTCCAACAGCCCTGGGAACCTCTGGCTCTTGTCTCTGGGACCCTTGCTAAAATATCTGGTGTAGCCTCACATGCTAACCCGAGTGTGAAATTGCTCTGCAGGTTACAACAGAAGCAGAGAGCCTCTAATCCTGAATGGTATCTCTTCCAGTTCAGCCGTGTCCAGCCCTCGGGAGGTTGTGCTTTGGACTCCTTCAGGAGCCAGACAGGCTCAGGGGGCTGGGGCTGTGCTGCCCCTGGCACGATCTGAGGAGCTTCTTGGAAACCTGGGAGAACTGGAACAGAGCTGGCTGTAGCAGTGCCCCCCTCAAAGCTGCATGTGCAGAAAGAGGCCGAGATTCCTGAGGCTTGCAGAGGCTTTGGTCCTTAAGTGTTGCCATAGCAGGTGTCTGTGTGGAAGGTGCTGAGGTCCACCAGCACCATGCAGCTGAAACTGCTTTTATTTCTCATTCCTGGCTAGACAGTGCTCTCCACTTGGGAGCAAAGCCTTAACTGATGGGTTGCTGAGCAGGGCAGTCCTAGGGCTGAACAGGATCACTCTGGCACTTGGGATACCAATATATCTGCAAAAAGATCTCAAAAAGGGAGTCCTTGTAGAACACTCTGTGTGTATATGTGTGTTTTACCTGACATTTGAGCTTGCAGGTATATCCTGTGCAATATAACATAGTAAATATTATTCTTCTTCATTAGGCCTTGTGCTTTACTGCCCACAGCAGCTCAGTTCTGTTTAAGTGGGGACTGCTTGCCCAGAGCAGTAATGTATGATGGTCTGAAAATAGTTTATTTATCAAGTTCTGTTAATTCTAAAGTTTATCTGATCAATTATTTTAGGGATATTATATTGATAACAGAGCCTGTGGTAAAATGCTGCTGGGAAAACAGGGAGTTTTTCTTTATGCCAGCAGACAATTTGCATTCTTTTATGTAGTTTCTGTTGCTTGCACGCATCTACATGCAGTCACACAACTACTGAGTGCTGGAAGGTCTGTGCATTGCTCAGTGACAATAAGACAGGCACTGAAAAACTTCCAAAACATGTTTCCATCTCCTTCTTGTCACAAGGAGGTGGGTGGCAGACTGTCCCAAACTGGTCTGTTAAGCTCACAACAAGTGTATCCCAATTCATCCTCATAGTGCTTGGGGTGGGAAAATGAAGCAGCAAATATTGGTAACTTGTTTGTCAGAAGTTTAACTGGAAACAAAGGATGAAGTTTTTATTGCTTTCAACCTGAATTTGTTTCACTTGTTAGTAGTATTAAATGAATAGTTAACATCTGGCTGATAATAGAATTTGGGTAGTATTAACATTTGGGCCAAGTGACATAGATTTATTCACAACACGTGGGGAGAAAAATGGTGATGTGACTTTGTCCTTTCCACCCTTTTCTGATCCAGACTGAAGCAGTAATGAGAAAGCAAATAACTGTTTTTTTCCTCCTGTAATAATTGTTTGAATTGTTAAGTGTTTCATGACCTTGGGTATTGAAGAGGCAGCTTGTGCTTAATTTAAAGTCTGGGTTTGCAGGACTTCAGCCCTTTTCATACGCTTGAAGGGATGCCCACTAACCACACTCCTCTGCTGTGGAGCATGTGCTTTCTCTACATTGTAGACTTTAAAAGGTTGAATCTTCAAAGCTGATCATGTAGCAATTTTTTGCTTTGTTTTCAAAGTGAAAAGAAGCTGTTCCCTGTCATTAATATTCTGGATTGGGTCTCTGGGTTAAAATGAGCGGAGGATTTGTGAGGTTCAGACACTTGGAGTTTCAATCTTACAGCAGGAGAGCAGGTGTGATGATTCAGGAAATGTCACTGATGTTTCACCTTCTGCTAGAAACACTTTTGTCTTTGGGTGATTCAAGTTTCAAATAAATTTCTGGACATTTGGAAGGAATCTATTTCAGTCTGCTTCCATTCCTCTCAAGGAAATCTTTATCTTCAAAGTAAGAGTGTAATGGAGGGCGTGTGTTTACGAGCTCTTTAAAGTGTGAAGGTGTTGGTGCAAATGTCTTGGGTCTTCAGAATTCAGTGGTGAATCCTTTTTGTTTTGTTTGGACACAAAGGAAAGGAAGTTACTTACCAAATTTATGGGAGTACTTAAACATGTGCTTTTTCAGGTGTGTGAAATGGTTGGCACTTATATCCAGGTCTATATCATAATCTAATAAACCTTTAATCCAGAAGAGTCTTTAAACTACTCTTTCTGAGTAATTTAAACTGTTGTATCTGCCTGCCTGTAAAAGATGGATAATATTGCCATTCACCTGGGAACAATCTTCATTAATAAATTTCGATGGAATTCCATTCAGTTCTTTTCATCTGTGCTTGATACAGAATTCTGCAGGTGCAGTCAAAGGTGAAATTGGGAGGGAAGAAGAGGAAAAAAGAATGTCTAACTTCATAGCAGAAGGTTATTCCCTTTAGTTTTTAACATACTGACATATAACTTTGAATGTTCACTCTTCCTACTGCAGCACCAAAACTAGGCATTCAACAGGCTCTTATAACATCAAATATCAATCTTCTTTTTCCTATGTTGATAGTGATTAAATGCAATGGAGATCACTCCAAACTTGAAAGCACAGGCCATGGTTCAGAACTGGGATGTACAGTTTTAGAGTATCCATCTTTTTTTGTCATTTATATTTCACAAGTATGTACAATTGTGCCTCACTTCTGTGATTTGTGTACAATTCAACAGAAAAGGAGATAATGGAAAGACCTCATCTGCCTGTTAGGAATCAAAATAATCCAAATCTAAGCCTCATCTTTTGCTCCTCTATTTAAAGCAAGATTCAGCAAGCTGGAGGTGTCCTGAAGATCATGTACCTCACTTTTGTTCAGTTCCCTACTTGGGAGAAATTACAATGTGAAGAACATTTCATTTTCTGGCCTGTGCAATTGCTAACTTTGTGATGCATTTTATTTCAGGGGTGCATATCCTTCTCCAGTCAGAGAGCACCTCTGTGCCAAAAAGTGGCCATGGGAGCCCCTGGTATCCTGGCCTGTTCACAATATGTGTGTTGTGCCTGTCCTGGCAATCAGCCCTGCGGGAACCTCCAGGAGACAATGCTGGGAGCAATCTGGAATGGCTCACAAGTTGTTGTCTGACATGTGGGTTGATTTGCCAGCTAAAATTACCTCAGATTCATGAGGACACCCAGAGAAATCACTTTCCTCTTGAAACATGCTGAATTTAATCTCTGTGGGAGCTGAAGTGAGAAGGGCTTCTACCACTTCACAAATTTGGTTGGAAGAGGCCAAAGGTGCAGTTGTCACTGCACATCAAAGATGGGCAGAGGCAGTTGCAGAAGCCTTGCTTTTTTGAGGAGGGAGTTTTCTGCCTTAGTAAGTTTAGGAAGTAGTGAAATATTTCTAAAACTTTAGAAAGAAGTTTCCATTATTCTCATTTTACATCTGATAAAAAAGTGATCACTGCAACCCCTCCCCTCCATGGATTCTGCCAGAGAGAAGGGACAGATGAACCAACTGATGAACATATTTAGTCTTTAAGTGTTTTAGAACTTTAGAATCACCAGCTTTGGGTTCACCTACAGATGATGAAGACTCAGGATAATTATGAGTGTCATGTGAAAGCAGATTCTACTTCCATTGAGTTTATAAGCTTAACAATGTGAATATTTTAATTTTTCTCAATATTTTCTACTGCTTTCTATCAAAGATACTGAATGGACCAAATTATGCCACATGCCCCGTGAATGCCAACTGCTTCTTTATCCACCTACCACTGGAATATTATAGGTCAATTTAGCAAGATCGTTAGCAGCAACCATTTTTATTCCCCTTGCTCCTATTTCAAATCCCAGAAGATGAATTCTTATGCAGTCAGTTCAACATGTAGATGACCAATTTATGTTGTAATGCCTAAAACAGTGTGTTTAGAATTTATGCTAGCTATGGCTCACCAGTACTGAGCATTTTGTTTCCTTTTCTTTACTTGCATGGATTCTGGAAGGAAATAATATTCATTTTGGTAAACCTGACTCAATGGTAATTAATTTGTATTTAGAGCATTAAAAAATTAATTAAAAATTAGATTTACGTCAAAAGGTTTCATGGGATCTTGGGTTTTCTTGCCCTTTTATACAGTGTGTACACTTTTTCAGAATGCCACAGTTATTCCACCAGCATGTAACATGTTCTGCACCTCTTAGAGATATCCTAGGAAAGTCAATTCTACCTACTGTTTTTTTCCAGATTAGATTGGTTTATAAATTGGTCTGGAATGTGAATTTCCTTCTCTAGTGTGGTCTTTCATTAAAAGCTATCTTTACATCATGATAAAACTTTTCTTTAAAAAACAAAATACTTAATTTCATTAATCTGTTTAGCAATACCAATATAATGAGCCATAATATTGATTTTTTTTACTTAGGATTTAAAATCTCTATTTCTTTCCACAGAATTAAATGCTTCAAACTGATACTCAACCTCCTTACAGTCCCCTCTTTAATTTAGTTGTTATAATTAGGCATTAACTGGTGTCGGTGGTATAGCCAGTTACAAGCCATTCTGTTCTGCTTGTCTTGATTATCACAGTTTGGATGTAAAGTAAATTAGAATGAAAGACTATACAGTCCAATTACAGATAAAAGCAGCAAACTCTACTGCTGTAATTAGATGCCAGTACTATTTTTCTTAGATATTCTATCTCTGAGGGCATTTCTTGTAGCTACTTTGCTGAAGCTAATGTTTAAAGATTTTATAAATGCTTTGTGTCTTTGTGGCACCATCTTTGCTCCTTAAACTTTAAGTGGCGTGTTTTGATGTGCATGATCTGTCTCTATACATTCCTTGCCCAATATTCATTTTTATTTCAAGCTGGTGTAATGTGTTATCCATATTATGAGTGTGTGGTCCTTAATAAGCAGGAGTGTTAAATACTTTTCATCCTTTCCAGGACTCCTGCTTTCCAGTGAGGAGGTACCTGCTTTTTGCCACAATGCAAAATAATTCCACCCATTTCTCCTCTGTCACAGCAGGTAAGAGGGGCTGTGCTGAGGGGCTGTTCTGCTGTCTCCCACCTGTGTGACTGATTCACCAGGACAGTTCTGTTGACAGAGCTGTTCTGAGTCTCTAGTACACCTCACTGACAGTCACAAATGTTAAATAATACCTCCCAGAGTTATTAATTAAAAAGAGTCTTTGGCTTCTTGGGGTATGGGGAAGGAAAACACCCTCAGCAGGCAGAGGACTCAAGGTCATGTAAATTTTCTCGATCACCACTCCAGCATCCTACAAACCAGCTATTGTCTTCATCAGGAATCTTTATCAGTTGGCATGCAAGCATCCATAAAGCATTGAAAGACAATGTAAATTGGATTGGCTTTGTTATATTTTGCAGAAAAAAATGGCTTCTTTATGAATGGCAAAAAAGCTTTAGCTCCAAAATGACTGAAAAGTGATGAAATAGACAAGAACCATTTAATGCTCAGCAAGGTCACTGTAAATACTGTATTTTTGGTTCTTTTACTTGCAGACAGTGTTTAAGCAGTCTATAGATGCAAAAAATACTTTATGGCCAGCAAAAAAGTACAAATTCTGCTATATTCATCTTTTAAGTCCTTCAGGTAAAGAGGAGTACCTTTCAAATAATTTAGGGAAAATCTGGTGTTTGCTGTAGCTGATCAAAAGCACCTTATGGAATAATTTTTGTACTGAAAAATTCAAATGTATAGTTTTGTTAAGGGGAAAACAGATTCAGTTAACACATTGCTGGAACACTGCATCAAAATAATTGGCTTCAACCGTTTTGTTTTGGCAAAGTTGTTTCAAGTCATTCCAGCACATTCTAAGTATTACAATTAGTGAGTGTTGGTATTACATGTGCTACTCAATATTTCACATGCTACAAAGTCTAAAGCTATTTGCATGAGAGTAAGTTTGCTGAAGAAACAATATCCTTATGATTTTTTTGGTGGGATAATATTTTACTAGGAAATAAAAAAATGTTATTTTGTAAGAATTGCAGTTCCCTTTTTCTATTGAAATAATTGAATAGTCAGTTATTGAGTAGTTTTCTAGCTCTTTAGCAACCACTAATATAAATTATGTGACTGACTATGCAAAGTGTTATTCTGTAAAGTCATAAAATACCATTTATATGTGATAAAACTTTCAAATTAGTACAAATGTGTATCAGTAAGGCTAGTACCAGAAACAATCTCAAACAAGGAAAATGAGAAGCATATTGCTCATTATGTGTGAAATTTGCCCATAGAGAGTACAGTCCTCCTGCTCAGATGTGAGGTCAGTGTCAGAGTCTTAGAGGTGAAGTGAGCCTCTGGAGGAGAGCCTGGGAGTCAGGCTCTGCCTCTGGTGACTGCAATGGCAGCAACAACTCTCCAGCACCACCTGAATGCCATGCTTCAAACATCAAAGGCTTCTGTGCAAGAGCTCCACAATGGACTTTACATTATCTGGAGACAGGACATTTAAAGAAATTATATGTGAGTATCATGATATTAGAGACAATTATTGGGCTGATGTTATAGCTGGCAGTAAAAGAGATTTAAAAAAGGTACTTGTATTATTGATGTTTCTTCCTTACACACTGTGTTTGGGTATGGTTTTAATGTACCAGTACAGCATAAAATACTCACGTTGTTTGATTCTCTAGGGTAAACTTAATTGGTAATTTAAACAAAAATGAGAATCAAAAAAACATTTAGCAAGTTACATTTCTCAAAGCAGTGTTAAAACTTCCTGTTTCACAGCAAAGGTACAGAAAATTATATATGTTGATTTAAGGCAGTTCAGTTTTATGTGATTAATTTTCTAAAGATCATTTAAGGTGTAAGCAAAGCATATATTTTCTTGTGAAACTGAATTGGTCCGACCCCTCGCTAATTTTGCCTACAATTAGTTTGGTGTAATTATCACAGTGTACAATTTAGTCTGCTTCCACAAAAAATTATTGTTCACAGGACCATAAAACTCTTTAAAAATTGCTTAATGAACAACTCAGCCATGAGTATGTCTTAGAAGATGAGAACTGCTATTAAATATGTAGAACATGAAGATGCAATATGTGAACATTGCACATAACAAACTTGGTATAAAACCAACCTCCTGGACACTCTACAGCATGGGAGAGGAGCAGGAGGTCACAAAATGAAAGGCTGTACCCAAACACACCAGACTGAAGCAAGATGCATGCAAGCTAGATTCTGGTATCTCCTGATTTCTGAAGATTTGGATTTTCCACATTAGTATTATCTTACTGTGAACTCAGGCTTTGTTTTGGTGAGTTTTGTTTGGTTGGTTTTTTTATTTTCATTGTGGTTGTTTTTGGTGTTTAATGAAAATGTTGCCATTATTTGTATATTGGATTTGGACTGAGTTACATGCTAATAGTTAAGGTAAAATTGATTGGTGCCACTGCTTCCTAAAGCTAGAAGACCCACATGCCAAGCACCAGACATGGTGATTTTTATTTCTTTTTTCAAGTAAATGAAATTGATGAAACATTTGCCAGACTAGAATCATCTGGAAACCCAGAACTAAGGATCAGTCCATAGCAAGAATATTCACACATCCCTACAGCACCTGTACATTCACCAGGATTGTTTCATATCATATTTTTGCTGCTTAAATCCACAGAATTATCTTCTGATTTACAATACTTAAGCTTTTCTCATAAGAGAAAACAAATCAGTTTTCTTCTGTCATTAATTCTTAGAAAGACTGAGGGAATTGTTTCTTTTATTTTCACTGTAGACAATGGTAAAGAGAAACTTACCAGCATTCATTGAACATTTTTCCCCCCCTTGCTGGTTCAAAAGCAAGAAGGAAAAAAAAAGAAAAATTATCTGGAGTTTTATAGGCATGGCCAGAGTGGCACACCTCCCTCAGCTCTCAGATTTGTCAGAGGTGAACCCTTTCCATGGTACCTTAAAGGGTACATAGAAAGTGATAAAGAAACTCATATTTCTGTAACTGTTGACTTTCAGCCCAAGAATTACTGGTATTTTGTCTCCTGCAATGGAAACCAGTGCTGCTAGAGGGGAGTCATTCCTTGGAGCTGGAGTGTTTTGTGGGACAGCTCTGTAGATTGGTCTGCATTGACTCGGTGTGTAGTGTAATCCTATTGAAAAACAGCTCCCAGACTTGCCAAAGAGTCTGAAATGAGATTTCCAAAGAGAGACAAATAGTCCCTAAAGAAAACCTGGGTTTTTAGGTAAGGCTTAAACCACATGGTGTTTGTATTACATCTCCAAAATTAGGGGGAAAGAATAATTTCTCTCTTCATTTAGCAAGAGAAACTTGAATCTACATCTTAACCTGTGCATTTCCTATAGCATCTATTACCACAGCAGCATGATGCTGACTTAGGATTTCTCCTCTTATAAAACCTATTGCCTTAAACCACTTTTATGGGTTGAAATCTGATCATGATTTCCTACTGCCAGAGCATATTAAGAAACCCATTTCCATTGCCAGTTTGTAGCAGGAAAGATGTGATTGAGCTTCAAAATATTGTTTCTATTCTAAGTTTTGTCAACAGTGTACAATAAAGTCTTTTGGGTGAGATTTTCAAGATGCACACAATATTAGCCAAAATAGTGTCAGTCATAACAGTCCCCCTGTCTTTAGTGGACAAAGAGGTAAAAAGCGCATTTTTAAATTTATTTTTTTTTTAGATCCTACTGTCATTTATTTTAGTACTTTGTGGCTTCATAAGATCTTATTTCATTGGTTGCCATACAGCCAAAACATCTTGTGCATGACTCAAGACCTCTTTCCCTAGAAAACGAATGGAGTACCTTTTGGAAACCTTCCAGCTAATAGTCTGCTCCAGATGGTGCTGCTTGCAACTTCTAAGAAGCACAGGAACAGACAGCAAGTGCCTTATTCTTTCTGTCAAATAAACAATCCATGTTTTGGTAGGTTGGGATGTGGTAAAAATAAATCAAACTTCACGAGCATGAGCAGTAAGCTGAACCTGTAAGTAGAACTGTTCCACTTTGGAGGTCGAGCTGCCTACTACCAAGCTCAGAAAGGAATTCCAGATAATACCTTGTGGCCAGCCAAGTGGTGGGCTCAGTTTCTAGCCTGGCCTCTCTCTCTAAAGTAAAAAGAGCCATGCTCTTTTTAAGAAGTGGTGCCTGGAGGTGACAAAACTAGCAGGGTGAGGGCTACTGTTCAAACAGCTCCACAGCTCATCTCTTTTGGCAGCTCAGATACTGGAAGTCTAATCATGATATGTTGTGATGCAGCTGTGCACAGTCTGATAGAGGCTGAAAGTGTGGGGAAAGGCAAAACCTTCTGATTGCCTAAGTAACAGTGCATTCACCATGTTATCCAAGTGGTCAGTCTGTAAGCACAGTTACCAGCTTGCTTTTTCCTGCTGGTTTATTCCTTGCATACTGTAAGTAAAAATCTATCAGCAACATACAAGAGTTAAACTCTGAAAAGCATTGTTATGATTCTGTTGTGCAGAAAACAATGGTGTAATTGAGATTATTTGTCCATTTCATTGGAAGAGTCACAATACCTGTAAATATGTTGATTCTATCTTTAATTCTTTGTTTTCCTTGTATGTGCTCAGTGCATATCATTTTCTTGGTCTTTCAGAAGGCCTCAAAATAGCAGTAATTAATCTTTAGTGATACTGAGTATTCTATTAGCTGTGAATAATAACTTTTACTTTCACGAAGAGGTTTTTTTTTTAACCTTTGAGGAATGCAAAGTATTGTTCTCAATTAGTTATGATGATGAGAGAAGTATAAACTGTAGTCATGGGAAAGTTACTGTAAGCAACTCAGACCAAATGTTTAATTGGCATAGACTGGCCCTGCTCCACGTTTTGTGTGCAATTATAGCCACCTTCCTGAAGCCTAGATTTTGCCCTTGTAGACAGTAATTTGAGATTTCTTTTTTCCCCCCTACAGATGTTTTTCCTCCATGTACTATTGTTTGTCTGCACAACTCACAACTGTACCTGGGTATCAGGCTCAGGGACAAAACTCTTTTTTGGAGATGCAGCAGAGAAGGATTATAGCAAACTTTCATATTCTGCAAACAACGACTTGATTAAGCAAAGAAGTATGTTAATATCCATTGCACCTTATAGATCTTATGTTTGAATCTTTCCACAGAGATGAATGGGAAAACTCACATAAAACTTGCTTTGGAATCAAGAGCAGCCCCTGGCTCTAAGGATTTTTCTCTCTGCCATCCCACACTTTACTTTCACCTACAAGAATGACAGTCATGACTATTTATGTTGGAAACTCAACACTTAAGTCTCCTGGAATTTACATGGCCCAAATATTTAAACAAGTGGTTGCAATATTTTACAATCTTTTAAGTATTGGATGGAGTTCAAATTCTTATTGATATTTGGAATATGAATTTACCTAATTTCATTGAGGAAATTGGCTCAATAATTTAGGGTTGGGAAGGATAGTTTAAAATCTGTATACACTGCAATGCTTGTATCACAGTTTGATAACAGTTTATTGTTTAGAGCAATTCTACTTCTTTCCAATAATAGAAACATTGCAAGTTACAAGAGATTTCTAAAATAATGTGTATCTCTCTCTCTCACTCTCTATCTATAAATAAATATATATATTTGTGTAAAAGTGTTTATACATGTGCATATTCAGGGTATGTGCACTTGTGTACACAGTAAATGGTATCAAACTAATGTGAAAACTAGTAAATAATAGGAATAGGACAAGGATAAAAAAGCAAGAAGAAAAAAAAATAAACCAATAGCTATTCCATTCATTCTGAGCACATCACACAGAATTGCATTAGGAAAAACAATAAAAAATGTGCTTTTAATCTGATAGTAAAAAACCCCAATAAAATAAAAATGAGATCCATTAATGAAAATAATGGATTTTATCCAAACTAGTTAAACACTTAGATTTTTTTTTTTTATACAGTACTTTCAGCTAAATACTGGGTTGCTAGTGTGCAATTAGTACCAGTGTGTAAGTTTAAGAACAAGATGAATTGAGAGAGATAGATACATTCTTAATGATTCCAGGATAGCTCTGGTTAATAAAAGAAAAAAGAAACTTTTCACTGGATGGCATCTTAAAATGAAATGGCTAAGACATTTTGGGATGTGTGAAGTCCTGAGGAAACGGATTAATGGGCCAGTAATGTGATAGTACTACCTAAAGGCAGTTTGGTTTAAGAGAAACCATTTTTGGTCACAAAATTCCTCCTGCAGTCTGAGATTCTGGAATCCTTTCAGTTGACAAGTTGAAATTATTGTTTTCACAAATAATGGATCAGAAACTCTGTTATGAAAATGCATTTACATTGATGAAACATTTTCTGTCTTTACTTTGTCTCATTTTGGTCTTTCTTGTGTGTTTTCCTCTGTTTGGTCTTTTGTGTCCTGAAAGACTAGATGTGATTAGAAGTTAAATTTAAATTGCATCGATAAATGATTAACTTATTAGAAATCACAATTCACAACTTAATTTATCACATGCCTCCCTAATTTTTCACATGGTGATTACAAATGGGGGCTATATGAAAAATTTGAGACGTACGAGATAAATTGCAGAGCCACGTGATAAATGTACTTATCATGCACCTTTTGGCAGCTTTACCTCCTCTCTGCTCGCTCATCCATCTCTCCTGGGACTCATGGAGAAACCTATGAGCAGAGTCAATAAATCATTGAAATTTTAAAATCAAATTCTCCTAGGAAGACTTTGTCCCCTTTTTGCCAGGTGGAGATTTGCCTTGTCCAGCGCCAAGGTTCTGTGCAGCAGTGCTGTGGTCATTGTATGGCCAATGGCTTTTTGGCTGTGGAACATGGTGGTTCCTGACTTCCCAAAGGAACACAGACTTTGCTTTCTCACTCTTTTCCTGCAAGATACTTATTATGCACATGGAATGAGACATCTGTGTGTGTGCCTGCACAGGAGCTAGGTACCTCTGTGTGTAATGAAACCTTCTGGATCATAGTTTAAATTGTGTTTTACATGCCCATGACATAATTTGCAGAAGTTTATCACTGAGCAGAGCTCTAACATGCTTTCAGAAACACTTTTCTAAAACCAAATTTCAACTTGTATAAAGAGTGGTTATACAAAACACATTGCAAATTATTTGACATAATAAATAAAGGGTTTTTTCAATCTCTCTTTGTATGCAAATTGGGAAAAAACTTTGTACATGTTTCAAAACAACTTCCTTAACTGGAAAAAAAACCCTATTGAAAGGGAAAAAGGTAAGGGGAAAACTAAGTGAAAATAATTAAAACACAGTAGGAATTTTCTGTTTTTAACTTTTATTGATATTCCAGATATATTACATATTATATATATTCATATCTATTAAAGTATAATATATTGTTATTGTTATTCTTTATATAATAAATGCTTATGTAATGTGTGTAATTCCATATATTATGTATGTTTTTAGATATTTCAGTATCATGTAAACATTTTTAGAGTAACTTTTTTTCCCACTGGAGATAGCAACGTTACAGTTCCTGTAAAACTGGCTGGAATTTAAGTTTGTCAGCTCATTTACATAATATTTTTCTCTGTGCAGGGAGGAATGATTCCTTCATGTCTTTATATTCTTCAGATAGTAGTGGAACCAGATGAGAGAAATGCTTGTTTTGGCACTTCCCCAAAGAGAAATATAGATTTTGATGTTGGCAAAGATGACTTCAGCAAATAGTGCACATAAAAAGCCAGCATTTCATGCAAGTTCATAAGGAAAAACTACAGAATAGAATAACTTTTATGAAGAAATTCTATGTCTTACTTTGTGAATAGGTCCCAATGCTACCATAATAATGCCCAGTTCTACAACTACAAACACTTATTTGTTCAAAGTGAATATTAACATTGTAATTTACTATCTAATTACAATTTTATAGTAATAACTGAAAATGTGTTGTTAAAAAGCATTGCATTCACTGCCTCACGCTCTCAGGCTGTTCAGGCTGTTCTTAACAGCATAGGGTGTGATTTTTGCCATTCAGAAAGGACTCATAGAAAGCATTGATGTGGATTTTTTAAAGTTTCACGCTCAAATCTTTTTATTAAAAATGTTTTAAAAAGCTGCTCTAAATGCTCCAACATCACAGTTACATTGTAGCTGAGGAAGAATTGCTGTGAGCTTTAATGGAGGAGAATTGAGCCCTGTGAAAAATCAGTTTGCATAGCAAGTCTCCTTCATGTAAAAGGCTTTGCATTTTATTTCTCAAGGAACAACATATCTCACTAATTTGAATGCTCCAACAGAATGGGTTAATCTTGTAAAAGGTTGTCGTTTTTGTCAAGTAATCTGAAAAACCTTTCACTTAAAACTACAGAATTAAAAGCCAATTGAAAAAAATTAATGCAGTATCGATACTTAAAAATAAGGCATTCATAAAATGTAGCTAGCTGGTGGTGATTATTAGTAAAAGACTCCCATCTTTTTTTTGGATAGAAAAGTTATTGTAAAAGAACTGCAAAAATCAGATTTACTAGTGATATCAGTGGTGTACTTAAAAAAAATGCACTGACTTAATCATAACTTATGTCAACAGGAAAATTTTAGAGAAAAAGTTAAATAGATTAAATTCCATTTATTTGATGTTGGTATAAATTAATTTTGTATTCAACTATATTCGTGACTGTAATTAGCAATAAAAATACTAATTTATAATTTTGGTATGATTACAGTGCAGACTGAAAAATAGCTGAGTAGTTTCAGGGTGTAAAAATCTTGATGCATCTCAGATAAAAGTATGTGGTACCTGCTAAAAGATGTATCTCTCTTTTAAGACCTAACCTAGCTAATTATGGCAGGATGCTTGTGGGAAAGGTGAAGTAGGCATGTAGATTTCTTCACACACCTGGACTGTAAATACTCAGTATTTACACACGCCTTTTTAATCAATATCTGTTAGGAGCTTCATAGAGCTTTTTTTTCTGATAGGCAAAAGAAAGTACAGTTTTGCAACTTGGTACTTCTTGCCTTTAATCATAAAGCTAAAAATGCTGTCATAACTCAGCAGTTAGTTATTGTTTCATTTGCAATAGGAACTATCATGAGCCCCACTGATGGTTTCAGATTGCTGCCTGGTAGAGCACACTGTGGTAGGTTTTTCCCACCTGTCTGTGGATAAATGCAGCACCAAACCCCAAGCTGTTGTGTGCTATTTACAGAAGAAATTAATCATTCCTTCTTATTATCAATAAGGTTTGAATGTAAATTTCCCTCAGACACAAGAGGGCTTTTTGTATGACATTTCCCCTGGAAATCCTTTCTGCTGGTTTTGCTCCTGAGAGAAAGGTGAAGGAGCACCATGACCATCCAATCTTTTCCAATCTTCCTCTTGTCATTTATGCCATCACAGAAAGAAAGGCTCCAAAGTTCAGATTGGACAAAGCAAGCAGTAGCTTGGGGAATAGCTGATATTTAATTGATTTTGTTGCTTTGCTAAATTGATTGTTTTCTTGCTAAGGAAATGAACAACTGTGCACCATTCTTTATTGTTATCAGCTGATTGTACTTGTTTTACTGCACAATTTTGCCAGGGAGAGGTTTTTGCAAATATTGTGCAGTGGAATGAGTCTGAACTGAGTGCAAACATTTAATGTTCACAATGCAGGATGCACAAAAGCCTATGAGAATTTGAAGATAAATTTGCTTAGATAAGCAGTTTTTAAGCCATCATAAGATATAGGGATTCAGATAATAGATGAAATTATGCATGGAACAGACTGGATTTGTTGAAGAGCAAACTGGCATCTGTGTAGCTGGTTAGATGTAAGATGGTGCCATTATCAGTGGAGGCAGATACAGGTGGCACTGGGGTAGGCAAGGAGCTTGAGGGACAGTCAGGTTGATTTTCAAGGGACAAGACAGGCTTTTCCATCTAAGTAGAATACAATTCATTAACCAGAGCAAAACCAAGCCAGGTGCCTGTGCTGCATGTGAGAAGTGGGGCTCTGTGTCCCTGGGGAATGCTATTCAAAAATTATTAGACAGTTGTGGGAAGGGCACCCTGAAAAGCTAACAGGTGAGAGTCTGCTGGGAATCCTATCTTTTTTGAGGGGTATAAAATCTTCTGGAAGGGAAATGTTGCATTATTTCTCATTCTTCAGAGGGACTTTTTTTCTGCGAAAATTCTGCAAAGACAGCTGCAGTCATCAGAGAGACATCTGCTTGTAAGGTCATCTTCTGTTGAAAGTGTTTTGTCACAGAATGGAGAGGGCTTCTTTCACTGCCAAAAAGCCACTTTAAAAGATTGACAAGAGAGATTAGAGAGGATGCAGAAATTTTGGAAGACATTCTTTTAACCTTTTTATGCAGTGCCATCTTGGCAGTAGCAAGTCTATGGCAGGATTAGTTAGGGACCAAGCATTTCTGGAATTGTGTTCAGTTTTTTTCTTTTCTCTTTCCATTTGGAGTATCAATTAACTGCAATTTCACCAGGGCAGTAAAGCAAGAGAGTAAACAGTAAATAAGCAGCAAGCAAAATTAAAAACAGTAATGAACCTTAGGAATATGGGAATGTTATAATGTTTGAAATGCATTTATTTTGGAGATTCACATGTTCTGGGAAAAGATGATGGCTTTGTGAATGTATTGTCTAATTTTACATTGCAGAGACTCTGTTTATTGGCCCTGGAGGCTGACAAGGACCTGACACCTGTGCCCAAACTTTGGCAGCAGCAGGCACGTTCATTATGCAGCAGAGTTGTAGATCCAGGTGTCCTCAAGACAGTGTAGAGCAGCAGACTTCACCCTTGCAAGGAAAAACAGGTTAAGTAGCAAAGTGGCTGAGACAGTGGATTTCCTAACACAGCTGATCTTCATGGAAACCGGTGCTTCTGTGTCTGTGCACCGCTACAGTGTCAACTGATATTCTGGGGAAATCTTTTTGGGGGGCTGAATCCTGGGCACAGGAGAGCTCATCAGAGCTGGGAAACCTCAAGGTATTCAGTTTCTCTATCTCTTTATAGGAATTTTAAAAAATTAATGTTCATAGTTTCACACGGGTCTTGGCTACAAATTGTATTTGCATACTGAGAAGAGAGAAGGTTTAGATTAGGTATTGGAAGAAATTCTTCCCTGTGGGGGAACTGGCACAGGTTGCCCAGAGAAGCTGTGGTACCCTCTCCCTGGAAGTGTCCAAAGTTAGGTTGGAGGGAGCTTGGAGCACCCTAGGATGGTGGAAGTTGTCCCTGCCCATAGAGGGGTTGGACCTGGATTGTCTTTCAAGTCTCTTCCAACACAAAGCATTCTATGGTTTTGGGATAGGAAAGCATTAATTTTTTTTTTTTGGGGGGGGGGCTAAATAAAATCTAGCAGAGAAAGGTGAAATGGTACAGATGTGTCCTGTGTTAAATAAGGCTTGTAAATGTCTTCAGTTATCTAAAAATAGTTCAATGAAAACTTACACAAAAATACACAGTTGTGCAATCCCCAGGGTTTGGCAAAGGAGAGATTAGTGTTTTATCTGTTGATAAGTTCAAGGTTGATTACTTTAGAAAAATGTCAGTTTTTCATTTTAAAAAAGCATTTTCCATAAGTGAACATTGTGGTCTGTAATGTCACTTCCATGGTTTCTGTGTGGCCATATCTACAATAAGGGAAGACTTTCATTAAAGTAAGGCCTGAAGCATACACAGGTAGATTTTATTTTAAATAGCACTATTGATATAGGTTATAAAAGGAAAGTTTTGTAAATGTAATATTTCAGAAACACTGGGAAGCAATTAGAATCATCCATTTAGTGAATTTTGGTGGTCTGAAAGGCATTAGCTAGGACCAGCTTTACTCATTCATCATACCCTGTTACTTATGGATAAACAGGGTGATATGGTGTCTTGCTTGTCTTGCTAATTCTCAGATATCATTATATAATATAATTGTGTTCTTGAGATGCTGTTGAAGGCCATTTGCAATTACCATTGTATATAGGAAACCCAGGTTTAAAACAGGGAGGTTAAGTGTGGCACAGCAAACAAAGCAATCGTGTCCCTGGTGTGTGCTCTGCCCTGGGAGTGTGGCTATTCCTGTGTGTGTGCTCTGCCCTGGGAGTGTGGCTATTCCTGTGTGTGTGCTCTGCCCTGGGAGTGTGGTTATCCCTGAGTGTGTGCTCTGCCCTGGGAGTGTGGCTATTCCTGTGTGTGTGCTCTGCCCTGGGAGTGTGGTTATTCCTGTGTGTGTGCTCTGCACTGGGAGTGTGGTTATCCCTGTGTGTGTGCTCTGCCCTGGGAGTGTGGTTATTCCTGTGTGTGTGCTCTGCCCTGGGAGTGTGGTTATCCCTGTGTGTGTGCTCTGCCCTGGGAGTGTGGTTATCCCTGTGTGTGTGCTCTGCACTGGGAGTGTGGTTATCTCTGTGTGTGTGCTCTGGAGGAGAGAGAGAGGTTGTGTGGCAAGCTTGAACCCACCGTGACAGTAACAAAGGTATTTAGCTTTTTAAAGATAGAATTCTAGATGCCAAGATCACTGGGTTCATGCTACTACTCAGATGAGTCTGGGAGTGTGCCAGGAAGCTAAAAGCAGTTGATAAACCCCAGAAGAAAAGCAGTAAATCAAAAGCAAGAAAGCTTGTGAAAAATTTAAGAAGTGGTGCATACGTAGGGATGATCATATAATTCTGAAAAAGAGCTTGATTGCCTCACAGAGATTGCTGTGTGCCAGCATATTAATGGTCAGACCCTGAGAGCTTTGCACTTGGATTCTAATGAATGTCCCAGAAGCTTGGATGTTTATATGAACATTATCTCTGTCTAAAAGAGTGAGTTTAAAACCTTACCTTGCTGGGGTTTGATGTGTATCCTTTAATCTAGACTCTGTATTGATGGGATTATTCACATGAATGAGGTTTTGCCAGCTTAGTCCCAGCATTTATGTGGTGGATTATCTTGAAGCATTTGTTCCATCATTGGTCAGAATGATTTCAGCTGTGGTTTTCCTGCGTGAAGTGGAACTCCCTTTCCCATGAGATTGTCCAGTAAGGAACATGTGTTAAATGCTGCACAATTCTTCCTTACCAAAAACCAAAGGACAGATCTGAACTCCTCTCTTCCACTGCTTTCAACTTCATTCAGGAGCGTGATCTGATACTGAGTTGTTCTCTAATTAATTAAATAATTGTTCAAAGGCAAGATCCCCATGTGCCACTAAGCTACCAGTTCTAGATGCACAAAAATTCTTTCTGAGTCTTTAGGGCAAAAGAGAATGAAAAGCTTTCTATAAACTTTATGTACATCTTGATTATGGTTTTCTGAAGTGTTTTCGTGACCACTTACTAATATTCTTCTGTCTCCTTACTTCTGTTTGTAATGCCTGTGAGATGATAATGTCCTTATCATACTTCTGGCCTTTCATGCCCCTTTTTCCTCTGAGTTTAGACTGATCTCTTACTCGGCATTATGGGCATGTGGATGATTCACTTCAAAAAGAGTGTCAGTTCCACTGATATCGAAGGTGCTATTAGAGTGCAATTAGTATGCACATACCTAAGTACCTGCTGAGTTGTGGCTTTATGCATTCAGAAATATGATGTACTTGCAAAGTCCAAGGATTTCAATCCACATCAGCTGAACTGTTCCTATTTTCAGTAATGAGATTTTGAAAAGGGTCTGCATGAAAAAGGTTTTAGCTACTCACACAATGGCCAATCTCAGAAAGTACCTGAAAAAATGGTCACACATTGGGAAATTAATGTTACTAAAGAGCAGTTCAGACCTGAAAACTATGGCAGATGCCACAGCAGTCATCACAACTTGTATGTCATGGGCTTTTAATAACTGTGCTTCTAATTTATCAGTTCTCTTGCATCAAAATCAGTTAAATAGGTATGTGGTTCATTATTACAGAAAAAAAAAGAAAGCCTTGCAGCTGGAAAGTTAGTAATACCTAATTAAGGTAAGAAGTCAGTAGCCTTACTTCATCTCCTTTGTCTGTACTTATAGTGCTGCACCATGTTTTGTGTTGGAGGCACCAGGCTATAGAATTTGACTCCCAATTCTCATGCTTATTTACTCTGTTTCCATCTTAGCTGTTTATTGGATTGCTGTTGCTGCATTTTATTTCATGGAATTCCTCCACCCATTCTCTATAGTAACCCAGTTTTAATGTCCTTTTTTTTTCTTGTTTTCCTTTTCTCCACAGCAGCTTGCCTGATCTTGGCATTATTTCTGGAACTTGGAAGACAAAAGAGGTGGAGGCTAAGAACATACTGAGGTTCACAGTGGCAGGAAAAAGGTAATGCTCAAACTGGCATTGGGGAGGATCTGCCAGGATTCAAGGAAAAATAAATTTGCTAAGAGGATAATTAAGCTTTGGACCTCCAGAGTTGTGCACTCTCCAGTTTATATAGCTTTTTAAGACCCAAATGGACAAAGCTGTGACAAATCTGATCTGAGTTCTGGACTGACCCTGCTTTGAGCAGCAGATTGGGTCCAGCAAGGTCCTTCCAACCTGAGCAATGCCACAGTTCTGTGAGAGCATTGCTGGGGCTCTCTGCTGTAGCTTTGTAAGTTGTTATTAAGTATTAGAGAATTGGTTTTCTTTTTTTTTTTTTTTTCCCCCCTTCAGTTTTGGACTTAGCTAATTTGATTTATTGAAGAGAGTTGTCCTTCAGGTTCTTTGTTTCATTATTTTCCTTCTTTTACAATCTCAGCTTCCCCTCTCTGTCTCTGTTTCTTATACCTTTGCCCTCAAGTTTGGGAGTGCAAAAGCATTTAAAGGAATGAGTGGCCAGATTTTGCTAACCCTGGCAAAGCATCTTTGTTGCATTTTTTAAATGAGCTGTTTTGGCTGCAACTTTGAGAAAGTATTAATAATCTGGAGGCAAGCACTTGGGAGAGAAAATTGTATCCTGATGCATTGTAATTCCTTAAGGGGCAAATGAAAATTGTGTTATAATTAGAAGTCTGAAAAGCTTCATTTCTGATAAAGCTGATTGGGGGCTTCAGCTAGGATCTGAATCAATAGGAGATTCCTAGTGAAATGTTTTTTAATCATAGGTGTTAAAGAGATTCTCTGCTAAACTTTCCCTGGAAAAAAGGTTCATACCAGGTGTCTGAATGCTTCTCTTGCTCATGGATATGCAGGTGTCTGCTTGGAGATGCATGAGGGGAAGCTCAGTCCCCTGAAAATGTAACACACAATTAAGGAAGCAAACTCAGTGTTTGAAACAAATATTCAGAAAAAGATGGAAATATTTAAAATGGGAGATGAAGTTAATTGTGAGGGCTTTATGTAATATAGTCAAAGATTTTAGTTTAATCTACTATTTTTAAATATACTTTTATAAGAATTTTAAGAACATTTACATGGCATATTTCTTTATATTATATTTGTAAGAGATTAATTTGTCTTACTGCTACATAATTTAGTCAGCAATTTTCAAAATGCTAAATAAAGTGCAATGGCATTGAAAATATTAAAAAAAAAAAGGCAATTTCTTTTTTCCAGAATAATGTTTCTCAGTATAATGGTATTATGTGCAATACAAGATGAATTAATTGAGTTAGAGGCACACATTATTGATTGCTGTCCATCCTTACAACTATTTATAGATATACTTTTTTCTATGTCTCAAATGTGTTTACATTTTCTCAGGGTTTTAACACCATTGATATTTTCAGATGTATTACTGTACCACTCACCTTCAGTAAAACTTTGCCTAGTTATAAATAGTTCAAAACCACTAAATGAAGAAGAAAAAGTCTATTTCTTCTCTGACTGGGATTTGGTTGTTGACTCTCACTTTGAAATCCTGTTCCTTGGTAAAGGAATCTGAACCCATTGCTAAAGTTTCTATTAGTTTTATAAGGAGAGGATTGTTTAGACAGAGACTCTAAAAAAGTGAGTTGGAGAGAACAGGAGACAGTAATGTCTTCAGTGTATAGATTTGTAAAATTCTGTGTGCCACCAGCAGGGCTGATGCTGGGGTGTCCTAGGAGATAGGGGGTTAGAAAAAAAAATGGTTGTAGAGCTCACTGTATGGGCAAAATAACATAATGTGAAAAAAGAGCCCAAACCAGCAGGAGCTGGTGGCAGCTCTTCCCCTCAGGCGGCCTCCATGCTCCTGCCAGTGCTGCCCCCTGGGCCTGGGGGGGCTTATTGCTGCCAAATGGATCCCCCCCAGGCATCCAGGCCACAAGGTGTCCATGATGGAGCAAATAGGGAATTCCAGAGGGAATTCAGCACCATCCAGGCTGGGAGCTGAGCTGCTGGGGCACAGCTCGGTGTCCCTGGCCAGCAGCGTGTCCTGGGGGATCCTGGGGTGCACATGGAAGGGCACTGATGGCAGGTCAGGGAAGGGATCCTGATCCTCTGCTCAGCCCCGTGTCCCGTTCTGGGCTGGGGGAGCTGGGCCTGTTTAACCTGGAGGAGACTCAATGGGATTTTATCTGTGTCCATCAGAGGATGGACCAGGCTCTGCTCTGTGGGGCCCAGGAACAGGACACGAGGCAATGGGCAGAAATTAAAACACAGGATATCCATCCCTTCCACCCGAGTATCAGGAAAAACTCCACTTCAGGGTGACAGGAACAGACTGCCCAGAGACCTTGTGTGGCCTCCCCTCGCTAGAGATATTCAAACCCCACCTGGACAAAGCCCTGTGCCTTGGGCTCGGGGCTGGCCCTGCTTGAGCAGGGAGGTCAGACCAAATGACCTGATGTGGTCCCTCCCAAACTTACCCACTGTGTGATCAGGAGAGGATACGCAGCCAAAAGCCAATTTAATTGTGCGGTCTGATCTTTGTGCCTTTTGAACATAAAATGTGCTGCTTCCTTCTCTTTTCTCTCTAGATCTCAGAGGCATTTCTTCATAGCAGCTCTGTATTTAGGCAGCTACCTCATCATTATTCATCTAAGTCATCAAAATTGTAAAAAGGACTAAAAACCCTGATGTGTTATAAATAAAATATGGGAAAGAGGACAGTTATAGAATAGGAGTTCATATATTTGAGGGAATACCCACCCAAAAGCTCTCCCACAGCAGTTGCAATGTTTTCTTACTGTTTAAATATTTCAATCAAAGAATGAAATGCAATATGATCAATAGTTGGAGCTGAAATCCTGTAGATGTTGTGTGACAGTATAGGTACTCAATCTTCATTCAAAATTTACACAGTTTGTATTTCCTTTGATGTAATTGCCTCTGTACTGTGGCTTTCAATAGCTGTAAATTAACTCTGTCATAATTGCTCTCTTTTGTTTCTTGAATATTTCTCTCCTTGCTGTAAATTGTATTTCTGTTACTTCCAGTATCGATATTATGACATGTCCACAAGACAGCCCAGTATCTGGAGACATGTATATATCTTTTTGGAACAGTTTTCTTTCACCCTCCCCATTTTATTCATGCAGCTGATTTCTTTTGGCTCTGAGCCAATTTTGTTTAATTTTTGTTTATTTTGTACAGGATTCTAGACTCTGCTTTGAGATGGGCACAGTATAAATTAATAAATAAATTCAATATGTGCTTCCTTTAAGTGGGTTGCTTGGCACATCTGTTTTTCAGAGGTTTCTAAATCTTCATAATCTGTGTAAGATATCTTCAGTTACAAAAGATTAGGAACTATCATTTTTTAACGTACAGGGTTTCCCATTCAAAAGTCATTGTTTACTAACTGTTGCAGTGCTCTGGCATATTGGATACTGAGGTATGTTTCAGTAGTTGGAATGCAGAATAATGGTTCTATTTAAGACACTGTGGGTCTCTAACTATGGTAAATATTTGTTTTTCATGGTGAAAACTTGTTTGTGCTCAGAAGGTTTTAAAGGACTATTGTATATGTAAATATAGATGTTGCATCTGGTTTAAAATGCTGACATGCCTTCAGTATTGTGAAGAGCTTTCACAGGCAGAACTGTAACAAAACAATGTTCAATTCATTGGTTATGGCCAATTGCATTGCTTTGGCATAACCAAAAGCACTTTAATGGAAATCCATGGGCATTTGCCATTAAAAAATTTCCAATTTGCATGATTATTTTATGTCAAGGTATCAAGGAGACAGTTAAAGAAGTAGTCAGCAAACATTGTGGCACCAAATTAAGCGCAGAAAAGAGAAGAGACTGCTGCTGAGGCAGGCAGCAGTTAGAGAGTTTGCTCTCCAGAGATTCAGGACACACAGACATGTAGAAGTATCATGTGTCAAGCTGAGGGTCAAAGATGACATTTGAGAGGAATGGGGGAAAAGCTTGCTCTGATGAACTGTATAATCTCAGGGATTTCCTTACTCATACTGAAGTCAGCATCGCAAATTTCTCTCCTCACAGAGCACCACCTTCTTGCAGTGCTCTAAATGGAATGGGTAGGTTCTATGTATGACTGTGGGTTGCAATTTTTATTGCAATACTTTAAGGTGGGAAGCAGGAGGAGGCAGAGGGAGAAGGATGGTGTGCTGATCGATGCATACAGAACAAGCAGTTGGCACTCACTAGTCACTAAGGTGGGGATGTCACAGGTGTTTGTAGGTGTTTCAAAGCACAAAGGTTTTGAACTGTTCTGCATCCCATGATCTTCCAACTCCATATTTTGTAAGGAACCTAGTTAGACAGGTGATGAACATCCACTGAAGGCAGTGTAGGAGGCAGAGGAATACTTGTGAATCCAGTGGGGATTAAGGTCTGACCAGAGCATCAGCACTGAGTAGAGGGAGTGCTTCCAGTCCTTGGCAAATGTAAACCCTCAGGTATGTAAGGAGCTCTCCATGGAAGAACCATTGATGGCTGTGATGTTTGTAGCCTTGATCCATTAACTGTGGGATTAGGTGCTAATTGACCTGAGATTCTGAAGGATTTGAATTCTGTTTTAGCCCATGTCTCCTATCTAAGACTTCTAACGGCTTATGGGTTTAACCTTAAGCCTTTAAACAACTTCTTGCTACTCTGGAGAACTTTTTCCAGATGTGCAGCTAATTCCTGGGTAAGAAAACCTAGATGTTTCAGTAAAATCTCTGCATCTGGATCCTCACTAATACATTCATCAATTAGTTCTCTAATATCTGTGGTTTCTGAGACCAAAGTCTTAGAGAGCTTTTGACCTCTGCTGGGAAAAAAAGAGGTTTATTTGCCCCTATATGGCCCATTTTTGACCCACACAGATGGCAACAGGTATGTGCACAACATACCTTTGATGCTCCCAGTTATGTTTACTCTCTGAAAGGCTGGAAGTCCTGGATATTTCTCATTTATCTGTGTTCTACTTGGATAATGTTATTGCCTCTAATATGGCAAGACTAAAAGAAGGGAAAATAGTACCTGGGTTCTTCCAAGGTCTGTTAGAGAGAGGGCAATGAACTGTGAGCTGCATTCACTTCATGTAGTCCTAGTATGAGGTCCTTAGTTGTACAAAACCCTCCAGCACAACTGTCTCATGGTTAGAGGGAATGATGTAGAGGAAGTAAGGCCACATCTTTGCTGATACTCCTTCATGATAAATAAAATGTTTTAAAAGGCACTTTTTTTGGTGCTTTATCATTATGGTGTCCTTATATTGAATGGCTAGCATTTTGACACAAGACCTTATAGATAAAATAAAAATAAAAAATGTATGGAAAATTAGTTCCTAGTTACAAAATAGAAGTTGTTCAAAAATGGAGAGAAAGAGGAGGGAAGAACCATGTGTCCAGATACACCAAGGCATATTAAACTAGAGTGGTGCTGTGCACCTTAAATATAGCCACATAAACCAACCCTCAAATGCCTTTATTTGTGGAAGGAATACATGGAAGAATTTCTTTACAAAGCTATTTGAAATTTAAGCATTTGATATCACCCCTACTGGAAGTAACCCAGTCCATGGCCAGAGGAATCAGGAGCATGATGATGACATGGAAAAAAAGGGGCAAGAATGGGAACAGAATTAAAATGGTGCAGGCAGGCAACTCTTTGGGAGGCAATGTTTCCCATTTCTTTCCTAAGCACATCCACACTTAATTTCCAAGAAAGCAGGAAGGACACATAGGCAAATTGCCAACCAGATGGTGCAATCGAATAGGAAGAATGCTTACAGAAGGGCAGTATAACACAGAATTAAAAAATGCTGTCATTTGCTTTCCTGATACAATATAGGACAAAATTCACATAGAAAGAGTTAATGTTAACTATACACTCGTGCCTTCTAGTCATCTTTGTGACTTAGCTTCAGAAAAATGTCCACCTTTGAGTTCTCCTGTGGTATCCCCTCCACCAAAGTAATTTAGTGTGCTCCAATTATGTGTTTCTTTGCAGATTTTTCAAAACTGCCTTATAATTCCCTAAATATGTTTGTGGGAATATACAGAATTTGAGTGTGAAAGAAGGGCGAAGTCCATTTTCAGGACTTCTGTAGTTGTTCTTATATAACATGAATAAAAGAAAATAGTATTTGCTATGTAGGCTTCTATATAATCACTAGATAAAGATAATATGCGTGTGGAATTAGTGGCAGACCAAGGAATTATAGTATTTTTCATGTTATGTAATTTCCAATTTATTACTGAAACTATGTGGTGCCTATTGTTTGTATTTCGTCTTTGGGATAATTTTATATTCTTTTTTACTTACGATATATTTTTATTTCACTTGGAGTGTATTTTCTTTCCATCATAATTTGACTCTTTCAAAATCAGCCTATTGCATAGATTATGCACATATAGAAATACAGATTCCCACCTTGCTCTTCTGACTTGCATTTAAATTTCAGAAGACACGTGTAGAAATACATAAAGATTTATAGCAAGAATATTTTATAATTATTTTAACGTAATTTTTCTTATTAGTAGCACAGTTTTGATTATGTGATTGGATGTAACAATTTTATGTCAATATATAATCAGAACTTGACAAATCTAGTCCTAATTGAAGAGAGGATGCATATCCTGGCAAAAATGTAAGAACCAGCCATCTGTCCTGATGTCAGCCTTTTTGTTATGCATTTTATGTCTATATCTTGATGTTCTATAAATATATATATGTGGCATATCTATTCTCTACCTTAATTCTTGTGAATGGCTTCCAAATGAGATTCAGCATATGAGCATTACCTTCATGAATCTAAACAAGAGCTGCCACCTCTTTTCTCTGCCCAGTCCTAGCTTGTCTTTATGTACTCTTGTTGACAAACATTTGTGGACTACAAATAAATCTGGAAATAAAAGGAAGTTCATAATCCATTGAATAAAATTTTTATTAATTGGTTTTTATAAAATTAATTTTTGGAGCACTCTTTTTTTGTTTTCATTGTCTGGATTATGGAAAACTGTGTTGCCATGTTTTTTCTTAGATGTACTGATTTCTGTATCTATTAATTTAGATTAGATGGGTTTTTTTCTTCAGTGCTTGAAAATCCAGTCTGGATTGTGAGAAACCAAATATGATGTCCATGCTTTCCTTCTTGGAAATTCCTTTTGGTTATAAAGATTTTACAGGTGATTTTTGACATTGATGGGCATAGAACTAGCTCTGTTGTATTCAGATTGCCTTCCCTGTAGCACATGTATAACTTTATTTTTTCCCCCAGGTAAGACAAAGAATATTTGAAATCTTACCTGTAATGGTAAAATCTTACCTGAGGTGGACAATCAGAGACAGTGCTGCAGTTCAGCTGGTAGAACTGCATTGCTGATTGAGTCAGTGTTAGGGCTTTTTCGTGCAATTCATATTGCTTCTCATGGTTTTGCCTGCTGGTGAGAGAAGCTAATTTCCATTTCACTTTTCTGGGTTCTAAATGCCTCTGTCACTGTTTCCCCTCAGTTAAGGAGTTCCTTCAATCTTTTGAGTTAAGTCAGCCATTGCTTGAGATTTTGTGTATTTGTCTGGACAAGGGAGAAACTTCTTTTTGCTTACATCAAGGTCCCCAAAGGTTTTGTCTTTGTCCATAGCAAGTAGTTTTAGCCCCACTTTCTTTAGGTAACAGCAAACTTCATTCTTGCCAAGCTTTTCTGTGAGGGTCTGCTCTTATTTCCTGCAAAAAAACCCAACAGAACTAGTTGGATAAATAAAAGAGTGTGATGTCATGTTCTATGTGAAAATAATGTCTTGAAAACTTAGCTGGACAGTTAAAAATCACAAATAGCAGGCAATGTCTTTTAAAAGAACCAGAGGTATCACGGCGTTGATATGATCAATGTTGGTAGCTGCTGTGGGGACAGCTGGGCACAATGTTAAATAACAGAAGTTGAGTAATTCCCAACTCCATTGACTTCAGGTGAATTGGTCAAGAAAAAACCCACACAGAAGCTGAGTTAGGAATTATTACGAAAGAAATAGAAGATAAATTGGAAAACATAACTCTGTGTAGAGCTCTGGTTTATTCTGCTTCTTCAGTGCTATGAGTAATTCTCATGTTCCCATTTCA
>JAYDZK010000028.1:5417583-5437202 GCA_034509185.1 Euphonia xanthogaster
AATCTGAGCCAGTTTGTTACAGTCAGCATATTATCTGGTATATTTTATTTTCATTTTTCCCAGATTTCCAAATATTTTTAAAAAGCTTACATCAGCAGCTAACAAAAATGATGCAGCTACTTTCTTATTTTTGAAACTTCATCCAAGCATATGATGCCTGAGAGAACAACTGTTTGCATTGCCTATTTCTGTGCTTTTTAGTGACAGAGGAATGTTTTACAAAATAAGGTGCAATAAATAAATAAAATATCAGCATGCACACAAAGCCCATTATTTGTTAATGACTTCTGTGTTTGTGGCTCTCTGGAACTGGGTTGAAAATTGACTCTATTACAATATGCTTAAAACTTGGCATCACGTGCTTGTAAACCTGGAGATTTTCTAGCAATAAAATCAAAGCATTGGGATGAGCCAAAACGTATTTTTTCTTCAAAAGAGTCATAGCTAAAGCATTATTTTGTCCCAATATTATTCCTAGAATGGTTAAAGCGTTTAGAAACATTCTCCTTTTATTTCTTTTCCTATAAAGTGTCCATTCTTGTTTTGTCCAGCCCCTATTAAGTTAACCTGAAAAAGGTTGAGTCCCTTTGTTTCAATGATTTGTGATGTGATGTTGCTGCTCATGTTTCACTTGGTGTTGCTTAAATTGCCAATCATGGATCTCGCATCCTCTCTGCTGTCAGCTCGGTTTGGATTATCACCTCGGATGCGGGGGTCCCTGTTTGCACTCCGTGGTGAGCACTTCCACGCTCGCTTTTATATAATCTCATTTTTCTAATGAGAATGCAAATGAAAGAAAAGCTGTGTGAAATGGCTATAGATGAGTTGCTTGTCAAAAATGTTTTACTTTAGGGGGCAAAAAAAAGCGCCAATAGCTCGCTCAACAGGGTAATGCAGTGCATGTTCTAGATGGACTCCTCTTTAGAGTTGTGGCACATGGCCAAATATGAAGGCAGCACATCTTCATTGTTGCTGGTTTTCATTTCTAGTGCTTAAACAACTCATGCAGGTTTTGACAGCTTTTTTTTTTTAATATATTAACATAAACCACTTTATTGCAGTAGCACATTTTCAAAAGAAAATATAAATGTTGGCTTATGAAAAGATTTTTATTTTTTTTAAAGACCATACGCATTTTTTTTTTCGTTGTTCTTAGGAAAACATAGAAACAATGTTGCATTTGGGGAACTTCAAAAGTTACTTTATTATAAAATATGAATCAAAATACCATAAAAACACAATAAAAAGAGTCATTTTCTCTGAGAGACCATTTTGGAAGTCAGCTGCGTGCCTGCAGTAGTATGTAGTGTTGGTATGTGCAGGGAGATATGACTGGAAGATGAAATTATTCCTACTGCAGACTACTAGAGATCTGTAAAAAACTAACCTATAATTAGATTTAAATATGATATGTATTCACTTTGCTTACTTTGGCTTTTATTGATTTATTTATAATGAGTTAAAAGTATAGGGTGATATCTCAAATCTCCTTAGGCAGAGCTTTATGACTGCCTGAGGTCTCCCTGTTAATAATCTTACAGCTATTTACCTCCATCGGTAATGAACAGGCTCATGGGTCAGCAGATCTGACTGGACACTGATCTCTCGGGGGGGTTTCACTCACTCCTCATCTGGAGCTGACTTTCACCTGTGGCCTAAGTGATTTGAATGTCTCTGTGTGTAGGACACTTGCATATATAGCTAGGTAATCAGGAAATTAGTTGTGTGTGAAAAAAAATACAATTTTTATACTAATGCAAGTTATTACATGCACTCCAACACCCTTAAGAAAAGCTGTGTGAAAGAAAAGGCACGTGGCACTGTGATGCTAATGGTTACAGGACAGATTTGCAGCATAGCCCATCCTCTGCAGCTGGAACTAGATTTTAAACCAGCAGAGATCCTACCTGGGCTCAGATGCTGCTTGTCAAAACACATCCAGATTCCCAAAAGACTTCAGCATTTTGGGTGCTGAGCTTGTGTAGCAATTCAGCTGTAAATGTCACAGTAGGAACAGATGGACATCAAGCACTTTAGTAAATCTCACTTAGACTTTGGTGAACAGAAAAATTTGACATTTTTACCCTAATTATAGGTACTGAGCACCGAAACATTTGACCAGAGAGCTTTTGAAAATGTTGTCTTAAAATATTTCCTGTTCAGGAGTGATTAGCCAATACAGATTTCAATTTAAATTTTAATTAAAGCGTATTTGTTATATGCAGTATTAGCTTGCAACACTTTTTTTTTAAAAAGAAAAGATGTTATCTTTATAGAATTGACTTATTTGGAAACTTAACATAAGCTTCCAAGCCCACATAAAATATGGTGATGTGTTTCTGTTTAAAATATGTTTTAAAAAGTAATTCACTGTAAAATGTTTTTGCATTACTACTTTAGAAATAATTTTGGATGTCTTAGATAGGAACCTCTTAAACCCTGACTCTAAAACCCAGATATACAAAAAACTCACAAGAATACAGTTTCACTACTCAGTTTTTTAGCCATGCAGTTTGCACATGACCTGATTATCACTTTGAAAACATCTGGGTTGACTAGTGATAGGAAAAAGCATATCAGTGCTGATGTATGAAACAGCCCTGGCCCTGCATATAAATGGACACAGGGTGTCTATTGACATCAACAGATGTTGTAGGTAGGGGAGGTATTTGAAATATTACAATTTTATCTGTGAATGACTGTTGGGATAGTTTCACTGATCATAATACCTTCAAAATTTAATTTTTAAGAAGCGCCTGTCCAGTCAGTCTTGAATTTATTGAGCTACTGAGTGGTTTTCTTTCAATGCAGCACTGTTCTGTGCGCCCTGTGTCGATTGCATGGCTCTAATTAAAGCCATGCAAGGGCTGTGCTTTATGCTGTTATTAAACAGCTGAGTGTTAACATTGATTTAGCAGGCTTTAGAAGCAGTTACCCTGGAGAGGTGGTGCGGCCAGGAGTCACCTGCTTCTGCAGAAACATAAAGCCAGTCTTCTCCCTAGCACTTCTGGACAGATGAAAAAATGAAGTTTCAGGTATCTCCGGTGCAGGCTAAGACTTCCAAGGAATTACCTGATGATCGACAAAGAGAAAAGAAAATTAGGTCAAAAACAAACACAAAGGACTCCTGAAATGTGTGTGTGTTGGTTGGTTTGGGTTGTTTTTTTTTCATTGTTGTTTTGGTGATTAGAGGGAAATAGTGTGAGAAGTGGGGAAGGTCTCTTGCAGTTAAGCCTGAACTCAAACTTTTCACCATCCTGGCAGATGGTTTAAGTACATCCCATGGTGCACTGACGTACCCTGCTCACTGCCCAGGGTGCTGATCAGCTGGTCTCTCACTATGGGGGGATTAAACAGGAAGAGTAGAATAAAGAGACAGCAGTGAAAAAGAGAATCACAGCACCAAAAATAGATTTGAATGACTTTAAAGGCATAGGTGTGACTGCCTCATAAAGCTTGGGCACCTCTTGGTTGGTACACAAGGTACCTAACCCTCAGGAGATATGTTCTAGAGGTGATATGTGACTTCTGTGCTTGTAGGAGACATAAATGGAGGAAGGTTCCCACCAGGAATGGTCTCCAGGGGTGCCCATAGCTAAGCAGAAGGTAGAAATGAGCTCTGATGGAAATCTTTAGAGGATCAAAGGGAAATGCTGGCATGTCCTTGCTTGAGCCTTGGGAGGTTCAGCTCAGGGCTTCACCAAAGCTCATTCTAGTGGTTGAAAAGAGGAATCTTCTCCTGACAATCTGTCAGGAAAAGAGTCCCTCCCTTTCTCTTCCCTACTTCTCTCTTACCAGTCATCCAAAAGCCTCTCTTAGAAATGTTTTATTCCTGACTTTTTAATTTTCCTATCCAAAGATGTGAGATGTATCTCTGTGGCTGACTTGGAGATCTCTCTGCTTTGTGCCTTGCATTGATGAACAACGGATATGTGAGTCTACCAGACTAAAATTATGAAGAAATAAGTTTTTTTTATCTTTAATTCCATTGTTCACGTGTGAGAGTTTAAGCTCTCAAGGGAAAATAAGTTTCATTTTTACCTAAAGAGAAAAATGGAATATTATCTTGAAGTTAAAACGGTAAGAGCTGAGTGTTGGAGAAAAACAACAAGCATTTTAAGACTCGATAATATGTGAATCAGCAACACTGGGAGAAGTGTCTGCAAGATGATTTGAGTTTCAAGGACGTAAGCATACTTCATTGCTTTGATTTAGTCACCCTTGGTCATTCAGGATGTAAGTGGGAACTGATCTCATTTAGGAAATCATTGAGAGGAGATGAGTCTGAGGACTTGATTCTATCTTATCTTGACACACCACAGTTAATAAAGAAAGGCAATTATTATGTTTTCTGGGATGTACCCTCATCTAAGGCATTGTTAATAAACATTAAAGGGCTAGTTCTTCAAAGGTGTTTAAGCACCCCTCGCTCCCATTGATTTCAATAAAATGAGGCATCTAAGTGCCTTTAAAAATCTGACCTTAAATGTCATCAGGAAAAAGTGAAGCCACAGATAAGCAGGTTCTAAAAGAATAACAAGGGGCTGCAGGCATATGATTCTGGCCTGCACCTGGTTAGTACATTTTTTCTATGTATGGAGTCTCTGCACATTATAAACCAAACAAAGATACAAACAAACCATCCCCACCTATACTGCACAAAGCATCAAATTGCTCTCACTTCTCCAGTCGTGTCTCAGGCATTTCTACAAAACATGCTGCATGGATTGATATAAAAAGTGGGAAAACAACAAACCAAACAGTATCCCCTCTGCTCCCTTCAGCCTCTGTGACACAGCCCCCCTCTCCCGGGGCCAGGCTTGCCCCCCTCTTCCCTTCCTTTCCCTTCCCCAGTGTACTTGGTGAGCTGGAGGGGTTTGTTCCTCGACTCCGTGTGACAAGTAAACAGTTGGTCACAGCTCTAACTACAGATGCTTTTTTTTTACTCAAACATATTCTTTCAGTTAGAAGAAAATACCTTGCTCTCAAGATTAGCCTTATTGAGAAGGTGCAGCAGGTATGACATAGTCCCAATGTGATAACTCGATAGACAGCAGTGGCAAGCAAATGTTAACTTTTTAAATTTTTTTAAAATTTTTTTTTTTTTAGGAAAAATCCTGAACTAGAAAATATCATGTTGGTTTGTCACTATATTTTCAGGTTTGTTGCATTTTAATACAAAATAGAAAGTGAGAGGGAAGGAGGTTGCCTTGCTGCTTGTTTCTTTCATGTTAAGCCAACTATGCTGCTTATCTACTTCTTGATAAATATTGCTCAGCTACTTCTCTTTGGGATTAAGTAAATGAAAAAAAGCCCTCCACAGATAACAATAATTCCCACCGAAGAGATTTTCAAATTTAAAGGCTAAACTGAAATTTAAAATGATTTTCCTTGATTTCCGACCTAGATTCCCTGTCTTATTCTCAGTGCATTTGTCCTTTTAAAGGACCCAATATGTTTGTATAACTGATGTGAAACAAGCTTGACTCCAAAAAGATTTAACTTAATATCTGGCTAAGCATTCAGAGGGTAGTCCATCTGTAGAATGTACATTAAGGACCCTGGCTGGAGCGCAGCGAGTCACGTATGATATCAGGCACACAAATGTGACGTGATGCCCACATACTCTTGAGCATAATTCAAAGTGCCACGGAGCTCCATGGGTAGAGAAGCTATAAACACAGTTGTCACAAATGAGAAAGTCTACAGGGGTATATTCAGGCTGAAGAATGAAGAAGCATTAGAACCAGCCATCACGTCTTAATGAAATTGTTAATTAGGATATTATGGAATTCAGAGCTGAAGATAATATCGGTCCAGCAAACTTGCAGCATGCTTTAATTAACCATTTCTTCTCCAAAATCGAAGGCAGACTCAAAAGTGATGCAGAAAGCCCTTTATAAATATACAAATACAATCAAAATGATGCTACTTTTTTTTCAGTGGATGTTTTTAATGTTTTTTTTTTCCTTTCTAAACAGACCAGCACAGAACACATGATTATAGGAATAAGCACACATTTAATCTACATAATCATCAGTCTTTCTTTATGTAAAAATGATTAGTAAATAGGGTTTTTAAGCAACTATTTAGATTAGGCATTGGCATCATAGATTAACTTATTTCTAAAACACTTGATTTTATCACTCTGCCTAATGATTTGTCTCATGATTTATTGGCTAATATGATGAATCATGTTAGATTTATTGTTTATCCTATAAATAGTGCAACAAATCATTAAACAGTGATAAAACCCAGCACTTTCACATGAAAGTCTACCTATGTTGTCTTCATGTACAGTGTGCTTGTGCTGTACAATAATTTGATGGTTCTGTTTTCTGTTTTATGATATCAGGTGAATAGGCATCTCTGTTTAAATTAAATGGTTTTACAAAATAATAGTGAAGTCATAATCTTATACTCCTGCTATATTTATTTTATACAGAAAAATAAAGCCTAATGTCTGATATATAGTAAACCTGTGAATTTATTCACAAGAATAAATGTAATATTCTTTCTTAGAAACACCCTAAATATAATGGCAGTTTTTCATATTTTAGCATGTCAGCAGTGTTTTTCTTGCTATGGTTTCATGTTGCAGTTGACAAAAATGTTGCTTTTCTCCTGGTGATTTTAGAGATCTGAGCCCATCTCATTTCACCGATCTGAAAGGCTGGTGTGGAATATTGGTAAACTGAATATATGAAATTTGGCATTCAGATAATGGGAGTGGTCATTTTTTTTTTCTTAAGACATAATGGCTTCTCTTGTTGCAGACAGAGCTAAGTCTGCCTGTATGCATTAGGGATGAAAGGACAGAAAATAGAAGTAATATTCTTGGAAACTCCCTGAGGTCATCAGTGGGTTAGAATAGACACTCTCATGATGATATTATATGCTGCAGGAGTAGATTTGTAGTATTTTAAATTGAATTATTTGGACTGTAGTGGTTAACCTTTATTGCTAAGTAGGCTATTTATGTTTTTTTGATCTTGGGGTATTGCCACACCCTGTCTTCTCTCACCTGAGGAAGAAGAGCTTGTGCCTTCATCAGATCCATTGTTTCATACACAGATTCCCCCAAAATTCCTGTAAGGTGTGGTGTGCCTGGGACTGCTCACCAGCACTTTCAAAATCCAGGATATACTGGAAACACCAGCCTTTTGTTCATCCTTGGATGCAGAGTCCTGAGCTGGTGGAGCTGTGCTGTCCCCACCCAAGAGCAGCAGATTTGCAGGGCATATGTGGCATGTGTGACCTTTGTGCACAGCTCATCAGTTCTGAAGGAGCCCAGGGCCATGACATTGGGAGTGCAGAGGGAAACAGCACCTGAGAGCCTGTGCTGCTGCTGGTTGTCCCTGGTATTGCTCTGGATGGAAAGGGTCAATGGGAACAGGACATGGCCCAAATGCCATATCCTACCTGGGGCAGCTGCATGCTGCCTGAGGCTGTAATCAGCACCTGTCTCACACAGCTCCTCTTTCTTTTGCATGCCACAAGAACTTGATTTGTGTGAGAGAAAAAATGGGATGAGCAAGAAGACTAAACAAAGGATCAAAGAATAAACCTGTGACAAATTTTTAACAAGCACAGCTCTTTCCTGGCCACCATTAGGTCAGCTGTGTTGGTTACTTGATTTGCTTATTTAGCACAATGGTAAATCATGGGGAATTTGGATATTGATTGTTTGCACTTTGCCATGGGTGCTGTGCAGCCTGGGCACTCAGACTCTGGTTATTGGTTATTATTTGCACTTTGCCATGGGTGCTGTGCAGCCTGGGCACTCAGACTCTGGTTATTGATTATTTGCACTTTGCCATGGGTGCTGTGCAGCCCGGGCACTCAGACTCTGGTTATTGATTATTTGCACTTTGCCATGGGTGCTGTGCAGCCTGGGCACTCGGGCTCATCTTCTATGCCAGGTGCTTGTTCAGCTGCTTGTTCCAGCCTGTAGAAGAGCCTGAACACAAATTGGCAGAATCTATGCAGCAAAGCTCTGAAAATCATCTCCAGTGATCCAGAAAGCCTCAGAGCAAGCAGAAGAAGTCCTGCTCCTTGTCACTGTGATTATGGAGATGCAGGAAGCAGGTATCCATGTGTGGCATGGCCTAACAAAGGAAGTGTGCCTTGTTTGTTAACTAACTGAGCATGTCCCTTCCCTGCCCTGACAATAATTCCTCCTCTCAGGTTTTCACAGGGAAACTGCCACAGTGCTTAAGATGCACCATGAAGAATAAGGTGCCTTTTCTGTGTCTTGGACACCTATTTTATTTGTAGAAGGACACTGAGCACAGCTCAGCAGCTTCCCAGTCCAGGGTTACTGTACACTTTTAAAAATTTGTGGAAAATATAAGCCCTTTCTGTAGTACTCCAACCTAGCTGTATTTGGTCTCTTTGTGTCTTATCCGTAATGCACTTTATAAAAAGAAGAAGAAAGAGCAACAAATACAAGTCTTTGAAAGCTGATAAGAAATAAAACTTCCATGGCTATTCTTAAGGGAAAACTGACAATGTTTTTGGCCAAAGTCTGGAAAAAATGAAGTTAATTGAAAGGTAGGCAGTAAATGAGATGGCTATTTTGGATTGATATTTTGGTATGTCCAGAAATTAAATCCACAAATATGGTCTTGATGAAAGAAACCAGCAAAGAAAATGTGCTTCCCTGTGCATTTACTCCTCCATGTGTGTAGGAGCATCGCAAATTTGTCCTTTGGTACAGCACTCCTCTTTGAAAGCATGCACCTCATGGCCCAGCAGCAGAGTAAAACTGTGGATCTTTTGAGTCTCCAGAGTAATCCTGGGCAGTGCTACCACGGGTTTTACTACAGACAGGCCTTTTAGTCCTCTAAGTGTTTCTAGAGATATATTCTTGTTTATCTTACAGGGATCTCTTGGGAAAGTTTCCTGAATTTCTCTAGATCTGGAGGTAGAGGAGGAAAATGGAATGGAAATGCTGGATTAAAGGAAAGGGGCCTTAAAGGAATAAAAGTTATCATTTAACACAGGAGGAGGAAGTGGTTTATTATACTGGACCAAACAGCTAGAAAGATCTTACTTTATAAACGCTGACACAGGCTTATCTCAAAGCAGGGTAAAGGTTATTGCATTAAAGGCTTCAAATCTGGGAAATTCATGTTCCTAGAGGGTGCATAAATCTGAGACATTTTTAATCTCACTATGTAAATAAATCTCATCAGAAAAATAAAATTGTATTGCTTTGATTCATTTGCTGTAAACCCTTTTAATTTGATTTTGATTGATAGCTAAACCCCTTGCTTTAGAACTTTTTGAAAAAGTTTCAAGATAAGCAATTACTCACTCCCGCTCGGTAACGCAAAGTTTTCAAACTTGTGAGGATGCGTTACTCCTGTATAAAATATAACTGGCAAATATTGTTTATAGTGTAATTGCATTTGGGTTTTATTTCACAGCATTTGTTCATCCTTTATGCCAGACTTTCAAACTCTGTGATGTGACTGACTGATGCAGTAAGTGCAGTTAATTTTAATTCTGATTTTAGGACTGGATTTGTCAATCAATATTGTTCGCTGGAGTAATTCAGTAAGTGTCTCTAATTTCTTATTCTTTTTTTTTCCCCTCTCTGTCTTTCTTTCTCTTTTACTTAATAATTTAGAAGTGAAACTACTCTAAGAGGTACCTGTCATTTTGGTGCTCAGAAATTGAAGGATGAGTGGCTGTTGTTTGCATCCCACACGAACACGGCTCTGGTTTGGCAGCAGTGATTGTCAGTAGATTGCCATTCAGTCTGTGCTCTTACCCCCATTCAATAGGCAGCCAGGTTGCCAGAAAAACAGAGCAAGCTGCATTTTCAAGAAATAAAAGCACACAGGGAGCATGGGTAACCAGCAGTACATGCTCCAAACCAGACAGATCAAATTAATTCCGTGAAGAGGGCTGGATTATATAAACACATTACATATGCCAGATATTGATGTAGGACATTATTCTCCCTTATTCACAGGAGATTCTGCTAGTGTCAATAAAAGGGTTTACAGAAAGATGTAAAGTGTCATCATCAAGTAGTAACTAATGTTTTAGTTAGCACCATTATTATTTCATATGCAGCATCACCTGATGGGAAAAACCCATTAACTTTAAAACCACAGTTGTGTGCTCTGTATTTTTTCTTGTTTGTTGTCCTTTCAACTTCCCTATCAGCTTTTAACATCAATCAACAAATTCATCCTTTTCCACATGAATAATGATCCCCTGCTGACTGGCATATCTCTCTGGAGAACAAGGAGTGTAGCAGAACTGATCCTGCAGCACCCCTGTTTTCTAGGACACAGACCTGGGAGATTCAAGAGTAACACTCAGAACTGATAGACAAAAATTATTCCATAATTCACCTAAATTTTTCTAGGTTTTTTACTTGCCTGTAATCTTTCACTTATGTCCTAGTATAGGAGCTCAAGATTCCCAATACCCACCTGCTGTGTTCCAAGGCCCTTCCAGACCCCTGCCTCCCCCAGCTGCGTGTGCAGCAGCTCTGCATGTCAGGCCTGTAGTCCAGAAAGATGATCCCCTTTTTTCTGTGCAGCCAAAATCGTGGAGTTGCCATGTCAGTGAAGATAATAAGAACTGACTGGCCTAAATTGGACTTGTATTCCTCGCGCGTTTTTGGCAGCGTCGTTCCTGTCCCTCGGAAAGAGCCCACATTCCATTCCTCCTTACTCAGTGTTGGGATGGATGTGTCCTGAGTGCTCATCTCCCCAAAAGAGCACAGCAATGCAGGGGTGCTGGCCTCTGCTGGGAGCAGCAGCTGCCTGCAGAGCCTCTCTCCCCCTGGAAATAAAACAAGTGTGTTCCCCACACACCACTGCATCATGGCAGTGCTGAGCTCCCTGCAGCACCTTTCTGGGAGTCCTTGGGTGCACCCAGTGGCTGATTGCTGGCCACTACAGCTGTTACTGCTCCTTGCTCCAAAACCCTTCCAAGCAACTCCTCTCTGCCTCAGGTTCTAGTAGGGCTTTTGTTGTCTCTGAGGATAAGCAAGGACTGTGTTCTGAACCATTGTTTGGATGCTAGAATAAGCTTTGATCTCTCTGGCTGGTCTCCAGATGACTTTCAGTGGGGGATGCAGCCTGCCCAGCCTCACCATCCCTCCCTGTGAAGTCCAGAGTGGCACTTGTACTAATATTTTGCTCATCTGAGCTCTTCCCCCTGCCTTCCCCCATGCCCCAAAGGTAGAAATAGTTATCTAATAAATATCCAAGTGTGTTCAAGCTTTAGGATGATTCACATTTAATGTGGCTTATGCTATATTATTCTTGCTTAACTTTGAGCTTTTGATTTAGCATTCCAGTTTAGCAGTGGTATTCCACAGGGGATATTGTTGGTTTCCAAATCTTTTGTCAGAGTAATTGAGCATAACATCTCTGCAGGTTTGTGTTTCAAAAGATGCATTATCTTTTCTTGTCCATTTGTTCTAGCCAGGCTATTCAAAACTTTTAGTTTTACAGATCCTTTGAAAGAATTTGAGGTTTAGGACTGATAATTTATGTTTCTGCTGAATTTGCAACTCTGCATGGGATGATTAATACACTTCCCTCCATAAATAAGAAGAGATGATATCTGTAAATTGGTAACAAAACAGAAGAATTTCATTAAATTCTGTATTTTTCAAGAGACTTCTATCCTTTTAAATCTTTATAAATTAAACACCATCCATGTCTGGCTGGCTGAAGAATGAATGTCACATATAAGATATCTGCCTTAAATATTTTCTTGAAAGTAATCTATATGATTTACAACATATTGCAATTAACATTGACCTTTTGTCTGCTTCAAAAGAATGTGAGAACAGTTTTTTGACATCAAAGAGATTTTCTAAATTTCCAAAAATATTCCTGATGAAAGTTGTTCAGACTGGGAAAAATATGTCACATTCATTTAAAAGTTATGGCACACTTGATAGATTGTCTGCCTCTTTCCTAACCTTAGTTCATGCACAAAAGTGGATTTAAAAATACACTTGCACGTAATCATCTTTTAGATAATGCAGATCATCAGAAGTCAAAACTAAGAATCCTGTACCTCCTGTTTAAGATCAACTGAGAATTTATTCAAGATCTGGAGGCTGCTCTTCACTCTCCCATTTCTTTCCAGCCACTTAATTGCCAACGCACAGCTGCAGCTGAGATCCCAATAAATTTTGTACCTTCTTTCATCCAAAATGTATAAAAACAAAGGATAAAACTCAGTTTTCACAAATATCTATAATCAACTTAATTTTACAATTTGTTTGCATCAGTATTTTGTTTTGTTTTGCCTTCAACCAGCAGTTACCTGTGGAAATGTTTGTGGAAAGCAGACAAAGGGTCTGTGAACAGGATCAAATTCCTTAACACAGAGAGACGTAGAGTCCTGCTCCTCTCTGTTTGCTTACTCTTTGCTCTTCACTGCTTTGGTCCCCTTCTAAAGGTTAGGAAGGCTGCTCTGGCCACAGTGTCCTGCCAGTGTGTGACAAGTTCAGGCTCTGTCCCTCTGGGCACTTGGCTGGAGCAGACTCTCTGCAGCAGCCCTGACTTTGATGGCGCAGTATTAACTGTTCAGTTGAGGGAGGGGAGGAGAGATCAGAGCACGAGTTAGGCCAGCTGCCAGCCACACTAAAATTACTCCTGTAACCACTCCAATATGTGTAGCAGAATTTAGGGACTCCGATATATTCAGACAGAACAGTTTTACACAAAGGGTAGTTGAAATACAGTCTGGAACAAACTGCCGAAGTCAGCAGTAGAAGCAAATAGTGTAAATCAGCTCAAGGAGGAGTTTTTGAAGAAAGCAGGGGAAGAGCACACAGCTACTAGCTAGAAGTTCAAGTTTCAGATGATGAAACACAGATTGATTTGTATTTCCTGAGGTTATGAGGGCAGGTCTTCATGGACCATATCATCTTCTTTGGGCTGTTAAATGTTCCTTATGTACTTTTGGGCTGTGTTTTCATCCTCTTTCAGTCGGGAGTGTTGCTTCTCTCCTCCCACACTCTCTTGCTTGTACAGTCTCTTTAGATAAGGCCTTGCAGAGGGGAATGCATAGCACAGAACCCCTGTTTCCTCTCATCTTGGTGAACTTCACCAAAGCCAGTGTAATCTTTTAGCAACAGTGGTGCAATCAAGAGCACTTTATATAAATTTGTCTGCGTTGAGTTTTTTCCTAGGAAGGGCCTCTAGACCATGATACAATATTGAAGTCTACACTGTAATGGTCAAGAAATTTTGACTAGGAACTCAAATATGGAAGCGTTTTAGCATTTCCGGAAATCAAACATGGAAGTGTTTTAGCATTTCAGGAAATCAAACATGGAAGTGTTTTAGCATTTCAGGGTACGACTCATCTCAGAGCTGTAATGCTGACGTGGTGAAAGATGCACATTGCGGGTGGGAACAGAACTGATCCACTTTACTGCTCTTCAGTGATGAGCCTGTGTTTTGTCCTTGCGGCCACTGATGTGTTGTTCTTGAGCAGAGAAACTCTGCCAGAAAATATCTTGGGTTTTGTTGTTGTTTTTTTATTTTTTCAATATCAGGCAGTCTATAAACATAATTGTTCATTTAACAGAGTCCCTCTGCCCACTCCCACATTTGTGACCCACTGTCATTTCTCTCCTGTGAGGCTCCTGAGCTGCCTCTCCTGGGCCTCCAGGAGTCATTCTTGTGAAAAGCTTGGGGAGAGCAGCCACGGGCCTGATTCTGAAAGGTGTTGTCTTCATAAACTTTATGCTATGTCAATATAAACTGAAATTTTTCCACAGCTTGGCTGGGTGGATTTTGCTTTGAATTTCACCTGGACTTTTCTTTCTCTTTTTAACAGTTCAATGTCTTAAGTTGCTGTTACTAATATTACATGAGAAAAGATGATTGTATTTTATTACAGGCCTCAGTTTCCAAGTCATAGATTGCAGTAGGTAGCTTGTGTGTGTGAAGTTTTCAGTAGAAAATTTTCAAATGCGAAAGTTTCCCCTTATTTTCTAAATATCTTTGATTGCAGATCTGATAAGTGAAGCACAAATGTCTTTAATTTGATGCAAGAGCCCCAAATACATTTTTTTTTCTGTGCCTTAGTCTTCTTGTTTAAAGTAACATTTATTTTCACTGAGATTTGAGTATTTCCAATATCTTCTGCCTCAGCATAACATTAAAAAGTGCTCTTTGTTCATTCATTACTCTGCCTACTGGGGTGCAGAAAGGGCATAAAATACCTCTTAATGATCCCCACTTTCTAGATTTACATCCCTGTTGGAAATCAGACGTGCTGTTTCATAACAAAGGGAAAAAAAATAAAATTAACAGTTAACTGAACTTTGTAAATGACCACACAGACTTGGTTCTAGCTTCACAGACATCCATAACTTGTGCTGGCACAATCCCTGCTCTCAGCTTCACAGCCTGGATGTGCTGGTATTGTGTTTAAAGCCCAGCGGAGCAGTAGCAGCAAGACAGAGCTGGCCTTACAGGAACGTAGCAGCCAGATGATTGGATCCCATTTCCCCCAGGTTTCCAAGTCTGCAACTGAAAATGCCTTGTAACTCTATTAGGAAAGACCTGAGTGATCAATAGAAGCAACAAGGCCACACAAGTGCGTCTCCAAGCACGGTGAAAATTGCACATCCTGTGGTGCTCAGGGGACTTAATATTTTCCAGTGATTTTTTTCACCCCATCCCTTGCCCTTGTTTACAGAGCAGTTGCTCTGTCTTGTGCAGCTTTATTTTATATAACTGGACTTGTTCATTACCATATTTTACTCAAAAAAATCAGTTCCATACTTTTTTTAAGGTTCGAAGTAATACAGATTATTTTTACAAAATTCTCTTTAGTTTTGTAAAGATTGGTTGATATTTTGAAGTGGAATTTTGCAGTTTCAGAGAGAGGGCCCTGCAGTCCCTCACCCACGTCTCTTGTTTGAGACAGGAGGGCCCAGCTCAGCAGCCAGGCTGGGATGGACCGTGGGCTCCATGTGGGGAACTACAAGGCACAGGCTGGCAGGTCACTCACCCCACTTGTTCTGAGGGGGGATCTGGGGTAGATCTAAGCTCTGAAGTTGTCTCATGGCAAATTTTTTTCTCAGCAATTTTCAGAACTTTCTCATTTTAGTGACAACTAAGAGACTGCTTGTTCTTTCATGTAATTGTTTTTAATTTGCTGTTATGCACACAATGCAACATCTTGTTTAAAACTTTTCTTTATAATATGAAAACAAAACACTTGCTGTGAGGTGTACAGGGAGTCTTTAACAGACAGTGTATTTAGCTCAGAGCAAATGAAAAAATAACTACTTGACTAGGTTAGCTTTGGGTGCCCCCAGGCTCTTTGAGATTAGTTTTAGATTCATATACTATGGTCACCCATTGACCAAGCTGCTTCAACCCTTATACATATCCAGCAAAGTAGCATTTCCCTCAGGCATGGTTTTCTTTCAATCATATTTAACAAAACCATTAAACACACTTGGGGTTTGCATTGAAGAGAGAAACAATTTCATTTGTTCAGAATTCAGAACAACTTTCTTCTTCAGGAAGTTGAAAAAAATTTGGTTAGGTCTCAGTTTTTTAAGACTTTATTTTGGTGCTCCCTAAAAGGGCTCTGTATAACTTTCCCTGTGATTTAACTACTCCTGCGTTACTCCTAGTGATTTTTGTCAACAATTTTAAAGTTGATGCAAACATCCTTTATTCCTATGCAAACAGAAAAATGAAATATTTCCTACTTCTGTTTCCAGGAGAGTTTGACAGTTGATACAGCACTGGGATGGGAAGCAAATGCTGCGCTGCTTGCTTTTGATCTAAGACCCCTGACTTGAGTGGCCAAATTTTGGTTTTCAAAAAATCCTCAAGCCATAAGGGTTTCAGCTTTGATGTTTTTTAAAGAAAGCTCTTGAAACACCTTCCCCCACCCCCCAAATGGTTTGGACCAGATGAGCACCCATGAGAGTGGACGAAGAGTGTGGAGGGTGTGGAGCAGAGAGGTTGGCTCCCTCCATCCCTGGCATTTGGCTGTGCCAGGCTGCTGATCCCCCACACAGCTCCCTTCATGTGCAGAGTCATTTTGGCTCCAGTTCAGGGAAATTCAACACAGGAAGAGTAAGTGTTCACACACAAAGGCTGTATGTAGGACTTGTTACTGGACCCTAAATTTGGATTTGGGAAGCTTTCCCAGATGGCCCATAAAGTTGAGTATTTTTGGTTCTTAACTGAGAAAGATTCACTTTAAATCCTCTCTATTAAACATGGATTTATAGGAAATACTCTTCATTTGAACAGTGTAGCTTTGAACAGAGTGGAAATGCATGTGAGAAGGAGGTGTAGGGTTTTTTGTGTGCCATGTGTGGGTGTATTTCCTTGTGTACAGAGTTATTGTTTGTGGGAGAAGGGTGAGGAATTCTTTTTCCTCTCATGGTTATCTATTTTGGGTGTGTGTCTATGAAAGAATTATCTCCCAAAATATCCGAGAAGTAAATTATGCTCTCCCTTCAAGATTTATCTTAATTCAAAAGCTGTGCCTGACAGGTTTCACTGAGGAGTTCAGACTCACCACTGCACTTTGACTACTCAAAGCAGAAATCTCTGGTGACTCTCCCTCTGCTTAGCCTGACTGGATTTTCCTTGAGCTCTCCTGGACCTTTAACACATGGAGGCAAGTGCACACATTCTCTACTCCCACCCCCTTCTTGCACACATTCTCTCCTACTCCCACCCCCTTCTTTCTTTGTATGGAGATCACCTGAGCTGCTTAAAACTTCTGACTTAATTTTAATTTCTTTACCAATGTGGAATTCCTTAGATTTATATTAAAGATGCCATGATATCTTACATCTGTGAGCTCTTCTACAGTCAGGTTTAGAACTTTTACAGGTCTCTGTCTTAGTATGAACCACATTCATGTGAGAATTGTTTTTTTTGTAATCATACATCTTTGGTTACTGCAGGTACTTATGGTCTTGTGCACTGAACTGTAAACATGAGAGTAAGGATTTCTTCTCTGTGGTGGGACCAAATGAGTGGATATCTGAACAGTTATTTAATTCTACATGTTTCCTTTTTCACAACTGTCTTGATATTCATCAAATTGCTAAAATTCAGAAAGGGAGGTAAATTGTAGACCTAATTTTTGCTAAGTCATATGAAAAATGCTCACTCCAGGAGAGTAAGACTAGACTTTAAAACTCATATTTCTGACTATTTTCTAGATTTTAAAATCATTATTGGGGTTAAAAACAACAAGCAGCCTTTTTTAAACTACTTATCTTCATGTAATGCTGTTCTGGACCAAAGAGAGACTGAGCCAAATTTTGGGCAGTGTAAATGTTTTTTTGATGTTTCCCTCTCTCACTGTGTCAGAGTAACCAGGCTGTTCCTTTGTCAAGGTTTGTTGAGCAGTTGTCTAAGATCACAGTCTGTGTGTTAGAAAAACTGACTACAGTGCAGTTTTAAAGCCTCTTTTTAGTCTTCTATTATTCCTCTTTTCAATTGAGCATCTTGTCATCTTCAGTTATTGGAAATTCTAAATTTCAGCAGTGAAAATGCTAAACTATCTCTTCTAGTAGTCTTTCATTAATGTTTTGTGATTTAATATTTCATTGTGTGTGAAAAATCATCAGACATTATAGTATGCTAAGTACTGTATAATTTTTATTATATTGTTTATGGCACTTAAATCCTGATGATTTTAAAGCAGTAAAAATTAGAGATATTTTTCTTAGAGGTAAAATAATTAGGGGGTTAGGTGAAAGTGAATGCAGTTTGTGTGTTTGATCATGCAGAATATCACCCTTTTTGAACCCTATTTTCAGTTTTTTCCTGTTAGAAAAACAAGTTATTCAAAATGTCATCATTTTAACTATAAATTAGCACATTTTGTCTTATTTTCTGGAACTTCCATAGTACATGTGGTAGGCTACAGCAAGCATATTGTCTCTGGAAAGCTTTCATATCTTCTGAAAATATTAAATGTTTTAGAGAGACAGAGAAGAAAACTCAAAGTGAAGGTAATGCCCTAATTGCTCCTTACATGTGCACCTGAAATAAGTAACTGAAAATGTCTTAAGGTTTGAATTTTTAAAGTGACAAAGCTTAGTTCTGCCTAGTGATGTGATGACCCTGTGACAGCATCTTTGCCTCCACATCACTGCACTGGTTTTGTGTCTTCCAAAGGCCAAAGGCAGACCTTGGTGTCCTTTTTTTTTCCCCCAGGTACAATATCACAAGATTTAAAGCACTAACAGGAGCTTGCTCATGATCCTTGTGCTTCCAGTTTGTAAACCGGCAACACTTGTAGACTGAAAATCTGTTTTGTGGGGGTTTTTTTTTTGTTTTGTTTTGGTTTTGTTTGTTTGTTTGTGGTTTTTTTTTTTTATGAGAAGCTGGTTTTGTTGTAGATCCCTACTCTCATACATAAACAGGCTCCTGGTCTCTCCCAGCACCACCTGGAGCCAACAGAGGAAGGATCTCCTGCAGAAAATAACTGGCAGAACCTGCATTCAGATCCTGCTCGTTAGCATCTGCAGGAGGCTTTTTCTCTCTGCTCACTTCAGTCTAGAAACCAAGCGACCCAGCCAGGTGCACAAAGTTGAGCTCTGTGAAGGCTCTGTTCATGTTTTCTGATAGTTGACCTCAAAACTCTTCCTTTGTGAACTTTCCTCAGAAAAGATACTGACCCAAATGTCATTTAAAACTTAACATGGAGATCCTTTATGCATGTCTGTGTTGAACAGAGTCCAGGCAGAATTTCTCCCTTTGTGTTTGTGTGAAACAGGAATCTGAATTCAGTCGTATCTACTTTGGGCTTGTAGAAATGAGCACAAGGAATAATCCCACGTTATGGAGTAATTTTTGATGTTCCCTGTAATTAAAATAGTTCTGCATTCAGGGGATAACTATGCTTTGGCAGTGTGGTGAAACATTAGAGAATTCTCCTCAAATTAGTTACAGAAATTGAATGACAGGACAAATTAAGAAGAGGCAGGAGGGGGTGAAATATTTTATTTTTAAAATACTCCATAAAGACAAACATGCAGTAAATTAGCAAATGTGCCTTCTCAGTTATTCATGGAAACATGTTTGGAAAAAACCATGGGCTTGGTTTGTTTATTATTTGGCAGAATTTTCCAGAGTTTTGTCAGCTTCCCACAGGCTGCTGTGCACGGAGCTCCTTGGGAGGATCACCAGAAGGCTTTGAGGAAGCCTTCAGAAATGATGGACCAGGCATGGAGGAGAAACCTTCTGCAGACCTTTCCACCCCAAAGGCATCATTTCAAACAGTCACATGTATGGAGGGAGAAAATTCCAGAGATCCCTGCATCTACCTGCATACTGTCCTGGATACTTCAAAAGCTGCAGTTTACAGCAGAAGCCAAACTTCCTCTGCATTTACAGCAGGTGGTATTAATTTATGTCATTTAGATTAATAGCAGTTGTTGTTTAACAATAGCTGTTGATAAACTAGCATTGGTTTAACAATATGCAAAAAACTGCATCTAAACTTGGTGGGGGGGAAGCAGGGAAAGCAGCCAAGTGCTCCACCCAGATATAGACGTGTGTGTGTGTATATATCTGTGTGTGTATATATATATATATATATATATATATATATAATCCTCTCTC
>JAYDZK010000028.1:5437302-5447302 GCA_034509185.1 Euphonia xanthogaster
GCTCCACCCAGATATAAACGTGTGTGTGTGTATATCTGTGTATATATATATATATATATATATATATAATCCTCTGTCCATGCACAGAAATGTTAACTTCAGTATGTTTATTGGAGTGGTAAAAAACAGCCACTTGCAAATTCACTGAGACAAGGAACACCAGATTGGATCTGTATTTTTTTTTTTAATGCTGCTTCCAACCGCAATGTAAGTGTTAGAAAGGAGGGGGAAGCTTTTCTTTTTTGGAAATATATAGGGGTTTATTGCAATAAATGCTTCTGGCTCAAAGACATCCCTAGTTAAACCTGGTAATCTGTGAGTGGAAGGGCATGTGCTGGCAGAAGAGAGCAGAGCTGTGAAAAGGATCTGTCCTTAGGACCTGTCTATCTTTTTGTTCATAATAAAAGCAAGGGAAAAAAAGAAGCAGTGTTATCAGTACACTTCTGCAAGTGAATTAGCTAGCACAGATTTGATAAAGCTTATAAACCCTCTAGAGCAATCGTGACAGTTTGCTGGCTTGGGCTTTGTCTGCTGCCAGTTACTCCTTGCTAGTGGCACTCTTTATTTATGCTTCAGTACCACGTTATCCTCTGGGCTTCAAACAGAAGGGACCTGTCTGTAAGTGTTTTGGTTGTGGTGTTAAAAAATAAGAGTGCAGCAAAACACATGCAACAGTGCCCAAGCTCCCTCTCAGCCAGTTTCCCTTCTCGTGGTGTGGCTTCCCCGTGCTCACAGCGTGGCTGAGGTGGTGTGTGTCTGCCTTCCACTAGAGAGTGTCACAGAGTTATTTCAATGAATGAGAAAAGCCAAATGGTGCATTATCTGCTTTGTTGTAGGTAAAATGCAAGTGGTGTGACCTCAGGAACCAGGAGATAGCTGTGCCTGCCTATATGTTTTCCATCCTAACCAGTGCTGTTTATTCTTCCATCTGCAGCTGAAAACATTCACAATTCAGGAGGGGGCCCCATTTTCATGCACACCAGGGTTTTTTTCTGTCCATTTGACAACATGTACACCTTAATGTTATTGTAAATATACCATCTGACACTTTTTGCTCTCCTTTATCCTCAAATTAAATTTGTACTTCAAAATGGTACCATAATCCTGGGGTTCATTATCACATGCATATTCCTAGGACAAGGCATTGGCAAGCAGAGTTTAGATTTTGGATCAGTCTGTGTAAAATTCTACACATGGGAATCTTGGGAAAAAGTTGCAGTCCATTAGCAAATCCTCATATCTGGACTGAAGATGTAAATGCACAAGTAGAGAAATTGAAAAATGGTGTTAAGTAGTCAGAAAGTCTCCAAAGGGAGACCTGGACAAGAAGCTACAGTAATAGCAGTAGATGGCTGTCATTATTAAAAGAAAAACTCAAAAGTAAGGACAATAGTACCACTCCAAATGCATAAAGTAATTTCTTCAGCCTCTGAAATTTCACATGGAAATGCAAACATAGAAAGTATTGTTTTTTCAGGTGAGTCATATCACTGAATAACACCTATTCTTTTCTTCCTAAATGAAGGGTTATCCATAAAGATACTTCATTTAAAATAATGAATTAAAAATTTGAATACTGTGCTGACCACTGCAGTGCTTAAAGTGGGGTTTAATCATCAAGGCCAGCTTAGGTGAACTTTCCTGTTCCTGAATTCCAGCAAACTCTGCAATTTATTTGTTTCTGATATAGAGGACTGATCCCTTCTATCTTCCAGGTTTATGGTGCATGGTCAACACCTGTGTTTGATGTACTTTTCCTTCTGCTTTAGGGAATGTGACACCTCAGGTGAGGCCAGCTGGGACTGTCCTTTGATGTCATCCTTTATTCCCAGATGAATTCCTGGTTAAAGGAAGAACTTTAAAGGCTCTGGAAAAGTCAAAGGCATAAGAAGCAGGGCCAGTCAGGCTCAAAGCTTCACTTCCTCACCCTAGAGGGGTGAATTGGGCTGAATTGGGTTCTCTCCCAAATTTGCCCTGAACCAGGACAGCACCCCTCGGTGATACTGGTGGGGTATCATAAAAGGGTCTCAAAGACCTGAGAGCAGAGCAATAAAAAGGGATTTCTCTTGAAAGTAAAACAAAGCAAGGAGTAGCAGTGTGAGCGATTATGTCAGGTCTTACTACAGTGAGGTGAGCAGCAGGCCAGTGAGAAACTTTTAAGGTCTTAAGGGTTGAAGATCCTGAGATTTATCTTGGTAAGGAATGTACTTAAATGTGACAGTCTCAGTCTGTTCTTAAAAACTTCTAGTTTGGTTTAGCTATTTACATACCTCTGCAATTATCTCACCTCTCTATTTCCAGCCTTACCTAAGGAAAGGTGAAATACAAGAAATGTAATAAAATCTATTTGATTTTGCTGAAATGAGCTCGAGCTGCTTCTGCATTGGAAACTTGAGTGTGTAAAATAGGTTTGGGGGAGTCATGTGTTGAAGCAAAAGAGGGATTTTCCCATCATTGCCTGATAGTCATTGCTAAATGAAGGGAAATGCCCAGCTGTGGGTAACTAAAACAACACCTGAAAGAATCTACTCACCCCCAGCAAGCAGGTTTTAAGTACAGAGGGGTGGATAATAGTAAATAACAAAAAGAATCCCTGTGTTGCTGACCTGAGCAGACACTGCTTTCCCAGTGGCAGCAGGAGATGCAGCTCCTCAGTCCAGCATTTGTTCCTCAAGCCATCCCACCTTCTAGGGTCCCTACTAGTGAAGATGAAGAGAATTCACAATGTATTTTTTTTTTCTAAAAAGAAATAGAGAAAGTCTATGGGTGAGCTTTGAAAAGAAAACATGGATGAAATTTTTTTTATTGTTTTCTAGAACATATTGAGGCATCAGCACAATCACAGTTACAGGAGAAGGGAGAAGATTTCTGTGGTTCAGCAGGAAGGTGTGAGTAAATCTCTCTTTATCTCAGTTTACCCTTTATAGGTAGAACTGAAATCATCTTTTTTGAGATACATAGAATGTTCAATTAATGTATGAGGGCTGTGTGACCCTTTTAAGGAATTGATGAAAGCAGATGTATTTATTAATAACCAGGTGGCTGTTTTTCACTTTGTCTTCTCATATGTAGTACCTTAAAGGAAAAAAAAAAGTGAGTAGAAATGTTTTTTAGGAGATTTTTGACAAGAATGGATACCTCATTACTGGGCTTTGAAGGATAGCTTATACAGCCATGCTATGTGCACTTTATAGCATGAGGGATTTCTAACAGTCAACAGAGGTTCCTTCTTGAGGACCTGGAGAGAGTGTGATCTAACTCTTTCAAGTTAATCATGAACCACAGAGCAAGCTCTGAGTAAACTGATAGCATAAATTGAAAGGTCACAGCCTGTGTTGAGGGAGGCTCTGGTATTTTCCTCTTAAAAGAGACATGACAATTCATTTTGATCTCTGTCACAGAGGTGCAGAGGACTGAAGGGGAGATGGGCTCAGCTGGAGCTCAGCAGAAGGGCTGGGAGCCTCCCCCCACCCCCGGTGCCCTCAGCAGCCCTGCCCCTCCCAGCAGAGAGCAGGGGCACTCTCAGGCTGGCTCTCAGCTCTGTGCTCATCCCTTTTCTTGGCTTGCAATTCACTGAATCTTTGGTGTGCCCCACAGTGGGTTTAAGGGGCAGGCACTCTGTAAGGAAAAGGTTGCAGAAATGTGTTTATTCTCCTTTAGATTTGTCACTGGATCACAGGGTACCTTTGGCTTTGCACTCAGTGAAACATGTACACAGACATGCATTTGTCACCTCCTTAACTGATGGGGCAATGGAAAACAGAGCACAGAAATATAATATACAAATTATATTAGAATTTGATCTACTAGCAGAATATGTAAGTTAGCAAGAGTATGTGTGTGTCAGGATGAGATGGTCATCCAAAAGCAATAGAACTTGTGCTTCAATATGAGAAAACTGTAAATGTTTAGAGTCAGGATGAGTGTTTACCTGTTCTTTTTTCCCCCCTTTTCCCTGGAACATCTCTTCGTGGCAGGCATTGCATATCCTCCAGCCATTAGAGTTGCTAGTTTAAACAGGAATAGATATGTAGGAGCATATTCATGCTGTACACTCCAGGGCAGGTGAACACTGAATTTACCTCCAAGTGCTTTAAATGTCAAATAAGATTAACCATCTGCTAACCCATCGAACAATTCACTAGAAGTTCTGCTCCCTGGCATAACAGACAAGGCAAGCCCTTTGCTGCCTGGGAGTTCTCCAGCAGATGGTCAGCAAAAACAAACCATGATGGGTGATGGGCCCATTTTACATGCAATAATAATGTTTTCCTGGATGAACAGCAAACATTGCCCAAAGAATCCCACAGAAGAGTTACTATGTGGTTTACAGAAGTTAATTGCCAGGCACTAATGCACCTACACCTGTATTTAGGTGGAAAAAACAGTCATGTGTGTGTTTAAAGACCCTAAATGTTGCTAGCTTTTTTTCAGAAATAAAGGTAAGAGCAAAGTATGATAACTGAAAGTTTGCTCCACAATTAAAAAAGAAGCATGAAGAAGGGAGGGATATCCCTGTATTTACACATAAAAAGACCACTTTGAGGGTAGCACAGCTCTTCTTGGTTCAGAATCAGCCAGGTTCCCTGGTCCTCAGCTTCGGGAGCTGAATTGTAGTTCCACATTTATAGCAGTATCCAACAAGAGAAGGAAATGAACGTTGCAAAAGGATGCAAATGGCTGTAGAAGAACACACTGGATTTTGCAGAAGGGACACCCTTTATAAATAAGCTTTGAAACCTTGACAGAGAAGTCAAATTTATTAGATTTTCCTGAGACAAAATAAAGAATATGTTTATTCAGAATTGTCTCAGAGCCCTGGGAGAAATTGGAATTATTATATTAAAAAAGCCATCCAGGAATATCTTGCAAAAGACATTTGTATATAAAGAAATGGTATTGTTGCCATTGGCTTTAGAAGGGTCTCATCATGCATGACCTTGGGATCTAGTTAACATCCTGGAAAAATAGCTGTTAATACTACCTACTTAAAATATAAGCAGGTGCCAGTAGTATTTTCTTAACAGGGTTTTTTATCTCAACCCTTGCCAATAGGTATATTTCGGAGAAGCATCAAAGCTTGAATTCAGAATGAAAAAAATATCCAAATATTGACCAGGACAGTTGGATATTTTAAAAATTGCAGGAGGGGGAACAGCATCAAAAAATGGAGCTGCACAAAGGGCAGGGCTGGAGGTGGTTTAGGGCAGGGGAAGGTGAGGAGCCCCGGGCTGGGCAGGTCGTGCCCGAGGGCTCTGTGCCATGAGGGTTATTCACCAAATGTTCCAACTCACAGAGAGATTTCCCACCCTGCATCCAAACAAAATGAAGTCAGCTTTGACTCTGCAAAATGTCGATGAATTCTTCAGAGTAAATCAGCCCTGTCAGTCTGATGTGGAACTGTCACCTACTTGTGACATAATATAATATGAAATGATATTGAACAACATGCGTTTGGCACTAAATTGTTAGCGGGTTTTAGCTTTGACAGCAGCAAGTTTATTGCTTTAATCCCAAGGTCTTTTAACCCTCTTTGACATAAATTGAGGTTGGCTTTTGTGAGAAAACTCCACTTCAGACTCTCTTCCTTTACCTAAAACTGCTTTTAACAATTTATGCTCATACATCAGACACTCATTTTGAGTGACAAAAAGAAAAAAGATCTATTAGAATAGAAGGAAAAAAGGGTCAATTTAGGTTAAGCAGTGTATGTCTCTTTTGGTAGGCATGTCACAGCTTTCTTCAGGTGAATGTGAATTTTAAGTTGTAATAATGTATTGCTGTAGCAAAATAAAACAAATCTGTGACAAGAAGAGAGAATAAGTATTGCAGGAGAAAGGCTGATAACCTGCACGAGACTATTCTGCCTTTTTAAAATGCAGTTTAATTTATTGCTAAGATGGGTCCATTTTGAAACTTTGCTTACAAGATCAAAGGATTTTTCTTTATGCAAACGCTGTAGAGAGACAGAGTAGTTTAGTGAGGGTCACGTGCAGAAATACAGATGTATGGAACAGATACTACGTACACACAGTTTTGCTGAATAGTATAGCTGGCTGATAGCACATAATTTAATATTTCTCCTTTTTGAGACACCTTGTTTAGTTTGATAAGTAAGTACACGTTGTCATCAGGGCTCTGATAATCCCGTCACAGAAATGCATCATATATGAACTCTAACATCAATAACACAGGACAGTTTTATCACCCTTGTTTTTCTACTCTCAATTACTGTATGATGCTCCTAGTGTTGCTTTGAAATCATTTCTTTATTGCATTTAAAGCTCAGCTGAATCTGCCCTTGAACTGTTTAATAATAGAGAATGAACACATTCTCAGCATATTCGCAAATTCTTTTTTTTTTTTTTTGTTTTCTTTGTTCCCTCTTAAAGTATGTTATTGATATACCATCAGTTTTACGGAAGAGAAAAAGAAAATATTAGACAAAAGAAAACTTGTATTTCTCTCCAACTGTGTTTTGAAAGTTAGTATAAATTGCACTTTTTGTGTCTTCTAAAAATCACATTTTGCTATTTCTCTCATTTCATCTTTTTTTTTCTTATTTATGCTATTTTACTATTATTATCTATAACTTCTTCATAGTGATTTTGCTCCTGGCTAATATTTGAGCAAGTACACAAACAAGTTGGTAACAACAAACAAGCATAAAAAATTATCTGATCTGTGATCTACAGATTTGTTTCTTGTCTCTTTTGCAGCCTTCCCCATGGCAATAACCTCATTTTCTGCTTGACTTTCTGTGTCCCCTCCACTCCAACACCTTCAACTTCCTCTCTCCTCCCCATCTTCCAACTCATCCACCATAAAATCCTCAGGTGCCTAGAGCTGACTGCTATGCACTGCTCCTATTTTCACTTATGTTCCTCACAGGCTGAAAGCAAAATTAAAACATAAACTTTACTGGATTTTTATGTTGGGAACTGCAACCCCCACATCAGGAAAATATGAAAATAAGGAAATATTTCTAGACCTTCTATGACAGCGTTATTTTGCTTCCTAGTTATGCTATATAGAAACTATAATAATCTTTCTCTAGATCATAATCTATCACACTCTGTACCCTAGAGATATGTTGATTTCTGTGTTATATCCCAAATATATCTTTCTATACCTTAAAAGCCAAAGTATTGTTAATTTTGAGGGTTATCTCCATTTTTTCCATGCTTGGCATCTAACTTTTTTCTTCATCCTTCTTATGTGTCCTTTGGTTTGAAAGCAGGCTATGCCAAGCTGCTGATGCAAATCCTGACTTCTCCAAAAACCAAGGGCAGTAATTTCATAATCAGGGTTTGGCCCTGCAGATTGGCTGCACCTGCTGGAGCAGAACAAAATGCCTCCACCAGGTGTTTCCCATTGATAGGTCCTGCTCCACCACAGTGCTCAGATTCTTGAAGCACTTGGTACTGGCAGCCCTTGCAGTTTCCCTCCTCCTGTTACAGCTGTGAGAATAAATTCCACAACATTTCCAAATCCTGACAGAAAGAAACTTGGGGAATTGGGAAAATGGGGTTAGTGTATGAATTGTGATCTTGTCCATGCAATAAAAAGCACTATCAGCGGGCATTCAGCAGCTGAACTACCCTCATGTTGTTTGTATTTTTATGGACACTGTTATAACAATAGTCAAGTATGATTTAACTTTAAAAGGGATGCTGTAGCATTGCTCAAGTCCACAGCTGCCATAATCTTTTGTGGTAAATCTTTTGGATTTTGTCTAGCTTTTAAGAAGGAAGGTAACATGAAGAATTAGTAAGAGAATACACAGAGGCTGCCTTTACAATGACTTGCCAATCCATCTTGTTTATTTGGGTTTGCATATATGCAAACTTTTCTGGGTGTGGTATTTTTGCTGTTTGTGTTCTTCTACACAGCATCCAACAGGCATCTCTGAAAAAATGCAAAGATCACCTTGGAACCTAATTCCTACAAATATCAAGTGTATACAATCCTGAGACTTCTTTTGCTTATGCATTTCAGCAGCAAAATTTCATTCTAATGATTATGATTATGATTATTATTATTATTACAGATACATTTGCTTTAAAAAACTGATTCAAAATAATTAAGGTTACTCTTGTTTTAAACATTAAATGTATTCAAAATCAATATCTTATTTTGATTCTAGATGCTCTTGTGGTGGAAAGCAGGAGATGGAGGCTGTTTTGGCCATTGTCACTAACTCTGTATGAGGCCATGGCTGACTTGCTTAGCTTTTCTCAATCTTTTTGCTTATCTGTAATTTCATGCCTCTTATTTGGTTTATTTCATTAATGTTTGTAAACTATTTTTGGATACTTATATGGAAAGTGCTGAATAAGTATTTCTATTTGTTGTTAGGTCTGGAAGAGGACGTTTACTGTGACTGTCCTAGAGGTAACACATTTAAAGATTTTCAGGTTTTGTAAATAAATAATCCATGTTGATGGATACTTGGGGATAGCTGTGCAATTAAATAATTTAACCTAGCACAAAGAGGGTCTTGTGCCTAAAATGTTTAACAGGAACCTTAGAAGTTTTACTATGCAGCCCAGGACAGTGAAATTACAAGTATAACACATACCCCTACTCCCCATTTCTCAGCATTCCTGTCTTAGAAAAAAGCTCTAAGCAAGAGCAAAAGATTCTTCATTCCTTCAAGGCATTCCCTGAGGGCTTGCCTGCCCTAAATAATTATACAGCCTTAAAACAGTTGTCAGCCCTGGCAGTCAGGGCTGCTCCCTCTCCCGATTTCCCGGGAATGCTGCGGTAGCTGCTCCTGCCCTGAAGTCGGGACTGGGAGAGCCTCTGAGCCCTCTTGAAATGGGTTCAAGCTTCAGACTCCTTGCTGGCAAAAGTTTGAAAATGTAAAATGAAAGGAATATGGTAGCAGGGGGAGAGGTCTGTGTCTGTTGTCCACTTCCTGGATACATAGGGAATGTCTCAAGAACCCTTTTTCACCTGGCTTGTATCTTTTCCATGGCTGCTCTGGCTGCAGGAGCAGCTGCTCCTCAGTGCTGGGAGCTCTCCTGTGCAGTGAGGATGGAGGAGGTGGCACTGGGACGCAGCTGCTCCAGCTCTGCCCTGCTCTGGAAGGGGCTCCTGTTCCTCTACTCAGTGTTTTCTGCACTATTGCAATCCTGCAAATGGTACAGGAACTGTTTAAATCTGTGCTAACCAGTACAAATAGCCATAACTCCATTTCCCTTTATTCCCTGGGTACAACTAGGACTGGCTAATTTGGAGATATAACTGATAAAGGCTGTCAGGACTGGGTGCTGAATTAGTCTAATAAGGTGTGTTTGTGGTTTAACTTTCCAGGTTGGAAGAGCTTCAAAAGGGGGGAAAATTTCCATCAAAACATTGTTCTTTCCTTTTGGTAATGCTTAGGTCATTGCTGGGTTTTGATTCCTTCTCTTCCAAGTCCACCTGAGGAGGATGCAATGCATCTTCCTTTTTCTTTTCCTTGCTCAGGAAAAGAAAAATCAAAAAGCCAATGAAACAAAGAACTGAATTGTTCTCCTGTTTTCTCTTAATGGGCATCCTTTTGCTTCTGTATCTCAGAGGTTAAGGGGTGAGAATTATGTCTAAAATTAGAGTTAAGCCTATCCTTCCCTTTGTATTTCCTTGTCTTCCTTAGCTGTTTGTTTGAGCAGGAAAACAGCTCCACTTCTACTGATAAGAAGGTTATGGAGTGCTGCTCCAATTTTTAGTTTTACGGAATTATTTATCTGTTGTTTATGCTGGAATTTTATTCCATATATTATTTAGGCTTGTTTTCCTAGGCAAGTTCAAGTAGGTAGAGAGCAACATTTTTAAAATTAATAAATGACATTTCTAATGAGAGGATTTTGGGTGGGGAGTGGGAGGGTGAGGTGAGGGGCAGTGATTGTTGCTTTTATTCCTAATCCAGGAATCTATCTTTTAAAAGAAAACTTCAGATTGAAAAAGTAATTGAACCAGTTTGTTTATTCTAAGCTAAAAATGAAAAAAAAATCTGTAA
>JAYDZK010000028.1:5452302-5476511 GCA_034509185.1 Euphonia xanthogaster
CAGTCAGATCCAGGAGTCAGAGCACTGGATCTTTTCAGATAAACAGAGCCTGTAATTACCACCCAGTTCCACAAGTTTAAGATTAGTCAATGCTCTAAAACTGCAGCTGTATTGAGAAGTAAACATCTACCAATATATTCTATAAAACTCATGAAATTTGAGTATCTTTGCTTTGTTAGCACAGCTAGAGATGTTTGGGAGGGATAAATTACAAGGGTGCCTTTCAAAGTACCCTTTCCACTACTAGGAAAAAAAAACCCTCAAAAACTCTCATAACTGTTGCTCAGACAAGTCTCTTTTAATGGGCATAGGATATAAATTGCTTTGATAACCATATTCTTCCACTACCTTTGTATTTTGAAGTATTCACTCTAGCTTTAATTTTATTAATGTATTTCTTTTATCTTTCATCTGAATAGTGTTCTGTATGTAAAGTGACCAAATGTGATTAATGATGAATAGATTAAGATGGGACAGGGTGTTTGAAAAATGACTTAAGTAGTGCATGTAAGTCACTGGCTGTAGTCCCAAAATGCAAATTCTGGTTAAGTTAATGACTGGAAAATCATGATGGCATTAGTGTATGAGTTCTGCTTTATTTGAAATTGCTTTATAAACAATAAATAATTAGCATTTTACATCAGGACTTGTTAATAGTATCACGCATCTAATTATTTCTATAGGCATTGGTAACTTACAATCAAAAGTATAAATATAATTGACTTATACACTATTTTGCTGTCCAGAGTTTGTAACAGTTTTGCCTTACGAATACCTTGCTGAAGTTCAGGTCCCATTAAAGGCTGGTATTTTATTATAATGCCTGGAATAATGTTGTTTGCAATAAGCATGTCTGGTCTTTCTGCAAAGAAGCTCCTGAACATCCTTTAGGTTGGGATTTCGGGGGGGAAAATTTGTTAATATGTTCACTCCTGCCTGACAAATGAGCATTATCGTCAATGTGGGTGCACATTTCCACTTATCCTTTTTGTAGCTGGAAAGCTTTATGAAAAATAAATTAATAATGCATACTAAATTATGTCTGCAAGAGACATTTATGTATATATTGCTAGCTTCAAGACTGATTAGATTTACATTTCTTTAAAAATGACTTTTTTCTCGTACATCTGTAATGCCTTTAGAATGCACTGCATGATAGAAAAATGCAATCTTGATTTCAATTGAATACCTGGAAGGAGTGTTTTTCCCCCCTATTAATATGCACATGTGTTCCCCTGGAGTTTGAGTTATTTTTCCTAAAAAGACTCTTCTCTTGAATTACCCCAGCCCAAATGTACGCCTTAGGACGCAAAAAGCAGCGAAGTAGATGTCCTATTATCATAACTTGAAAGAGGTCCATTTAATAATAGCCTGTATTAAACAAGAGTCTGCTAACTGTACAGTAAAGACTGTTTTTCACCAGAGAACATAAACCATATGTTTTAAATGCAGCTAAAAATGGATGCAGTGCGCTATTTCCTTTCACCTCAGCCTGCAGTGCATTACTTAGATTTGCAAGGCATAGCCACCACTAGTACTTAACACTGCTGAAAGAGCCACCCTTCAAGGCTTTTTTAACCACAAAGAAAAGAGAAATATAGTAGCATCGATTGTTAAATCCTGGTGCTTGTTACTCACTGCCCGCACACAGAACATCATGCCTTTGTAGCAGTGAGGAGAGTTGGTATTTATCAGGGTTCAGAGCTAGTTCAGCCACACACTTGACAAATTATTTGTGGAATTGTTGTATTCACAGTCACTTAAATAAGAATCTGTCAACACAAGGCTGTGCTTTGTTGCAGCAGGTCTCACAGTTTTTCCTGCGCACTCAAAGAATGATGGATTGGAGGTAATGCAAATTCACTACCATTTTATATGCTGGTGCCTTCTTCATAGACAGGAAACATAGCTCAGTATCATCTTGTAAAATGCCTTAACTGTAAAGGCCTAGTTCAGTGTTGAAAGTGCTTTTTAAAAATGGTATGTTGGAACAGGGAAATGTAATTCAAATATTTTCCTCACGTCTCATTTTACAGACTGCTTGTTGGAGCAGGTGTGCGTTCAGATTTTCCCAGGCTAAGTAGGACATATGCTTATCTGTGCTTGGTAATTAAAACAAATTAATAAATACAATTATTTGATTTTATGGCAACTTAAAAGTTAATACTGCTTAAAGGCATGGTAAATTTAAAGAGCTCACACAGAAGGGAAAAAAAATGCCCATTTAGGTAACTGCTTTGCTGATAGTAATTTTTTTAAGTAAATTCATTTGTCCAACAAAAAATGCTTATCTGAAAGCTCTGTGACCAGTTCCAAAAGGTGTAGCTCACAGGTCAAAGCCACAGTCCTGTGAAAGAAACAGCATTTACAATATGAAGTAGAAAGCCTTATCTGTGCTGGCATCTGTTTTTCAGGTTGATGTCCAAAACTGGAATGTTTGGAGCTCCTGTCCAAAACCCACAGGCGCCCACCTACAGCCTGGGACAGCACTGGGGAGGGCTGTAGAGAGCTGGAGGCAGCTCTTGAGGATGTCAGGATGAATAAGGGGAAGTGATAGCAAGCACTGGATGAGACTTTTCTGGAAGGTTCTCATCTCAGTGGAATAAATGGAGTTATGGGCTACTTAAGTTATATCTGTGCCTTCTTCTTTGTGGTTTTTCAGGAAAATTGATTCTTCTGGGGTAGGAAAAAGTTTGTCTGTGGGGGAGAAGGCTTTCTCAGAGGCTCATTTCAAGTGTAAGGAATGAACTTGCCAGAAGTTAACACAAATCTCAGCTTGTACTGCCTTAAATTCAGAGTGCATTTCTTTGATATAGGGTAATAATGGGGGAATTCCACAACGTGTATTTAAAAATGTTTTCCTAAAAATCTAACACAAATTTTGGAGACTGAACATATGACAAATATCATTCACTTGGCTCAGTGCCCTAATGGGAGGCTCAGATCAATGCACTGTTGAAACCTTCGTAGATTATAACAGATCCTAGTGAAGTCAGGGAATATATCTCCATACACTTCACGGAGGCCAGGTTTTAACCCCAGATACCCTGAGACTTAAAATCTGAGCAGACTCCACAGATTTCAGTGCATGTTCAAGATGTAGGGATTTAGCTGAGCTGCGCTTCAGGGCTGAAGAAAGCTGCCCTGGCACCCTGGCTGCTTTCTGGGTAGTCTACCTTGACTGGCTCAATTTTATTCTGTTATAAGGCTTCTACTTCTCAAGAACCATTAGACAATTTTGATTTGAATTTTATGCCTGTGAATGGTGTGAACAGGTAGCTCTGCAGGGCAGGCCCCTGCCCCCCTCTATCACCAAGGCATCCCACTGAAGTGCAGGGCTGTGGCTGCTGCTCCTGCAGTATCTCTGCAGGGTTATCAGCGTTCACAGATGTATTTGGAAGCATTTGGATGGTTTCATTTTATTGAGAAATGCCTGTAATACAGCACTGTGTATAAATTGATGTGCTCTTCTTAGCCTGGCAGAGTTGTACAGGTGCCTCCTCTTTACCTCCAGCCCTGGGGCAGCACTGTGGTACCTGCTGCAGGCACCAGGGCTACACTGACCTGGTGCCTTGGGGCACTGTGACCACAGACACCTCCACGCTGGCTGGAGAGGTTGGCTGTGACATCTTCAACATGTGGGCTCTCTTCAGCCTTGGGCAAGCATCTGTTCAGCAGAGCCCCTGCAAGGGCTGCGCTCTGCAGCCTCCCAGGGTATCCAGACTTTATAGTATTTCTCCCAACAGCCTTTCAAAGCACTTGGAAGCTTGATGCAATTTCAAAGACTACAGATTGACTTGCAGTATGGGATATAGTATTTTCACTTGTGCCTAAAAACGCTGTTGTGCGGCCAAAAATTCAACCGCCAAGAAATCACACATGGTTCACAACACAGCTCTTTGATAACATTAAAAGTATATGTAATATTTTGAAATCACTGGCCAATTATTTCTAATAGTTTCATGATAATTTATGTAGAGAATCTCTCTGTTGGATATGTTCCTGCTTTGGTCTAAATGTATTTTTGAACACTCTGTCAAACATCCCCATTTGGCACCTATTTTGTTTCACTGAATTTCTTTAGTATGTCCAGATCTCTTGCCAATGTATTTGCAGAACATATTTTGACAGCTTTGTCACCAAATTTGTTACTTCTTGTGTTTGGAATGCGTACCAAAATTGCAGATATTAATGTGTGTGTGCTTCCTTTTGGTATAGACTCAAGTGGATGATACCTTTGTCTTTTGTGGTGATGAATATAAAAAAGTGAGTGATTTTTTTTATTACTTTCAGAAGTTATTAAGGATTAAAAATTGAGAATCTGTCATAGATATATTTGTTTTTATGTTTGCAGCTAGAAGCATTCTGAGCAGAATACCCTTAAAGAGCTCTCCTATTACATTTCTTATTTGAGCTTTTTAATTGAAATTGCATGTATGTGAAAGCAGTAGCTTCTCCCTCACTTTGCACACACATACGCATGTGTATATATATGTATAATTTTATTTCAATATGCTTGGATTAACTGAACTATTGAATTTCAATCTGTTGTGTTCTTTACATTAAATAGTCTTCCTATTGAGTTTGTTGGAGCTGAATGAAAATGGTGTATTTAAAGCTGATCATAATCTTTGCCATCATGTTTTTCTTAATATGGTTTTTCCAGATTAAAAGCAATGACAAGATAATGCCTGTTGAAATATAAAGGTCTCTGCTTTGTGGCTCTGCTGCTGGAAGGGGGGGTGGCTGAGCTGGCCCCCCGGGACACCACGCCACTTGTGTCTCACAGAATATTCTGGGTTGGAAGGGACATGTGAGGATCATCAAGTCCAACTCTTAAGTAAGTGGCCCATACAGGGGTATTTTGAACCCACACCCTGGGTGCTCTCAGCACTCTGCTCTAACCAGCTGAGCTCCTCTGGAGGATGTTCCAGCCACCTCATTTTCCATGGCCTGGCACAGCTGAGGGTCCTTTACTGTCTCTGGGTGTGTGCAGACCAGGAGGGCACCACAAATCAGAATAAATCCATCCTGGTTTTTCTATTGTCCAGAGAAGTAGGCTGGAAAGATTGAATGAATTACCTCAGCTTGGCTGTGGAGGCTGAATTTATGTGGAGGACCTGCATTAGAATTCAGCTTCAATAAGGCCATAGCTCCTGATTATTCTTCTCCTGTTGTGGATAGTTTTGTTTTTGGAAATACTTTTGGTCACCCTTGAAGATGATCTCACACATGCAGCACTGTGCAGGTCTGGGTGACAGCATTTCCTGCAATGGCAGGGTCCCCCAGGAACACCAGAACACCCCTGTCTGCCTCTAAGGGCTGCTTTTTTGGGCCACTTCCTCAGTTCTTTAAAAGATGCTGTTCAGCTGGCACAGAGCTCTTTGATTTTTTGCCGCTGGCAGATTGGTTGTTTACTGTGCTGAGTAACACATATCAAATAGTAGATGAATTCTGAAACAGCTGGGTTTTCTGCTGATAGTACGTGTTCCTCCTATTTTTTGAAATGTGAGATTTGATTTTGAGATGTCAGTGGTTTTTCTGAATTGAGATATATCACCTTTTACCAAGATTTGATCAAAAGATTTGATCAAAATTATTAAGTAGCAACAAAAGAAATATTGATTACTGGAATTATGTTGTATAAAAATGCAATTTTGCATCTAAAAATAGCTCTAGAATAAAATCCAGATTATTTTTCAGTGCAGACAGTCATGTTGCACCCTTGGAATCTGTACCTTAATTTTAATTACCTCTGTAGACCTCTGTATTTCTCTTTTCTAATTCATTAGTTCTATAAGTAGAAATCAGATTTGAACCAGAAACATTTTTTTTTAAATTAGATTTTATCTAATGTTTTACAAAGAACGTGGCATGTAATAAGAATGGAAAACATTCCCAATACAGTTTAGGTTTTAATTCTGATCCTCTGGTCCTATACAGTAATACCTGATTTTTTGAGAAATTTCTTCTGCTTATCTGGACAAGCTGGGACACAGACTGCAATCAGGGCAGAGACACAGTCAGCGCATCAGAGGCTCTTCATCAAAAAGAAATTGCATTAGGTTAAGATGACAAAAGTAAGATATCTACTCTGTGTCTGTACTAGTTATAGCATCTATGCTGTATAGCATTTTTGGGTAAATTATTTGTCAAGTCTGAAGCCCAGCATCAGCAAGGGCAGCAATCCTGTGCCAGCTGCTACCATTCTCCAGAGAAATAGGAGCAATAGGCCATTGAAAGAGTCTGATCATAACATACTTTTCTTGCCATTAGAGAAGAGAATAATATAATAGCTGCTCTGCTCGGTTCAGAATACCAAAAAATTTCCTACAAAATAGTGGAGGCCAGGGCAAGATGTGGAATAAGTTAAAATTACAAAGAACAGACTGACCTGCCATTGATTCCATTTTCTTTTTGGTTGGAAATTTTTCATCACAGAATATATATTTTGCTTGTCAGGTTTACTATTGACTTTCTTTGTTTCACTGAAATTCTGAAGTTTTGCTACTTGTTGAACTTTTCTGACGCAGTGATAACACAACATAAATCAAAAGCCCTAATCCACACAAAGTAAATCATCAGCTCTTCTGCATAATTTTGTTTGAGTGTGAGTAGAAGACTGGCTCTTCCAGACAACTTCTAACAGATTGCTAAATACGCAAATAATTTGCTTATTAGAGGTGATATTTATCAGAAAAACTCAGAAGAATGTATGCAGTGAAATATATTTATGGCCATATGAAAAATGAAGTGACCTGTTGGAGACAGCCTGTAGCTCCTGAGGAGCAACAAAATGCTTAGGAAGGTTCCATAAAACACATGAGATTATTGTGTATATATAAGAAGTAATAATGTCATCTGGTTTTTTTCTGTTTCCTGTTGATTGACTTTTATAGCTTGCAAGCATTATGCTGGATGGTAAATTGCAATAAATTTAATCAAGAATTATTTTATTCAGCCTACTAATGAGGAATAATAGCGTATGTATCAATTAGACATGTCAATTTGTGTGAAGAAATAGATTTACAAAGGGATAGTAGGTAAAAAAAATATCATTGGTATCAATTCACTTCATTATTTTTAATTTGCTGTGAATATTGAGTGCTTCCAACATAAAATCATTCCTCAATTAAAATAAAACAGCTGTACTCCTATCAGCTTTTCCTTGATTGTTGTTGCTTACAGATTAGCAGTTGTCATTGGCTTCAGTCTCATGTAATTTCATTAATTTGCGACCATAAATGGATAAAAAAAGAAAATAATAATAAAAATCTTTGGCTTGGGGATGTAATAAGTATTTTATACAAGTTGTTTTTATTCAGATTGCACTGAAAGGGCAGAACTACTGCAGCAGCAAGATCTGGGGGATATCAGACTGTGACAAACCCCATCCGCTCTGTCCTCCAGCATCAGCAAAGCAACTTGGAAGCACTTTGTTCATCTGGCAATTTTTTATTGCTCTAGAATCCTTTTCCTGTCTCCCAGGTGACCTGTGGGAAACCCCAAAAATGTGATCCCTCACGTGTGCTCCAGGGCAAAGGGGAAGGGTGAATCCTGCAGTGCGCTGGTTTGTCGCTGGTTTTTGCTGCAGGATGAACGAGCCCCTCACCCTCCTCTCTTAGCAAGTCACTGCTCTTGTTTGGAGTTCCAGGATATCACCAAGCATGTTTGTGTCTTGGAGTGACATTTGTAACTCTGTTGTTGTCCTTACTTCTCTTCAAATAGATCAAAAGGCTGATTGATAGGAAGAGCACAAAGAGAAGCACGAGAGTTGCAGGAGCTACTTTTGCAAGCCCAGATGTGAAAGTGTGGTGAACAATTTCTTCTGCTAACTTCTGTTTTTCTAGTAGTAAGTTCTTAATGGCCTTACAAGGTTTTAAATTGGTCAACCTTACCTTGTTATCATCTAACTATTATTTTAATGGAAAGTTTAAAAATATAGGTGTGTTAAAATGTGTGGTATATAAGATGTAAGAAACATGCAAAAAGAATCAATAATTGCATGTTTTATAATTGAAGAGAAAATAATATTCTCTCAGATGACTGTGGCTACAAGAAGTGAAGGTTATCTGTACTTATGATCATTTTTTCTGAGGCTGCTCTTGCAGGTTTCAATACCCTTAGCTCCTTCTGATTCCAGGCATTTTATTGTGGAGTATTTCTATTATTTTTTTGTTACCAGTGAGAGCTTTTTGATAGAACCCCTAAAAGAGGACTTTGTAGGGAGTCTGAACACGTGGGATTTGAATCCTAGTTAACAGTGAATTCTCTGTTACAGGAAGTAAAAGCTTTTGAATATTTTCCTTGGCTCTGAAAGTGGGAGCTGACACTAGTTTGTATTGGAGAATTTTAACTAATGATTATGACAATACTTATCTGCTAATTTGTTTCTCCATGTCTGGAATCAGTATGCTAAATATGTGTGAAATTTTTGGAGCTCATGCTAAAATTTCAACTAGCCAAATACTTATCTGCATTTCAGTATTATTGAAATAATGATAGTAATAATAATAAATAATAGTAAACACAGTAGCTGTTTCTTTTTATGAGCTCACTCAACTAAAGTAGGAGATCATGGCATAAGCTGAACACTCTTCATTATTTTGATAAATCTAGAGTAATGGCATTTAACACCAAAGGCTTGTTAGAAAAAAGCCTGTGTGAGTTTTTTAATGCCATGCTTTTGTATAGGTAGCTATGTATTTCAAAACTGACTGAGATGTGCAGATTGCCACAGACACTCCTAACATGCAGATATGTGTAATCTCCAACTGTATCTGCAACAGGACTTGAGCTAATTCATTTATCTCAGTTAATATGTCTGTGCAACCTATCATGCTAGGTTTGATGCCAAACTTCTTGGGTGATGCTGAAGAATTTTCTCAGTTGTACAACAAGCATGAGAAAGCTTTCAAACTGAGGGAGAAAATGATCAACAGGAAATTCGTATTACAGGCTTGATTGCTGAATTTCTTAAAATGTAAATTATTATGAGTCAGGATAGTGTTATTTACAAATAAACTTAGTTTTTATCAGTTAGTTATCATCAGTCACTGTCAATTCTTTTTGTATTTCCTGTTCATATGCTTGAATCTGTTAATGTTTTAAGTTGTCTGTGTTTTGTGTCTTTTTAGTATTGGAATTACGTTGAGCAATATGGTTGCCTCTTTAACAAATATGATCATTGTTTTTATAAATATTTGTAAAACAGGATATTTTTTAATCAGTGAACATATTTCTGTTTTATATTGAAGAACAAACCTCAGAATTCTCTCTCAGTGCACTGAGAGAAGCTCAGGTTAAAGGATGGCTCTTATGGAATGAGAGGAGCTGCAGCATCATTCAAACATTTCTCGTGCTGCTGAGCTCCTGCCTGAGAGCTCCAGTCAGCACAGTCTCCAGGGACATCCCTGAAGATCCAGCTGCTGTGGCTCTGTGACTCTTTTCTGTTCTGTTTCTACAAAGATCCATCTCTGCTGTCCATCCTGGTAGTCTCTGGTGCAGACTGGCCTCTGTCCATGCTGCCAGACTGCTGCTGGGCCCCTTGGCACAGGTCAGAATGAAAAACATCATTTTTATTTCTCAGAGGAGAACCATCACCAACCATAAATGCACATATTATTCTTGCTGGAGAGCTGATGCTTCTGTTACTTGACTGTTGTAGCACCTGAACCTTAAACTTACAAAATTGTAACATTCCTGATAGGAAAATTGGCTTAGTGGGATAAGGACTCAAATCAGAAAAAGAGGAAGAAATGATTATATTTCTTTTTTTAGGCCCTCGCAACACATTCATCGTCCTTTTCCTGCAGTATACTGTTCTTCAAATCACAAGCAGCTTTTAAAACCAAGGTTGGAGTTAATTTTATCAGCCATGCATCTTAGAAAAAGTACCCTTCCTGTCTGGACATGATTTCCCTGTGTGAAGCTGTGAGTGAGTTTACAGGCCATCAGTGATTTGCTTTGTACAGCTATTTGGTCTTGCCCTCCACACCAATAATCCTTTAGTATCATAAAATACATGTCTTTCCTTCTTTACTAGAAGTTATAGAGAAGTCTTCTGATCATCCAGCTATGAAAAGCACCATGACTGGTTCTGCCCAGAAGCTGCATGAATACATGTGGAGCAGAAAAGTTGCTCTTTATAGCCAGCTGTAAAATTCTTTCAAGCCCTGTTAATGTTCAAGCCTGAGAAGGCTTTTCTCACCAAGATATAGGATAGCTTCAGCATACCAGCCTTCAGCAGTGTGTATGAGTCAAGATTTCACTCCAAGCCTACACTTAACTGGTGAAACTCCAAGTCAGCCAGCCCATTTCAAGAAGAAAAATGTCATTTGGTTCCAGGAAGCGTCCGCAGAACACACTCCAGATTTGACAAACGTTGTAATTAGTTGCTTTTGTGTGTTTAGTACACAGTGCAAATGCTGTAAAATGTTTTTCACATGATGCAACATTGCCAGCAGATAATCACTGGAGCAGTAAACCAAAAGAATTTGTGTATATCCTACAAGCTGCAGGAGGATAAGAAAATGTAAACAAAAACCAAGAGCTGAATTTTTCAGATGATACCATTCCTTTTCTTTTGTTAAACTGATTTGTTTTTAAATGCTATTTTTTTGTCAGTTTCTCTAGAAATTGATTAGAAACCCCCAAACCAGTGTTGTGAAAATGCTTTTGTTTCTGTCCTAGTTTTGACTGTGTGAATCTTTTTAGAACATTTTCAGTTTAATTATGCAGCACTAAAAATTGCAATTAAACTGAATTTGCAATTGAAACTGCTCATTTTAGTTAACTGTCAAATTTACTATGGCGTTGTGAAATAGGGGCCTTTATTATTATGAGGTGTTTTGAAAAAAATTACTTTTTAAACAGGAGAAAAATGTCATATCCCTTAGTCCTATCCCAATAAGCCAAGAATTTAAAGAGATTCACAACAACCAGAGAAGATGGTAACTCTCTAAGCACAATGGAGTTTTTCCAGGTGATGTCTTAAAATATTGGTAAGCTGCAAGTATGGACTGTGTTGAATAAAGTCTTCTTTTTGTGTATTTACTATCTTTTGTGAAATGTGTTTTTCAAAGGTGGGTGGAAGGCTAAAGTTGCTTTAAAGTAGTCTAGTGATAATCTACTCGTCTTAGGGATATCTGACATGCCCTGTTTTGCAGGATGCTATGATGCAATTTGATGGATATTGTGTATTATATGAGACTGTACGAATCTTAATATCTCTGTTCCTCTCTTTTAGCATGTGATGTACAGCTCTGTGTACATAGAGCAGCTCAGATGAGTGTCTGAGACTACCCTTTTCCTCGAAGCCCTAGGCATTTTTATCACTGTGCCAATAAAAGGAAGGGGATTTATGGGGTACTGCTTTTTAATTCATTCAATTCTCTGTTCATTGTGAGGTTAATGTTGTTGATCTATTTTTCTCTTGAAACAAATAAAAACAATATGTGCTGACACTGACTTTGACTTTTGACATGGGAGATAGAGGTCAACATTTAATTCTATATTTATAGACTACATGAACAATATTATCTGTATTAAAAACTGTTCACTCAGTCCTTGTCATTTTACAACTTAGTTCAGTAGCTTATATTACATTGAACGTTTTCTCCAGCTCTGATCAAGGTGCCATCATTCACAGCACTTCACTTAAGGGGTTGTCAGCCTTTCCATTTAAAACACCTTTTTTCAGGGGTTCATAACTTGACTAGCTAAAAGAATTACACCAACACTGACCTGGGGCTTTTTTTTTAAGCAAAATATCCATAAAAATATACCCCAGCCCCAGAACCCAAAACCCAACAAAGAACCAAAATAAAGAAAGGAGTTGACTTGTATAGCACATGTGCCATGGCCATTTTTATTTAAGAAAATGATGTGATTTATCAAGCAGGTATAACACTGCCTAAATATTTAACCATTTCTTTATACCTGAAACATTCTTGATGTATAAGAGGTGCTTGTCAGTCAACTTTTAGGTGCCACATGCCCAATCTACTGAGAAATTGGGTACCAGTGCCAGGGTAATGATGTGAGCATTGTAATGAGTGTGTCAGGTACAGCTGTACCTGTGTAAGCCCCCTCACAGAGGAACTTACACTTCTGGAGGGCAGTGCCCTTCTCAAATGAAAATAACAAATTTTTCCTTTTCAGGAATGAAGGATGAAGGAAGGAAAATCCCATTTTCTTTTAATGGATACTACAATTGTGCATGAGCATTTCTTGGGATATGGAAGAGGACTTCCAGATCCCTTCAGATCAGGTAAAGTGATTTCATCAAGACAAATCTTTACATTTTCTGGGCTGTTCTGACATTTCTGGGTGTAAGGGGTAAGGACCTTTGCTGATTTTTAGAAGCTAAGGGCTGGCACTTGTAAATGTTCTATTCTTGCTTGCAGGATGAAGGCCTGTGCTGTATCTTTATATTCAGGAAATTCATTGAATTCATATTCAGGATATTCATTGAATTATCAATGCAGTTATTATTAATTTGCATTTGTTTTCAGAGATAATCCAGTATTCTTTGAGTCAATGGCAAGAAATATGAGATTAAAGTTGTCTTTCTATGCAAACAACCAGTAATATTTTCCACTGGTTGCTTTTTCATCTAAATATGTACTTCCTTGGTAATAACAAGAACAAACAAAATGGAATAACCCACACGGTTTAATCTATGTGTTTTTAAAACATCTTAGCATGTACCATATTTATGTAAAAAACCCTCCTAAAATAGCTATTGCAATCTGTAAGTTTTTGCAATATGTGAGGTTTTATATTAATATGCAGATACATTGGTCAATATTAACTACCAAGGTATTTTAGGTAAGGGTTATAGAAATTATTATGCATTTTTAAAGTGTTCTGTAATTCATATATCTTTATTGGAAAGCAGAGAATCTGCCACATTTTGTATGTGACTATCTTAATAAGGGCTGTGAAACTGAAACATTGATGGATCATGTTACATACCAGGCATATCTGAAAAGTTTTTCATTAAAATGAACTCGTAAAGACTCTTAGTGCTTGCTTCTCAGCAGATGGCAAGAGGTGTTTATTTGCCTTATGGAATTCTTTCTGTTTATATACAGAGAAACGGAGAGGACAGCTCTGAAGGATCCAGTTAGTACTTGTAGGAGTATTTAAAATATATATGGTTACTATTAGCACTAAAAGTTCAGTTATAAACTCCTTTTTTAACCAGTTCTACCTTTGCATTAAAACTGTTCCAAGCATCGCACTTCCTTGGAAAAAATGTAAATATATCTTCCTGCCATGGAACCCAGTGTGATAAAGATTTTAATATAAGGGCTTTTTTAAAGTCAAATCTTTTCCATTCTGTGTCTTTCTTTCCTTCTGTCTGCCTGAGTCGTTGTTAAATAGCTGTTGCTCTGTTTCTGGCATTTATGAACTTTATTTCTCTTTCCTTGTCCTGTTTCTTTCCATCTGTTTGCTGGTTTCATTGTCTCTTAGCTGCCGTTCCCCATTATTATATCCTTCAATCTGCAAATCCTCTCCCATATGTGCTCTTGTCCTTCCCTAGGCCTCCTGCCTTTTGATTTTTTCCAGATCTCATTTCCTTTTCACCTGATCTGGCTTTATTCAACTCTGCTCTTGTCTATCCTTCGGCCTGTCTCAGGCCTCCCTTTTTCCTTCTGTCCAGTTGTGAATCCATAAACTAAACAAGACTTTGGCAGAAGAAGTCAACAAATGTGGTGTTCAGACCAGAGCCTGACAGCTGGAAAAGGAAAAGGGAGATGCAAAAGCCAAACTTTTGATTAGACTGGTGTGAATACTTTTTAATGAACAAAACATTCACTGAATGTAACCTCTTCTGCTTTCAAAGTTTCCTGCAACAGATTGAGACATTCTGTATTTTATGTAGTTAATATTATTTATGAATTTTATTTGAACATATTCCTGATATGTTTGTAACAGTTTATGCTAGGAACCATGCTTTGTACTGTCTTGGGCATTTGCAAGGATATAAAATGTTATTATTTGAATTTCTGGCTTGGGTGAATTACAGAATTAGGAATTGTGCAGATTGGAGGCTTCATCAGTATAAAATTAAAAATTCATAATTATAGTTAGGGAATTGAAATTTAATTTGTGATGTGAAGTTGGAATTTGTTTTTTCTAGAAAGATTTAAAGAACTGCCAAATATTATCACATCAAATGACATTTTAAGTCGGAATGGACCAAATGTCAGTTATTTTTGCCAAATCCCTATAAAATTCCTGAACAAGTAATCTTCCTAATTTGCAGACTGCCTGCTCTCTCTAAGTTTGGTACCTCACATCTGTGCTAACCAAAAATAAAACTTTAAGTATTTGACTGGGTTGAGTTTTGGATTTTCTTTGCTGTGCTGCTTTACTGAGGAGAGATGCACCACGTCTGCAGGAGTGCCAGCACATTTGCATGGGTTAGAGCCCACTAGGGGCACATGCACCTGTAAATAGCAAATGTGTTGAGACTCTGTTCTGCCTGACAATATCAAAAATACCCAGAGACAGGCTGAATTTTGAATAAAAGACTAAAAGGCTAATCTGATAATGGTGTATTCTGTCCACAAACCCCTGGTTAAAGAGCATCCCCTTCACCTGAAACCACTTCAAAATGCCTGGTCTTGTTTAAAATAAGTAAAATTAAAACCCTAACATCGTTTCTATGATAACAGCATTTTAGTTACAGCTCCCAATTAAAAAATTAATTCCCCAGTCTGAAGGCATCAGACTGGATTACAGTCTTTGTTAAAGGAAAAAAGAAAGAATCTTCTGGCTGGTGACCTTTATTTTGGCTGAAGGCTAATAGAGATAGACATTGAGCTCTAGAGAGAAAATTCTCCCAGGAAATGTGCATACTGATATTACTTTATTTACATTATTGTTTTCTAATTCAAACAAGAGTGTTGCTTTTGGGGCCCTGTACATGATTTCCCTGCCTGGTTTTGTAGCTGAAGCTCTTGCAGCCCCTGCCAGCAGCTGTGGCCTCGGTGGGTGTTGGGGCACTCCTGCCTGTCCCCTCTGGAGGGGCTGGGGCTGCTTCTCTTGCAGCTGCTTCCCCAGCACACCCTGCCTTAGTTCTGCCTGGGGAAAGCTGGGCCTGTCCTGGCTGGATGCTCTCGAGTTGATGCTTGTGTGTCCTGTACCACAAGGATTTTTTCCTTGGGTTATAGTGCCTCTGTGCTGCTGTGTGAGTGCAGAGTAAAGGGCACAGGACAGGCTTAGACCTCCTGAGAAGACAGCAGAGTGGTGGCAGGGAAAGAACCTCCTCCCTGCAGAGCTGTGACAGAGAATGAGGAGAAAGAGCTGCAGGAGATTGTCAGAAGCTGCTGGTCAGAGGGAGACAAAGCAAGAGATCTGCCTGGAAGGACAATGTGGATGAGGGGCCTTGTCCAAGGGTCCCTCCTGTGGGGCGTGTTTGGGTGCTCACAGCCCTGCTCTGGTGCCCATTTTAAGACGTGCAGACAGATTCACACCAGAGTTTCACCTACCTGCACCATAGAGGAGTTTGAGTGGAATAACAGGTAGAGCACATTTCTGGGATTTGCCCAGGGAAATGGTCCTCCACATTACTGTTGATTCCCACTCTTGAGACAGAAGCTCTCCTCCGTTATAACACTGCCACAGGAATTCCAGATTCCTGAAATTCCCTCATGGAGTGCCTGAGCAGTCTGCATTGAGCCATACCTTGCTGGCTTATGAGCTCCTCTTGCCCACGTGCAGCGAGCACTGTGTCTCACTTACCAGTGCCACATCCAGGCACAGCTAGTAAGTGTTTTTCACTGGATTGTGGTCTTTTATTGTGGGGTTTTTTTTCCTTGTTTTTTTTTTTTTTTTGTTGTTTTTTTTTTAAGTACACTTACAGCTCTGGGGTAGAGAAGCCCTGGCTGGGAAAGTTGATTTTCCTCTGTTCTGAAGCAAAACCAAGAGAACTGTTTTTCTGTCTTACAGGCTATCCCAGTGGCCTCACTCTTGAAGAAGAGGAGAGTGCAAGGAGCTTCCTCTTCTGCACCTAGGATGAAAAGTGAGCATGTGCCTTCTCACTGGCAGCACCAGTGCTTTCCTGGCTTGATGATGCAGAGATATTGAGCTTGCTTCAAGGCAGTTCAGTAATTTCCCTGGAACAGCATACCTGCAGGAGTGGAAGATCTGCAATGAAATATACTTTGTCTGGCAAATGCTTTATTGCCTAACAACAGCCCCTGACGTGGAACTTCCCTGTAAGTGTGCTGGTTTACATCCATTTACTTCAGTTTTTACTCTTGTGAAAGAGAAGAGAGGAGGATAGGAAGTAATGTTAGGTGTCTGATGTGTGCTACTATTTGTTATGAAGGTTCTGTCTCCCAGGACATTGTTTGCCCATCTTAACTGGTAACGTTCCTCAAAAACTCAAAAAAACTACCACTGCAGTAATGAATCTTTGCTGATGGACATCAGATGTTTTTCTGGGGTTTTAAAGAGTCTAAAAGAAATCAAATTATTCAATCTTCAGAAAAGTTAACAGGTGTTCATATCAGAGAGGTAATGAAATATTGCCTCAGGTAGGGAAATAGTGCTGTAGTGCACCAGTAAATCAGAACACTCTTCTTTTTCCAAGCTGACTGAACTTGCTTTCAGTAGTTCAGCATATCTTTGTTTATAAATCTAAATGCTATTGTGTTGTATTGTACTTTGCAGTGTAATAAATTGTAACATTCAACATTAACTGGTCAGGCTTCAGTGATAACAAAAGTTCAGCAGGCTGGTGGCACTCTGATCAATATTGCCTTCTATTTATAGTATTGTTACAAATTGAAGTTTTATTTAAATTAGACAATGCTGAGAAGCTTACAGTGGATCAATAAACTAAAATACAGTAATGGATTTTAATTCATGGCTGATATGCTGCTAGTCTTTTGTCACATGCACCCTTAATGTCCCCTAAACAAAATCACATTTACATATCCTGTTGTTTGGCAAAGCTGCAAAACTCTTTTAAAGAAGGAAGATTTTATTGTGCAATGAGCAGGAAAGCTGTTGGATAGGAGGGGAAAAGGCCAGATAGCTTCTGTTTGGTTGGGGATTTTTTATGTGCTTGTTTTGCTGTTTTTCTACTCAGTGAATGAGTTTAACCTGATATACACCATATAGATGGTGCTCATGCTTGGATTCTGCTCTGCTATTCACACCAACCTTTCTCCAATGGCAGCAGAACTGTTTTTCTGTTACTTCATCACTGTTATGAGATTAGATTGTAGCTAATATGAAAGAACTTGTTCTCAGGGGCCACCACCAGGTTTTGGGGTTTGATTGAGGGTATGACAACCCAAAGAATACTGAACAATATTTTTAGTACTTTTGCTTGAATTAAAATATGAGGTTTTCTTGCAACTATTAGAATTTGATTTCTGCCAGCCCTATCTAATCATTAGGTGATAGTTCATATGTGAGCTACCAACAATATCTGAGCAATCAGCCCTGGGTGTGTGCATCGGCTGAAGACAAAGGAATTGATGTGTTCCTGCTGACACAAGGGGAATGGTCAAGAATCTTAATTATATATTAATCATCATGGTCAGCTGGCACAACCAACAGAGTCCCTCTCACACAATCCAAAATAAACTTGGAATAATGATGTCAGAAAAATCACTATAGAGCTTTTACAATGCCACTGATTTATCTGAAGAACAGTTTTGAGATGGGTGATTAATAGGGAGATTTGCCATCATACACTGTTAAATTTTAAACAAAGTTAAATATTCTAAGAAGAATTCCCTTTTGTTCTTCCAGTAGCAAGCTTAGGGCCTCTAGAGCTGAGGGGATAATTCAGTCTGACCTCTTAAATGTTGCAGATAAGAGAAAGAGATGAAAAAATGCCATATATACCATATGTCTAACAAGATTTCTAAGTGTATTCCCCTGCCAAAAAAGATGCAGCCCTTTTTTTCCAACATGGTAACTCCAGCTGGCAAAGCCTAGGCTGAGTGTCCCTCTCCCAACATGCCCTGACCCTTCACATGTCCTGCTGCTTTACACACAGACGTGGTGGGCCTGTGCACTTGTCATGGGCACAGTAACAATCAATGCCCTTCTGTGTCTCTATTCCAAGCTCCACTTTGAATCCCACTGCTACTTTTCTTCCTTCCCACTAAATGTTTCAGGCAAGACCAGAAGCAGGCCAAAGATTTAAAATACCTGCTCTTGAGAAGGCTGTGGCAGAAAGAAAACAGAGAGATTAATGGGAAACTAGAAAACAAAAGTTCTGGATTAACTAAATAAAACACATCTTCTCTAGCTGAGATTAGCTGTTCTGTCTGTCAGCTCTGGAGATAGACAAAGCCATGTATGTTTGTGGCAAATGTATGGGGGAGTGTATGAACCTTCTGATGCCTGGATGTGGGAGGCACAGCAGGAGTGAGTGTCAGAGGGATGTGGATGGTTAGAGGGGGTGATTGTAGGGGATCCTTGAGGCATTAAAGAGGTATTTGGCTTTCTCTCATTGTCCATCTGGGAAGTGTGCACAATAACAAATTGGGGTAGGGGATATCACAGGAGGGCATGAAGGGCACTGCAAATCCTCTTGGTTGTGGAAGGGTCTGAGCTCACAGCAAAGTAACAGCACAGCCAAATGTTTTGCATTTTTCCCAGTCTGCTGATTCTTTTGTCCTCCGAGTTATCTTGTTCTCAGGGTCAGTAATCCCTGCATACTGGCAGATACTTGTGTCTTCCGAAGTTTTGCTTTCTTTCTGGCCTTGTGTTTCCCTACAAGTCTCTAACCCTTTTTAAAAATATTTTTATTTTTCTCCCTTCTTTGCTGCCACCAGGTTATTCCTCCTTCTTCCGCCTACTGCTGCGGCTGCTGCCTTCTCAGTGTGTGAAGTACCATTCACATCAAATAAAGAAGGAAGTAGAGCAGGCTTTTAACTTCAGCTGTGGGCACAGCTGGGGGGAGCTGCTTTCTAGCAGCAGGAAACATTGTCTTCTTGTTCTGTAAGAATTTCTGAGGCTGGTTTTCCCAGATCAAAATGTAAAAGAGACTTCACTCCATCCACAGATCTATATGTGTGTATATAGGTTCATATATATATACACACACAAATAATATATTGTCTTTAATCTTGACCTTCTCTCTTCTCAGATAGTCTTCCTCCTCCACCTTAGCAGTGATGGGAATCTCCCTGAGAGACCTGAACCTATGGAGTGTAAAAACTGGAGAGAGATTATCTTGTGCCTTTTTCTGGCTTTTGTCATCGTTCTCCTTTTTGGTTGGATGACAGGGCTGTGATCTAGAGAGAGAGTGAGACAAGCAAACTGGCTGTACTCTGCCCCATTTGGCAGAGAATACTAAGATTCTCTGAAATTAAAGTCCATAGTTTTAATAGCATTTTTGAGACCTCATCTTGCATATTAGAACTTAGCCAGGTATTAGGTAATTTAGATAATAAATTCTCTTCAAAGTGACCCATCATCTTAGTATTTATTTTTTTTCTAGAGGATGTAAGGCATAAAAGCAAGCTTTGTAGTTTTATATCTGTCAGCATGTCACATAAATATCTCAGTAACTACTGATCTTATCACCATAAAACTTCCATTTATACAGTTAGACATGTCATGTTGGTCAGTTGCACAAAAAGTTAAGTACATGCAATATTAAACTCCAACCCATGCCAGCTCCATTAGCCCACATCTTGAAGTTCTCTCTGAACACTATTTGAGAAGTGGGGGAGGAGCAGGAGGCAGCACACAGCAGAATCAGACGAGGATGGACTCATGTTGAAAATTACTGAAATGATGAAAGAGTTTGTAGAGGGATGTTTGGAGTCTTTGCATTTCCCTGAAAATCAAAAGATCTGTTTTCTGTTTGATGAATGACTTTAATGACCTCATATAATTTATTTGATTGCATTGTTCATTTTTATTAGAAAATCAGCCTAGCAGCATTTCAAGTTGTATCACCTTTGCATGTCAGAATTGAACTCTGATCTAAACTTGCCATCTTAAAACTTATATTACTTTTTTGCCATTTTTATATTAAGAGTTAACTTCAAAAAATGCTGAAGTTGTTATTTTTTAGGATTCAGACTGGTTCCTAACAGACTTGGCAGGAATGTGTCTTTAAACATCAGTGTAAGCAATTACTTTTTTCTAGACTAAAGTTTGTTGGGAGTAATAATTCAGAAATTGTGCAATTTATTCATTTGATTTATGTTTTGAAAATTCCCATGAATACTTCAATTAATACCATTTACTAGTCTTAAGTTCTTCTGCATGTTGTGTTTTATGCACCTTAGAAATATGTTTGTAGAAATAATCTTACAAAGTAAGATTATGTGTGAGTCAAGGCATTTTCAGGTTAGGTGAAGTTAAAGGACAGTTTTATTAAAACATGCATGCTGATTGTCTCCCTAATGTTATCAAATTAGTTAATTTTAAGTATGGAGACTACAAGAAAAAAAATTACTGAGAATATGTAGCTTGGTCCTCTGTGAGGCCTGGAAACTAAATTGGCTCCTCTCGTGCACACATGCTTCTATAGATATGTGCAGCAAATTGCAGGTAAGGTAAGCCTTTGGTGCCACACACATATATCTGCCTAGGCCAAATTGTTCAGCTTCTGGAAATTATAAGAAAGTCATTAACTTTGCATCTTTGTGCTTGTTTTTACATTTGTGTGGATTTGGCAGAGCAGCAGATTATTTACTCTAAGAAATGCAGAGAACATCTCTCATACTTATCTTTACAGAAATCCATGAGGCTGCATTTTTTGGCAGCACTGATAGCAGAAAATCTTTCTGTTTTTAATGATACAAAATCGACTTTGCTATGGTATTCCCTACAGAAAACAGTGCATTAAAAATAATGGTGGTTAAATTTGTATGTGTTCAAGAGTGTTACAATGTGAGGGGTGAGTCCAGTGCTCTGAAACAGTGAGACATGTGCAATGCTGAAAACATGCATGCTGTGTAAAAGCACGTCGCTTCCCTAATTTCAGTTAAACCACTTGTGTGTAGTCTCCAATTTTTCATTTATAAAGCCTTGTTTAATTTAAGGCTGGGTTGAGTGTGATTGTCACTGAGTCCACTATTGGCAAGACTGGTCATTAAAAAAATATTAGAACTAAACTTGATTTGCCAGGATCCCAAATGAAGAGGAATCAAGGAGAAATTTGAGTAGTGGCCTTTTTCCCTTCTCCTGAAGGAGACATTATCAACTCATTAGCTACAAGCCTGCACAGAGGCCCCAACTGTGACTCTTAAAGCAAGGAATACATTTCTTGTGGTTAAGATTGACTTTCAGCATGCCAGCTGTCCCTCTTTTGGAAGGATTGGCCTTATTTTTCAAGTAGAACATGTGCCATCTTGATTACCCAAACTCTTAATTCAATGCTGTTTTATGCTTTGTCTCCTCAAAATATCCCTTCTCTCCAGCTTTGATTGGTGGGTAGATGTACCAGTACTGATCAGCTTAATTACCAGTGTGAGGCAGAGCAATGCAGACATGAGGTAGCAGCACACCTTTCCCAGCATTCTGAGGTAATTAACCAAAAAATATTTCCCTGCCACCTGTCTAGCCTTGGAGAAAATCCAGTTTTCTTTCCAAGCTATGGGAAGGGGGGATCAGAGCAGAGTTTGGGTAGTAGGATGGTTATCCATGTGGTTTTTGTTCTTCCCAGAGTCATCTGCAATGGTTAAATATGGAGGCTGAGGCTGCTACCCCCTGTCTTTCCCAACTCCCAATATTGTATCTGTAGCAAAAATATGTGAAGAATTAAGGTGAGCCATGTAGGAAACCATAAGCTGTGATCTTTCAGGGTCCATGAAGATTGGAATGCTGAATATACCTTTGGTTGCATCAAGAACAAGCATCAACAAAGTTTGGATTTACTATGGCCAGATTGAAATTCCTCATTTTTTTTCTCAGTTATTCAAGGCTTAAACTCAATTCAATAGCAATTAAAAGGCTAATTTTTTGGTGTGTTCAGTGCTTAGCAGAAATATGCTGTAATTCTTACCATGCCTGGGTGAAAACATATATAGTCTGGTTACATTCATTATCTACAGCAAATGAAATATAAAATCTCTCACACCCAGTGCTTACATTGATATAGAATTCCAAACCAAAAGAAACAGTATAAAATATCATGAAAACATAATGTGGATAAAACAATGTTGTTTTTGATTTAATTTTTAAATAATTTTGTTTCTTATATTATACTGAAAAAGCATAGCAAAAATTAAAAAGTGATGATAGCAATTCTGGAATAACTTCTGAGTTCTGATGGATTGTAAAGCATGCAAGCTAATGGATGTAGTCATCCATCCATGAAGAAGACTTCTATGGTTAAAGCATCCCAGCTGATCTAAAATATTTTTCTAAGACACTGACATACCTTATGGTTTCAAATGGTCTTTAACTGGTTTTGATTCAATGAAGATTGTACAAAACAAATAACTTTGCCATTATACTAAAGTCTATTCCCATGTCATGTTTCCAGAAAACAACTCATGTTTGAGACAAGTTCAATTATCTGTAGTTAGATTTTTATTTATTTTTTTTTTTTAATGCTGGAATAGTTATTCTGCCATGGCTCAGGAATAGCTAATGGAATTTCATTCAAGCCTCGTTTAAAAAACAAAACCCATACTTTTTGGCAGGACACAAGTGGGAAGAGATTTAGTCCACAAGATATATTTTATCCTGGCATGTGGGAGAACAGTTGGTGGAAAATGGTTTCCCCTGTAGCCAGTTAGAAACTTTAACTATCTGCCAGTGATTGCTGTGAATGTGGTGCATGACATATCATGAGAATTCACATAAATAAAATGGGAAAAGCATCCAGTTCAGGACTGCCTCTATGGGAGGGTTGGGAAGAAATATATGATGAGAGGGAGAGAATAGTTTAAAATCAAAACTTCTAGCAGTAGACCTCTGGAGCCCTGGCTGGGATACTGAGACCTTCTGCAGTAGTTGTCTTTGGATTACATTTATTACTTTGTCTGCCCTCAACTGAGGATAAAAGGTTAAAAGGCAAGTTTACTGTTAGTGCTTACAGGCTCATTGTTCAGAATTGCATTACTTGTAACTGTGACACTATGATACAAACAGAATTTACAAAATCGGAAATTTAAAATTGTTGACAATTTTTTACAATTTTCCGTAGACTGAACATTTCTAAGGAATGTAAGTGTTAAGGTTAAGCAGAATTTAAGTGTCTACAGTTTACCATTCTATTGACTTTATCTAGTTAGATGTGAATTAGTGACTCTTATCTATGTTTCTTTAATCTTTCTAGCCATTTGAAATTTCTGATGGATTTTGGAAGTTCAAGCAAACTTGATAAAAACATCTCCCTCCCATTCATGCTATTTAATTCCTACTTGATAAACTAGCTCTGCAGTACCTGTGGCTGTAACTGAGGTCAGAAATAGTGCCACAATTACTAAGCTATATGTTGAGACCCCCAGGCATTTGACTAGAAAGGGGAATTTTGGAAACAGTATGCTCCACTTATTCAGTTTTAGCACAAATCCACATTAAAGCTTTTAAAGTTTGCAGCCATGGCGCTTGCAGAGGTGGTGGTAGCTGGCCCGTGGTGTGCTGGTGTCTTTGTGGCCATGGGAGGTTTTGAGGGCTCTTGACTGCTCTCAATGAAAATGTGTGAAGCTTTTCATAGTTTCATCTTGCCTTGCCAGGCACCCCAAGCCTTCAGCTGAGGCCTGGTGAGATGGGTGAGGCAAAAGTGGCCAAGTTCTCCTGTGTGTGCAGAGAGCCTGCATGGATGATCAGGAGTCATGGGGGACAATGGATCTCAGAGAACCAGGAGGCTGCTCTGGTGGTTCTGGGGATTTGTTACCTGCACAGATACATTCAAGGGAGAAAAATCCCAATCAGGCTTGAACTTGTGTAAAAGGCAAAAGGCTCGTGCAGTGTTGATGTTTTGTGGAAAGACGTGTGTGGAAAGACCTGTGGGGAGCAGGGCCTCCCCCTCAAGTGGCAGCAGGCAGGGGGTGCCCATGGAGCCAAGTGCCAGCCTGAGCCCCTGGGCAGTGCTGGACCTCGCTGGGCAGTGCAGGACATCCCTGGGCAGTGCTGGACATCCATGGGCAGTGCAGGACATCCCTGGGCAGTGCTGGACATCCTTGGGCAGTGCAGGACATCCCTGGGCAGTGCTGGACATCCATGGGCAGTGCAGGACATCCCTGGGCAGTGCTGGACAT
>JAYDZK010000028.1:5476844-5495905 GCA_034509185.1 Euphonia xanthogaster
ACAGAACTCACACCTCAGAGAGATTTTACTGGTTTGACATTCCTTGGCACAAAAAACCACTTCAGCCCATCTGATTTGAGGCCATTGACTTCTGTGTGCCATGCCAGAATAGTTGTTGAGAAATAACTTTGAAAAACCCTCAGAAATAAGAATGTACTTTGTAATGCCTTCAGTTCTTCAGTGATATTTGTTTAAATGCATTACTTAAATTACCATCCATTTTTAGTTGAAATGACCACTGAGATCATTAATCATTATAAAAGCATTAATTAAATAAATATCTGATTTGCTGATTTTTCATGTTCACTACTTTACAAGCATGTGGATTAGATGAAGAAGAAAAATACTCCTGTGTTGTCTAAATCTTTTGTTCTTCTGCTTATTTGTTTATCTGGCCCTTGTCCTGTGTCAAAGTCTGAGGGATGCATTCCCGTGATACTGAAAAAATAATCTCAGCAATTTTTAGTTATTTTTTTGTCATGCCCCAAAATGACTTTTTTGGATACATTTTCTGACCCAAATTACAAGCATGGACTTCTGGCTTAGATAAGGAATAGTCAGTCTGGGATTTTCTTTGCCATATGAGTTTTTTGTTCTGTTTCATAACTGTGCTGGAGAATTTACATCTGGGATTTCATGTCTTTGTTTCAGTGTCTGTATTTAAAAAACCCACTTATATTTATTCAAGATCCTGATGCAAATATATTGAAGGGAAGTTTCTTCCCCTGTGGGAATTTGTACTTTAATTCTTTGACTTTTTCTTGAGAGAAAGAGAGACCTTAGTGTTATATAATGAAATAATTTGTGGTACAATTAATGTGATGTAGGAGAACAGCAACATGATATGCTGAATTTAAATAACTGAAACTGATCAAGAGGGACATCAGCATTAAATGCTCAATAGGATTGACATAACAAATACAAGATTGCCACTGCATTTAAGTTAAAATACTGTCATCTGCTGATACATTCCAGGCAAATTTGTTGATAGACTAAACATTTTGATAGTCTTTCCGTTGTTTCTTTGAGCCATCAGCTTTTAATTTTCTCTTTCTAGTTAATATACTTGTGTATAATTTAAACAGAAAACTGTTCTGTTTCATCATAAAAGATTTGTCTGTTACTTTTGGTGTGTAAATCAAGTGGACAGCAAAACATTCTTGAACTTGTTTTTTGAGGCATTTGTTGACAACAACAGGAAAAGAGATCACAGAGACCGCCAATAAGTGTGGACATCAATTATTTTTTAATTGTATAGGAGTACAGTACACTAATTAAAACTAGTATATCTTGCAATGCCAAAGGCAAAATTAATTATTAATTTTTATTAATATTCAGAAGTAGCACAAGGAATACATTAAAAAAGATTTTGTGGCTGTGACTGAGATCTTGTTTTGCTTTATATTTTAGTGAAAATAGTATGTTGGCTAAATTTGAATAGTTAAATATGCATCCAAGAGATTATAGGCATTGAACAAGAATGTTCTCTTTAGACTAGTTGCCCAGTGACAGAATATGAGTAGGAAAATTTCTTTAAAAATTCTGGGGCTTTGGTTTAGCTTGTTTACTGACAAGTATAAATACACGTTATCCTGCTGTTGTTATTGTAGATACTATAATTATTGAGTTGTTTATTTGAGTTATGATATCTTGTATTCAGTAGAATAATCAGCTTTCAATTTCTTCTAGAGTCCAGCTCAGCAAATTAGATCTGTCCTGCACTGATTGACAAACCTGATGTGCTTCTGGACAAAGTTACTTCTCTTCTTTGAGCAAGTGATTTGTTTATTTATTTCTCCCACAGGTGAGGCTTCAGTCTGCTTTAGATATCTCGTTGGGAAACCTCCAATCTGGTTCAGATGTTTTATCAGAAAGGAAGCTCTTTGGACTAAAAAAAAGTCTTTCCCAAATATTATGGACAAAATATTAATAGGCTTTTAATACACCTGCTCAGCAGGGTAAGGTATGGGAAGCAACATTTTATTTTTCGGAATTCACAATTAAAAAAAAAAAATCTGAAGTAAGTTGTATTTAGCTTTGTTGGAGTAACCATGGGAAAAAATACAAGAGAAAAAATGGTGACTGTTGTGAAACTTCTGTAAAAAAGCTTGTGTCTGGTGTTCTTTTGAAAGTTAAGTCCAACTGTAATGGGAGTGGTGCATTAGAAATCTTATTGAAGTAGTTGCACACTGTTGTGAAATTTTTCTAGACTAATGAGATTGATTATTTAGGATCAGACAGGCAAAGTTTTAGTTGGTTGTTTTTTGGTTTTGTGTTGTTGTTTTTTCTTTTATTGGACCTGGAAATATTTTCCTATCTCTGATCCTTACATAGAAGCATATTGAACTCTTCATCTCACTTGTTAGTGTTAATTATAACAACTCCTATAGTCATTTGTGTACTCCATAGAAATATGGACATAGATGGCTTTATTTTAGTATTTCCTTAACAAAAATATAATATAAATATCTGCCATATTCATATGCACTTTAGTGGTGCAGAGCTGCAATTCAGAATTTAGCTTTCACTTCACTAAGCCCCTTGTTCTCCTTTATAGCAATACATATAATATGATTTTAGCTTAGAAGCTGGATTGTACAAGTTTGATTGTTACAAATACCCAGAGCTTTCCTGTTACTTTGTTATAACAAAGCAAGGTGTTAAAAAACTTAGTTTTCCAATATTCTATTTGGGTGTTCCATGTAAGTGTAGATGCTGTTCTTGTTCTCTTCTAAAACAGCTGGGTACCTCAGAAAAGTCAAATTGTGCCCTCCCCTTGAGCTGCAATTTTGTTAACAAAAGGAGTGCTGATAATGTTCACCTTAAGTCTGCTTCCAGGTCTGTGTTGCCTGTGGATTCCTACCTCTTCAGTGCTCTGTCCAAACCTGGAAAATGTTTCCAATTCCCATATATCTCTGTGCTGGTGTACGTGCATGCATGTCACAGAGTAGTGAAGAGGAGGAAGCCACTAATTCACTCTGCTGTCTTCCCAGAGGAATCAGCATATGTGGGAAGAGTGGGCTCTTGAAGGCAAACACTGTTCTTCATCCTACTTTGAAGTGCTTGCCTTACCAGCTTGTCAGTAAAAATTGACAAAATACAACTCACTTCTAAAAAGATAAATAAAAACTTTTCAAAAAGTTACCTATCACTATGCTAGAAAAATAGCTCTCAGAGCTGCTCTTGGTAATTCTTCTGCTCCCTTTCCTGAATCCATTGCTTTCTCAAGTGAGTGCTGTGGTTGTCCAGGAAAACTAGAGAACACCTTATGGAATAACATCAAAGGGAGGCACTTGACAAAGACAAGCAATTTAGATGCTCAGTTCTGGGAATGTATTGACTGAAGATGAAAGCTCTTTAGGGAAGAGACTTTGTCTTCTATTTATATAGAATCTTGCATAATTTAACAAATGTTGGGGACACTATTAATCTCATCCAACTTTAGATGTCTACAGTGTAGCTGTCAATCTTAAGAGAAGATCAATTGCACTCTAAAAGTGTCTCTTTCTCTCCACTGACTTTAAAGGGAGCCCTCACAAGTAGCTCAGGTGCAGATGGCTTCATCTATATTTGGGCAGATGAATCCTGCTCTAAAATGCTTTCTAATGTGACAAAATAATAGTAATTGATATTTAAAAAAAATCCTTGGGAATGTGTTTCATTCTTAGAGCAGCCCAGAGAATGAATGGCAGTTGCTGGTTTTGCTTAGTATTATATTCAACAGTGAAGTGCTAAGGCTTGGTGACATATCCACAACAGCATCAATCCATTCATGGCTCCTTGAAACATTAGTTCAGGATATAAATATGAAGTAATTTGCTTGCTCAGTGCAAAAGAATAAAGCTGAACACCTGAGTTGTCAATACCATAATAGCAGTTCAATAGGAAATGCTGTCTCCAACTGAAAAGACAAAACAGTATAATTAAAATCCTTATGGGAATTACAGCAAAAACTTTCCTATACTGCTGTTACTGAGCCCTCTGGATCAGCTGATACTGTTTTTGAACATCTCAGAAACTGTTTACTGGAATTTTTTGGAGTTGAAATACTGTTTTGAAATATGAAAGAACATCATGTTCTTCTACAGCAGCACCTGTGTCTTATTAGTGGCAAGTCACTATGCTTAAAAGTTGGCCATGAAGAATCTACAAGACAGTGAATCAGCCATCTGCTCAGCAAGGAGTGTTTTAGCCAGCAGAGATGGACTGATATTGCTCTTTCATACAGTGGGCATAAAATTCATGGCTGCAGCTGACCTCTATTAGAATGCAGTCCATTCAAGGTAAATATATGACAAGCTATTCCTAAGGCTGCTTTAATTGCCATGTGGGAAAGTAATACAAGAACATCCGGAGGAGCATCCTATGGTAGATATATGGACCTGTGCTTAACTGAATTATTGTAATCTCAATACACACTGAGCAATATTCCAGGCAGCCAGTTTTGTCTTGCTCACCCATAAAGGAAATTGTAGGAGAGACATAAAAATGCATGTATGAGAAACAGGGAAAAATTACTGATCTATGAGGCTGAACAGATTTAGTGTCAGTTGGTTGGAATACCTGGATGCCAAAATATCCAAGTTATTGGTGAGGTACCAAACATGTACCTCACCAATTTCATTAAAAACTATGTTGTGAGAAACTGGAAGACTGAATTCTTAAATATTTAAATTATGTGTGTCTGAGAAAAATTAACAAGTAATATCACACAGCACTAGATCTCTATAGTATGTATGATGCCACCCATATTTTTCATACTTCTATTTTTAATTGTTTCTTCCATGAGTAGCTTTTCAACTGAATAAGTATTCTTCATTTCTACAGAATGCCTTTTATGAGGGTATGAATTGGAAGTTAAAAAAGACTTACTATTCCAATTCTCCCATAATCATCAAACCCTTAAACCAGCTCTAAAAAATCCCCCTGTTTTTTCTAAGAAATGAAGTCAGCATGTTTAGGTTTTGAGAAATTCTATACTGAATACAGTTCTGTATAAAGATTCTCTATGCTTGTGTGGGAAAGCATCAGAAATGTAAAAGCTGTCTTTTCCAACCCCTACTGGATTTTTTTCATTTTAAGATGTATTTATCATGCCATCCAAGTGGGATGATCTCTTCAAAATTAATAATGATTAATATGAAGAAAAGTATCAGTTCTGGTTAGACGGGATTTTCTTCAGAAATGCTTTTTGCTCAGGGAATACCTGGAAATAGAAAGAAAAGGAGGATGTTCTGAAGGACTTAAGATCAAATCTGCCTCTGCCACAAATGTAACTATATCCAGTTTTTATCCATCCTCTCTCCCTTAAATTGCTTTCAGATTACTTACACCAAGTGGTGCTTTCAGTCATTTCTATCTGCAGTATGAGGAACTATTGCTGTATTTTAGCTATTTATAAAAGTTGAGGTTAAAAAAGAAAAATAATTCCCTATTTCACACTCATGGACAACCTTCTCACAAACTATCTGATTTTTCCTGACTTTAAAACAAACGTACCTGTCATGCAAATACTGTTTTAGCCCATCTTCATCTAGGTGTATGTTTTCCTGCATAACTGCCTGCTTGTTTTATAAAAAAACCCAAACCGACAAACTTTTTAACTTGTTTATATTCCTGTTTAAGTACAGATACAAAACCACTAAGGTAGGGCAAGATGGATTAGGTCCATTCTTTGCACCTTCTGCACATCTGTGTACCAGCAATTACATTGAGGCAGCCCAAGAATTAGTACAGGGCACACTCACAGAGAGAGGATGAAGAGAAGAACCAGCTCAACTCTCAGGTTGTGCCCGTGGAGCTGGCATTCACATTTACATGAAATGAACACATTCGTTTGGGAGTCACAAAAAAGCCCCTGAGTCAAATGGCATTTTGCAGATTTTTCTTCAGAGCAGAATTGCCACTTTAATTGAAGGCAACCAGTGAAATGAATGCTGTATTTTCAAGAGACATCATAGAGTGCAAAGGTTGTGAACAAAGCAGTAACAGCTACAATGAGCCACCAGAAGTAACAGCAAAAACTGTCTTCTATAGCATATGCACAGTTCAGGCCTTTTCTTCACACCTCAGAATGCAACAAGAATATCCATCAAACTCAAGCTGTTGCTCTACCAGTGGAGATGTAATTCAAATAGAGAGTGCAGGCAGTTACCTGGGAGGATCATCTCTTCTGTAAACAACTGAGATCTATGGGTAGCTCTGGTGTAAACTCCTCATTTTCTCTTGAACTGCTCACCCACCAGCCAGAGCTACAAGCAGGGGGACTCTGTGTTGGAATACTGATTTTTGATGAGCCCTTCCTTTTAAAATATCTATAAATTTGGATAGCTAATTTCTAAATTTATAATCAGTGTATAATCAGTCTCACTAATTTAAATTACTAAAACCTGAGCTGTCCAGCAAAACTATATGATGTCTGAGTTTGCATTATGGATGTATCAAATATTTTTGTCCTCAATTTCTCTTTTACATCTGAACCACAGTGAACAGCTCCTACCTATGTATGTGAATGGCAAGAAGCTTTGCTCAGCAGTCAATCTAACTGCAATGCATATTCCATATTGTTCATTCTACTTATAGTAACTCAGAACACATTATGTCCATTCATGAGATATCATGTAATGGTTAAATCTGTCTTTCTTACCCCTCTGGAAGGTTGTCTGTCTTTACTGACTTGTTATCAAATATCTAGACACTACTTGAAAATTTCCCAACTTGAGTTCAGATCCTACTCGACCCATGATTTTCTGGGTGTGGACAAAATGTACCAGCTGATCTTGCAGTGAAAAATTCAAGATATTGTTAGAATGGTGTCTTAAATACATTCCAATGTAAATTTACTTCTGTACATAGCAGTGATCTTAAAAATTTTCTTAATTGCTTTGACTTCTGATAACATGCAAACATTGTCACTAGAAATGGCATATGCTATATTTTGAGTAGAAAAATTTGTCTCCTATCTTTGCACATGTTTTTGTGCTGTTAATCATGGGCTTTTTAAAAGCTCAGCTTGCTCTTACGTAAGACTGCTCCTTCAGGATTTGTTAGATTTGCGTTTATGAGTAATTTTTAGACACTACTGATACATTTTTTTTAATTGCATGGAGAGACAGCTAGGAATGTAGAGGAATTTTACTTTTTTCAGGCTTTGTAATTAATTGAAGAATTAGTTAATTTCTAAGTGAGAATCCACATTATCATCTTGAATTCTAGAACTGTTACACCGAAATTTCATGGCAACCAGTAAATTTGTACTCTGTCAAACTTTGCAAGAACATAAATCTTTGAGACTCTGTTCTCTCATTCTCATCTTAATCAAGAGTAAATTCCCTTTCATAATCTCTAGTCTACAATAGTCAACTAAATAGCAGATCATTAGAATAATTAGAATTCTAGTGGCAAACAAACAAGCTCTCATTATTGTTGCATGTAAAGTAAAGCCCTCAACTCATAATTCACTTAAAATTCTTCAGATTTAAACAGAGTATCATGATGTTTTCATGAACAAGAGAACAAATGAAGCCTGACCTCTCAGACATAAAACCTTTATCTTCTCTGTTCACCACACCATGGCTGGGCAGGGTCTGGGAGTAGATGGGAGCTGTCTGGCCAGCTGACTTCTGCGAAATGGGGGAAAGTATTGTGTCTGCCTTTTCTGCACGTAGTAGAGATGCTATAGAGGTCTTTCTTCATACAGCTAATTTTCATGAAATCTGTATTGCTATAATTACCTCTAATTATGCTGTGTCACATAGGGCAATGAATCCAAAAGTGATTAGGGAGAAAGGGAAGGTTGGGCAGTTAACATAGGCTATAATTTCATTCAGTTTTCATCTTCAGAATTACTACTTTCTTGCTGCTCATTTTACCTCTGTTTCTCTTACAACACTCTACCAATTTCCAGCTATGTTTATGTTTCTGTTCTTAATGGTCTTTTTTTCCAATGCAGCATTTTCAACACTTTTTGTGTTTGGAAGGTCCCATCCCAGATTTGGATTCCTGATCCTCCTAATCCTCCAGCTCTATGATTGTAAACCCTCTTTGTTGTTTTAACAAGCCATGAAACACTAAATTGCTTTTTCCTTAGCTTTTTCATTCCTCTGAACTTAATTTTTTTAAAAATAATTTCTCCCCACCTTCACTGTCATTCTTACCAAGAAAAGTTTCCTGCCAGCAGTACTCTAATGGGCACTGCTCCAGTCATAGAGGTTGGATTATGCCATTAGTGAGAAAGGGTTCCCATTGCGAGATGCAGTCATAGAACAGGAATTTATCTTCTCCCTGGCTGATCTGATCCAAACTTCCTGTGTTTACTGGGCTACAGCTGCAGCTCTTGGTCCAAGAAGGGTGACTCTGAAGAAGAAGATGAGGTACACTATTTCTCTGCATACTTTGCAAATGTCAGGGCTTGACCAGAGGAAGATTACTGATGCTCTTCATCCTTCTCTCATCTTGTGAGTTCTCTGATACTGCCTGTCCTCATTTCCACTGTGTGAGAGGACTGTGATTGAAAAGTGTTTCTTTTATTAAATACTCTTGTCTTGCACAGAGATGTTCTGATGTCCCTCTTGCCAGGAGCAGGGAATGGTTGGGTGGCCTCTCTCTTCAGCTTTCAGAGAGAAAGGGAATGTTGGAGTTAAGGACTTTGAGAAAGGTGCTCTAAACCACAGAAATGCTTGGCCTAAATGTACAAACTTCTTACTGTCAAGTATAAACAAGCTGCATTGCCTTGCAATGAGAGCATGCTGATGATCATGTGGTCCTGCACATAATGACATTCCTAGGGCAGCCTGGTCCATTAGGAGAATTAAAAAAAAAAAAACACAACAAACAACAGGAAACATTTACATACAAGCCAGCACATATTAGTCAGGACGTGTTCAGAATTCTTTAGAGATCCCAGTTTACTGGAGTCAGCATAGAGCAGTGAAAATTCACTCCTAGGTCCTTTTTTCACACAGCCCCTTTGTTATAGCAGCCAGCTCGGGCTGGGCACAAGGCTTGTGCCGCAGCCCCCCTGCCTGGGTGGGGCATCTGGAATGCTTCAGGTTTGTCCAGATTTAATACATCCATTGACCCTCTTACAGCTGTCATTTGGTGCAAAATACTTCAAGACAAGGAATGTAAACACAGACTGTTCTGGTCATGTTCTGCTTCAAAGTACCTGAGAAACAGAGGCTGCTCCCATAGCATCAGCCTGTAGCTGTGGAAAAAATATGCACAAAACTGGGGGACCTTGCTCATACCTGGATAAAAAATCCTACCTCTGGGTTGGTGAATGCGGTGCTAAAAGCTACAAAAGAATATGAACCATGCCTGTCCCTACGAGATTCAAGGAAAAATGAAATGAAAATGAAAATAAAAAGTCTTGTGGCCCTCATCTGTTGCCTGTGGCACCTTTTCCAGGCCTAGCATCTAGCAGCTCCTCTTCTTAGCTGAGGATGCTTGCTGTTCACAACAGGGCAGTTTTTCTGCCAGGAGTCTCCAGTCCTGGCAATAGGGAAAAAGGAGGTTAAAACAGGTTAGAAAGGGGTAAATGGAGTCCAGTGTGGTGTCAGGTTGCTGTCTGTAGTTTTAATTATCTGACTATTCCCTAGTGAATCCCCATGTTTGGGTACCAAAGGAAGAAAACACAACACCCTGAGCTTCAAAAGGTCCCCCTTGTTTTCTCTGAGTTGCTGCTAGGCCTGTTTTGGGCTCTTAGGTTACTGGAAAAGATCTAAAAAACCAGATCTACATCCAGCCTTCTTATAAATATTTCTTAAAGTAAAAGAGAATGACACTAGGGGAGTATCCCCAAGAAATGTTATGGATCAAGCCCCGTTGTTTTGTGAGCCCGGGGTGATTTTGGATGTTGGGCTCCCCAAGCAGAGTCCTTCAGAGGGCATGTAAGGATTCCTAGGATGGCCTGAGTCTTCCTAATGGTCCTTCCACCATTGGTGATGGTGGAATCCTGTGGATAAGAAATATGAGCTGCTGAGGGTTTTTTTTCCTTTAGTAAATTAGGACATTGTAGATGTAAGACTTTTTACAGCTTCCAGGAAGAATGGGGAGGAAGTAACCATCTAAATTGAGGAAAAACTGCAGTAGCTAAAAGGAAACCATTTTAACAGATAGTGAGGAATGGAGTGCCTACTCCTAGCATTGTGAGCAGGAAAGAAAGGATCTCCGATTTGATGATTAGTGACAAATTTGTGTGAGTTGGCAATTCTTTGAAAATGAAATTTATTAAACTTGAAATAAAATGTTCACCCCTGAATGAACACCTCCTTTTGTGAGGTTCTAAGATTTTGCTCATGGGCTTTCTTACTGCTATTCTCTTGTTTGAATGAATGTACCCTTAAGGCCAAAATCTATATTGCTGAGTTATTATGAAATACAGACTTTGTCTCCATGTGCTCCTTGACTTAACACAGCTCAACAAATGACACCTGTGTGGTAATTTTGAAGAGAAAGGCTGAGGAAAGACAGAAGAGGAGAAAGGTATAGCTGGTGGGCTGATGTTGTGATCATTTGAAGGCACTGCAGCTTTCTGTATATTCCAGTACGTGTGCACCTGTAGGTGTTTTTGTTCCTGCCATTATCTATGTTGATATGGATAGCAGTAGGAGTTTACTTACAATCTTAGGGATTGTATGTACTTAAACACTTTGACCAATAGATTTTGTGTGTGTTTTTAAAATCTGCTGAGGAGAAATGTGATTAGGAAAAAGCAAATTTTCTCACATGGTGAATTTTTTAATCCTAAAGGTTAAGTTCAAGCTTTCTCAGCATATTGACGCGAGGAATTACCCATTAATTAAATAACATGAGTCATATTCTACCATTGATTTTTTTATATATTTCTTGCTGTTTGATTTTAATTAATGGGAGTTCTGTACATAGAGGATTCCAGAAAAGGTCCAGTGTTTAGAATCAGAACTATAAAGTAAAACATGAATATGGTTGTGTGGTTTGCTAATTGCAGTAACGATTGCCATCAGAGCCTCCCACACTGTCTGTGCTCAGGCAAGATTGCCATATGTCACAGGAAGCCTTGCCTGGGCAAGGACAATCAACCCCAGAGATGATTCACTGTTATTAAAATGAAACACAGCTTCTAATGTCTTTGGAGAGTATTGAAAAACTTGAAGGTAGGATAAAGTAAGGTGTATTTACCTGCAAATTTAACCTGTATTTTAATCAATAGGTTTGGCATTTTCGTGGAGGGCTGCAACTGCCAGCATCAGGAAAGTTTAAAAGAAGGTTCCTGCTCATGGACTTGATGCCCTAAGCTTTGCTGATTTCTCACTGCCAAGACAGGTAAATGTATTTAAACTAATGTCTGCAGTCGAGGATCAGGAGCAGGGCTTCACTCTGCTACATATAATTTCAATGGAAATAAGGCTGTGTTCTCTCCAAAGATCACACAGTCTAAAATAGTGTCAGTGCTGAGTGTTTGTCTGTGTGTGGGGGCTTTTCCATGCGACAGAGCTGTGCACTATGGTTTTTTTTCATAACACAATGAACTTTGCTGCTCTGAGAAAGTACCTTCAGTGCTCAGGAATCAGGAAAGAAAATTTAGATTGGCAGAGTAACGAGCAGGCATAGTCAACATAGAGTGCTTTAAAAGATGCTTGGAAGGAAGCTCATAACTGCTGCTTTGCATATTTCATTGTATTCTTCCTGCTCCACTCTGCAGTTCTTTATCTGGGTATACAGAACAGTTGACCTTATTAGAAAACAGCATATTGTATGGCATCAAGGGGCCACAGAGACCAAAACCAGAGATGCCATCTCCCACAAAACTGTGATCTTCCTGGGATGACTCCTCAGCTGGCTCCTGGTGTATGCAAGGAGCACCCTCCAGTCTGCCAGCCTGTGAGACCAGTCATTAACTCACCCTGACCAACTTTTGGTCTTAAGAAGGATCGGGATAGCTGGGCTATGTCTGCCACAGTGCCTGCTGGTTTTTCTTTCCCTAGTTCTGTTTGTCTTGTAGGATCGAGTCCTAGTTGCATAATTACGCTTTCCAGAATTAAACAGATAAATTGGCCTTAAAGAGATAATGTTAACACTGGGAGCAGCATCAGGTTCTTAATAAATTGAGGGGCATCAAAAGTGGTGATTTTCTAAACATTAATTTCCATAATTGTAATTTTTTAATGAATTTTCAAAACAGACTGTACATTCAGCTGAAAGTCAGCAGCTTCCCTCTGCAAAGCCTGGTTCCCTCTGTCTCTGCATGCTGCACACATGCACATTACAAGCTGTGGATAAATTTTCTTCCAGCCCATGTCACAGCTCCCCTCAGTATATTTGGGATTAACTTACACCCCAAACACATCCCACTGTACCAGGGAATCTTACGTGTATGATCTGTTCTGGTATGGCACCACACAATACAGTCACCACGTAAGGGAGAAGCAACAATTAAAATTGATGTATCCATTTAAATATAAATGATTTTAATAAGATTAACTTTGAAAGTGTAATATGACTGACAACCAGTGATTATTTTAAATAAGTTTTGAAGCTAACAGCAGTGGACACTGTGAGTGTGTATGCAGGGCTCTTTTGTAGTGCTTGGAGGTTGCTTAGCTGACACCCCAAATCAGGGAGCATTGTTTTTCAAACTAATTTTTATTGTCATCCAGTTTATTCTTTTTCTCATGCTATGTGTCCCTTGTATCAATTCTAGACTAAAATAGTGCAAAAACAAAAAAGGTAATGGCACTTTCCACAGTATTTCAAAAGGTTTTTAAGTGGAAAAAGGTATTTAGTATTTTTAATAAGCATCTTCAATACTATTGAGTTGGTTTCTTTGTTCATATCACAAGATTAATTATGCTGTCAAGCACTTTCAAGGCCTGCTTAACAAAGATTCAGTGATATAATGGTTTGCTTCGCATTGCCTTTTTTCTGCATAGCAATCACAATCAGCATTAGACAATTTAAAACCCTTTCACAAGCCGGAAGTTCTGAAGAGCCTTTTAATCAACAAAAGTAATTTTGCAAACAACTAGATACAGCGTTTTTCATATTAACTAACTTGTATTAAACTCTGCTATGTGCTTGAATCTCTGGTTCTGGTAATGGATTATTCAGATTTGCAAGAGACTAAAAGTGGGGAACACAATTAGCACGATATGCAGTTTGTACCCCATGAAAATTGTAATCTCATGCCATTCTCCAGCTTAATATCAGGATTGTATTAGTACTTCACTGCAGTTCCATATATTTTAATTTTCTCTTAATATGTTGTCCTTGTATAATTACTTGTTTTTTTCTAAATGCCTGGAGATGTAATCCTTGTTTTAAGGGAGACCACTATTTTTATAGGACAGGTTAGAAATCAAATCCTAATGCAGTACAAGATTCTGAAATTCAAGTTACAATAGGGAAATCTGTTTAGAAACACTTGCCTTCTAAAATCATCGAGCTCAAGAATGCTTTACTCAGTAATTTTATTGCCATATAGCATTGAAAGAAATCCCACATGATTTAAAAACACTTATTTGATGGAGAGATTGTAAAAGCAAAAACATACTACGATGGCTTTTTTTTTTTTTTTTTTGTCAAGCACATATATAAATGAAACTAACCTGTTAATGACACCTTTAAAACAATCTATTTTTTTTTCCTAAACTGCTAGAAGCATTAATTTGTACCGTTGCTGCATGTGGTAATTAGCAACTTCAGCAGTGATTTTCTCTGCCCTAAACCTTTCGTGTTTGACACTATTCCAGCCCGGGAGAGGAGTGACCCTGGGATACAGTGCTACAGGACAAGTGGAGCAAATCCTGTCACAAGAAATAACAGGGTCAGAAGACATTGCTAATGAAGTCATAGCAACTGGTTTAAAGAGCCAATCAGAGAAGGCAACAATCTGTAAATGAGGATATAATTAGCAGAAAAAATAACATGCTTTGGTTGGATTCTGGGGGAGCCAGTAATGAAGGCAATGACTGGATATTGAGAGAGATTCCAAAAGATTAGAGCAAACATTGTGCAACAAAGAATACCTAATTAGCAAAAAAGTGAATATGCCTTAATTAGAAGACAAATGTATGATTGAAAGACATGGAGTAGGATTTTAATATGAATATTATAATGACTATTAGCCCAAATATCCAGGATGAAAAAAAAGTCCTATCTTCACTTTTTTTGCCTTTACCATTTTGATAAATGGTTGTGAAGAAGATGGAGTGTAAATTCATATCATGGCTGGGACATTAATACTATTAAAACAGACAATTTTGAGACAGTAATTTAATGGGTTTCCACCCAATTTACACATTTACTACCCCTAACACAGCACTGCAGACAAAGCAGTGCTGTGTCTTTTGGCTGGCCTTAATGCTCTTCTGGTGTGAGGAAGTAATTAAGGAAAGAATTTCAGGTGGGTGTCCTGTGGCATGTGAGCTAATGCTTGGTCCAGATATCTGCTAATAGGATGGAACCCTGGGTGGCTCCTCATACAGAAAAAGAATCAATGGTGCTGAGGCCTTGATTGTGTGTGCATAACTACTACACTGCTGCAACTTGCATTTATTTGTTGCTGTTTGGTTGATTTTTCTTTGGTTTGTTTTTTTTTTCTGATTGGGTTTTTTTTTACATTTTTTTTTTCTCTTAAAGTAGGGACTGATCCAAAATTCATTAAATGCAAAGGAAAAGCTTCCAATAAGTTCACAGGCTTCTAGATCAGACTCGGAGTGAGCAGAAACCCTGGAAATTTTATTAGTAAAAATTAAGCATGTTATTATCCTGAACATAATAGACCCAAATAGAAGAATCCCATAATGGATTGTGCCAGTACAGTATATGCACAGTATTTATGGCTAGCAGTGATGAAAAGTATAATGTTCCACTGCTTATCGTTTTATTACAATAGAAAAATCAGGACTCTAACTTGTTAATAATTTTTCACCTTTATAGACATCTAAATGATATTATATTTCCTCCCTTTTTTCTTTTTACAAAATGGTTCTAGGATATTGATTGTCATTTATTTTTACTCATGATATTTAATTGTCATAATTAGCAATCCATGTCTCATTCTCTATCTTAAAAATATCCTGTCAATTTTATAGCATATTTATAGATTAATTTAAATGTATAATTTAATTTATTACTGCATACCTTTGGTTTGTCTGTAACATTAAAATACTTATGGTACAGAATATTTTAATTAAAACTATTCATCAAATGAAGTCCAGGTAGCATCCTTATCCATGTTTGCAGTAGGGGGTTCTGGCAGTGAAAGCAAGCAAAATAATGGGTCAATTAAAAAAAAATCTAAATATAGCTTTTTCAGAGATCTGATTGCTTAACTCAAGGTTAAAAAATAAAAAGAAAGAAAAAAATAAAGAAAAATGTGTTTGTCAGTGGATTTCACAAATTAAATTATGATTTTTTTTTTCCTCTTGCAGACATCAAATCTTCTAATGTCATGGCCAAAGCAGAAATAAAACTATACAAGAAATGGGCTTGAATTTTCATGTGTGACATATCTCAATTTGACAGTGTCTGCAGGAAATTGGGATATTGTTTTCAGAGGGTTCTTCTTGTGAAAGGAGCTGTGCTATTAATTTTTTTTCTAACACTGAGCAATTCACCCTCTATTTATGAGAATCAAACTATTTACCCTTTTGGGTCAAGTGTTTCTTCATATTTAAGAAAGGAAAACTTTTAATGATATTTCTAATAAACTAAGAGTTATTCATTTGCTGTGCTGGGGAAAAAATACAGCATAACACTGTGATGAAAACCCCACCTCCAGCACAACTGTATCAAGGTTTTACTGCAGCTCTCAGTTGACAGAAGGTCTACCATTCTTTTGCCATGTATGCTATTAATTCACTTTCCAGAACTGTCAGGTACTCGGAAAGTAAGAGAAATATACTAAAAATATCAATGTATTTCTCTTCTTCCTTTTGCTAATGTATCTCCACCTAGGCTATTTTAAATTAAGCACTGAAGTAGTGTTGAAAGTTCTGACTGGCTCTGATAACAAAATAGATTAAAAAAATTAACCAGTTAAACAAGAAAAATAAGAAGAAATAGAATCAGCTGACAACTTAATTGTTCAGCTTGTATGCAAATATTCTGACAATAATTTGCCAATGCTTTTGAATATAAGTTTAGAAACACATAATTATAACATTAATTGTTTCTTCTGCTTTAATTCTAGGTTTCTGTCACAAAATAGAAGGCTTAACTGTAATTCATGAGGAAATATAAAAAGTATATTCATTTTGTATTCAATTAGCTTTAAGCATATTCTAGTGCAGTGCAGTATTACAATAATTATTTATGTTAATCTACAGAGGAAGATACAGTATGTTGGCATAATAAATTGTCTTTATGCTGTGTAGCAATGCCTTTTGAATCACCTTCTGTACTCACAAACAAGAACATCTACCTGAATGGAGTAGTTGTCAGATTGTAGGATAAAGACAATGAATTAGTGGCATGCAGGGAAGATACAGCCCTACAAAATCCACCTTTCATATCAATATTTAATTTTTAAACTGTGTTATAATAAAATGGAATGTCTGAGTGTGAGTCTGAAGTGAGAAGAGAGGACATGATGCTGGAAGGCTGGATTGGAATTTGGCCTGGGTTTCTTATTCTTTTTCCAGCTCTGAATGCTAAATTAATCACTGAGATTTATATGAAGATGAAAGCTGCACAACATCTTCATCAAGGAAAAATAGGGTTACAATTCAATAAATTGTGTGGTAATACTTTATTGACTAATGAATATACAGCTCCTTCTAACTGCAGTATTTTACTTTTGGGGACTGTAACAGTGCTGCAAATACATAACTAGTATTTGCTAAAAATATGTCTGTCTTCTCTCCTGATCTTAAAACATGCTTTGAAAAAGGGCATGAAAGAAGACTCAGAGAACAGGCTATGCACCATCCCAGAGTCTTTTGGGGAAATAAGCCATGCACAGATAATAACAGTGCAAACAAGTTGATGCTGCTATTTTTAAACAAGCTGTTATTATTGACTAGCAGAGGTTGCTGGAGGTGGGATGCTGTTAATGACAAAAGCTCTGGAACAGTAGAATTGCTACTAATCCATGTGCTAGAGAGCCTGATAATGAGAAACACCTAAGTGCAGAATTAAATGGTCCTCTAAAATCATTTCTGCTACATAGTTGATAAGGAGTCATAGCATCCTCAGCAGACCCTTTTCTTTTTCACTGATCTCTATCCACAGAGATCCCATATTACTCCATTCACAAATTAGACTGATGAGGAGATCTTCAGGGGGTTATTAGTGAAGCTTTCAAAATAGAGGAACCAAATCACTTTGAAATAGAAAAGAAACATTCTGGGGAAAATGTTTTTGGGGCCCACTCAGGGAAAAAAAGGTCATGACACAGAAAAAGTTGGTGACCAGTGATAGGACCTGAGAGAAAGGCCTGAAGTTGTGTCAGGGCAGGGTTAGGATGGATATTAGCTAAAAGGCTCTTCCCCCAGAGGTGCTGGCACTGCCAAGGCTCCCATGGAATGGGCACGGCCCCGAGGCTGCTGGAGCTCCAGGAGCTCAGGGATCCACAGGGGGGATGGCTGGGGGGGTCTGCAGGGACAGGGGCTGGACTCTTGACCCTTGTGGGGCTCTTCCCACCCAGAATGTGATTCAGTGCTGTATCCTAAAGCAGATCCATAAGTGTGTAGCAGCCTGAAGTGCTGCAGCTGCTGGAAGCCAAGTGTTGTGGGACACTTGGCATTTTGCGGATGAATGGCCTGCACTGATCAGCCTTTTGTCTTCTTTTTCTCAGATCCCATTTTGTTTTTCCTGGTGGCTGTCCTAGCCCACAGAGGCATGAAGTAAGAAGACCAGCCTGCTCTGAGGTCCTGAGTGAACTTGCTGGATCCTGGAGTCATTTGGAAGCTGGCAGGGGAGCTGTTATTGGTATTTCCTACACCTGGTTCTGAACTTGTGCCTGCTGACCACATCTACCTTACCAGGAGGTGGAAAATCACACAATCATAGAAGGGTAAGGGCTTGGAATAGACCTTAAAGCCATCTAATCCCAACCCTCCTGCCATGGGCAGGGACACCTCCCACCTGACCAGGTTGCTGGAGGCCTTATCCAACCTGGCCTTGGGCACTGCCAGGCTTGGAGCATCCAGAACCTCCCGGGCAATCTGTCCAGTGTCCCACCCCCCTCACAGTGAAAAATTTCTTCCTACCATCAGAGGCAAAGGAACTGTGATGTGTTTATACCCACACAAATTCAGGTTATAGACATCTTGAGTTTTGGCCCATGGGTTTCTGCAGTTCTCCCTTTCTGTATGTATTTGATATATTTAATGACTAGAAAAAATTTGGCCACAGAAATGACTCCAGAAATAGGCAAAATGTGTCAGTTTTATATTATCAGATTTCCTTAAAAAGAACTTACAACACTTTGACATGAGTTTGGGATCTAAATTGATTTCTAAAACAATTTTTGAAAATTTGTGACATTAATTTATGTGCTTCTTTAAATCATAAATATCTCAAAAATCAGAATTTTCCAGAATTTGAAATCAAATTAATGAATCAGCCTACATCAACTCAACCTTGGGTTTCTGAAAAGATTTGTGAACTTTAACAGCTCTTTCAACAGGCCTGTTCTGCATTTTGATTTTCTAGTGCAATGCAATCCAAGTGAGATTTATATGACTACACATTTTGTTGCAAACATTCACAGCTCAAAGCTATTACCTGACTGTCTTCCATATCAGGCCATTTATGTATCTAAGAAAACACTGGCATCTGTTTAATATTTTATTGCTTTAAAAATATCTTTGTTGTTCAGATACAATCTCGCTCTAACATTTTCATGAATAGAGCCTTTATTCTTTCTGTAGAGCAGAGGACATTTACCTTCATATAAATAATATTAACTATGAGTTGACCCACAAGCTGCATTGGAGGAAAATCATATAATAAGATTTTTTTCCTTCAGAATGGGTTGTGAGTTTATTTGGTTTTTATTTTTTCTTAAATTTTCTAATATTTTTCCTTGATTGCAAACAGGAAACATGTAATGCTTTGTGACGCCTTGTATTGAA
>JAYDZK010000028.1:5496005-5514093 GCA_034509185.1 Euphonia xanthogaster
CATGTAATGCTTTGTGACGCCTTGTATTGAACTTCAAAAAAAAATACATTAAAACCATCCATAACTGCTTTCAGCTTTAGGCCCTAACAGTTTATATTATTACAGATACATTAATTCTTAAGAAGCTTGAAATGTGTACAGGTCTATCCCCTCATTATTAAAAATGCATAACTTATGTACCCTAGCAATCCACGTATTGTAGATCACCTTATCAAGGAAGAAAATGTAATTATCCCTATTTTATAGACAAGTTAATGCCATAGTGAGCAGTCACAGAGCAAACAGAGCTCCTGTAAAAAGAAGACTGAAAAAAATCAAAATTCTGTTGCCTTTTCCATTTTCATTTGTCTCAAATTAAGGCATGGCTAATTTTTTATTTCTTTTTCTTTCAACACAGGGCTGCCAAAATAGGAGAAATTTAAGTGGAATCAAACACAAGGTGAACATCTGCAAATCAGACCTGCTTCAAAGCAAGCTCTGAATCAGAGAGATGCGGACGACCTTAAAGCAAAACCTTACAGTGTAGGACAGAACAGTTTTCCAAGATCCAGAGCTACACAGAATAGAAATAATACATAGATAAGAGAGAGACAGAGATTGCTCTCTTTCCACGGAGAGATGGCTCAGTCCCATAGGTAAGAGGTTCATGGCACCTGTCTGTCTATGGGTGTGGAGTGGATCTAAACCCAGGAAATTGCTTAGCTCCCCCTAGGAGAAAAAAGTTACTGACACCATTGGAGCCCCTGGAGCTCAGGAGAATTTCTCTGCCTTCACCTCACTAGGATATGAGCTTTGTAGTGCTGTCTAGTTCCTGATAAGCAGCATTTAACAAATGAACACTTTCCAGGGCTGAAATAGCCAAGGACAGGTTGAGAAGGCTCAAGGTTTCTAGTCTGCACCTGCTTATGTCAAGGCTCAAGATGAGCAGCAGGAGGTGGATGAAGCGTAGCACAAACCTCTCCTTCTCATGGTTTTATCAACTCCAGCCCTCCAAACCTTGAGCTTTGTGCCCAGGGTCTAATCCAGAAGATCTGTGTTTCCTCGTGTAACATCTGCTGGGAGCAGTATTGAAAAACTTGTGTGAGGTCTCTGCCTCACAAGCTCTGGAGAAGGCAAACTCAGCTCTCCCTTCCCAGATCTCTGTGGCTCCCAGAGCACTGCTGGTCCTGCAACCTGGCTGCCAGCACAGGGGGAGCAACACCCAAAATTAGGGACAGATTTTCATCTCTGCCTGAACCAACATCTACCATGTGATGTTATTTCTTTACATGAGGAATGGAGGAGGGGAGGGAAGGCTTCCTGAGAATGAAACGGGTAATTGCTGGCAAAGCAGTAAAGCCATCAGCTAACACAGGTGTAAATGATAAAGAAAAAGGAGTGCCTGACTCTGTAAGGCTGGGGAATCCTCTCGAGTGATCACTGCTGTTTTCTGCCCTCCACCAAACATTTGGTCTTCTGGGTGTTGCTTCAGGCAGAGCTTTTAGCAGACAAACCCCCAGTGTTTGAGAAGAGGCTGGATTCAAGTGTGACCTCAAGTGACTCCATTGGACCAGTCAGAGACAATATGTACCCATCAAGAAAAGAATACATAGGGAATTCTGTGATAGAAATGGAATTACATATCAATTGAATACAAAGGGAAAAGCAGAACAAATGAACAGCTGAAATGAAAAATTTGAAAAGGAACTCAATCAAAAACAAGATGAAAAATTTGTTGTAAAATGCTAATTTGCGAAATGCTAAAATAGAAGAAACTTATTAATTTTAAGATAATAAATATTTTGGTTTCAAATATAATTTTTATTCATAATTTGAAAATGATAAATTGACACATAATTGTGTGCATTGAAACTGCAGTGAAGATGTTCTGGGAAAATTTTAGGGAGAGGAATACAAGGGAAATTTTATCAAAATTCACAAAAATATGTTGAAAATAAGATCCCAAGAATAACTGATATAAGAAATTAACCAACTGGCCCTGGTACCATGGTTGTAAGTATTGACACTGTAAAAACAAAAGTGGTTGGAATACAATCCAATTGTCTGTTTCCCAGGAACACAGACCTTTACAAAAATACTTGGGGATTCTCTTTCTTAAAAAGAAATCAGATCTGTGTGGCTGGACTGCCAGTGCTCATAGATGAAGAAAATAAGAAAGATTTGTCTGAAACAGAAAGACTTCCTGTGTGTGGTTTTTGAACATGGCCAAAAGAAACACCAGCACCTTGTGCCTGTTTCTTCAGCACGGCACAGTCCACTACATTTTTCAGAATACACAGTGAGTGAAAAGGTGCTCAGATGAGCAGTCAGTAGAGAACCTTCCATTCCTGACTGCTTGTCTTCATGTGCTTTTACACATCCTTCAGCTAAACCAGAGATCCAAATGGAAAATTAATTACTTACGGACATCAAGTGAATTTGTGACAATCCCTGGAGACTTTGTGCCCATAAAACATCTAGGTACTCTTTCTTTTCTGACAGATATTAGATATAATTTAAATTTAATGTATACTTCAAGTATTTTTAAGTAATGAATCAATAATTAAATATAAGTTTATAATATATTGTTATAATATATTGCAATATTTTGTATTTTCTTTTTTCTGCTGTACATCTGTGATTAACAAATATAGAAAATACTGGGGGAAAACAACATATAGAGTGTATGCAAATTTGCACACATTGCCCATACAGTTGTGCCAAGCTGTTATTTTAGAAGATGGAAATCTTATAGAAAAAAAATGTTTTCTGTTTGCTGTTACAAGTCATGGAAGCTTCAAATAGCAAAAGGCATACAGGTGTAAAGGGAAGCAGAGATGGCAGCATGGAAAGGAAGAGACCAAAAAATATTGTGGTGTCTAAATTAAAACCATAAAATGTTTCCACAGTTAGAATGTAAATCTATGTGGATGAATGCCTTCACTCCTGGTCTTTGCTTCTGCTGAATTTCCATTCTCCTACAAAGGTGTGATGGAGGGCAGGTGGGAGCTCTGTTCTGGATAGAAAGAATAAGTAGGCAAACATCCTTTCTTTTACTTTTAACATCATTTGGTGAAGGAAAGGAGGTGGGAAAAAAGAATTATTGGTAGGATGAACTTAAATGCAAAAAATAAAAATAAATATTTCCCCATAACTGTTACAGGAATATTATTTTATTTTAAACAACTATTGGCCTAAATTGAAATAAAAAACCTGCCCTTATTTAGGATAATTTCAATGCATATGAATCTTTCAATAATTGCACTATTATCAGCAAATTTCGATTTTAATGCCTGGAAGAATATTTTGTATGCAAATTTATTTAAAAATACTGTGATGTCATGTTGAAGGAAGTTGTCTGCATTTTGGTTTTTTACCAGTATATGCCCTGTATCCTTGTTTGTTGGAAAAGAATGGATTTATGTCTGTATTCCCAAATCAGTCTTTTAATTTTTACAATTCCTATTAATTCTTATTAATTGATAAGGTGGTTTTACACAATAGCTGGGAAAAGACTGTTGACTTTTCTTCTACATTGTCATCTGGACCAGACTGATTTTCCTTGGACAATAGTACCTGAGAAATCAGGCAGCTACTCATGTTTTTTTCTTAGTTGATGGAAAAGGACAGATTAAATATTTATAATTATTTTCAAAAATTTCTTAAACAAACATTTTTATAGATAATTCCCTTCTGTTCTTTTTTAACAGAATTTCAGTGCTGCCCATTTGCAGGATTTAAAAAGGAAATGGATGGAGAACATCAGGTCCCCAAGCTTTGGGAAATTCTGGCCAAGGATCTTACCCAGTAGATGAAGTTGCTGAGTGCTGCACCAGGTAAAACAATCCCTGTTACAGTGAAAGGGACCAGCATTTTTACTGTTCACACATTCCACTTGAGGTTTTACTTTGTGCATCGTTGTTATTACAGCAGTTATGAGAAAAATTTTGTTGTACCAGTTAAGCTCTACAAATAATTTTTTGTGATGTGTGAAATAGTTAAGTCCAAGCAATCCTAAATTTTGAGATCTGACTTCAAATTCAGCTCTGAACTTATTTGCTCAAGTATAAAATGATAAAGGTGCCTGTCCAAGGCTCTTAAATCATAACTTTTTTAATTATATGGTCAATTAAATTAGCTTTAACCTTAACAGAACTGAACTCAGTTCCAAAGGAACTTACCATTGCTTTTCATCCCTTTACATCTCCGAGTTCCTCATCAGACAGATGAGGCCCTAAGTGTGGGATATTCTGAATTATAAGGGGGAAGTTCTAGGGTCTAATAGGCTTCAAAGAGAAAGCCATAGACTATCCTGTTCCATGCAATGAGGAAATTAGTCTAATTGTTTCTGCTAATTGCAGCTGGTATTAGGTGGCAGAGGGAAAGAAATGATGGCTGGTCTCAGCCTTCTTGGATATCTTCTTGGTTATGCATCATATCACCAGGTGAGTGTGCAGGGGGTCAGTGAGAGGGAAATGAGACATTCTTACATTGCTCTTTGCAAACTGTTGAAGTTCTGTGAACAAATGTCTGATTGTAACATGATGGACCTGCTGATAGCAAAGTGTCACCTGGGAGAAGTGGCTCAAATCTCTTATGTGCAGACAAAACACTTGCTAATGGTGACCTGTGGCCAGGGGTGTTGAGCATTGTGTATTTCCATCATGTCCATGGGAACCAGTGGGTACTTACCTCTTTTAAACTCAGTTATTTATACAAATTCCCTGTGTTTCCTGTGCTTACTCCTATCCTGAGCAGTGGCATTTCTCTGAAGATTCAAAGGCTTTATGCTCTATCTGCTGATCTAATTAGCTTGCCTGAGAAGCAAAACAGATTAGCTGTCTTGAGCCAGAGGCTCACGCTAATGGAGCTAGGAGATGGCTTTATACCACACAGCTGTATCCTCAGAGCTAATCCAAAGGTCTTGAACACCCACAGAATGATTCCCATTTACTTCAGCAGAAGAGGGCTAAGGCCCTGAGCTTTGAAACTGTTTGTCTCAGGATGTAATGTACATTGGTGTCAAGCATGGATATGCCCCAAGAGCAAAATATTAACCTATAGTAACAGTACTTTGCACTTACCTAGCAGCTCTCAAATAATCATTTCTGTGCACTTTAATTAATTAACCTTTACAACAACATGTCTTTGAGGGTTAGCTAAGGATCAGAACTGAGTGACAAGTTTAAAAAGTCTCCAGTTATTCATTTATGCTGAGACTGTTTTTGATTGGAGTATATTTTTGTCCTTTTTCAGATTTTCTTTCTCATAACACTGTTTTTAAAAGCATGTTTTAATCATAAGCACTTAAATATTCGTCAAGTAAAAAAAAACTGTTCATACTTCTACTGGCATCTATTGGGTAACAGTTCACTGCTTCTGCATTTTACTGCTTCTCCTTTCACTGCACCTGCTGCCTCTTTCCCCACATCCCTTAATCATTTTCTGGTGTGTCCTCACCAGTCCCTATTAAAGGAATGCTGATTCTTAAACCTCTTTGTTCCAGTGTGAAATCCAAAATATTAAGACAGGCGGAATCCTTTATGTGCTGTATTGAGCTGGTGGGTGAAGATAGACAATTAGAGGAAAACACACCAGACCTCCCAACTCATGTATTGAGGAAGGCTCAGAGTGTCATTAGCAGCTCTTTAGGAAGTTGGTCTGAAAGAGATGACAACTCAAAGACATTTGTGAATATTTTTGCATAATCAATATATTTCATTTTCCTGTGAGTTTTAAATTCCTTGGATGTTATATGAATGGTAGATATGTACAGAGTGAAGAAGTTCTGATAGCTGTTTTCTAGTCTTTAAATGGGACTGTCTCTCTTACTCATGGGCTAAAATAATGCAATATGTAGACTTTTCTAGAAGAAAAAAATCCTTACTCATGGCTGGTAAAAGTTAGGTAATGTCTAAATATTCTGCTGGAGATTAAAATCTGGAGTGAAAAGAGTACAGAAATACCAGACTAAATGGGCTCTGTTGGATCTAAACCAGTCAAAAAAAAATTGAAAAAGGATCCTGATTCTCCATCTCCCTTTTCTGTGACCTAGAATGAGGAAGTTCCTTTTCCTCATGAGTATATTGTTATAAAGTTGGTCAAAAAATTAAAAAATTCTTTGGGTTTCTTTCATTTGCAATGTTTACTTCCTGGGAATCATTAGTTAATGCATCTTGAGCTACATTAGCTCATTCAGGTTTGTGGTTGATCTGATAGCTATGTTCCATGAACCCCATGTGCCATCTGGCTGCAGTTCCATTTGGATCATGTTTAGTCATTAGCTGCTAAAAAGATCTCTGGTCATTTATCTTAGGGAATCAGAACTGGAGTTTAGCATTATTTTCATATGACACAAATAGTCTTTTTTCAGAGATATATTTTTTAAGGTTGCTTATTGCATTTTTTAATTCACTTTTAGGCTAATATTTTTAATTGCTATGTTACAAAGATTCCATGTTGTTTGTTTGTTTATACTGAGTCATTATATGACCCTGTGCTAGGATTTCTCTTGAAGTCTAAATGTTCCTTATTGTTCTATTGTTTCATTTAAAAGAACAATCATTGGTGACACGTAAATGAGTAAAGTTTTATAAAAATAACTTGGAATAAATTTTTAATAAGACGTATTATTATCCTTTGACTCATAGCAAGTCATTCATAAACACCATTAAATCCTGATAATTATAGCTGTAGCTGCAGGGTTACTACCTTTACAGTCCTTATGCAGACTTCATTTAGAGGTCCAGTGGGGACATGCACACAACTGCTACAAAATGTTGCTATTAATGGTTTCCTTTGGAACAGTATTGTGCTAGATTAAACATTCACTCATGAAACAAAAATGTTTATAGGTCATCTAATAGCTAAGCATTCTGTGGCTTAAAGTAAATCCTTTAGCATTGGATTCCAGATTTTAGGGCTTGCACAATTTTTTCTTTTTTTCTTTTGTGTATAATAAGAAATATAGAGATTTGGTAGTGGAGCAAAAAGCTATGTAATTTTCTCTGAATAATGTAGCAATCACCATTTTCCCCAAAGTAAATGGGATTATTTTGGTCTATAAAGCTGCCTAATAACTTTTGCAGTACCTCCTTTTCTTTTTTGCCCCCTTGTTGCTCAGTTTCAGAGTTACATTCTGGGATAGAAGGGATGCAGGTACTTACTGGATATTGCTTTCAGCTTCATGTCTTATGAAATACATGCTAATATATTTCCAGGGAATTTTGGGTCAAGATGTAAGCATCACAGCTCTTGTTCTTCTAGAAAATAATCTAGATGTCAATTTTGGAGCCACATATGATCCTTTGAGTATCTAATAATGTAAATCCCTTCCAGGAACATACAACAGAAAGGATTTTTAGGAACATCAGTGGTGTTACATCTCAAAACTCTGCTCTGTCCTAAAACAAAAATCTCCCAAGATATTTTTAAACCCCAATATGCAGTACAATTTGCACCATCTCCTTTTGCTAGTTGCCATTTTCCTTTTCCTAGAGCAGTTCACTCTTCATTCTCCCCAGTGAGACAAGCTAAGCACAAAGCAGAGTGGCAGTTCTCAGGACCTGCTCAGCTCTGGTGGCCTTTCCCCACCTGCTCCGTGCCAGCAGTCCCTGCCAGGGATATCAGACATCCATGGGGAACTGGGCTGGTCTCAGCCAGCTGCTCTTGTGGTACCACACCCCTAGAAAGTGCTTCCACCTTGGACTGATTTCACTTGAACTCCACCTTCTTGCAGTCTTCTCACCACTGTTTGGCTTCCATCAATGGCCTTTGCTCACTGAAGGCCTCAGGGCTGAGATTTTGCATTGTATCTTAAAAAATAGGAAGGAAAGGAAGGAAGGAAGGTTCATCATTGCTTTAATTGCTGAGCCAGCCTTTTGCATTCTGACAGGTGTTAATACTGTTCTACAATTTTGCAAATACTCTTCCATAGCTGGGGGACCCCAGATGGACAATACGACCTTTACAAATTATATGGTAATTAAAGATATTCCAGTGTATCACAAGATATGAAGAAATGTTTGTTAAACAGAAAAGGTGTTTTGAAATGCTGTGATGATCTGATATACAAAACAGCTTCTAATTTGTTCTCCTGGTACTAATTGCCAGTAGTCACTAGATAAGATTAGACTGATGGTAATTCACTGTATTAGGCAGCAGAGAGTTATCTTTGCAGGTGTATTTCTCATGGCCATCAAAGTACTTTAATGAAAAAGGTGAATATTGTTAAAGAGCAATATCAAACAAAGGGCTAAATCCTTTTTTTCCCCCTCCTTTAGTGCTGACCCTCACTTTTTCCAGAAGGGTGAAACACTGCTAGATATTTTAATCATTGGCACAGGGAGTCTTGATATAAACCCAGTTCCTCAGCCTAGGAAGACTTTTCCTTTTTCTGTGTAATAAAGATTCCTAAAATCATACCTCAAGTCCTCCCCACTCATCTTTCAAAAAAACATTACCTGGAAAACAGCATTAAAATATTATTTCATAAAAGTTATTGAAAATATTTATTGTGGAAATTTTAGAAATGATGGGTGGGAAAGGAGAAAAAATTAAGGCTAAGGAACATAGAACTAATTACATGTATTCCTTAAGGCTTCTTTAAGGCCTCATGCTGGATACCCAGGGAGCTAGAATATAAGTTTCTATGTCTTAGTAAATCAGCATTATGATTCTTTTTAGTGTTTTGGTGTGACTCTCAGAATTTTTGGGTATTAATAGAAAATAATTCCTGTCTATTCCCTTTCTACATCCCTTAGGGAAAGATGCCTACTTTTAAGCCTTTTGCATGGGCATATTTTGCTAAATTTATTTATATTTTTTTTACTTGTGCAGATTTTCAGAACTTTTGAAGGAATCATTCTCAGGATTCATAACAAAAGGAAACAGTGGTGACTGGAGACTTCCCAGTAAAATTTCCTATTGTTGTCAATTGCCCTTAAGAACATCTCACCACTTTATTTAAATGTACATACTGGTTTATGGTGTATTTATAGTTGCTGGCAAATCCACTGTTTTATAATTTTGAGACCACTAATAACAGGCTCCCGAAATCTTGGGGACAGGGAGGAAGTTTAACAATAAATACCAATAGTCTACTTCAGTTCCCCCTGCTTTTTATTTATTAAATAGCAACACAGTGGTCAGGCAGTATGAATTGCAAATAAACATTGGCCATTCAATTCTTCACCAATTAAGCAAGTGTTGCTTACTCAAGTGACATAATGGAAATGTTAGGATCTTGCCCTAAATACAGAGAACCCCATGCCAGAAAGGCATAGCAAAACATAGCTGTAGCATTGTCTGTAACTTGCCAACTCTTTCTTTTTCTGACCAGACTCCACTGATACTTGCTCTGCTCTGAATTTTAATTAGTGATGGTGTATTTTGGAGATGATACATCCAGAAGTGCTGATAAAGCAGAGAGATGAGCAAATGAGTGCTGCACATCTACACAGTGACCTAACATTTGGTGGGTGTCGTACAATTATTTTCCTCATGACAGGGAGTTTGAAAACCTGCAGGTAATTCAGTGTTGTTCAGCATTTCTATGTGACTTGGATTTGTTGTGGTTTTATGTTTCTGTTCTTGGTTGATTTTTCTGGCTTTTTCTCAATGGTTATTGAAAAGGGTTTCTTTGAAATCTGGAATCTGAAACACATAGTGGTTCGCCACAATTTTCTTAGTGCTTCCTTTGACATGTAGAATCTGCTTAGGCTAAAAAAATAGTAATTTATAGTCTCAGTAAACAGTGTTCAGTGGTGACCTTTCTGCACAAAGGCTGTCTGCTCCAGACACCCCATTAAAGCCTTCGGGATGCCTGAGACAGTCCCTGTGTGCCTTGGTACTACAGCAGGTCAAGGAACTCCTTTTAGTCAGTATGGAGATTCACTTTGTAGTGGCATTTCAAAAAGGCTGGGAGAGTTGCCCTGTACTGCACACACTTCGTAATTGCTAATTTCAGGTCTTTTCAGGGTAACTGATTCTGTAATGTAAATAAAAAATTAAGGTTGTGTTTTTAAACTGAGGCATAACGGAGCAAATGGAAAATCTACATTGTGCTCACAGAAGATATTTACAGAATTTCTGAAATGGGCTGTTTTTTATTCTTGAAAAAATTAAAATTTATATTAAAAAAATGGAGTTGTATTTAAGAATGTAAATATCAAGGGGATTATTTTAAACTTTACAAGTAGTTAAACTTTCTTTATATAACAGAATTCATAGGAGAAAATACATGTAATACTGATAAATAATTTGCATCCTTAGATTTTAAAAATAATAATTGCCATGAAAATAGCAGTTTTAGTAACTTTTTAATCATACATATATGTTATATATAAATAACCATTTAATACACTTTATACAAAATTTTGGATGGGTTTATACATTTTTACAAAATAACCACTTTAACAACCATTTCATATTTGTACATACATGTAAATATAAAACACCAATTAACTGTGGGGAAAATTCTCCTGAAGAGATGTTGAAATGTTTAAATTATCATTGTCAAGTAGGTTCATTGAAAATTTCACTAGCAGCCATGGAGGCAGAGCAGGAGTGCATTGTGTGATGTCTGTGCATCACAAAATAAATCTCACTCATAAGCACATGCATGGAGCCCTGTAAGACACAGAGCACTTTGTGTCTGAGACACTTAAATCCCTGCTCACCTTAAAAGCAAGGCAGGTGAGTAAGTGCTCTGCTGGCTCGGGGCCAGCACCTCCCAGGAGTGACCTCAGAGGGTTGGGATCCCCTGCTGCCTCTGGGGTGAAGATGCCATTGCTCCCAGCAGAGTCCCATGAAGCAGCACTTCCTCAGCAATGCCCAGCCTTCAGGTACCATGGCAAGCTTAGAATACTTTTATTTTTTCCCCCCATGTCTTTCTGGAAGAGAAGGTGGAGTGCTTGAGTCTTGAGGAAAAGGTATGATGTATACAAAGGATTGTGCAGCTTTTTTCTTCAGAGTATGGGTTTCACTGTTTTCCATTGTTCTGGATTTTTAGTGGTTTATTCAGGTTAGGTGAAATGAAAAAAAACATTTTATGAACACTAAAAAAATTTATAGGGGCCTTGTGTTCTAAGCATGTTTCAATACCAATTAAGAAACACAGGGCAAGGTCTATACTTGGTCCTTTTGCTAAAGAAATATATCACATTCTTGTTTTAATTTTAATTTGTCTGAGACATAAGATACTGAATACATAGTGGGTCCCTTCAGTTTAGTTATATGCATCAGGTAATTTAGGTTTCGATCTTTCCAGTTCATTTTTCCAAAACGTTTCCAATTCTGGGAGAACATCAGCCAGTTGCAGACCTCTTAAACTGAACAACAGTTCTCAGCACAGCTCAGAGATGCAGGAAGAAGTGTTCCAGATTTTGCACAGTATTGCATGTTATTGCCATGGCCTTCTTCACATACATTATCATTTGTAAAACTAGAAAAGAAAAAAGGTGGCCAGAAATACTCAGATTTAATTGCACCACTGAGAGGATAGAATTTAACTCATTATTTTCCCCAAATTTTGTGGTTTATATTTGCACTCGAGGCTTTTTTTCTGCATATAGTTCTGTTGGTGTGTGGAGCTTGCTGACTCATATTAAATAGATTTTATTATACAAAAATACAGTAAATATATCTCAAGGCAACAGGAAAAGCTCACTGTGCATTGTGTCTAATTGTTATTTATTGACGTGGGGGCCTCAGCAGGCCTTACCATTTCAAAAATTGTCTTCATGAAAATATCTTCTTTTAATTTTTGCAAATCACATTTTCAGCTCTACATTGTGAAGGATGCGAAGCTTTAGATGATACCCGAAGACTTGACAGTATATTATGCCAGGGAGTCACAATTTAAAAAAAAAAAAAAATCCAGTTCCAAGTGTAAGTTTAAAAATGTAACTAAAAGCCTTCATCAAAGTTTAAAGAGCTTCTTGCGCTTTTAGCATCTGCTTATTCTGATTTATTGACAATGACACACCTAGCAACAGTCATTCCTGCTGAAGCGGTGAAGTAATGGACTTCAGGAGAAAAGAGGAAAAACAAGTAGGTGCTGCACACAGGAGAGAGGCCGCTGATTACAGACCACTAATTTGTTATGCACTCTGGCAAATCAGCAGTGATTCATATGACAAATAAGGAGAAAAAATTAACAGCTGTCATGTTGTGATGTGTTAATTTCCTGACAGTCTCTGCACTGAAGCCAATTACTGATTTAAGGGCAGGGAGAGAGAGCCCTGTTCAAGCTTCTAATTAGGCTTCTTCAAGACTAAAAGGATAAAAGCAAAAATAAGAGCAAGAGAATGAAGCAGGTAGCCCCAGCTTCATAAAGCATACATGCTTTTAAATCCTCAATTAAATAGCTTAAAGCTTAAGTGTGTTTAAGATAAGAATTTAGAAACATTTATTCACTTTTATCCATGACCCTGTGTTTCAGTCCTTTGTGTAGTAATTGGGAGATTCAGCAAGCCCAGGGGTCTGCCTTGCCCTCCTCCTGCAGCCGTGCAGGTTCTGGGCTTGACCTGCTGCTAAAACCTTTGTTTAGCAGTGGCAGCACCTGCACATCAGCCTCAGACCCAGCCAGTGCAAAGGGACATGAACAAGTTCTTGCCCTTTTGGCCCTGCATGGGTCCTTGTAACTTAGGGGAGCCATAATTGCTGGTTAAGGGCTTGGCTCTGACTCCTACCCTTGCATAAGCAGCCCTGACACTCACGGGAGGGCTGAGGAGCCTCTGGGCCACGCAGGGAGCTGAGCTCATTCTGTGAGTGCCTTCCCTTGGAAGGCACTAATTGGAAAGGAGAGCAATCAGCATCCTGCCTGATGGAGTCCAGTGAGAGGCAGGAGCTGCAAAGAAAGAGCCGTGTTGAGGAAATACCGAGGCACCAGGTGATTCATGCTATGCTTGTGAAAGGAGCCTGACTCAGTCCTGTAATATGATGTACAGTCCCCAGCTGTCCCTAAAACTGGCAAATAAACTGGGTATGGCATGAGGCATTCCAGTAAAGTAGCTGATTTTGTAAGAAATATTTTATTTTCTTAATGTAACACTTAAAAATTAAACCCAGGTTTCCTGTCGACCTGCAATTTAAACCTAGGGTATAAAACTACCAACTGACTGTAAAGAGCCTTTGCCTCTTTTTTTTGGCATTTACTCAAAAGTGACGTGTGATATAAAAATCAGGAATTAGTCACTGAAAAGGAAGCATGGATTTGCTCCAAAAGGAAGGAGCATTTTCATCCACATAATATTTTAAATTTTTTATCTGATATTCAGATGGTCATGAGGAGCGACTTTTACAAGTTGTTACCAAACTTTTTCATGACTCTCTTCTCCTTTTTAAAAAGCAAGTATAGTAAAAAATTTTGAAAAATTCACTTGTGTTTCAAAACAGGCAGCCATGTCTTATATTTACATTGTGGCTCCCTCCATTTGGGTTTAAAATACAGAACTTCACAGAATACATTCAGCAGCAAATATGATGTGAATTCCTAAAATCACTGAATTTTCACTGAGAAAAAAAGAAATATTGCTAATAAAATTCTGCCTCCTGCATTGTAGGCCAGCCTCTCCAAAGAAAGTATGATCAGCCCCAGCTTAGGCACCTGGTACAAGCTGAGTTGCAACACAACAGAGTTTAGGATATTTAAATTATTCCAGACCAAAATTTCTGTATGTTATTTGCATTAGACTTCAATCACTGCTTTAGATATAAAATAACAGTTCTGATCACTTGATGGGATCAACTGGACAACCAAGCGCTGGTGGGAAAAAAAAATGAAAATATGTGTGTGACACATGCCCTAAATTTGATGCTATCAAATATAAATAAACACATATGAACTCAATGTGGTAAATAAGTGACAGTGGAACAATACACAAGAGATTGGCTTTACTAGGGGAATCAGCTCAGAGGCATTTGAAATTTGCTGCCTGCAATTCTTTCCACCTTTATTTGGCAACTTTAGTTACATAATAATTTTTGAAGGTTTTGAGCAATTATATAAAACAGATTTTGTGCTTTTATTTCTTGTGTTTGAAAGATTTAGTGATCTAAATTGATGTCATTGGTTCATAACCTGCTGTAAGTTTTCATGCTAGTAGGATGCATGTCCATTTGTAATGGTTATTAATAATTTTTGTATATTTCAATCGAAGTGATAGTAGGTTTGCTGTTGTAAGAGCCAGTAAGACCTTTCTGACATTGATTTTGCTTGCAAGTTCATCCTTAGTCTTGCAGGGATGGATAAAGGCAATTCAGTCTCTAGGCTTGCTCAATCCAGATCTACTATCAATTCAATTGAAATATGTCTACATTGAATGTATTATCTTTTTCGGAAGGATAGCTAAGTGAGTTAAGCACATGCAATACTTATCTTATCACTGTCCAGGCTAACTTATACTTTATTGATTTATAGTGCCCTTCATAAGCACAAAGGTGTTCTGCTCTATTTTATGCCCATGGACTGCTTCAAGCACCTTTGAAATGCAGCCCCTTCTGTCATTAACTTGCTTTCATAGTTAATTGTGCCCAGAGTCAGCTGCTGGCTCAAAGCAGAGTCTTCAAACCCTTTTAGGATTCCCTATTACAGACTGGACAGGTGATGCCTTTTTTGGGCTTACCTAAAACCAGAGAACAGAGAGAATAAAGAGAATAAAATTGGATATATTGAATGAAAGGCCTTCAGGTACATTAAAGGCAGATGAAGCCTCCCCAGGGGGCTACATCCAAAATGGATGATGGTCTCAAGTTTCTCAGACTATTATAAATTTGGTCCATTTACATATCAGGGGTTAATCCTCCAATTACAGCTTCAGGTGATGAAGTCATATTTCCCCAGTTTGCTCCTCCCACAATTCATTTTTGTTTATATTTTCAGGGTCTGAGGCTGTAGGGTGTCCTTGAGCTTCAGGCCTGCAGGGATTGTTTTGTCTGACCAAAATGTGAAGACAGGAACTAATACTCTAGATGGATTGTAGAGTTATACCCTAAAGCAGTACAGGATTTGAAAAATACAAAAGCTAAAATCCTAAGGCATCACAGGTTATAAGAGGCCAAATGCTGGAGTCCTTCCCAAGCATTGCTGGGCTTGGGGAGCCCTGCAGCCCTGCACAGAAGCATGTTGAGTGTTCAGTCCTGGCGTGACTCTGGCTCAGAGTCTCTGCTCTGACTTGTTCCTTGCCAAGTGGTGTTAGACTGCACAGGGGAAGTGGTGGAGCCAGGAGAAGGAGCCCTGTAAAGTCCCCCACAGGGTCCTCAGAGATGCAGGAGGGGCTGAGATTCTTGCATGATCTTCCCAATTTCTGCCTCTGTAAAAAAGAAAGGGGTAATCTGACTCCTGGGGCGTATTTAGTCCTCATCCCAGGAAATCTGTCACTGAAATCAGTGGGTGTTTTGCCTGAATAAGTATTGAGTAAAGACTGAAGGCTTTGGCCTAACATTTATATCAAATATGGCCTTCCCAAATTCATTAATTTCAGTTTTAAAATTATATTGTCCATATCTCTTTTTACTGTCCCTGACCCCTTTTGCACACTCTCACCATTAACACTCCCAGCCACAGATATCTGGGAATGTATTCCATCATCAGTAATACATTCAACCTGACTCACATTCATAACCCACTCCAAGTTACTGGTATGAAGAGCATGGCCATGGGTTACTAAACACCGGATTTATAAAATGTGAAGAAAGAAATATGCTGCACTTAAAAGTATCAGAGCACATTTTGCAGTGTGCTTGATCTCTTACACGTGGTCTTGTGCCACAGTCTGCGTTAAAAGCAATTAATAATATCAACTCCTGTGTGAGAAGCACTGGTGGATTTTACCTATTCTATATATTTTACTTTTCATGTGATGATGAATAAATTAATCCCATTAATATTTAATTAACTTTAAGTTGAAAGGTGACATCTAACTTAGCCAACTTACTGTTCTGTAGCTAGTTTAACTTTGGGTCATGTGATTCTAATTCTTTCTGTATGACCAGGTGACTAAAGGGAAGGAAAAAAAAAAAAAAAAAAAAGGAAGAAAGGGAAATGCACAGATTAATTTCATTCTTTAACCTTCCTAATGCATCTGCTTGCTTGCATCGAGTCGCAGACAGCAGATCATCACATGATTTATAGTAGTGACCGCTGCCTGCATCTCTCAGGCTAATGACACATACACTAAAGTCATTGATTTGTATGAATGGCCTCCGCTCTTCATTTATCACAATTTAATGTAAGAGTTTGCAATGCAGAAAAAAATTTCACATGGGAAGCATGGCCCCACAGGCCTGACCGCTAAGCAGTTATGAATCATTTGCTGCCTTTTAATATATAGACTGTTCCATTCCTGCAAATGCCCTGTAAGGTCGTGTTTCTTTACAGAACACCACTACAATTAAAAACCAAAAGTAGATGTTTGAAGATAAAGCGTGAATGAAGCATGGCAAATTTAAACCTTTGTTAGCCTTTCCATTTTCTCTTTTCTTAAACACAACATAAAGAGCCAGTTTTATCATTGATGTAAGCAGGGACAATCCATTTAACTTTAGCAGAGTTGTACCTGGTTTTGTTAATCCAAATTTGGCCCATGAAGTTTATTGATCTGCCTGTGTAGTACATAAAACTCCAATAAGAATACTGACCTAAAATCAGAAAAGCACTATCAACAAGTAGGATTTGGTAAATTGTTTTTTCCTCAAGATAAAAAAACCCCCAAGTTTAAGTTGGAGGAGAATTCATAATTTTGCAAATATATTCATTAGGGAAACTTCAAATAGTTTTTTTGTTTGGTGAGTTTTTTGGGTTTTTTTTGACTTTTAACAAAAGCTGAAAATCCCTATTAATTCTAGTTCCTACATTGTTTGGTATCATAATTTTAAACAGACATGAAAGGTCAAATGTAAATTTTTAAAAAATCTCTTTTTTAATTATTTATTATATTTAATAGTATAGGTGTCATCCAAGCCATTATTTCATAATTATAAGTAAGAATAAAGAAAAAAATAATTCCTTAGTAGTGTTCCCAAAGCAAAAATGAAGATCAAGGTGTTGATTTCTGATTTATCTGTAATAGAGTGAAGAATAACTGAGAGGATTTAACTGTTTTCCTTACAGAAGAATGATAACATTAATAATCAAGTATGGTATTTGAAACTTAGAAAAGAAAATCTGCTTTTTTTAGTCTTGTACATATGATTGTATACACATGGTCATTGTTGACTGTGAGAGGTGTTGTGTCTTCCTGACGTCAGCTCCTCTTTGTACAGAAATTAAAGGTTTAGCTGTTGGTTTAGGGGTTTTTTTTTCCTTTTAAATATGAGTTCAAAAGCCTATTTGTGTTTTGGAGTTCTCAATGTAATCTTGCTGGTCAGAAAATCACTGTTTTCACTGGAGAAGGAAAACTGGAGTGTTTGTGCTTCCAGAAATAGGTGCTTAACAATGACACTAACTTCTGAGGGACATATGTGCCTTATGTTCCAGTACTTGCAGGAGTCTCAGTCCACATGCCATATTTTCATTTTCCTCAGGTAAAAAAATCATGAAAAGAAGGAAAAATGTATGCAGTATCACAACACAAGGGAACCAGGTATCCCAAGCATTTTAAACTTTTGCCTTTATTTCATAAATGTTAAATACTGTTAAATTCTAAAGAGTTTGGCAATGGTTTTAGATGTGCCGAAAAAGTGTGATAAAGCTTCTTTTGTGTCAGCCACTGACACTGCCAAGTTATTTTCCCTTAAAGATACACTTTGTATGCAAATGTATTTCAAAGATTGAAAACCAGGAATTTTCTGAATTTTCTTCCTCTTGTATTGCTTGACAGGGACAATGTGTTAGACTGCCAATATTTAAAAGAAAGAAAAAAAGGAGTATTTTAATGATAACTCTGAAAATGTTCCATTTTGCCTCTAGATATTTTTGTATAACCAATCTTTCTTTTTTTTTTTGTTAAGCATATGATTCAACCAATTCCCAGAGCAGCGTGGGGTGAAATACAAAAAAAAAAAAAAAAAAGTAAAAATTGATTTAGAAGAACTTCAGCTATTGATAAAGCAGGTAAGCATAATGACAAAGCCTCACATCTCCCAAACTTCAGGCATTTTTAGCATG
>JAYDZK010000028.1:5514193-5536492 GCA_034509185.1 Euphonia xanthogaster
AAAAAAAAAAAAAAAAAAAAAAAAAAAAAAAAAAAAAAAAAAAAAAAGTAAAAATTGATTTAGATGAACTTCAGCTATTGATAAAGCAGGTAAGCATCATGACAAAGCCTCACATCTCCCAAACTTCAGGCATTTTTAGCATGGATCAGTTTTCAGAATAAATCACCCCATGGTGAACATCTCATAGTTGGGATGAATCAGTGCAATCCAAGAACATCAGTCAGCCTTGAACATCCCAAACCAGTTGGGTTTGTACAGTCTGCCATTTGACTGACAATGCCATTTTTGTATGTGGAAGAGGTCAAGTAGTCCTGGTGCAAGGCTGGCCCCTGCTGAGGGTGTCCCCTGGCTTTTCCAGGAGCTCCAAAACCCAACCCTTACACCCAAAGCAGGGGCAGAGGTTTTCACTCCAGAGCTGAGGCTGGGCCATGATAAGGTTCTACAGTTCCTCAAGAGGAACAAAATGTTCCTCTACTCATTTCTGGTAGGAGGATGATATTTATCTTACAGGGATATTGGATATCTAATGTTCGGACATGTTAAGCTGTCATGCCAGCAGTACTTTTATACATGGCTACTCTCTGTGTAGTTATTTATTGTCTTTGTTTAAAATATCTCTGCAGTTTTAAAGCCTGCATTCAGTATTTCTCAGATACAACCCAATCTGTTTCTTGTTTCAGGACGTGGCAGTACTTTGCACAGACTGTTTAGCTGCTGTAGGTGTGATGTATTAAATTGTGTATGTACACAGTTTATACCCACATATTCATAGCAGACTGAAAATTATGTTAGCAAATTGTAGAAGAAAATATTGAATTTTGCTGTAGTGTTAGAGAAGTACTGACAAATTCCCCAATATTTATTCATGGTTTATGTACCTTTTTACTCTGCCATTCAGTGCAATAATATAGTTCCAGTCCATTAGTACCTGCCATGTCACCTGTTGTATCTATAACTTCTTGGCAAACAATTCAAGAAAAATCCCTAAAATTAGAGATAACCTATCACAGCCTGCAGGGTCTTACTTGCATGTGTAAATATATAAACAAATCTTGTTTTACTGCAAGGAAATATGCTTCAAAATGGAACTGACAGTATGTCTGCAAGAAAATATAAATATAAGAACTAGGGAGGGGAGGATATTTTGACTTCTTGTATGAGTTTGATATGAGACACCTGCTTACTTCCTAAACTATCTAAAAGACAAGTGTGGAAGCAGTGTAAGCCTTCCATGCTTTTTCAGGATTATGGACTTTTATCCATATGGGGAGGTACCTGGCACATTTCTCAGGCTTCTGAAAAATAAAATAATGACATAATGTAGAGTTCTGGGACTTTGGAGATCCAAGAAGGAAATCTGATCTTATTGTTGGAGAAACAAGTGCCAAAATTCCCTACAGACTTCTGTGAGAGCAGAGTCTGCATTTGAAGTTAAATTTGGGTGGATGATTTTTCCTGGAAGATTTTATTATTTCAAAGTGCTGTTGTGTTCTGACTTCCAGGAAATAAATAAGTATCTGTAATTGTTTCTTAATATAATTAAATGTATCATCTACATATTCTTTGGGAGTGGAGCTCTGATGAAATGTGGGTGTCATGCTCAAAAATGCTTTCTCCAGTCTGCTGTGTAGCAGCACTGAAGGAGGTGAAGCCAAGGCCTGGGGCTCTTCCAGCTCTCCACCAGCCTGGCACAAGGCTCTCTGGAAACTGGGGGAGCAAATTTCAAGGCAGCCAGTGAGATGTGACCTAGAGCAGTGAGTATAGCAAATGGTTATGTTTAAAAATAATTTGAAATTGCATTGAAGATCTGTAATCCAGGTTCTAGGCTGCAACTGGCAGCTGTAACTTGAGAGAGGGGCTGCTGAAAGCAGCTGTGGGCTGAGGGTGCCTCCAAGGCACCAGCCAGCCCAGTCACCTGTGCCTGCTGATTGCACAGGCAAGGGAAGAGTCTTCTGTCACAGCCTTTCAGAAGGAAAAACTGCACCACTTGGATCCAAGTGAATCCTTCAGTTTGAAAAAGACATTTAAGATCTTAAGGTGTGGCTGCCTTTAAGTTATTTTCAGCACAATTAATAATGTAAGTTTTAGTTTGTTTGTCCTATGTGTAGTGGAGCAAGATGTGAGAAAAGCCTAGAGGAGAGGGTTTGTTGCAGTTACTGCTGACACTACATTTCAGGCTGCTGGATAAAAATGTGGTCATGTTATAGCATTCCCATGTAGCTTCCATGAAATGAGATATGCTTCACTTCCTACTCTGAGCTCCAGTCCCTTCTTGTCACCCTTCACTTTGGAGGTGGCTGGAGTTCACAGTAGGTTTGTGACTCAAGATCATGCATAAATGTGGTGCTGTGAAAGATGAGTTCATGTCTTGTTAGAAAATATTAACAGAACAAGGAAAAGGGTAAAAAAGGTCAAAAACCTAGAAAACCTTCTTTGATTTTAATTCCTTGGGATCTTTAGAACAAAAGCACAGCAGTCTATAGCGCTTCATCTTTAAATTTATAAAATGATCTGGCTCATATGAACATTCCCTTTTGAGTTCAGGTTCACAATGCTACTTCTGAAAGTATTTCCAGACCTGCAGAATGGCTATTAGACATTGCTGTTAATACTAATGAGGATAATAGGTCTGTTAAATGTGGTCCACTGGCATTAACTTTGAATTTTTTGGACTTTGCTATGAAGTTTAAAATGTTCTGATCACCTTGGTATCTGACTATCATGCAACAATTATAAATTAATTTTAGTTTTCTGTTTAAAATACTTCATATAAATCTACACAAAGCACATTGTTTAGCCACGAGATTGGAATATTTTCCTTTTCATCAGTTGCATTCTCTTGGGTGCATCTGTCTCAAATGTCTCTCCTGAGAATGAGCACCAGAGGGTTTGGGTTTGTGTTAATTATTTGAGACTTTCAGAAACCCCTATTATTTACTTGCTAAATGTGTATTTCCCTAAGATTATGATCACTTTGGCTTTTTTTTTTTTTTTTTACTCCTTCTTTCTGTGTTTTTTTCATAACATTCTATTTATTCCTTTCATAGGTACTTATTACTTTATGCCTGGGTGTCATTGGTACAGTAAAGCACTTGTTCTTAAAAAAAAAAAACCCAAGGTTTTTTTTGAACAAAAGAGCCCAAATTTTAGCCCTGATTTAGTGGGGCACGCAGCCATTTGGCTGTTTCCAGGCACATTCAGCCAGCTGGACTAACCACATGCCCGTGGGCAGCTCTGCCATGCTCAGTCTCGTGCTGCTGTGGGGATGCAGCTTCCAAGCTGCTGCTGGCTGGGTTCCAGCTGTGTGGCTGCACATGAGGCACAGCTGGCATGCAGCTGGCTGCAGCTGACTACCTGGGCATGCCCCGAGGCACAGCTGCTCTGCTGCAGCCTGGGCTGCTCCTCAGAAAGCTGTCCTGACCCACCCAAATGGATATCTGACAGCTTGTCACAGGTAAGCAGTGCCATGCCCTGACTGCCCTTCAGGCTGGCCTGAGTGACAGTCCAGGCAGGACATTCCACACAAGGAGGGAGTCTGCTGAGATGTGCCAGAGACATCTAGAAGTGAGCTCTGTCCTACTCCATATCAGGTTCTGCAGGACAGTGTGTGGACATACGTCACACGAGCTATACAGGGAATAGAAGAGCTCCTTACCTGTGTCCAGAGCAGAGGGAGATGTGATTTGTAACAGGAACCTGTGCTCATTCTGTTTCCCTTCTCTGCTCCAACAGCTCCTGGGATTCCCTCTTGCAGTATGAGTAGGGACATACAAAAACTGACACTTTTCTGTGTCACAGAAGAGGAACATAGGAAAGTTTCATGGGCCACACCTATTTTGCTGTTTCATTAAAGCCAATACTCGTTGTAAAATATCTAAATTTTAATGAATTTAATCAGGCATCTACTTCATACAGGTTTTGTGGGTTTTTTGCTCAGTGCCCAGTTGTCTTTCCTTTAGTCCATAGCTGTGTGAAGAAATAAGTTCCCAAGGATATTCAGGACAATTAATCTTTGCAAAGACAATTTCTTTCTATACAGTCATAATTTTGTCTCAAAAATACGATAGAACTCTCTGAAAGAAAACATCATGCCTTTCTTCACTTTATTTGTACACTGTCCTCTAATAGACATTCTTATCTCTTGTAAAATTTTTTACTGAAATAGTTAACTTTGTCAATTTTTTTCTTGTAGAAAAGTGTTAGCCACAGCAGAACTTTCTCCCTTACATTTAGCTACATCAGAAATCTATTTCTATTAAAAATGTTGAATCTGTGCATTATTGTCCAAATTCTCAAGATCAGCCAAAACCAGTGTGTATTTTTCCAACAACTTTTATAAACAGTCTCCAAGTTCAATTTGCTATAATATATATAGCATAACATAACATAACATATATAATATAATTAATATAATAAATATAATATTATATATTATATTATCATATAATTATTATAATTATTGTAATAATATTGTTGATTCATCCTTGTCTGAAAATAAAGACACTTGGAAGCTTTTCACATTTTAGCATGGGGTAGTGCTGTCCAAGAAGATGGGCAGAGGAATTTCTGCTAAGCAGGTGTTACTCTGGAGCAGCAAGGCGTTTCAGGGGTGCAAGTAGAAAGCAGAACACAAACCCCTCCAGCCTTGGCAATGGCAGCTCCCTTGGGAGCAGTGACAGTTCCAGGCAGCTCCATCTCAGCCCATCAAGTCCTCAGCCCTCCTTCCTCCTGATGTTTGCCAGCACTGGCTCTTGGGCAGCCACGTGGTCGCTAGATCACAACATTTGCTCAGCTGAAATGCCTGCCCTCCTTTTCCCTCCCCAGCTTGTCTCTATACCAATCCTCCCTTCACTATTTCCTTCCTGCTACAATTTTGACCCAGTCTCCTCTTTTCCCCAAAAACCCCTGCAAATGCTTAAAAACTGTGAATGTATAATAGACTTCAGTATATGTTCATAAACTACCTATGAAAATAAAACCTTACCTATGAAAATAAAAACACATGGGCTGAATCAGCAATTTTTACTTGCAACTATTTGATCCTCTGTAGTCATGGCTATTATACACAGCCATCATAAAGGAAATGAAAAGCATTTAGTGCTCCTTTTCCAAATTCACTGTCTATCCTGCTTGCTGAAAAAAATAACCCTAAAAATCCCAATCTGCTGTAATATTAAAAATATTTGCTGGGCAAGTACTACAGAAACAACCATTGCTGTACACTATCAGTTGTTTTTATAGCCCCTGCTCAGGATATTTCCTAAAGGTTTAGAGTCTCAGTCTGGAGTCTGGAAATACTTCATGGAAAATAAGAAGAGAACCAAAATACAAACCAAACTGAAACAACAAGAAAAAAGAGTCAAAATATGTTCTGCTATCTAGTGATTAGTACTAGAAGATCTGATTGACACCTGGTTTGGTGAGTTCTTAGTAAAATCAGTGAAGGCAGCTGTAGCAAAGATGTACAGAAAAAAATTCATTCTTTCACAAAATATGAACCCTGCTATAAAATCAAAATCTGTCAAATTCAGCCTGTCCCCCTAAACTGCATGGGAATGCTACCTGAGATAAATTACTCAGCAAGATACAGTTTTAGAGAGATAATGATATATTTTTCTTACATCTTTAGGTTTAGATGTTTTTACAGTTTCTCCTCTGTAGTCTGATACCTGACTACAGTAGGTGTCCCTAGGCCCTACCAATAATCTCTTCACCAATCCCTTCAGTTTTTGTCAATGCTGCCCATAAATCCACATAATCTCACCTCCTCTTTTATACTTGACTGTCTCTTCAGCTATTCTAAAACAATCTTTACTGAGCCCATGTTCACAGACTAGCTTGGCCTCATTTCCTCCAAAAGCAGTAATGGGACAGGACAGCTTCTTTTCCATTTTTCAGGAGCATTATGACATGGTGGTCACCCGGATAAGAATAGCATGTATCAAGATTTTGAAACTATAGAAGACTGTGGTCATTCTCTCTGAGGAGAAAGCAAGCTCATCTTTCTCTTGACATCAAGCAGTGGGGAAGCAGGGATGCAATTCCCAACATCCTTCTGCCTGTTTTGATGAGGTTGCATAAGAATCCATCATGGTTTGTTTTATTAGTGATCGAACCTTGTCTAAGAACTGTACAGACAGACTTATATGTAGCAAAATTAAACACTTTGAAGATTTTCCTAATTAACTTCCCCCCTTCCCCCAAGAGACTCATCTTTCTTCATCTCCTCAATGAAGAGAATAAAAGAATAGGTTTTCTGGCCCCTAGCCCTTTCTCTTACCTACCTGAAGAGAAGAAACTCAGGTGCCATTTTACTGTCCAATATTAACTGTAAGGAAAGTGCTGAGAAGGTGAATTAATTGAGTGTGGGCTGCAGATGAGTTGAATAACATCACACACTGACACGTACTGTTCATTAGATTTCTTGATGGTGGTTTCTGCAATAATGGTACCCATGTTTTAATCTTATCTCTCAGGCTTGGGGAAGGAAGATAAAGCACTCTGCTGTGTAACTGAACTGCTTCATAGGTGCTAGAGTCCTGAGAAATGTTCTTAATACCCTTGCCAATGGCTCTAGCACATCTTAAATTGCATTACGAGAAATTCAGCTTAAATTTCATCACTCCCAAGGCACCTGGTCATTTGCAAAACCAGGTTGGTGTACATCTATTATATAGATTAAAAAACAACAACAAAAAAAGACGAAATAAGTTTGGGTGTACATAATTAACTACAAGGATATTGCTCATTTTCATTTCCCTTATAAACACTTCCTATATTTTCTTTGCTTTAAATGCAGAACCCCTCAAAGAGGTGGAGAAAAAAAAAAATCAGTTCTCACCCACTGTTGTGAAAAATGGATCCTGTTCTGTTCCCGTGGCACTGGCTGATGCTTGTTTCAGTTACTCAGCATGATGCTGTAATGGAAGAACTGTTTAGACTGAGGCTCCATCTGCTTATCAGCGAGAGGCTGCAAGCCTGATGCCACACTCCACTGCGTCTATTGGTGTGGAGAGAAGGCTCTGCGATGGTGTGTGGGAGGAGCAAGAGTCATGGCAGTGCAAGGAACGTGAGGTAGGGCCCTCTCTGTGATGTTCTGGTTGGCAGACTGGGGTAGCAGCGCCCCTGAGCAGGTGTGGAGGGAAGCAGAGGCTGCTTCTCACTGTGCCAGGCAGCAATCAGGCTAAGTTTGTGTGGAGGGGAGGTGGGAAAAGAGGGAGTTATATGGGATGGGATGAGATCTGGTATTACCTGAGGACAAAGAGAGTTTGGCAAGACATGTGCATGTATGGAATACAGCAGTGCAAGGCCTATGACTTTACAGAAATTCAAGTAAAGCAGTTTAGTAAGATGAGACAACATTAAGGGATCAAAGGTGACTGATATGGGATCTGGACAGAGAATAACCTGTCAGAGACAGTGGAGGTGCAACAAAGTTGGGACCTGGAAAGAGAATAACCTGTCAGAGACAGTGGAGGTACACCAAAGTTGCATGGGAAAATAAGCAACATCTTGGAGGGTGCAAGGTGTGAAGGAGGGAGATGGAGTGTGGCAGCCAGCTGTGCTGAGTCTGGAAGAACAAAGACAGCTTTGGAGCAAGGGGAGTGGATGAGGAGCAGCGAGCAGGGGAAAAGCATCCCTGGCACACAGGGTTGACCATGTACCCTCTGGGTGCAGAGGATGAGCACAGTGGTTTTATAGCTGCTGAGGAAAGGGATAGAAGCAACACAAACATGTGGCATAGGCTATATTTAGGCCTTTCCACATTTTCGGGAATGAAAGGCTTTGCACATTGCCCAGACAGGCATGGCACTGAGATGTGTCTTCAAGGTACCAGGAAGGAAAACTGAGTTTCAGCTGTAAAAGATGGCAACAGGAGGAGCTGGATGAGAGAGCCTCACAACTCAGAGATTAAATTTGTCCTCACAAAGGATCAAAACTGCAAGCAACCAGAGCCTTGTAACAGCACTACCTTTGTGGATGTTCTTAAGATGCAAGTCTTCATGCTGTAATTCTTGTGTAATGAATCTAACTTGGACTGGGAGATTTTTTTTTTCTGATTTTCTATATTTGAGGTGAGAGGAAAAATATTTTAATCTTAGTTTACAAGCAATGCTGTAAACTAAAATTTAAATTTAACCTCTACAAAGTTAAGACATCACCATTTGTGCAGAATTTTCTGCTGCAACCCTATTCATCCTTCTTTAACGGTAGTGCATTTGGTAACAAAGATAAAACTTGCACAGCCTTCATGCTCCTTGTCTTGTCTCCACCAATTTTGTGGCACTGTCATATCCAGTGTGTCACTGCACCTCATTCTGTGCTTTCCCACTCTGCAGATAACAACTGGTCTCCACTGGGATTGATTTACATATTAAACATTAATTATTTTCCTGTCCTTAGTTATGCAACATCACTGTGCCTGGCCAGCAGCAAGATGTGGTGAAAACTCCAGTGCTTGGGCCTGGCATATTTCTGCTGCTCGTGTCAGCCCTCCCGGGTAGTGGCAGGAAACAGTATCTCCCCAACCTGTCAAATTTATCACTCTTCTAGTTCAAATGTTGACAGGCCTTGGTAAAGCACTCTTTAAACAGATCTGTTCTCTGTCACTGCCATGACAGTAATACATGAATCCACAATCACAATGATTTTAGAAACAGACAGACAACATGAACTATAAAAGCCTGATCCTGTTAGAGCTTGGATGAGTATTTTAAAGGCAATATTTTTGTGCTAACATTTTTGAGAGTATTGCATGTCTCTGATCCTGAATCTCTTGTTTCTTTTTGATATCTTGATCCCTTATCTTGACTCTTTAACTATTCTTCATTTTTCTTGTGGCTACCCCAATCTATTTGCTAGATATTTTCACAGCGTTTTGCAGAAGATGTTGCCATGTATCTAGATATCCAATAACGTGGTCAGTCACTACTCCCACTGAGCTGAATGCCAAAGTCACAGCAGATGCTGTTTGAAAGAAGGAGGCATTTATTATCTCACTGGACATTAAAGATAGAACCATAATTACTGTAAGAAGAATCTGATGGCAGAAGAAGCCCTCAAATGCTGACAACATCCCATAAAAACACTGGGCTGGAGATTAGTGATGCCAACAATATCTGTAAGCGTGGATGGCCAATGGTATGTGGAATTTCTGATTTGATTGTGTAGAAATGCACTTGAAGCACTAGCTAAGTCAAAAAATAGGAGGTTTTAAACCCTCTGGTCCATTGTACACTTCTTCTAGTAGGTACAGTCTAAACTTCTGAGCTGTTTTTTGACCCAGGCTCTTGACTATTTTTAGTGTATCTTAGTGAATATAGTGAAATCGTGAATATTGTTAGCATATGTTACAAAATTAAATTTCTGACTCAGGAGTGACCAAAGGGAGCAAGTTTCTGTTTGGGTCAGGAAGTACTGTTCTGCCACCCACAATCTCATGAGCTGAGTGTTTACCAACTGGGGCTTAGTGATCTACTAGGTAATACCTAACTAGGTAAGGTAGGTTAGTAAATACTAATATGTATCTTTAACAGAGCTGATACTAAAGCTTCATGAGTAGGAAGAATGTGTCATTAAGATTCAGCAATGTATTCTGAATTTTCACAGTTCTGTGAACTGTGAACTGTTTCTGATGTTGCTGCGGACGTTACCTTGAATTGGATGTGTTCAATATGGGCACCCTAATGACCAGATTTAATTTTCTCACTTTTCTGAAAGAGTTTCTTTAAGTTTGAACACTAAGAGCACAATGCTTCAAGTACAGAAATTATTTTGGTCTGAGGATAATATGTTCAGAGGACTATTCGTTTGAAAAAAGTTGTGGATTTGTCTAAAAGTTCAAAGGATCCTTTAAATTGTTATTGTTTTCATTCTGAAGCTTTTAGGGGTTTTTTTTGTGTGACTGACTATGCACCAAGTTTGAAATTCATCCTGGCCATAGCAATGGGCAGGCTAATGTCCATATTGAAATATTTGACATTATGGTGTCATTGTTAATAGCATTACAATTGTTACCAAAATGTTCATTGATTCCACGTGTCTGTGGCATCTCATGCTCTGTGCAGAGGTTGCACATTTTCTCTTCATGCATAATGCTAACTTTTCACAAACAAGATTAAAAGAGGTACAGAGGAGCATTTCTTTGCTGATTTCTCCAAATTACCTTAAAATTGTAGATATTTGGAATATAATTACCAAAAGAATATCAGTAGCATTTAAGTTTCTAGTGGGTGAGCAAATCTGGCTGTTCCATAATGTTCAGGTGCATAGCTCTTATGAGATGAAGGCATAAGTAAATTTTCAGTTCCTTTGATACCATAATGTTTCCCTAATGGAACCATGGAAGAGCATTAGACAGATTTCCCAACACCTCCCAGAAGGGTGGATAAAATACAGTTTCTCATGATAGTCTTTGTGTTTTAATATGAACTCTTTTTCCTGTAGTAGAGTAGCCTATATGCAGCGTTTTCACCCCTTTACAGACTGATAATGAGTGAATGTTCATGTGGTCTGTTGCACAACTCTAAGCTCTTATTTCACTGTCTGCAGTTATGTTCAGTAAGTACAATATGAACATCATCTCAATTAACAGAGTACCTTCAGGGCTTTTCTTAGCCAACTATTCTAGCACGCTTGTCCATACTGTCATCAGCACCTAATCAACTAATGATGGCTGAAAATGAGGAAGGCCAATCCCAATAAATCCAAAGGATAGTAATTTTTCTCTTTTAATGCCCTTCTCCCTCCTTCTTCCTTCTTCCTACGGCACATTGCAGTAAATTAATGTCACAGTGGTTATTACAGGAGCGCTGCTATGGCAAGTATTCAAGCAACAGTCCTCGAATATTTTACCTCAGCATTTATTTGTCCATAAAATAAAATAGGATTTATTGCAGTACTCTCTGGTTTGAGGACTGCATGGACAGCAGCTGTGACAACTCCTTATCTCCACTGCAGGTAAAGATATAGGGGATGTTTCCCTGAAGCTAAAGAGAAACAAGGAACATGGAAGTCAGTCAACTACACAAGCACAGTGTCACACAAATTGGTAAAATAAATAAATATAAGCATTAAAAAAAATCCTTCTTTGTACTTAATAAGAACTCTAAGAAAAATCATTCAGTAATTTTGTCCTTTAAAGGCCTCAGTAAATTAAAAGGGTATTCATTGCTATGAAGATTGCTGTGTCCAAATCAGATATAGGATTTGGGGACTGAAAGATGGAAAGGTAAATGTGAGGAATTATTGTTGCAAGCCCTATTCAGAGAAGGAATTACAAAAAAGGATCTCAGTCAATAGAATTTTACAGTGGTTTATTGTTAGGGTTGTTCACTTAAAAAATAGATGGTTTTGACTACTTAAAAGGCTCCACCTTAAAGAAAAAAAAAAGCTCACAGATTATAAAACATAGGTTCTGAAGCCAGCCCTGTGGAGATGCGACTGCTGGCTTAGAGATATTCATATTTTCAGCTGCATGTAAATTTCTGTGTGTCATTAACATCTCTGAGCTCTGTAATTAGGTCTCTCCTGATCTGGTTATAGTTTCTGTACATTATGAGTATGTAAGCCTCTCCAGGGAAGCACAAGGCCAGCCTTACAGGGTTTCCCCTTTCTGTGCCACAATTTTGCTCTTATCTTTAGCAAGTACATCCTAGCAACTGCTTGCTTGGAGGTTACAGTGAGATCCCAGGGAAGGGCTATAAAGCATTATCAGTCTTTGCCAGCACAAGTCTCTACCACTACACCAAGGCTAGAGCAGAGCACCTCCTTCCTTCACAGACTCTCTACTTTTCCCTACCTGGCACTCCTCATTTTATAATATTTATAAATATATTCTCTTAGATTATTTTTAAATTCCCAAATTGCTCTCCAATTTCCAATTTTAGTTATGATCCTTTTTTTTTGTAAGAGAAAAAGATTTTCCTACAATGTGAAATGTGTATCCAAAACTAGCTGTGTTTGAAAGAATGTTCCTTCTGAATAAATAATGTCTCAGGAAATGAAATATAACATATAAACCAAACTGTTTGTCTTTCTGTTCTGCTTCTCACTGGGAAGCACCAGAGAGTTCAAGTACAAAGAGAAAAGTGGTTTATTAAAGGATGCTTGCATTTGGATGAGTTTGTTCTGAAAGCCTTGTCTTGTAGCATTATATCCAGGAAATGCTGTTCTCAATATAAGGAAGTGCTCATTCCATGGGCCTGACTCTTTTTTGATTTTTCTTGAATGGGATTTCTGCTTAGGTATTACAAAATATTGGATAATGAAGATAGAAAACCGATAAAGAGTAAAAAAATTTTACAGAATGGCTTAGAATGAATTCTGTGTGTAATTACTTGCATTTTTGCTAACTACTGTATAAACAACGCTTTTAACAAGGCAAATTGGAAACGTGAAGACAAATCAGCTTAGGGATAGAGCTTCAATTTATTACACAATGATAACTGAAAACTTTGTTTCTGCTGCGTTGCAGTCAATTTCTACTGAGCTCACACTCTGAATGTGTGATTAATCATACGAGCACTGGGGTTGCCAATAAATACCAAAACCTTAAAACTATAACAACTTGCTCATTCTGTGCGGTCATTCCAAATAGCTAAACAACCAGAAATTGTCAATGTACACCAAGATCAATGCTCTGGGGTCTCTACATAAGATTGATTTCCCTCTCTGAGGATTTTATCTCTCTCATCAACAAAAACATTTTGTCCTCCCTAAATAATCCAATCGAATGCCGTCCTCCTGTGGAACAGTGAGAGGTTTAAATTGTTTGGATTAATCTCTGCTTTGAGGTGGCCTGGAAAGTCTCTGTAACTTTGTCAAATATAGCCTGGAGGGAGAACTGCTGTGGTTTGATATGTGCTAAAAATAAACAAATAATGAGAGTGTCTAAAAATCATGTTGTGCTTTAAAAATAATATGTGTGTGAGATAATATTTTTTAAAGCTCTTGCTTCTTATACAGAAAATAATAATTGTTGGTGTAGTCCTTCTTGCTAAGGCCTACCAGCTCCTCTCTGCTGGAGACGGGGAAGGAGATTGGGAGCTGTAGGACAGATTCAAGGGACAGAAGCCGACAAAGATCTTCCCCAGAAGATGAGTGGAGCAGATCAGAGATGGGACTAGAGGAACTGCCACCACCCACAGCCCTCTCCCTGCTCTGCACAGTGAATGCACAGGTGAGGTTTAATGGAATTCACATTCTGATTCTCTATGTCTCCTTCAGAAGATAATTTTGTACATTTTTAGTTGAGAAAGACCGAGCAGAAATGCTGTTTCAAAGGAACCTTTGCAACCAGTAGGACGGGCTGCAGGCAGCAGCACGGAAAAGACCCCCAGAGCATGGATGTCTCCTTCCCATGGTTTTCTTGTCCATTGTGCAAACAGCCTTCCTGTGATCTGCATAGCCCTGTAAGCAGGATGAATGGAGATTTTGTGATCTTTATCCAACGTGTTCTGGAAGGAAGATAGAGCACAGTCACAGGTTCCTAGTTAATTCTGTGTTTGCTATGATTGCTGTGCAGCAAGGCAATCCATTTCTATCCCCAACAAGCACTTATGATATTGCATTGTTTATTTATGCTTTAGGTGCTTTTGGAAGTGTTGGCCAGCAGCTCTCCATGACTGGCACCCCACAGCAGAACACCAGGGTCAAACTTTGCCCAAGACAGTGACAGAGAAGGTGGATTGCACTTGGAGGCTGCAGACTGCACACAGGTTGGGAAACAGTCATTCTTGGAATTTTGTGTTGAGATTTCCTGGACAGGGGTGGGTCTGTGTCATCCTTCATCCTTTCAGGGCTGTGGTGAACAACTGGTGTTTAAATGTTGGATTGAAGGTACCAAAATGGTGGCCACATAGGCTGAGCATGACTTGTTTCCATCTTGGACTGGTATTAACTCAGAAATGGTAAAAAAATGTGCTGAACAAGTCTCTCAAAGTGGAATTATTTTTAGTTAGATTATGGGTTAGGTTATCTTAGTCTCAAACACCAAAATGGTAAACTGGTTTTGAAGGAATTGAATATTTATTTAGAAACAGGCCAGGAACAGATTGTTCTGGAATTTCTAAGTACCCTCAGAGTATCTGTGGTTTGAGCTTTGCCGTGCACCAAATGTTAACTTATTTTTACTCTTCTGTTGCAAAAAATTCCCCTTTGTAAAGCTGTAAAACAAATCTTACAAATGTCATTGTATATACCAGGGTACATTCAATTTGAAGACAAAAAATATTTTCAGTAAGATGAAGCATACATTTCTCCTTTGAAAACATTTGAAAGGTAGAAAATGCTATGAAGGTAATGACTGAAGGAAGGAAATATCACTTCATTCCATTGAAACCTAAAAATAAATTTGAAGGGATATGCCTACTACTATGAGGAGTACATATGGATTTCTTGCTGACATTAGTCTCCAAATTGAATGTCAGACTCACCAAGAGTGGGGGGGGGAGAGAGGTGTGTGCATGGAGGGGAGGCCAGGAGACTAAATTTAGTATTAGAAGGGCAAGATGAAACATCATGATTATCATTAGGAAAACCTCTACACAATATTTGTACATTGTCTTGGGGCAAATACAAGTGTCACATGTTAACAAAAGGCAAAAGTACCACACCATGCTGTTGTGCCCTGAGGGCCCTCTCTGCTTAACAAGAAGATGCTGTGGAGTGTGCATGCACTCCAGAAATTCATGATTTCCTTGAAAGGCAGAGATAAGTATTTTCAAGTCTCTCACACACAAAAGAATAAAATGAAATAGAGATGAATGTTGGTAGGTGGCTGTGTCTGAAAGTCCACTCATAGTTTTTTTCAAGTAGATATATAGCGACAGATGAATATGTAATGCACTAAGATTCCATGCTTTATAAACAAAGGAATAAGTAAATATCCTATATTTATTTTGGTATCATTTTTAAATTAAGTCAGAGGGTGAGGAAGACACTTGACAGGTACTCAGATTAATGTATTCACCTGGAGGCCACTGGAAAAATTTAAAAACCTCCTAAGATTGCATCAGAATGGCTAGAAAATGGCTAGAAAATGGCTAGAAACATCTGCCAAACTGCCAGAGGGTGCTGGCAGCAAAACCACTTCACCCTGTTGTGTCTCAGTCTTGAGCTTCTAACAGAACAGTACAAGCTAATAAGTAATTTATTTTTACTTTAGGGAAAGTAAGCCTCTGACATGCCTCAGAAAGTGGTATAAATGTGAGCCTAAAGATGGGTGTTGGTTTCCTCCTTTTACAGGACACAGATCAGAGGGTGCTCCCCCTGTGTCAGGATCCTGCCTGCCAAGCAAGCCCGCTTGCTGGCCATGCCCTGCCCACAGGGAGGGGAGCAGAAGGGTCCACACTGCCAGGTTGCAGAAATGTGTGAAGGAAAGTCAAACCTGTGTGAGGCAGAAATAGTCTCTGGGAGTAACTTGATAGGTCACTAAATTTTCAAAGACAACAAAATTTGCGAAGCAACAAAGCTTAAATTAAGATATGAGTAAATTTATATATCAATCTATATACTAATATTCACATATAAATGTCCATGTAAGTAATTTTATGCATTTATTAGAAATTAAATAAGATCTAATTGCACAAGAATTTTGGGAAATATCTCAAAAAAAATTTATTATAACTTATAAAATGAAAAAAAAAATATAGAAGAGATGTCTTTGTGGTACTTGTAAATTGACAAGAAAGAAACTGAAAAATCATACTGACAGCACTTAAAAACCCAGAAAATTTTATATAATATAAACCACAATTTGAGACTACAAATTCTCAAAGCACCCATGCAAGAGATGGGTTTTTGCATGCACACCACATATGTGAGTGGTTAGAGGTCAGGATCTAAGAACCAAGTGTTTGGCTTTATTTTTTAATAAATCATGTGAAAAAAAAATATTTGAGGAAATAAATTTGCAGAAGACGAGTTCAGGAATGCTAATTACTAAGAGTTCCCTTATGTACTCCAATGTGTTAAAAGATGAATATTCTGTGGTTTATTAAGTTTATGATCAGTCATGTCCAAAGAGAAACAACTACTGTGGAAAGAAAGAGAGGACATCAAAACTGAGCCCTTTATTTTAAGTCCTTTAGGAGCTAAAGCTGTCCTTGAAGTCATCCACAGAGCCCAAAACAAGGCACATCCTGGGAGGGGCAGGGCTCCACACCCTGTGTTTATGGCTGTAGGAGACAGGTTTGGGCTGGAGCCTTCTCAGGGGGCAGCTGGCACGGTGGAAAGGGCAGAGCAGGGTTTGCACGTCCCCCCTCAAAGGAGCTCCTGAGCTCAGAAGCACTTGCAAGCCGCACTGTGCTGGTGCTGGCCACCAGCTCTCATGGAGTGGGGTGTGTGTGTGTGTGTCAGGCTCTGAGCACTGCCCCCTCAGGGGCTTTTAGCACCTGCTGCAGGGCAGGCAAGTGTGACCCAACAGCCCAGGCTGTGTCCTCACACTGGGAGAAGCTCCGTGTCTCAAAGGTTCCCCTTTGGCCGTTCTTCCTTCAAAGACAGACTTCTCCTCTGCCTCTCTTCCTTCAGGGACAGACTTCTCCTTTTTCCTTTCTTCCCTCAAGGGCAGACCTTTCTTTGGCCATGTCTCCCTAGCCCTATTGGGTATCTGTGTTGGCTGCCTTTTCTCAAGCTGGAGCCCAGGCCTCTCATTCTGTCTGTAAAGGAGTGTTCCAAGGTCACAGGGAATCTCACAGAAAGGAATGGAAATCCCAATGTTTGAGCCAATATTGAGAAGTGCTTTTCTTCAGTCTCCTCCCTTCTGTAAGCAGTTCAGTGATTTTGGGAATGAGCAAAGGATATTTCACTAATCTCATATGTATGTCCTTAGACCCCCTCGTTATGCTCTTGCAGTTAACGCACTGTTTTTAAGCAAGGAGTTTGGCTTTCTCTTCCAGAGGTTGCACTCCCTTTTGGAGCATCATTTAAGTCTCCCTGCTCATTGTGGCTGACCTGAGCAGCAGATAAATGCATAAGCTCATGTCCCAAGCAGTGTCTGCTTTATGACTGTACTGCTTTTATTACATTTATCCATAATGTTGCTCTGTTTGTTTTCCAGTATGGAAAGTGGCAGAGAGAGGCCTTTATCCTACGTTTGCCCATATGGGCTGCATAAGCCACGCCATGATTTTGTTATTTCAGTAACATTGCCAAGTGCCATAAACAGCCAAAACATTTTGGATGTGACATTTTTTCAGGACATCTGACTTTAGGTGCCTGCTTTTGGTTTCTTTCCCCTTATTCATGACAATTCTTTAAATGGTTAATGGTTCAAGCCTTGAAAATAGAAATCCTGTGTCTGGGGAGTGCTGTGATTTTTCTCTGTCTCAGGGTGATAATACAGAGATTTGCATCTAAGATAGGGAAGTTTCACTTCTGATGCCTTTCTGTACCTTCGAGCATGTTCAGGCTATGTGGTGTCTGCATTGAAGTTATGGAAAGAGAGGAACACTTTAAATTAAGGTGATCTGTATAAATATTTTATTATTTATACAGCATTCAATAACATGCTTGTAAAAAAAAACTTGTGAGTATGCATTGAAACAGCAGACAAACTATTTGAACAATACTTACATCTTAAAATATTGTTGTAACAGCTTATCACCTTGCTGTGGCAGCATTTTAAGCATTTATTGATGATGCATTTTATAACATGCCTTACAATAAGTTATTAAAGGATGTAGTGGCACCAACTAATCATTTCATAAACATGAATAAACCATTTATACAGGGCACCTTAATTTAAAGTGCTTGTAGGAACTTGCATAAAATGTTTTGAACAGCTGACAGGCAGTATTGGTGCTTCACGTACTGCCAAAGTGGTGTCATGTCCTGGTTTGCAAGAATCTTATGTGGAACTGGAGCTTTATTGCTTCCAGTGATGGAGCTGGGAACTGCACAGTAATTCCAAACACAAAATGTTGTAAATCTCTTCTGAAAGAGTGTATGAGGAAGTGCATAAGCAATATCCAGGAGATTCTGGTGACAAATAATGTACAAGCATGTTATTGCTCATTCTATATTTAAAGAAAAATGGAAGGAAAAAAATATATTTGCTTTTGGCAATAATGCAACCTGTGTGTAAAAAAATGCTGTTCAGAGGTAGGGTATATATTTAACTCCTTGTCAAGCAATTAAAAAACCCTGCATGATGATCAAAATTCAGTCAGCAAATAAATGACCTTCATGTAGATCAAAGAAAAAGTATCTATACTATCAAAACAAAACTCCGAGACATGTAGAAGGTGACTGTTGAGGACAAAATTTGTACACTAATACTAAAATAATTCTAGAAATGAGCAAAAAAGATGCCATGCCATTAAAAATCATATGAACAACACTGCTGCAATTCTTACCGTTGGCTATGATTTACTGGGAGCATTTAAAGCAATGCTAAAAAAAATAATGAAGTCATACCTTATTCCCCTCCCCCTGCAGATATAGATTTTATTTGACCTATTGCTTTTAAAACAGAACGGCTTAAAAAGCTCTCTTTACATGATAAAACTCAAAGACAAAAGAGAAAATGCAAATCATTTCTATATTACATATATGTTGCTCCATTTGGCAAAATCAAATTAGATCTTTTCATCTCCTTACTGTAGAACAAAAACAGAGCAATATTATGAAATTTTGCAGGGCTTTATTTCTAGCGTCTTTTGTGTCCAGTCTTTTAAACTCAGGTTTTTCTGCCTTTTTTACTGACAAGCCCACAATTTTCAGAAAAGAAAGCTAGCATTAATTAAGACAGTGCCAGCTGTAATTTTCTTGGGAAGTAAATTTCTGCACAACTAAAGGTTACAGAGACCTTTTCACTGTCAAAATTTACTACAGCCTGTGAATGTTAATGTTTCTAATGAAGACATGTTCTCTGTCCCTGAACTTAAAAGTACCCTGAGAAGAAGGCAAAGAGAAAAAAAACTCTATTTGACGAATGTATCTGGAGTCTGTGCATTAATGCAGGGTTATGCCTGCTGGTGCATATTGTAATTATAGTGTTTGGATAGCCTTGTTTTCTAAACAAGGAATATTGCTATAAATTGGCAATTTTGCATGAAGAGTAGGCTTGTAGTAGGTGCCTTATGTTACAAATAAGACAGTGGTATAATAAGCATTTAACCCATTAGACTTGGGGATATTCTCAGCTAAGTCTGAAGAGGACCTGTAATGTAGAATGTGGAATGAAAAGGTACTTAGGGTCTTTCTATGAATGCAGCAGAAGAACGCATTCATTATCTTCTAATGATCATTGTACTTCTAATGATATTTTTTCTCCATTTTTAGTGAAATCAGCTGCTTCTATATAGAAGTATCTGGCTTTGCTCTTTTTTTTTCTTTGAAGATGATTAAATAGTAAACTATATATAGTTATATAGTTTTTGTTGTTTTGTCAATGTGCATTTTTCCTCTATCCCTACAGCATTTACTGCCAGCCACAGTGGCAAATAAAAAGAAAACTCAACATCACAGAAAGGATGATTTTCTTAATTTTTTGTTGCCATGTATTTTATGGGATATTTTATTTTTCTATTCTTTGTAGGTTTTTTCCTAAAGCAAAATGAGAACCTTTAGAAAAAAAAAAAATCTTTTTGTCTTATGCATAAAGTTCTCAAAACAAAAACCCCTATTGTGTGAAGTTACTCTTGATTTCCCATGCAGCCTCATGGTCAATATGGATAGGAAAAAAATTAGCCTAATTCATGATTATGTTGGTTATAGATGGCAAAATCAGAGGAATGCAGGTCTTGCAAAATTTTAGAAATATGATCCTAATGACATGCAGCTAATATCCATGTTTAATGTGGAGTTGTTTTAAAAATGGGGTACTAGATTGCAAACTGAATGCTTTTTCTGCATCAGAATGCTCAGGTAGCTTTCTTTTCTCTTCCTTGCCCTTCCCCCTCCCAATTTCCAAGACTTTGGAGCTGAGGTTTTCATCACACTGAGCTTTATGGTCAGAAATGAGCCAGCCTCTAATATTTCTTGGGAGAAGTAGTGAGTATCACAAGATTGCAAGTGGCTATAGCAATTCCATCTGAGGAGCAGTGGGATGTCAGATGTGTTTGTGTCAGGCTCTGCAGCAGGGCCAGGGCCTCCAAGTCACTGGAGGAGTGTTTTTGCCATGATTTATACATCAGCTGCATTGATGAGGGCTGGCTTCTTGTTCTGCCCATCAGCATTAGGGACTAGGATGGAGCACTGGGACAAAAACGTGGGAAATCAACGTCTTTGTAAATATCTATATGGACACTGGGATAATCTATTAAAAGCCATGACTATCCTATACCAATGGAGATATCAGATCTCATTACCCATCCAATCCCTTTTTGCAACATGTAAATTGGACTTCATTTTGACTCCCTCCCAGTCCAAAAGATGCATGTTACTGCTGAGCACCCCTTCAAGACGCCTCAAATGCATATTATTTCATGTCTTCATCAGTTTAATGTGCTACATGGTCAGGAGTTCAGAATAATTATTTCAGATCTGTTGGCTAATAAGTCAATATATATTGAGATACTGTAATTCCAGACAGCAACCTGGTATGGCATCATTAACAGTCTTGGAGCACTGCACAATGAGATAAAAATGATGCAATACTGGCAGACTGTAGGCAACAGTCATCAGCAAGGTATATTGGGCAAATAATCTTTTTTTTTTTTGTGGTAGAGGCATGGTTCAGCATTTTAAAAAGCCATGCTTATGCATACATAGGCTGTGGTGGGAAGGATTCTCCCAGGGCATTTGAGCTTTTATTTATAGATTGCACATGGATTTGCACAGATTTTTGTTACACTTCGACAAATCACCAGAGACATCATTATTGCCTTTTAAAATCAGCTTGTTTCAACTTAATGTAAACCTGTTCCTAATTGACTTGATCTGAGCCCAAATATCCATGTTCAAGTGAAATAAGTACATCACCCACTTCCTACTTGAATTGGTTTCAGATCTGACCTTTAGTTAAACCAGCATAGCTTGGTATGGAGACGTGAGCCTTAGGCCTTAGAGAAAGCCCTGGAGGTAGCTTTCAATTCCTTTTGTAAGCAAATACAGGTAAGCAAAATACATAAGTGATCTGCCCAATGGAAATCATGTTTGGAAACATGATCTGGAGCAAGTGCCATGCAAAATGTTACTGAGGTAACCAATACCTCTCCCTGTACATGCTTGAGCAGCTATCCAGTGTCCTTTAGACTATTAGGTGTTGACAGAGATTATGGAGGAAGGTATGCAAGGAATCAGAAAAAAGTCTTCCTAAAAATTGATAATAAACTAGACCATCTGAACTGCTGAAAGTTATCTATTTGTTCAGTGTTTTACTATGAAATACAGGAATATTAATAGTTTTTGTATTCCTTCTCGGGTAAAAATCCTGCAATGTCATTGACTTCTGTCCTCATCAATTATTCCTGCTGATATGTTCTTTTAAAAAAATTAAAAATTCTGGCCTACTGTACTAAGGCAATATGCCCCAGTCCTTTTTTGGCTGAGTTTTTCTCTTATTAAGCAAAGGGAAAAGCGGTATTGGGGTGGGATCAGAGAAAGACAAGGATCTGAACATATATACAGTTGAACTATCCCAGTCCCTTTTTCTTTTTCTCTCTGTCTCTGGTACTTCTAAAATATCACAGAGAGGGACAAAATGCTCAAATTCATTTTAGTATATCAGGGACACCATCGTTTTCAGAGCAGAAAATCTGTTATAAGAAAATATCCTGCTGTGTTTTCTCTTAGATGTTCTCAAAAATAAAGATGGGAAATCAAGAGAAATGAAAAAAGAAAATAGGAGCCATCTATCCTGGTTTATTTTCTAGGGCTTTGTCTTATCACCTAAATTTCCAAATGGCACAAATATGTGTTTTTTAATAAAAAAGAACACTAGAAAATTCTTGTTTCTTGAAGGGAGAGGGGAGAAATCTTTGGCAAGTGGGTTAAATATAGGTGAGAAAACTATTTAGATCAAGGCCAACTGAATGAGCACTCTTTTTTAAAAATATGAACAAGGAGTATAGAAGATTGGTGGAAAAAACAATTTGGCTGAGCACAGGCACTGTGAAGAAGGCAGTGGAAGGCACCATGGCCAACGCTACAAAGCCTAAAACTGGTGACTAAATCTCAAAAAAAAATCAGATCACGATCCAAAAATCTTAACATAAATTGAACCTGAGTCACCATTTTTGAGTAATTATTCTTTTTTTGTTCCAACATAATTCATCCCTTCAGCTCCTGAGTCCTTTTCATTGTTGCCATATATGTAGTGATGGACAGCAGCAGGCTGAGAAGTAAAATTTCTAT
>JAYDZK010000028.1:5536571-5546571 GCA_034509185.1 Euphonia xanthogaster
ATATATTCTGTATTTGCTGCATAGCTGAAATGCATTCAGTAGGCCCAGCAGAAGTGGCAGTGTGCTCAACAAGGCAGTTTAATCAGGGGCCATCACCCACTTCATCAAAGGACAGCACACAGGGATGTGCTGGCTTTTGTGACAACTTTACACAAAGACTCCCAAGAGCAGTGAGAGCAGAAGGCTGGGCTGGAAGGCACTAGAAGAGATATGAGCACATACAAGGCTTCTGTCCATACAGAACACAAACTTGGTGGGCTGAATGACTATATTTTTTCCCCAAGAAAAATAATACCAGCTGAAAATACTAGAAATCTTGCTAAAAAGAAAAAAGAAGGAGAAAAGCATAATAATTCCCTTAGTGGTCTTCATTAGTTTGGCACTTAGAGAGGGAGGTAGATCACAAAGCATTGACTGAAACTAGAAGATGAGAACATGATTCACAAATATGAATGTGGGCAGTGAACCCTCCCTTGTGACTCAGAATGAGAATTTTACATGTGATTCATAAGGAAAAATAATTGTTTTATCAGATGCACTCCTTACTTATGGCTGGGGTTAATATTCACCTTATTTAAAATTGAAATTCAACTACTGTATCAGCACAGTGACTTCTTCCAACACAGACACTAAAGAAAAGAAAGAAATTGCTTTATTCACAAACATGACACAGTTCTCTCCTCCACACAAGCTCATTGATGGGTGAACTGCAAAGGAGCCTGATGTGCTTTTTGCAAGGCTGCTGGTGTACATTGTTTATTAGAAAAGATGTTTTTGAGTAACACGAATAGAATCTGGACATAATGTCCATATAGGTTTGTGAATCCTTGGGTCTGAGGAAGTAACAAACATAGCAGGAGGTTGGTGGTGCATTAACAGCGACAGTCTCTGCTGCCTCAGACTGCCAGAGTTCAAATGGGGCCAGACTGGGGAGCTGGCATCCCACCTCCTGGACCATTCCATCTCAAGGGATGGATCAGCCAGGCCACAGAATCACCCTAACTGTGTGCAATATGGTACTTCTTGTTCATTTTGATGTTTTTTCTGAGTCACTGAGGTGTTTTTAGGGAATGCTAGTGCTTAGAAGAACAAATACTAAAGAGATTCACATTTAAATGTTCTCTGGTTATGTTACAGACATGTTCAGCAAAGATTAGGGAGGTTTCCATGAAAATGTTTCTGGGCTGTTTTGACTATCAGAATGGTTGTAGAGAAATGTAATTTTCCTTAAGTGATCACTCTTTTCTATAACTACCTGTAGCTCCTTTTCATAATATGGACACCTGCTTCTCAGGAAATGTATTAAAATTTAGTGAAATCCTATCTCCCAGCATTGAGTGTTTAATCCAAATTGTCTGGTGTGAGCAATCTGCAGTGTAAAACTCAGTGTGTATGAAGAACAGGTGGTGGGAAGGAGAGGAAAGCATCCCTGAGCACCCAGAAAGGCAGAAGGAAGGCACCTGTGTCTGCACATGCAGGAGAGATGTGCTTTCCTGAGATTCCCAGGAGCTCCTTTGGTGTGAGGGAACCCACCCACTGCAGTGGTGTTCATGGTGGGATAGGGTTTGGCAGCTTTCTTCTTGTACTTCTCTCAGGGATTTCAATATTTTCTATTACTACTGATGTCTGGCATCTTGTAAGTTAATGTCACATAGAAAAGCAGCTCCTTGCTTGCGTTTTTACAAATTATTCGGCTTTTTAATGGTTTTGATGAGGTTAAGTGTGTCAGTGTTGTTTAGTGCTATATCTTGGTGATGGCTATTGGAAAATGATTTTTAGTAGTCAAACTTTTAAATGCACTATAGTTTTATTCTTTATTTGACTTTGTAAAGAATCCATTGTCATTCGACTCTTGTATTTATTTGGTTGATTGCACCACTCAATGTTTTCGCAATTAGCTCAGTGTTTTACTAAAAAACGTTGGAAATTTAGTAACAAGAGCATGGAGTTTATATCCTCTCTTAGCATTGGTGGTTCCTTTTTGAATGTAGTAGACTTGGGAAATCCCTGAATGTTAGTAACAGCAGCCGTTGCAGAATTCCAACTCCCTCCCACCTTGGAATCTCAAATTACATGATGAGACTGAAAGCTAAACACACAAAAAAAAAAAAAAAAAAAAAAAAAAAAGAGAAAAAAATCCAGAAAATTTTTGATTATGCATGGATAATAAATGGAGTTGCTGGCAGTAAACCACAATATAGTTACTGATGAACCAAGCTCTGGTGCCAGTAGCAGTGAGTTGAATCAAAGAATGGGAGCTTTTGGAAGGCTTGAGGATAATATTAGGGAAAGTGAATTATAAGTGAACTTAGAATTAGCCTCTGCAACAACAGGATAATCTAGAAGTGACCTTAGCAGTCAGTGTTGAAAGTTAAAAGGGTGCATCTGAGTACAAAAGTGGGCTGAAGAATTCTTTTCTGGAAAGGGTGTCAGCTGCTGGGACAACCTTGATGTTTGCAGAGCTGTTGTAATTTAGATTTAATCAGAGAGGATTGAAGCCTGCCCACAGAGGAAATGATGAATTTCCAGCTCTATGGATTTCCGCCCTCTAATTGTGATAGTTTTTGTCATTTGAGTCTCACTGCAGCATAAAGATATTGAATACTGTATGAATTTCCATTACTCAAATCTTGAGAATAAAGTAAGAGTTGGAAAGAAATGCCTGGGAGAAATTAACCTCCATCTTTTCTACAGAAGAGCTGGAGGCATCAAACAAGGCTAGAGACAGGTAAATGAGCAGCAGAACAGTGTAGTAGCATCAATATTTAGTTAAACTGTGGAATTCTTTGTGAGAGGATGCCACGGGTGCTAAAAGTTTTTGTGGGCTTAAAGCAAGGCTTGAAAAACAAAGAGGAAAAATCTATTGGGGGTTACAAATAACATCACCACAACTGCCTTACAAAGTCCTCTAAGCTGAAAATAGTTGGAGGTTTGAAGAATAATTAAGAAAATGTCATATACATTTGTCCAGCTCTTAAACTTTTTTAGGCTGTCTGAATACTGGACATAGTGAATACTGGAAAGCAGATACCAAGATAGAACATTGGATCTGGCTCAGTAATGGAGTTCTCATGAGCACACTGCTGATAGCGACCTCTTCAAGTAAAACCAGCAATTCAAAAAGCTCTGCTCCTTTGTCAGAGCATGTATCCACCCAGCTGGGGTGATCTCCTGCAAGCAGCCCATGCATCTTCTCTCTTTGCTGGACTACTGCATTTCAGCTTACATGGCTCTAAAGGAAGGCAGTAGGAAAAGGTCCTGCCCTTACAGAGATCTGTGTCTTCAGTGGGACACAGCAAGGGGGGACTGGCCTCAACTCACCATCCTTTTATTCCTTACTGGACCCAGCCCAGGGGGGTCAGGAACTTCATCCTCTTTTAGAAGCCACTGTGGTGTTTACACTCATCAGTGAGAAGACCCCAGATTAGCTGTCATGGGGTCGTCAAGAGGTGAAATAGTCTGAGGAGTAATGCAAGGAATGGTCCAAGGCCTGGGAAACATCCTTGCAAAGTCCTACAACCATCATCTGCCCCTAACAATGCACATCTTTAACAAAATGTGTACTTTTGTTTTTCTTTATTGGGACATCTAAAGGGGTGTTCTGGCTCAGAAGCCACAGATTAAACTTCAGAGGAAAAGGACATTTGCCTGTCCTCCCTGGACCAGTCCCAAGGTTTTTCTGTTTTATCACTGGGAAAAGCATTTTAGAAATGCCAATAGTGAGTGAGGGAGAGGGAGTTGCATTCATTTCTGCATATTATTTATTAGATTTTTGAAAACAGACCTGAGAAAAATGTTTATTTAAAGTATTTATTGCAAATTATATTGTTAGTGTCCTAGAACAAATGGTCAGTTGATAGTTATTTTGCTGGCAAAAATAAAAAGCCTGGACCCCACACCTGTTTAGCTGTAACTGACAAACAAAACAATCATTCAAGTGGAGTGAAAACAAACCAAATGCCCTTGAATTTTCAAAGAGAATATAACTCCTCCATGTAGCCCTAGGACAACATAGTCTGTTTGTTGGGAAGCATACTTAGCAGAGAGCTACAAATCTCTTTGCTGTGAGGCTGAATGATTGTCATACATTTTGCTCTCTTTGTCTCAGTTGATAGTGTCTATAATACTATTCAGAGATAGAAAATTTGTGCCTGTCACTGTACCTGTCAGAAAGGAGCAATACCCTCTGGCAGCAACAGTCAACTTTATGGAGTTTTATTAGTCTAATGAATGAAAGCCCAGTAGCCTGCCCTGCAACAATTTTAAACTTTGGATTTTAAAAGGATTCATTATTAACAGTGAAAAGCAACTAGCAGCTTGTTTTATGTACACTTTCTTAAAAGCTCAAATTTTAAAAGAAGAGATTAATCTACAGTAATTTGTCATCAGGGTCTGTGTGACTGTAATATAATCCATACAATTGCAGAAGGTTCTGCAGGAAATTTGTAAACATAATGCAATCCTGTGTTTGCATTTGTGACTCCAGAGTAGCTGGTAGCAGCTGTATAAACTTCTGCTCCTGCACAGAAGAGAGACTTAGTGTGACCACAGCTGTGTATTGTTAATTGCACGGGATGCTTTCCTTGGCCACCATCTATGCTAATGACAGAGCTGTGCTGTTGTTGTGCCTCTGTCTCTCTTTCTCTGATCCCTTTCTTCCTCTTAACTTTTGCTCCCAAAAGGTCGATAACATCTTATAAAAGGCCCTGGTTACCTTGCAGCATATCCTTTTTGAGCTCTAAGCACAAACACATTCAATAAACTGTGCGGGAAATGTTTCTCATTTACTACTTCCAGTAAAATGAAAACGAAATAGCAAAGACTGCTCTACATCTTTTCAAGGTCTTGAGATAATTAGTTTAATAAAAATTCACTTTTATAAGGCATGATCCAAGTGTGTTTCTATCTGAGGGAAACTCCTGCTGACTGCTGTGATTCGGGCCCAATGGCTTTTCTATGTTTTCTCCATTGTTTTATACAATGTTAATTTTTCAGCTCACACAGGCTTATTTGCCAAAGAGGACACAGAACATTTTCTGTCTTACAGTGGTGGGAGATTGCTGGAAAGAATACATTCAGGTAGCTAGATTGCTCTTTATTTGGTTTAGTCCATCTTGAACATTCTGTGGCATTTGCCATTATCACTCTTTTCTACAGGGCCAGCAGCACTCCTGATGCTCCAGCATCCCATCCTGCAGCAGTAGGACGGCTTCCCTGGAAATGTAAGAGTGCTCCAGGAAGCTGATGAATCAATTGATGGGTCACTCAGGAAATAAACATGCGGGGCCACATGCTGTGATCTGTGCAGCTGAGATGTCAACAGAAGTTCACAAACACGTCTATGGGAAGGATTCAGACTGATTCACTCTGAATGTAGATTATAGTCATTAAGAAACCGAGGCTAATAAATTCCTTTACAGCTGAGTGTAACACTATACATGCATATTAGCATATTTAAAACATAATAATACTGTGCTTCTTTTGTGCCAGCACAGTTTCATCTGTTTGGATATTTCTGTCCTTGCAAAGAATATGCATTTATAGCTCTTCTCTGCCTACTGATTGTTCAGAAACATTGTGCTGAACTTGTTTCCATAACCTGCAGTATGTGAATAGTCATCATAAACTTCATAGATAAGCAGCAGTAATGGATGCCAGTTAGCACATTATTTTAATCAAGAACAAAAATATGACTTCCTAATTCTACAAGAATATTTCTTCTCATGTTGTTCGATTCCATAAATTCAATTTGTTCTCTCTAACAACACATCTCATGTTTAGTTACAACATTGAGTACTGTCCCCCACATTAAGAAAGCACTAATCAGCTTATGTATTTTCTTGGTGGATCACTCAGAGTGTGTCTTATCCTCTTTTCTTTCTCATGGTGTAATTTAGATGAGATATTTATTTATACTGGACATCTCACTGTCCCTGTTATGGCACATTGAGATAAGCCAGTTGTTGGTTTAGTAAACTGGCATCTACTGGAAAAAAAATCAAGGCATCAACGTCTACGAGTTGAGTGAGAATTTTACACACCAAGTAACTACATGCCAAATTTTTCTCTGCCCCAACCCTCTACAAATTTTTAGTACCTTGCTAAGGATTCTTTTCTCTCGTTCCTGCTGCTAGATGAGTACATTGACTTCCAGAATCCTCTTAACCAACTTTGTTGTTGTTTGGAGTTTGCTTTTTTTCTTTACTGAGCCCACAATTCTGATTGAATACTGGTGGCTTCTACAATCTCTGCATGCACGCATGTGTCATAAATTACCTTATTATAGATATATATATCTAAGAAATATGTGTTCTCCCTTTTGTCTCAATATTTTTTTTGCTTCTACCTTGTTTTCCTTGCCTTCTTTTTAGAACACTCAGTCCATTATAAAGAAAAATGTTAATACTTTAAAGATACTGTCTCAAAAGCTATTGCAGTTCCTGCCTTTTCTTGAGAGGAATGAGCTTACTATGGCAAAAAAAAAGGAAAGGTTACAGATTGCCATATTTACCCTTCTGCCAGAGTCTTACCCAGACTGTATGTGGTGACTAATGTTAGGCCTTAAATATTGGTGAAAATGTCCATATATCCCAGCTCATAGTCTAATAATAGAATTTATGCCTTCTGGGAGGTCTTGTTCCAGGAGATCTGAAATTTCTGCTTTAAGTGATGTTGTCTCCAACTGCCCTTTTGGAGTGATATTTTTGGTTTAGAGCATAATGCCTGGTGACACAGGAGCTGTCCCTCCTGATTGTTGGACAGTCAAAAGGCAGGGATGGGAGAACTCACTGGGTTGGCACACGAGAGTTTCTTCTTCTGACTCGTGAGAGAAATCCTGGATCTGAAGAGAATTACTGTGGACCCAAAGGTGAGATGATAAATTTGCCTATTTTTACCTACATGCAAACTGCACAGGTTAGTACCTGCTTGAGGTTCCACTTCAATACGCTGGGAAACTTTTTGTATTTGCATACTTGTGTAGAATACACTTGCCTGTGTACATCACTTGTGTTTCATATCTCCTCTCTGTCAAGATAACAAACTTGAATCTGATTACAGAGAAAAGTAGCTTAACTTTTCAAATGCACAATGATGCTCTTTATTAACCACCCCTTAAATCTCCAGAGGAGTCTTTTTTGGTACTCCATGCTAACTTTGGTTATTCTGTGTGGTCTTTGGGCCACTGTTTCCAATTCAGTTGCCTGTATGGTGAGAAAGGTTTTATGTGGATGTCCCAACCCTGGCAGATCAAGGCTGAGCTGGTTAAGGCCTGGTCTAGTGGTAGGTGGGGAGGTTGGGACTAGATGAATTTAAGGTCCATTCTAAACCTTTAGCATTGCATGATTCTATGGTCTCCTCTAAATCCTGTAATCCTCTGCCTGGATAGAGCTGGTGGGCATTGTGACAGAGAGCTCCATCCTTGCCTTCACTGTGACTGCAGGCAGCTCCATCCTCTAGCCTTAACTTTTGGTCCTATTAAGCCAGGCAGAACAGTTATGACCCCTCCTGAGAGAGCCATGGCCATGGTTCTGTTGCAGTTTTGGAGATGGGGACAGGATCCAAACTGAAGTCCTGTTGAGTGGCAGACTCTTTCCTTGCTGTGGTGAAGGTATTGATGGAAGCCCCTTGCCATCCCTGTCTCTGCTCCTCACTGCTGTCAATCGATAGGGCTTTTTAGCAGGGAGCCCTCCTCCACAGTCACACAGCAGGCTCCTAGATGAGCTTTGATGTCAGGTAATCATTGCTGTATATGGTAATAAATGATGTGTTTACCTAACAGAATTCCCTTGGCCTTTGATATACTCAGACATGTTATCAAAGTGGTGCAATGACATCTTGTACAATGAAACAATAGGAAAGTGCAGAACTGTACAAACCCAGCACGAGCGAGCTGAGCCCAAATGTATGTTGCTGTGCAATTATGTTATTTGCCCTTAGGGCAAGAAGCACAGCTGAAGGAAGTTAATATCAATACCCTTATGAAGTCCTCAAGGAGTACTCCTGTGATGGACATAGCACTTATTTGAGAAATCACTGCAAATCACTGTCCTTGTACCTGTTATTATGGATAAGGGGTTTGAATGCTAGTTCCACTTAAATTTTGGGAACAAATTACATTAAGTTGTTTAATATCATAAATTTTGGGAACAAATTACATTAAGTTGTTTAATATCATTTGTCTCAAGTTCCTTAACACACATAGTGTCTCAAGATGCTGATGTATTTTTCCTTTATGCCAATGTATTTTTCCTTCCTTTTCCATATAGCTTTACAACTCTTTTATGTGGTTTTCCAAAATTCTCCTTTTTTTTCTTTCTCTTTTGTTTTCTGCCATAGCCTTGCACTAATCTAGGAGGACAAGTTTAGAGGCTGGCCATGTCACCTGCCTAGATGAAAATAGTGTGTGTTTTGTCTTGTTTCTCACCTTTGCTAAGGCTTTGGAAGATGTTACAGTTCTTTTTATTCACCCAGGCATGGCATTAATACTGGGAAATAGCACATGTGCAACTATAAGCAGTATATATCCAAGGTGAATTTCCTACAGGCATAACGATGCCATTTTACACCAAAAATGACATTCCTACAGCATGAAGATATTACATCCCCCCCACTCAGTCATCTGCTGATCCCTGTTCCCTGGCTGAGCCAGGACTTTGACTCATCCCCTGAGTTAAGGGCTCTGTTCCAGAGGGTGGCATACTCAGGTTTTGATCTGATTGCAAGAGCCCGATGTGGTTGTCAGGCAGTTGTTAGAGACCTTGTTTGACTCCTTCACCTGAAGCTTAATGGGCTTTGTTGTGCTTTCTGTGCATTGCTTAGCAGTCTTTGGGCCCCTGCTGTCCTCGAGGCACTCAGTGATGTCCCAATGTCCTTCCTGATTATGTTTTACAGAATTCAAACCAATCAAATGTTCTTCACTAAGATTTTGCTCTTACAGCAGCCATGTTATCATGGCTTTTCACAGACACAATAAGAGTAGATGCAGCTTCCTGCTAGCTCCAAATCCTGAGTTTGTGTACACAAGGAGCAGGAGGAGGGAAGTGATGAGAATTTTATGACGCTTCCGCTCCTTTAGGGCTTATATCCAGGAATCAGGAAATAGGACGCAGTTGAAAGCCAGATTCCTGAACTCCTACTCAAAGGTTTGGGAAAGGCAGGCTAATTTTATCAATTGTGATGACCCACTGAAGGGTCTGCACGATCTCCACAGTAAAGTACCTCAATCCATAACAACTTCCAAAGTTTCTCTTGTGTACACAAACACCAAACAGTCAAATTTTCTTAGTTATTAACCATGTGTTGTATGAATTGCCTCTTTAGCACTCTCTCTAAGCCATGGTGAAAGGTTGCTTTGTGTCCAAAACCTCTTTTTTTGTCTAACAAGGCTACATACTGAGCCAGCTGTCTGTCTCCTGCTTTCTTTTTTATTCTCTCCGTGTTTCCACAAACCTTGGGTTTTGAAAGAACTTTTTGGCATACTGAGTAGCATGCTGCTGTGATGAAAATCAAAAGTAAAAAGAAAACCCCAACAAAATAGCTACAACTTTGAAGCAGTGCAATTCACAGAACAGGGAATCTTTCAGGGGAATTGGCTCCATGTGAATGTCAGAAGTCCTGTTAAGTTTGAGAGCTACAAGTTTACCTCCTTAATTCCTTGTGTTGCATGGACAATGGCATCACTGTAAAGCCAAGAAAAAACACCTCAGTATTAAAAACCATTTTTGATCAAGCTCCTCGCCTTCCATCTTTGAATAAAATGTATTCAGAGAGGGTTTTTTATGCTTCAGAATACCTGAATAAATCAAGTTTAACAGCAGAATTTCTTTTGAAAGATACAATAGAAGTGCATTTGTGCTTTGTGTTAAAATATTATCAGATGTCAGATCAATAATAGTTGGACGTGAAATAGTTGTTTATGTTATTCTAAACTGAGTGGAGAATGGCTGAAAATTAAAAGTAAGAAGGTGTTTTAAAGGGAAAATTCATAACTGTATTTTAC
>JAYDZK010000028.1:5551571-5564388 GCA_034509185.1 Euphonia xanthogaster
ATCTCTAAGTTGACATAATTCTGCACAAATCACTCTGGTAGTGTAACTTAGACTGTCCAAATTCCCCTTGGACTGTGGCCTCTGTAACTGTGCCATCACTCACTTAACTTCACCTTATCTTTAAATAAGTTTAACCAGAAGGGACTTGTTCCACTCACCACCTCTTGAGTAATGTGAATTATTTATATGATCTTCATATGCGTTCGTTAAGCTGTATACAGTAAGCCTAACTCTAAGTGTTCATCCATAAGTGTGTTACCCCAAGCTTTGAACTCAGGCTAACCACAATAAAAATCTCTCTATTTTGCTGTTCTTTGATGGAAATGGACATCATTTTTTCATGTTGTACAATGGCAGCAGTGTTGTCTCAGATGGGCGCGTTACCAGGGGAATGCACAAAGAGACATTTCACATGTTCAGTGTTGTCTTGCTGCTTTCCAGAGCACCTTCCCCTACTGCTTTGCAGAGCTGAGTGTACAGGAAGCTGTATCCCACCATGTCTTACAATATAAATATGCCACTGTAATGGCTACTGTGGAAGTGATGATTACAATAGTCCTTTCTTATCAATTCACTGCTTTGCTTGAGCAGTTATTAAGTGCTCTTTGTCTGTAAAGGAATGTTAAGCACTGAGAAATAAGAATTCTCTAAAGCAGTCCTGCTTGCTACTTAAAAGGGCCTCAGTTCAAATGGAAATAAACTAAAACAACCATGCTGAAATACATCACTGACCTGGATTCTCCAAAAAGCCCTCCTGTTGAAATGCCCATATATTTCTTGGTGAGGCTGGAGAGCAGTGCACATGGTCTGTTTAGAGGCAAAGCTTTTGGTGGAAAACAGTTGCACCAGTACTGGTCTAAAATCTTTAAAAGGGGATGGAAACAATAATTTTTCTAACTGACACTACTACACTTTGGTGTTCTTTATTACCTCTGCTTTCCATTTGAAATTTGTCCAGAACAGCAGTGTTTACACATGTCCTGTTAGAAGTAATGCCAGAGGGACCTCAAAGGCATGAGTCTTGTTCCATTCTTCTTTGGTTAATTTTCCTCCAACATAAGGTATTTTAACACCTCCATAGATCATAGGATGAATAGAGTCTACAGAATCAAACATTGTGCCTCTTTCAGCATTAAGTGTGCTCAGGTTAGAACTTGCTTAATTTATGAGCTGTGAGGCAGCCATGAAACCATGGGTAGGCATATTGTTAGAACAGATTTCATTTTTCAGAGAAAAAAAAAGGGAATTTTATTTTGGGCTTTGGGGTTTGTTTTTTTTCCTTGTTGACTGGTTGCTTTGGGTTTTTTTTTTCAAAACTGATCTTTGCCTCTTCTTTTTTGCCCTCTTTTTTTCTACCAGAACTTTTTTTTTTTTTTTTTTTTTAATTCTTGGGGGTTTCCCCACCCCCACCCCCCGCTCTTTTCTGTATCTTTGTCAGCAGTGGGCTTCCTCCTTGGCAAAGCAGCTTCATATGTTTCATGGTTTTCTGCTCTTCTGAACTGGAACATGTTCTTGTGTGCTCTAAGAGCACATAGCTTGGGAGGATCTACAAAAGACAAGATATTTCATGCATCCTTTCTGAAGCCTATTTCTGACAGTCCCCTGAAACCAATTCAAAACTCTCCCTAATTATAATAGGACAGGTTTGTGTCTGCTTCCAGTCAATAAAGCTTTGTTCTGCCTCAGGGATTTTACTTGTACCTGATTATATAATGGAGGATAGAAGAATCAGGCAATAGTAATTTTAATCCCTGGCTGTCTTTCATTCAAATAAAACATGCAAAGAGATTTAGTGAAAGGAAGCAATGTGAATGTTGTACCACTAGAGCAAACATTCTACAATGAGTTCTGCTGGGTGGGACACTGATCTCCCCCTCTACTTGCCCTTCTCCAAATATTTTGGGGTTGATGCTGGACAAGAAGGCAGTGTTTGAACTGGCAGCTCCCTCTGGTCAGGAGGCTGCAGTGCATTGCAGGCAGCCTCCAGCCCGGGTGCAGCTCTGGGGGAAGGCTCAGCTCCAGCAGAGAGTGCTGCTCAGACTGCCACAGAGGAGAAAAGGAACCACAAAACCAAAACACTCAGTGCTATGATGAAGCAAGCCTGGGTTTGTGATCCCCATTTTTCACATTTCACTGGGGTATTCAGTCCCAGGCTTGCTTCTGTCCAAGCAGCATCAAAAAGCTGACCCATATATAATGTTTTTAACACAGCACGGTCATTTTTCTGTTGTTAACAGAGATTATGTGTTTTAAACTTTTGAAAGTATTTCTAAAAATAGTTAATATTACGCCATAACTTCGGAAACACACTAGATATTTTTCTTGATAAAACTGTTCCAGAAGTCAAATATCTTCACAGAGAACAATCCTAGCTCTGCATCCTGTGATGAATATTTGGCTAGCCTATTGTCAGATCTGGGACCAAAAATTAAAATAAAAACTGGTTTTAAGTAAGGAGGAAATTGAACTAGATTAAGATATTGAGGTTTATATTTTTCCTGTGCAGGTCTAAAAGGAATGAGGTTCTATTGCTTACAGAGAAATTAATTTGTCAAGGTACTCCACTGACAAACTGGTAACAACAGATCAACCTTACAGTGCTCCTCAAAATTCAGTTCTGTGACCCTCAGCTTAGAGTCAAGAGTGGGGAACCAGGAGTAATAAAGGATCAAATGAATCTCCTTTCTTTTTCTATCTGGGTCGTCCTAATTGATCCCAGCAGACTTCTTCATGGCTGGACTACCTCAATCAACCCACCTGCATCCTCACCTGGAGGAACTTGTCTGGTTATCCAGCAGCTGGGGCAATCCCTCCGGGGAAGAAAAGGTTTCCTCTGTTACTCCTGGGAAGATTTTTAACCTTATCATTGCCATGTACATTGCTGGGCAGTCAACACCAGAAATGACAAACCAGTACTTGCACCTCCCAGCACACCCTGTGTTTGCTTGTACTCAGTGGAATTCCACAGCTGGATTAGATATTTTAAGTAGCTAGATATTTAATTGGTTCTCTTAATGTTTCATACACTTAGCAGTCTTTAATCTGTCTTTAATGTCTTTCTGTAAAAGCTGATCAAGAACAACAATGCCTTTAAGTTAGATACAGTTTTAATATATGCACCACTGAACTTACTGAACCTTTGCTGAAGCACATAAATATATAACTCTTAACCTGTATATTAAATGTTGGGGTTGGAAAATTTCTGTACATTTGTTGCTGTAGAACTTGTATATGTGTGAAATTACATGTTTCTAGGTGCAAAAACTCCTAAAGTCATTTAAAAAGTATAGTAACTTTTGCAGGATTTTAGCCAAGTATCTAAATCAAGAAGCAGTAAAATCTCTTTAGGAGAGATCACTTGTGTGCAGTTTTTACTTTCAGGTCTAGATATTTAAATTCAGTTGGCTTGCATCTAGCTTGTAGATGCTTGCACTTTTCTACAAGCATTTTTTTAAATTTGAAAATGCTTCTGATCAAAATAATGCATATTATTTAGAAGCTCTGACTGATAATGAAAGATCCCTTTATTTAATTTCTACAGCTATACATTTTTCTGTATTTTTACATTCATAATAATTCAAGAGTTCTTACATCTGTGTACATATGGGAATAACATGGTGGTTACATCCTCTTTAGGTGAAAAGGAGTAACTGTGGAAACTGGTAACTGTTTTGGCTTTTGGTTTTCCTCTCAGACTAATTTGAAAATGGAAAAAGTGATTTAGCACCTGAGAAAAATTTGGTGCTATAGATTGAGCCTAGTTTCACCCCTTTCTGATTTCTTTCTTCATCTATTGCATCTATCCCTGAAGTATCAGAATGCAAATGCATTAACATTCATTACATCTGCTGAGGTCAGAGCATTTGAATAATTCCAAATTAAGGATGGTGACTTTTCGTGTCCTTAGTGTAGCAGACCTCCAATGCTGACTTGTTCAGCTGTCATGGTGTAACACCAGCTACAGGCTGGGCTTAAACACTGAAAATTAAAGTCTGCAGTAGGGCTGCACTGAGTATTGCACTGCTCTTTTGTTCATCTTCTTTTTATTCTCATCAGCAGAGCTGTTTCAGGTGCTCACTTTTCTCTGGAGCACTGGAGCTGTTCCAGCAGGCTGTGCAGTCAAAGGGAGCTGCTGAGCATTGCCAGCAACATCCAGGAGCAGAGAGGGAAGGGAATGGAGCAAGGCATCCCAAAGGGAATGGAGCATCCCAAAGGGAAGGGAGCATCCCAAAGGGAAGGGAGCAGTGCATCCCAAAGGGAATGGAGCAGTGCATCCTGAGGGGAATGGAGCAGTGCATCCCAAAGCGAAGGGAGCAGTGCATCCTGAGGGGAATGGAGCAGTGCATCCTGAGGGGAATGGAGCAGTGCATCCTGAGGGGAATGGAGCAGTGCATCCTAAAGGGAATGGAGCATCCCAAAGGGAAGGGAGGAGTGCATCCTAAAGGGAAAGGAGCAGTGCATCCCAAAGGGAATGGAGCAGTGCATCCTAAAGGGAAGGCAGCAGTGCATCCTGAGGGGAATGGAGCAGTGCATCCTAAAGGGAATGGAGCAGTGCATCCCAAAGGGAATGGAGCAGTGCATCCTGAGGGGAAGGGAGCAGTGCATCCTTAGGGGAATGGAGCAGTGCATCCTGCCACACACAGGGCAGCAGCTGCACTGGATGGAGTGGGGACTGTGCAGGGCTTGCTGTGCCACCAGGATCTGCAGCAGTGTTTTTCCTCTAGCTGCCTGGGCACTGCTAACATCTGCAAGTTTAATGCATCCATATGAAATGTGCATTCTTCTGCTCCCCGTAGCTGCACAGCTCTCATGCCAGTCCCACTCAGGGTGAAAAAAATCCTAATATGGTTCTTATCAGTTACAGAGCTTAAGATTAATCCGAAGGAGGGGCGTACCTGCGTTTTTGTTGTTTCTGCCACTAGTTAAGCTTTCACATTTTTGTGTAAATAGCCTTTAGTTCCTCAGTGGCTCTGATGGTTATTTAAGCTCAGTGAGAGTGGAGACCTGAGAGCCACCTTCCAGTGTCTGAAGGGGCCTACAGGGAAGCTGGAGAGGGACAGTTCCTCAGAAGCTGTGGTGGCAGGACAAGGAGTAATGGGTACAGAGTGAAAGAGGGAATATGTAGCATAGATTTAGGAAGAATTATTTTACTATGAGTGTGGTGAGGCACTGGAACAGCTTGCTCAGAGAGGTAATCTCAAAAAAGGAAATACGAGGTTGTCTTGAGACTTCAGCAGCAGACCTGCATCATTCCACCAAATTATTTAGACAGTTGGTTTAGTTTATGTCCTATAACAAAGGGCAGTATAGAAAGTGGTTTGTTCTAACAAGTGGCCTCAGAAAATATTTGTAGTTTTACAGCCTCGACAGCCCAATGACCTAAAATGGTTATTTTAAAGCATGTAAGAGAAGTGTGCCCATGATAATTTTGTGTCCACCACAGAACATGAAGCTGTCCTTGCTTGCCTTGTCCTAATGTCCACCAGGAGCGAGATCTTCAAAGCTCTTCATGCAAATCCTTTCATGATAATAAATGAGAAAATCTTATAAAAATACTGAATTTTGCTCCAGATTTAACTTTCTAAAGCGCTTTTCATTTCCCTCATTTTTCAGTATATGTTTGAAATATCCTGTCTAGAAATTACCCAGTACTGCAGGTATTTCATTCTACTGAACTATTGTTTTCATTTTGAGAGTCGTCTTTTCCTTTCTTCTGAAATAAGACCTAGACTAAATACCAAAATTCTTCCACTGCATATAATGGCTGAGTGCACTAAAATATAAAAACCTTGATTTAAGGTTTTTTGAATTCAAAGATCGTAGGCAAGTGTTCATTTGAAGGTTCAGTGGCATTTTGAAATGAGAACATCATATATAAAGATGTCAGAGATGGAGCCTCCCACAGTGAGGTTGAAAGAAGAAGAACAGAATGAATAGAAGAGTTTCTGGGTTCCAAGGAATTTTAACATCTCATTACTTGAGATTACTGTACATATAATTTTCCAATATTTTGTATTATAGACTTTGAATGTATTGGTTAAATTTGCTTCATGCCTGGCATCAATTTAGTCTTATTCATTATCTCCCTTAAATAAAACCTTAAAAATAGCTGGTTTCAGTGAGTGAGCAATTTTCTGATATGTACAGATCCTTCAACATTTCTAAAGTGAACTTGTAAATGAAAATAGACTAGGAGGTAGCAGTCCCTCAGCATTTCTTGAGCAGCCTGGTATTATATGAATTCAGGTAGTTATAATTTTTTACTAAATTTATAATTTATCATTTGCACCATAGTTCATCCCAGATTTTCATAATCCTACAATTAATGCTCTTGCTACCTAAACAACGCTGACTTTCATAGTCTAATGACAACGATTGTGATATTTTTTTTTTGTATATATGTTCAGTACTTTGATCAGTGTTTGTATGTCTTTGGTAATCCAAAAAGGGGATAGAACTGTGATAGAACTGAGCTAGGGCTGGGTTTTGCACCAGTGGAAGAATTTCTATATTTGGTCTAGCAGCTACCTAGATCCAGTGGTGGAACTGAGGTCATCAATGACCTCATCAGCCACACCTTGTCTTAAAATCTGTGTCCATTTCTATTTTTCACTTCTATGACACAGCTATAATCTGGCTTTAAGACACTGGGATATTAAATGATATTCACTGAGATATTAAATGATGTTAAATGCCTGATTATATTCTTCAGTATCTCAAATTTTTAAAAAGTCCTATTAAAACATGTACCATATGCTTTCTATCTTTGTACCAGGGGTTTAAAACTGTAAAACTTGTAACCTTTAAAAGTAGAAAGCAACTTCCATGGCATTTCTAGAGATCTAATTTAGGTAAATATTACATAAATTTATAAAATCTTAGAGCTGGCTATCATATAATCCTATACCTAAAACACCTATTGAAAGTAACAAATAAATAAATACATGCATTTATTTAAGAAAAATACATCCATCATTTACTATGTAACCCTTCTTCTCTTTGAAAGAGCTTATAAAATAATTAGTTAAACCTAAGATTCCTCCCTTCTGACAGTGAAATGAAGTGCTCCAGTTAGTTAAAATCCCAATTTCTATTTCCTATGCTTTGGGTTTGTGTCCTAACACTTGAGAGAAACCTTCTGTTCTAGATACACTAGAATACCACTCCATATCTGTTGCAAGACAGTGCTTGGAGCTGAATGGAGAAGGAAAAGCAAGGAAGGAGGTCTGAGAAAATAGAGCTGCCTTCCATTTTCGTTCATATCTTCTGGGGAAAACAGAGATGGTGTTCTGTGAAGGATCTAGCCAGAGTGTCCTGCTGTGAAGCTTGGGATGCAGCTTCCTAGAAGGTAATTATGTTGTGTCATGCCAAAGAGATTTTAAGAACAGATTCAATAATGTCTGTCTTTGTGAGAAGTAGAGGTGAGATCCTCTCACTTTGCAAGTGGTTGAAGGTGGAGGTCCTTAGAAATAATGGCCCTTTTGGCACAGTGAGAAACCTGGAGTCTGGAAATATCTGAGAAATTTTGAGAGTTGGTATTCATCAGACAGTTCAAAAATATTTGGGAAACCTCGCCCTGGCTGATCCTTCCAACTTGCCATTTCTGCCACGTTCTGATGCCTGCCTGGTGCCTGCCTGGCTGCTTCAAATGCAGCCAATGTACAGTGGCACTAGTATCAGGTACCAGCCATACAGAGATCTTTTTCCTTTCCTCTTCCCTTTTTCCTCCTTCCCCTTTCCTTTTTCCTCCTCCTTTCCTGTTGGAAGCAGGGGTTGGGCAGAAGGGCTCTTTGCTTTCTCAGGTCAAAGGTGGGTCACAAAAAGAGTAACCTCCCTTCCAGCTCACTGGGAAACGCCACAGTGTCTGACTGGCTTCTGAGGAGGGTTCTCTCACCCAGGGATGCCCCGTGCTTGGGAAGAGGTGGATCACAGCAAATGGAGCAGGCAGGGCAGGTAGCATTCCCTCTTTCAGGTGTGCTCTGCAGGGGGAGGAGCTGTGCAGGGACACCTCTGTAGCTCTGCACCATGCCAGACTCAAGGTAAGAAAGGAGGCAATAGGAGCTTCCTATTTTCAGTGGAAAATTCTGACATAAAAATAAAAAAAATAATAAGATGCAAAAGAAAAATATAATCTGAAATAGTGGGAATGGACTGAAATTGTTAGTGAGTGGCTTAGTCTCAGAGAAGCCCACAAAAAGCTCACACCTGGGCATGAAAAGCTGAGATAGCCACTCACATCAGTGCCAAGCTAATGAAAACATGCAACCTTTCCAAACTGGTAACATTTCAAAACCTTCTCCTGTCTTGAACTGTACTTTATTCCTTCTCTACTAGCTTCTGAAAAGAGGTTTGCTTGTTATCATAGGCAGCTTTGCCAGTTCTTACTATTTCATCATGAACTTCAAGGTATTTGATGCTTTATTTAAACCCTCAGCTCCTACAAATGCAAAAAGAATTTTTTTTAAAGGTAAAACAAAACTTTCTAGGTCTTATGATTATGTAGGAAGCTTGAACGTGTGATCCCAAAAATATACCTTAAGACTTAATCCCTGAACATTCAGAAGTCATCATGTGAATATAAAGAACCCAAGTATGCTGGGGATTTCAAATTCTTGTTTCTTTGATTTTTTTTTCCTAGTCTCATGGTTATTTAGTCTGTTTTCAGAATTTTGGGAAATCCAATTGATGATCTGTCAAAGTTTGGAGCAGTGCATGTACTGAATGAAGGTTATAATATTTTTACTAGAGATTCAAGCCCTGGTGCAGAAAGGAGAAAGGGACTTCTCTCTGGAAACCAATGGTAAGACATTTGGCATCTCATTGCTATGGCTCTCCAGTATATCAAGCAAAAAAAAAAGAGAATCCAGAAAAGAAACTAAAAGCCACATAGCAACTGCTTCTTAAAACTTGCCATTTGCTTTATATGCCCTACAGGACTTTGTTCTGCTTAGACCACGTGGTAGGATCTTCTGTTCTGCTTAGACCACGTGGTAGGATCTCCTGTTCCTGTTCAAAGTTTATTTGATGTTTTAAAATCTTGGGATTATTTGCTACTTGAAAAACATGAATATTTTTTGCAGAAGTGTGAAAATGAGTAACAGAATCATTTGCCATGATTTCATTTATATATTGATTCTCACAATAAGTCTTTTGCCTTTATTATATTTTTCTTTTCCAACTTGCCTTTGTGACCTGGCCCATTCCTGAAAACTCTGTTGCTGTGTTTGGAGGGGACAGGAACAGAACCCAGATTTTCAGATTTCCTTTAAGCAAGTTCCTTTTCCATCCCTTTCCCTCATGAAAATAACTTTGAAGATCCTTACTAAAACTAATTGAGAAGGTTGGAAGCTTGCCTCAGATTTTTCCCCCTCCTAAAGCTTATTCAGAAGCCTCCTAGGATTGGGCTTTAGGGTCTGTGGGCTGCTCAAATCGGAGGCCAAATCCTCAGAGGTGCTGAGCAGCTCCAGCTACAGACTTGGCTTCTTGTTAGTCGTGGCTTCCAGCAACATCTGCAGCTCCCACAGGGATCAGGACTAGTGGCTCTTTGCAAGTCCCAACAGGCATCCATCCATCCGTTCATTCATTCATTCAGGCTGATTCATTTTTATAGTTCAGTTTCACTTGCAGTAGGATGTTTTCCAAAGCCTGTCTAGCATGCAGTAACTTTGCATTTTGCTAAAGATCCTTGTGCAGCTGAGTGTTGTGAAGAATCAGGGTCTTACAGTCAGCTGAAGCCCCGGCTCTGTTTGCAGCCTCCACTTGGCAGTTCCCTTGCTCGGACAGGAATGTATTTTGGGGAACCTTAAGCTGAAATTGTTTCCCAGTTTGCTGTCTCCTCTCCCGTAGTAAACAGAGTTTCAGTTGGTGTTGCTGACAGTATGATCAAGGAGCCCTCCTCTCTCCTGTCCTTGTCACAATCACCTCTCTAAATGCTTTAGCTGTTACAACCTCAATGTCTTGAATTTATGCACTGAGGAAAGTGGGCTCCTACAATTATGAAGGTTGCTTTCAGTCTGCTTAGCATGTCATTTTACTGCCACAGAGAGTAAAATGTCTCTCCCTCAGATGATTTCTGCTGAGATGCTTGATTCCAGTTTCTGTTTTCTGATCCACATCCAAATATTCTCCTTTTTCTATAATCTCCTTCTTTTATTGAAGTCCATAAAAAGTTGCTACAGCCAAGGATCAAATGTAGCAAAGACAGCCATGACAACCCTGTGATAGGCTGTTTGTGGTCACACACTGGTAGAAACTGGCAGTAACTGGTAATATCAATAATTACCCAAACTTACATCAAGCAGACTGGAGAAGGAACATGCCATTTGTTACATAGAAAAGGTGATCTGAATACTAGTAGGATAATATTTTAGATTTATAACGTGATTTTGGTGAACATAACTCAAAGTTTTCTAAGCTGAATCATTAACTCTGTTTTCCAGATGAAGACAATAAGTTGAAGTGACCTGCCCAGGTTCATGCTCCAGGTAAGTGGTTCAGCTCAGAACAGTCCAGTGAATTGCCTGGAGAGCTCTTTTGGCTCCATTATTATTTACCTTAGAAGTCTTCAAACAGTGAAATGAAAGAGAAGGGGACATGAGAGGAAATTAAACCATATAAAGACAGCGAGTCAGCCAACTCTTCCTTCTCAAAAACACAAAATAAAAGTTTCATTCAATACCAACAAACCCAGATGTCACCAATTAAGAGCAAAAGTAGAAACAGACAATTCAGGCCTTTTGTTGTTGTTTTTAAAAGTGTTTTTTCTATTGAAGCCCTACATATACATAGGATGCAGATCAGACTAATAATACACATTTCCAACTTCTAGTCTTTGTGATAGCACTCAGTTCTGTGTTTGCCAAGGAAAATCTTAAATACAAATAAAAATCAGAGTACCAAATGACAAATTCCAACCCTAAAAATTGTATAAACCAGCAAATCATTTTCCATATCTCTATTTCCAATAATGGTTATGTACATAAAGAAATAAACAAGCTAAGAAATATTTCCACTCATTTGCAATGATACTTGACACTCAAGTGTTTTAGTCTTTTCAAAATATTAAGAGGTAATTAGGCTATTTTTTGGTGTAAGATCTTAATAGGGTTATTTCATTTCCTTCCTTGCAAATCTCCCCAGATGCTCTCGTGTGTGACTTAGAAAAGCAGCATGCATGGGGTCTTTGGCTTTCTCTGCAAAGAGCTGGGCCTGAATGCAAAGACCACCTGAAAAGGCAGAAGTGTTGGCTATTGCTGTGCACACTCTGTAGGCTTGAGCTCTGAACTGGAAGCTGAACTCTGCTGCAGGCACAGAGTCTCCATGAAGAGCACATGGGGAGAGAAGATGCTTCACAGGAGCTCTGGATCTCCCTGGCACATGGAGTCACCCGGAGGAGTCTGAGGGCAGCCAGGAAAGCTCTGAGGTGAGGGATGTGTGGTGCTGACTCTGCTGGGTTTGTCATCCAAAAGAAAATTTATGGGGTGGGCTTGTAAATGTTATTTTTCTGTGAAATTTGTCCCACAGCAGAGCAAGGCCACAAGCTTCTCATCTGGGTAAATGACGTAAATCTGGTCTTGGGGAAGGGGCACTGCCTTGGGGCATTCAGATCTAATGGAACACACACAGCACTCGGGTGGCAGAGCATGGCCTTAAACATCCATTCACACACTCTACCCCTTGACTGGTGTTATGGAAGTGTTCACTCAGGGTCATCCTTCCTTTCCAAAAATAAACCTGGGACTGATTATAGATAGCTTTGCATCAGAATCATGTGAAACTCGTGGGTTTGAGTTCAGAGGAAACGTGGGAGGTTCTTGTTATGATTTTAAGTTCACTTGAATTTGAAACTCAGGATGAGACTTAGGGAGGGGAGGACTGAACACAGATGGATCCACAGGAAAGAATACATTCAAACCGACCCTTGTGAAATGCAACTGCCAATGGCTTAGGCAGAAACCCTCACTCAAAACATTAAAACAAATCAAAACACATTGCTCTCTCTTCAAATCTGACTCTTAATGCTACCAAATATCCCTTTTTCCATTCTACGCAATACCATTTTTTAGGGAAAATAAACAAAACAGAAAAGAAAATGCGTAATAGGTTGCCCAATGCAAAATATCCCCACAGCAGCTCTAAAAAGCAGAGGAAAAGTATATTTTAATTAATTTATAAACAAAAGATTATTTCTTGCATTGCCAGCAAAAATCCTGTTTGCCGACAAGGTTCTGGCTGCAAACATTATCAGCAACTGGCAGGATGAGTCCTTTTATGTAAATGAATTCATTATTATTAATTTCTGCTGGTGCTGAACGATTTATGAACTGCTTTTCGAATATGGAAAAGTGGTTCATGAATCAGAGGGGAAAAATGTTCAAAAAGTCCCGGGTCGATAAATAACAGTAGTCATTCATGAATCCCGCCCATGGTGTCTTTTATCTTCAGCAGGGAGAAGATCAAAATGATAAAATAGCAATGTGCCAACAAAAAAGGATTGAATGGGCAGAGACTGGTAACATTGTCCTCTCCAAGCCGTAATGGGCAGGGATGAATGGTGACAGACTATCCTTCACCAGCAGGCAGCCACAGGCTGATTCTCCCAAGGTGAAGTGCTCCTTTTCCCTGCCACACAGAGCTAGGATAAGAGGGAGCTGCTGAGCAGAACCCCACGTGTGCCCCTGCCCCACAAACCTGCACAAGGTGTGGTCGAGGCATGGGGCTTTGCTTCTCAAGGGATACCCTGTCTTGGTTTGGAAAGACAGGTGTCTGCTAAGGAAGGCAGGAGCCTCCCCTGAAATGGAAAATGTAAACCCCCTCC
>JAYDZK010000028.1:5564571-5591503 GCA_034509185.1 Euphonia xanthogaster
GCTGTGGCTCTGCTGGAGCAGGGATCCTGCACAAGGGGGGAGTTTTCCTCTGGAGCTCCAGGGCTGCTGGAGATGGGTCTGCTCTCCCTCTGGGAATGCAGAGGAGCAGAAAGCTGCTCCTCTGGGAATGCCATGGGCAGAGGCTGCTGTGCTGCTCCCAGGCTCAGATTGTATCCAGGTAAGAATGCTTGGCTCCTGCCCTGGGCGCAGCATCTCCCCATGGGATGATGGAATTTTATCAGCCCTGCAGGGACACTCACTGGCCCATGAACAGCAGATGTCTCCCCAGAGGGAGGATTGGTTGTGGGAGAGATAAAGAAAACTGCCCACTGAAAAGAACATAAGTGCCCCACCTCTAACAGTTGGAGATACAATACACACCCCCATTTCCTGCCTAAGAGAGCCCCCTTCCCTGGACACTGGGATTGCCATTCCCTCCAGCAGCCTGCTGCTTCCCCAATTTTCTTACGCCTCGTTACTGAGTCCTCTTGGAGCTGGCATGGCACCCAGCTTTTCTCTGCAAGGGAGGGCAGCACCAGTGGGGTTGTTATCTCTCATTCCTGATGGAGAGAGATGACAAGTACTTGATGGAAAGTGGGAAATCTGGCAGCTGTTCACTCCTGTTTTCTGAGCACACCACCAGCCCTAAGCAGAGCAGGAGCCTTCAGGACAGCACAGTGTGTACAACCATTGACACCGGCCTCGCTCGATGGAGACATAGCTTTTCATCTGCATTTGAAGAAGTCAGGCTGAAACTCAAAATATTGTGTGTACCTGGAGTGAGTTGTGGTCACAGAAGTGTTATTTTCTCCTTCAGGATCTTCTCTGATATGCAGGTCACCACAGAGAATTGGTGTGCCAAATTTATCCCCAGTGTAATTTCATTAAAATCACAAAGCTCTGCCCAGAATGGCAGAGCTAGCCCATGGTTATTTCAATGCTAAATACAGGGCAAGTCTTATGAAAACAGAGGAGAGAAGGCCGTAATAAAAATCTGTTCTCTAAGTAGCCTTTCTAGAGCTTTGATATACAAAGAAACTACAGCTACATATTGTGATCGTTTGCCCTTAAATAGCTTTGCTCAGCTAAGAATTTCAAAGTCTTTTCAGGTGTTAGTCAAAACATCCTGTGAGGTATAAGGAATTAGCACTAAAGGCGAGATAAATGAAGGAAAAGCTGCCAGTAGGTCTTGAAAAGATTTTCCGTAGTCAGTCTAGAATAACTGATGACATTTCCTGTATAACCAACAGTCAAAAGTATCTTCCAGCAGAGGAAAATAAAATGACAGACTTGTAGCTGCTTTTTAGACTTGTTCTTTTGTATAATTTGACCATTTTCTTAATTTCAGATTGCCACAGGACAAAATCTTGTGCTTCTTAGCTCAGCAATGAAGTTTTAATCACCCCAATATACATCTTTCCACGACATATATTTTTCTGTCCACCAAAGACATAATGGCTGCTCCTTTTATGGGAAACCAGGATTTAATCCAGTAAGTCTGTGAGAATCAATATTCTTGTGAAATGACACCATGTTGAAGTTATTTTATGTTATGTTGATGGTTAGCTAATTTTGTAATGGAGACATTTCTTCTAGAAGCAGACATAGTATAATTTAGTGGTAAAAACGTCAATCACAAGGGGTTGAACACTTGTGTCAGGGCAGGAAGAGGGCAGATTTATTGATGGAAATGTATCTATATACTCTTTGTGGCACCCTGACCTGAAATATCCATTTTGGTTATAATTTTGTTTTGTGAAAATGACATCAACTGCAATCACTAATGTAAAAGTGACACTGGAATGCTTTGTTCCCGAGGCCTGATTTAAAAGTCTTGCTGCTGTTTGTTATAGTAACAGCTTCTCAATAGCAAGGAATTAAGGCACTCATTTAACTGCTCCTTTTCTCTTTCCGTAGGAAACCACACTGTTCTTTTTTTTTTTTTTCCCTCTACTGTTTAATATTGTTTAAATAATAAATATAGAGCTTGTTTCATAATGACATTGAGGTAACCAAGAGAAAGGAGGCAGGTGCTCTGGCTGGTACTATATGTGGATATGTTTTTGTATGGCTTTTCGTCCTAATGCCAGTTAACCACCCACCCAAAGCCATAAAAAACATCAATAAGAATGGGTAGAAGAGGATGGAATAAAATAAGTACAGAGGTTGAGAAAGGAACGTGGCAAGGAAGGAGGGAAAGAAAAAGCACAGTGCAGAATACAGGGAACATAGGAATGTCTCATTTGTGACTTCAGTGGTGTTTGGTTGTTGTTGTTGGGTTTTTTTACAAAACCCTCATCAATTAATTGGACTCTTTTTTGCAGATTTACAATGATGTAACTAAAAAACAGAATCTGGCCAGCCCTCAGCTTAAAGGATAGGAAAAAATCACTGGGAGCAATGTGAATTTTACAGAGAAGCTGTGCTATCCAGTGAAGTGCTGGCTATTGTCTACTTTCTGCTGCACTATCCTCCCCCAAAAGAGTGTCTTGAACTAAATAATATCATGACATCCTAATTAGTTACAGCTTAATCTTTGGGCTAGTCCTGAGAAATCTGCACTTTGGTGTAGAGTGATTCTAGAACAATTGAAATTTTACTTTGGTACAACTGAGGATGGGGTGTTTTACCAGCAGCACACAAAGCATTCGAGCTCTCCCATCTCCTGCCCTTCCATTTACACCCCTTGCATGACTATCACAAAGAGCTGACAGCTCACTTTTCTCTGACAATCACGTGTTTTCACTGAGATGTACAAAATCCATAATCTGCTTTGTGAAGCTTCATTCTTGGCTCCTTTTCAGGCAAAACAAATGACAGGATCTGAGACCATCCAATGTCCTGGTCTGGTGAGTCACAATGATTTTATCACTTAAATATAGAAACCATTTAGAGTCTGGGGAGATACACTTCCAGCAGGATTAGAAGTGGGAATTTGTCCTATATTTAAAGGCCGTGATCCCCAAAGATCTTTCCTTTGAGTGGCATTCAAGACTTTTGAAAAGTTGATCCATTGGAGAGTCCTCAAACAAGCAAAATCTGCTCATTAGGGAACATAACACCCCTGCTAGGGATAGTGTGATAAATCAAAGATACTCATATATACTCATACAACAGGATGTTTGTTTGCACACTATCAGGCACAGCCAGGCAGCTTCTCCATGTGGACTGGATGGGAAAGCATCTGATCCTCCCAAAAGTTAGGATTGCTGAGCAGTCCCAGGGTGGTCACACATCTACACACTGAAGAAGAATCAAAATAAGACTGAAATTAGGTTCACTTTCACACTTTGCCCATCAGATCGTGGGTAGTTTGTGCTGCAGAGAAATGCTGACTGGCAAGAACAAACTCATTATTAAAATAAGAAAAATGTAGCTGATGTTTTGGGTGTTTTGGTTCTGTTTTAAAACAGAATTTTTTGTTGTTTTTTTCTTAACCCTAGACATTTTAGTTCTGCCCATTTGCATAGGTAATATTGCCATCATATTTATTCACACTGCTCATAAAAGAGCACATCACCAAAGTGCCTGGAATATAAAACTCCAATGAGAAGGGACCCATCAAGTTTAAATGGAGGTTTATATTGCAGCATTATGAGGCAGAGGCTTGCACATTTGCAGCTCCCATGGCAGAAAGTGAAACTCTAAACAATTAAAGCAGCACAGACATCCTGCCCTAAAGGACTGTAAGCATTTAAAAAAGCAGCCATGACCTCTCTTTACTGGGCCTGTTTTCTATTTAATTTACAGTCTTTATTAGCCAAGAAAATCTTGGCTGGATCTTAGTCAAAGTGATGAATATACAAGCATTTTGATCTACAATTTGGGGCACTTCAAAGTATTCTTTACTTTATGATCATTTGTAATCAAGGTCAGAGCTCTGGTGGTAATTTAGATAGCACCTAAACATATTTATAATATAAAAATTGCTTTGCAGTAGCATGCATAGTGTCCTTTCTATTTTTGCTCACAGTAAGGTTGGAGCTGCAAATGCTCAGGCTATCCAAAAGTTACTCCTACAAGTTTGTGTAAGCAGTTCCATGCCTAGGTTTCTTTTATTCAGTTCCCACAATGACACACAAAATTTGAGCTTATATGTGTGACAAAAAAAAAAAAGGTTTGTTTTCAGTGGTTTATTTATTGAACTATAAGCCTTACTGACTTTGTAGGGAGAAAAAGTAAACCAAAAAAAGACATAAAATGTTTAAAGAGGACTTTTTGTTCTTTTTGTCATCTGTTTTTCTCACTTTTCCATATACTTTGCTCATGCCCTAAGGTATAGCAAGTCTCAGAAATGTTTCCCCTTTTTAAGTGCAGGGACTCTCATGCCAGCAGTGCCTTGCAAAACAAAAACTAAAGCTGTGATCAGTGTTTTAGCACCATTATCTCAGGTTCTAGGCCTGATTTTTTTCCAGCTATTGTGTCTTTCTATACATTATGTCTTTCTACATATTTCTCTCTAGATCTATGCTTGCTAGGACAAAACATTTTGGTACTTCATGTCTGACCTTTTGACAAGCACAACCCAAAACTGAAGCCCAGCACTGAGTCCCAGTTTCTCCAGCCTTGGCAGGCACACACCTTGCCCATTCTCTCTGACTCCACTGCAGGGGTGCATTTTCAATGTTCATACTTTATCATGTCCCTCTTCCACTGGGCACCCTTTCACCAGCTCCTTTCCTCTTGTAGCCAAAAACATCCTATGGATATTTTAATGCTCACTTAGGCTCTCCCAGGACTGTTTTCCCCTGTCACACCCACGAGGTACTGACAGATCAATGTGTGTCCACCACTCACCACAGATTTTTGTTTGAAATATTGATTTATTAAATTTTGGACTGTAGTCATTTTGTTTTCTTCTGCAGGGCTCCACTCCTATAAGAATCTACCAAGCTACTACACTTGCCCTTCTTCACATCCTCCCTTAAAACTCTCCTCTGCTGTGACACCTTAAAAAAATTATGGTGGTTAAGCAGCTGATGTGCTGTGACTGCATAGTGATCATAATTATCTCCCAGTTACCTTGTCATTTCTGCCCCTCTCCCCATCTGTTTGCTGTCACTTGTCTTTTGCCTGGATCAAAGACTCTTTGGGGTACAGTCCCTGCCTGGAATTCCTCTGCATTTGGATACTGTCCTGAGAGAAGCATCTCAGGTTCTAGGCACTACTGCAGTGCACAGAAATAAAAAAATCACTGTTCCTGAAGTAAAATCCTCTGCATTTTCATATGCATAAATTATAGCCACATCCTGTAATCCGTTTGTTAGGCTAAAAAATTGATTCAATGGGATTTGAGCCAGGGCAGGAGCTGGCCTATAGTCTTTAAACAAGCAACAGAACATATTATTAATCACCCTAAATAGAGACTATCACATTCAGTTTTGCAATCCTACCTGTGGATAAAATAAATACCTTTCCAGAAACCTTATGACTTTTCTCATTTACACTAGGCCAGGCTGCTCTTATGAAAACTATTGTTCTGCAGGGAATAACAAGATTGCAGTGACTGCCTGGTTGCATTCTCTTTATGTTGATTGCTTGGAAGCTGACAGAGGGTGGTGAATACCCGGCAGAGTCAGTTGTTGGCCACCCTGTCTCTATATATGCAAGGGGTCTAGAGGCAGTTCTTCCTTCCCATTCAAAGCTTTTATCTCCCACTAGGGCAAAACAAAACCTCTGGGGGGCACTAGTTTTGGAAGTTATTCTGAATTTTGTTACTATCCTCAAATAGATTTTTATCCATACTGCAACCTCAGCCTGGAAGCTGCTGCCTATAATTCACCAGTTTGGGGAATCACTTTGGCCAGGAGAGGAGCTGGGGATGAAGCTCAAGCTCTTTGTACATGCCTGCATCAGAACTGCTGGTGGGAGAGGTGCTTCCAGGGGCCACTGTCTCCCGAGCAGCTCCTGAGGAAGGGCAGCTGTGTGCTTCCTCCTGCACAGCTTGGAAGAGCTGCAAAGGAGAGGAAAGCCAAAGCCAAAGCCAAAAACAAAAACATGCGCAAAAGCAATGAGTAAAACCTGCCAGATTCAGGGAGCTGTTGTACTGCTGGAGACCAGCCAGAGATCTGTGGAAGTCCCCTATTAATGCAGTGGCTTGGTTGCAATTGCTGCCCCCACACCCCACCCCTTCCTTCCCCAGGTGAATCTTGTCTTGCATGTATAACACAGACTGCAAAAAGCACACACTTTTTTCCCCCCAAAATTTTAATGTTTGTTTTACAGGCTTTCTGCCTGAAAATGTTTTTCTCCTCTCCTCTTGCAAATTTGGGTCTTCCTAAGTTGCTGATGTGTGAGAGTGAGACAAGTCTCAACGTACCCAGTAAATCCAGCTTGTATATGCTTACCTTCCACTCAAATTGATTGTTATTTGAACAAGGTGTTAATCTTAAATAAATGTTCATAGATCAGGTTGCTTTCCACTTTCTGCCAATGTTTGGGTCCTTAGATGCTGAGCTGCAAATGAACCATGCAGATAAGACCTAATGTTAAATATCTAGGAGTCCTTTATAAGGGAAGGAGGCAGGAAGGATAAGGATCTCCTTGCTTCAGGCTCTAAGACAGCTATTGACTTTCTAGCACTGGCAAGGAACCTTCTGAAGCTTTTTCTGTTTGCCATCATCAGGAACAAGGTGCTGAATTAGGAGCACACTTGAACCTGGTCTGATTCAAACCCCCTATTTCCCCTGGCATAAGGAAACTGCTCGTAGCAAAATTAGTCCAGTGGAATATGGAAACAGAGGTAAATTGCTGCTTCCTCCCCAGCCTTTTACAAAAGGATATGGCATGTTTTCTCTAGAAAAGGGATTTGGGGTTTGTGGTTTTGGTTTTCTTTTTCCCTCAAAGGACGTAGGAATTGCATAATTTTATACTGAATTCAGCTTTTACTGAACTTTCAGTAATTAGTCTCTATATACATATATTATAGGGCTTCTTTAGTCAATTCTTTGTGTATTATTGGGGAGAAATTTATCTCAATATTTTGGGTGGAATATCGTGGTAGATCTAAAAATTGCCTCTTCTTCCTATCTGGGAAAAAGCATGCAGTGCTTTATCTACTCAGTAAAACTTCATATTTATTTTAGATAATTTAGGCTCTAATTATACAAAAGTGATGTGAGAAAGATACACAGAATCTGACCCAGAATTATGACTAGAAAATAATAATATCATCCTAATTAAAAACCATATAAGAGTTTGTTATCCAGCCTCAAATCCCTGACAGACTTGTATGCTCAAATAATCACAGCATTTGCAGGCTAAAGATTTTGTAAAAGTTTCATGAAAAAAAAAATCCCTAATGAATTCTCAGTGTTTTTTAATATTGTGCCTCTTCAACAACAATGATGGCTTTTGGGGACTCTTGCTCACTTATGGGACATGTGGGTCATTCGAAAGCTTGAATATTCATTATGAGATGAGCTGGAACTGGATGTGCAATATGTTTGGTAGAAAACTAAATTTTATGTAAATTCTACAGTGATGTTTTCTGGCTCAGTTAGAATCCATTCTACTGTTTATCTTTATACTAATAATGGTCTCTTGGGCTTCTTTTTAAGCCTCTCTGTACACTTTTTTTTTTATTATTTTAAAATGAAAGATAAAGATCCAAAGAAAACAATTTTTAAAGATAGAAATAGAAACACTAGGTAAAAGGAATTAGCAATGCAATCTCTGCATATATTATGTGGAAATCTACTGCAAAATTGCAGCTTGGAATTTTATTCCTAGGAAATTAACTGTTTCATGTTTGAGCAGCATTTCTGCTCTGATTCCCCATTTTTTCAAAGCCCCTTTGGATCTGCTTTTTTCATCTATTTCTGGATATTTTTGTAATATTTATTAAAATATTCCTTCTCCAGAATGATAAATCCAGTTGTCTGGAAGAAATAAAATCTGTGGCACAGCTCTGAAATGAGAATTAACCTTGATTACTACAGTAATTTACTAATCAAAACTGGAGACCTGCTAATCAAGCCTGAATTACCAGCTGCTTGATTTTTATAGTGACATAACCAAAACTGAACATTTGGTAAACAAGGATCTTATTTATGAGGGGGAAAAATTGGCATATGGCCATATTCATCTTAATATATTTCTCACTATATTGTTGTGATTTCCTTATCAGCTGATGTACTTTTAACTTAAGCCATCCACCTAACCCCGAAATGATGAGCCCTGAATTTTTGATTACCCTGGAACTGGAGTCAGAGTAGCCAATTTCACATTTGAAGAGGTTTTCTGATCTACCTGTTGTCTTTGGACCCGGGCAGGAGAATGGCTGATCCATCAGAGCAGCGTGTTACAGGGCTGGGCAGAGAGCACCTTGGAATGAAGGGAGCAGACACGGGCAGCAGCAAGGAGAGGAGGGCAGAAGTGCAGTGAGCAGCCAGCTGGGAGAAGCTGCAGGAGGAAATGGCAAAGAGGGACAAGCCCAGGGGAGATGTGACACTGAATCACCCAGGGAGGGCCTGCTGAGGAACCCCCAGCCCAGCCCTTGTGAGAGAGCATCCCTCGTGTAAATGGACAAAGTACCAATTACTGCAGCTTGTCTGAGTGGCTGGGGTTGTGAAAGTATTCAGCTGGTTTCCTTAAGTGTAACTAATTTCATGGTTTTAATTTATTTTTTTTTTCCCGGTCTGATTTCTGTTCATTTTTTCAGCTCCCAGATGGCATCCTGTATCCACCGACACAGAAAATAATTTCCCAGTATTTTCTTTAATGAATGACCTATTATGAACAAGCAGGAAAAACCCATATTGTGCAATTCTTCCACAGGAAAACTGATCATTAATATAAATGGAGAGAAGCCCCCAAAATGGGAATCTTTTTTGTTGTTTGAGCTGTGTATGGTATTTCATTAAGGTGGCTTGTGGGTTTGTTTGTTTTTTTTTTAATGCCTTGTTCAATTGATATTGTCATGGGTAATTGTGCTGTTAAAAAGGTAAAGAACAGAAACACAAAAAGATTATTTCTAGAATATTGTTTACAGCATGAAAGTCTCAGCTAGTCAGGCTCTTTCCCTTTCTCTGCTTGTTACTTTAGACCTAATCCCCCATTCTCTCAATTCTTAGCATAGAAAATATATACTAAAGCTGGTGCTGCTTCCATTTTTTCACCACCTTATCTCACAAACCTGAAATAATATTTTTCCCTATAAGTCTTAATGTACTTGCACCTAACAGGAATGAAGGGGCACAGGGATGAATTAAAATGTGTTCAGTGGTTCATAGCCAGTCTAAACCTCGAAGAACACCAGTTTGTGTTTAGACATGATCCTGCAAAGCTTCCAGGGGCCACAGCTCAGCACGGGCCGGGCTCTCCTGCACCAAGAACAGCCCAAATCAGAGCAGCAAAATCCTGCTGGGATCCAAAGACAAACAGAGGGGGTTTAAGAACTAGGAAAACCACAAGCTAAAACAGAGTGCTATTCCTGATATTGTGTAGTCATGGCAGGAGGAACATCCATGAGGATAAAGATTCCAGATTTCAGGAATGGATTCTCAGGCAGTGATTTAGAACACTTAAAGGCCAAGGAAACAAGAGAGAAATAAGTGGCTTAGAGCTGAGCAAGGGGGGATTTTTTTTCCCTGACCACTGGAACAGGACTCTGCTCCACTCCAGTTCACATCCCTGTTTCTCCCTAAGGCCACAGCTGTTCCCCCAGAAACTTTCCATCAGAAGTCCTCAGAATTGCCTCACATGTTTAGGATGACCTCTCTCTGCCATTGAAACATCAGATGCCCAAAAATCCACCTGGAAATCTGGATCATTTCAGACTGCACTAGGACATAGCACAGAGGACATGAAGTCACTGAGGAAGGAGTAATTGCAAGGAGGGACTGATGGGTATGAAGGAAGGCCAGCAAAAAAGTACAAAACAACAAAAGTGGTGGCAGAAAAACTGGGAAGAGGAAGCAGAAATGGTGAAGTGACACCATAATGTTTACTGGCTCTAAAGCAAGGGAAAATTATTAAAGCATTCATTTATTCTGTTTCAGCCAAAGGAAAAAAAATAGGGCATAAAAGAGAAGAAAAAAAAGTACAGAATGTAGAACATGTGAAGAAAAAAGCAAGCAAAGGAAGAGAAAATGAAGAGAGAGGAGAAACAAGTGCTGGAAGTAGAGGAGTGGAGGGTGGGGGAGGAGGCAGCACAAAGAGATCTGATGAACAGGGCTTTTAGGTAAGTGAATTTTATTTGTATGTGTCATTTCCTACTTTTTATTGCATTTCTTTGGCAACCATCCCACAGTTCCATAACCCATGGGTGGGTGGGAGGAGGTGGCTAAGAGGGCAAAATGGTAGGTTTTGGCAGAATATTGACATGCCTTGAGTCAGGTCATTACTTGTGGTTGTCATTAGACAAATAGTGAAAGTGGGCTAATGGGGCAGGTGTTTATGAATCCTCCAGGCCAGAGAAGGCTCAGTTTTCACAACCTGACTCACACAGAAAGGGAGAGGCCCAAATTATTCAATGCAGTGAAAGCAAAGGCGAGCGGTGATTTCAGCCCTGCAGAGGCCACAGGGACCCATTTCAGATTTACAGGATGGTTCTGCCAGGTTGCTTCAGCCTCTCAGCCCCTTTGGAGGGTGGGCACTGCATAGGTTTCTGTATTGGGGGCTTCCTTTCTTGCAATCATTGGATGGAAATGTTTTTCTGTAGTGCAAAATGAGACCCTGACGCACAAATCTACGGCAAAATATGACTTTCATAAAGAATGTTCTGAGCTCCATCTTTTCTGGGTTCTTTTGTTTCTTTCTGCCCTCTGTTTGACTCTTTACAGGCTTTTCCCCCTAATTATCTTGAATTTCAAATGGAAACATTTCTAAAACATACAGTGTCAAATAAAATGAGTTCCGATTTTTGAAGACTTTAGAACACACGCAGTAGCTGCCACCCTGAGTCAGAAAAAATATCCAGTGCTTTCCCTCTGAGAGTGAGAAGAGCAAATGTCTGGGGAAAAAGTGTATGAACTCTGATATATCTCTCATGCAGAGCAATCCTTCTTCCCCTGTGTGCTCCTGCCCTCTGAGGATCAGTGTCAGAGACATTTTGATTTGGAGGCTGGATCTTGATCATCATGTTTAGTAGCTAGTGATGGATTTCATTTGCATGATTTCATGTAATCCCTTTTATGGTCCATTTACACTTTTGACCTCCACACCATCCTGTGGCCATGAGTTCTGTAATTTCATTACACACTGTGAGGATAAAATACTTCTTTTGTTTGTTTTAAGACTGATGCCTGGTCATTTAATAGAGGCTCCTAGTCCCTGCATTTGTGGGAACTGTTAAATGATGTCTCTTGATGTTAGAAATCAGGTTTTTGAAATTAAAAAACCTCTTTCAATTTTAAAGCCTTGTGATCAGGCAAGATCTTCTTTCTCTTGTGAATCCTTCCGTGAAAAAAAGGAAAAATTCCCAACTGCAACTGCAACCTGACGAAATTAAAATTAATTAAAGCAAAAGTAGTTTTACAGTGTTCACACTGCACAGATAAGTTGCCTTAGTCTTATTTTATATGCCCTGTGTGTTTTCCATCCGTGTCACATCACAGTGCTGGTTTCAGTTCTGTGAGATGTGGAACAGCCCATTTTAAGGCCATTCTCTGTGGCACAACTATTAAACCACAAGCATAGTAATGGGAGAATATGTTCACTGAGTTCTCTGCCACAGCAAGAGGGGGAAAGGTTTGGAAAGTCCATTAAAAAATAGGAGTAGGCTTTGTACAAGACAGCTGAGCATGGTCAGGCAGCAACCTACAGTGGACTAGGGTGGAATTAGCAGTTTGCATTTTCTTGCAGCTGTAGTTGTCCAGCATCCTCTCTGCAGCACCCCCAGCCCTCTGCTTTGTGCACCATTCCAGTCAGATTGCTGAGGAGAGAGACAAAGGACAGATTCCAGGGTAAAACCAAAACTGCTCTGGAAATGCACTGCGTGTGGCAGCGTTGGAAACAGTGGTGAGAGGTTAAAAAAAAAAGAGTTCGACTCTAACCCAAGAATCAAAATTAATGTCAGAGAATTTAATGCAACACAAGGTGTGATGGAACAAAGACTGTTGGGGGGGTCTCATTTTGTTCAGTTATGACAAGCATTGTTCAGCACTTTAAAAGAAACAACAGTGTAATGGTTTTCACTAAATTGTATGAAGAAACAGGATAACTTCAACAAATATCACAAAACATGTTACAAATCAATTGTATTGAAAATATATTAGGATTCTTTAAAAGACAAGATCAGAAAAGGAAGCAGCACAAGCAGGAGGAGAGACAGCACACAAAGATTTACTTCTGAGTGCTACAAAATATTGAACTAAAAATAACATTAAAGATGAAATTTGCAATGAATCTCAAGCTGCTAAATTCCCAAAGGCTGGGTCTGCCAAAGGCTCTGTTGGTTTCCTCTGTTCTTTTCTGTCTTTATTTAAATATTTTATACAGTTGTCTATGTTCATGTGTAGTGCGAACTGTCATTTATATTTCAGTCCACTCTAAAATGGATCTTAGACTGTCTCAAGCTGTGCACTGCAGCCAGGAGTTTGGAACTGAGAGGTAAGTTGGAGTGGTAGGGACAAATGAAGACTGATGTTTAATGTAGTTTTTGTGTACTTATATTTTGCTGTCATGTATTTTGCCTTAAAACGGATTTGTAATTTTCTGCATTTTGTGATATTATAAGATGTGATGCAAGTGGGGTTTCCATTTAGCAAATACATTGATGCATTTTTGAGTCAGAGTGGTTGAATTCTGAATTTTGACCTTAGGCTTTCATGTCTAGCAGTAACAACATGCAAGTTTAAATCTGCAGTCTTAAATGCTTCTCTTTGTGCTTTGGACTTGCCAAGGTAACCTTTTTAAAACAAGACAGCTTTAAGCTTATTTTAGATTCACTTGTGTGATAGGCCCACGGGGTGCTGAGAGTACTCTCCACTGTCTTAGGGATACAGGGCACACCTTTCCCAGGAAAACTGGGACTTACTGTGGAGCCGGATCCACACCCTGGGAGAGACTCTCCCACCCTTCTGGTGCTGGGGGAGGAAGCAGAGGGAGCTGTTCCATCCCCACACAGACAAATTGCAGCCCCGGGGCACATCCAGAGCTCCCTAATTGCTGCCTGCAGGCTGGGAGCCCCGGCAGGGCAGGGCTGGCACCGACCCTGCCCAGCCCTGCGGGAGGAAGGCTCCTCTGGGGCTGCTGCTGCTGCTGCTGCTGCATCCCCACCTGAGCTCAGGCCTGCTGCTGATGCACTCTGCTATCTGCTAGACTTGCTAAGAAAGGTTCAGATATATTAAGGTGGGGTTTTGCACTTGTTCTGCACAAATTTAGTAGTGTTGGACTCCATCAGCTCGTATAAAAGAAAGAATCCTCAAGAAATGATGCTGCTTTCTTGCTTCCAAACAGTAAATCATACAGAATAAAAAGTTTAAATAATGGCTATTAGATTAGGAAGTCTAAGAAGCTTTTATTACTTGGGAGCTTTGACTATTAAAAATTGATAAATTGCCATTGAAATACAAGCAGCTCTGCAATATGATAGATCAAAGTTCATTTTTTTCCCTAATGCAGAGTTAAGATGAGCAGACTTACTTTTTGCTCATCTTCACTGCAGATCAAAAACATTCCTTTCCTTTTATTTGAGTGATCAATTTACTAGAAGAGCCCAATGTATATGTTGTGACTGCAGTAAAATTCTTATTCACAAGCCTTTAAGTAGTAATACAGCTTGCTGGCATTATGCAAACCTCAGGACATCTCAGCCCTGCTGTCCAAAGTGGATAGTGTGTCTCCTCCACATAATACAGGTGCAAATTAATTAGTTATAGCTCGTGAAGTGATATTTCTTAAAATATTTTGACCACATCATTAAAAAGCTAACTCTTCTCAGTAGTGCTTCCACATCAAGTTAGAAGAAAGACTTCAGAATCTTGTGTTTCAGTGGACAGTGTTCCAAAGAAAGTACTCAAACCACTGAAATGTAAACCTTAGAAAGACTATTTGCTAGTGGCTTTTTAGAAATCTATTAATTGCATGTCAGTGTAGCTGTATGAGTTTTTCTTTTTTGTGTATCAAATATCTTTTGTTACTTTCTAAGCATCTAAAAATCCACTTCTGTGGCAATTTGTATTTTTTTCAAAACCTTTTAAATTAAGTAACACAAAAATATGTAATGAACATGCAACATTAAACACTTTCAAGGGCAGCAAATATGATCACATCCTTCAGAAAATATTTCTAAAATGTGTGATTTCCATCCCACTAACTTACTTGAAAGTTGTCTAAAAGCTGCAGTTGATAACAAGGTCTTGTGTATCTGGATCTTTGGGTAAACACTGTCTGCCAGCATAGCTGGAGGAGACAGACATTTCCATTTTTAAGATAGTTCTGTAAAGAAAACCCTTCTGTGGGTGTCCACACTTGGCAGCTGATCTCAGGTCTGACACAGTGTGCACACACTGCCTCAGCTCTCATCATCCCAGGAGGAGAAAAACCCTGCATGTGGCCCCAAAAAGGTTCAATCCTGCAAAGCACTTAAGCACAAAATTAGTTTTAAACTTAAGGGACAATATAGAAGTTAAATGCAGACTTTGCTAAAAGATGCAGGATGAAATGCATACATTCCCAAAGGAGGGATACAATGAGTGAAAATAAATGGTATGGGAAAGCATCTATATACGTAACTGGGGAGGTAATGAAGGAATGCTTCAATTTCAGTTCAAGGAAAACTTCAATTCACTGTATTTAATTTCACATTAATCCTTCAGTCGTCTACCACAGTTTGTGTCTGTCTGGCCATGAAATTTTCATCTGTGTGGTGTTATTCTTTGGCATGTAAAGATGTACAGTCTCTGAGCCTGATTTGGCTCATCTTGGTGTTGATGGCAGAAATTCCAGTTTTGCTCTCAAAGGGCATGATTGAAACAGTTAACACTTATTTCAGCCTTGCAGAAGGACATATTGCTCCTTGTACATATAAAGTATGCCAAAATAAGATTAAGAGACTTGATGAACATTGCACGGTAAGTCAGAGGCTCATAGTCATAGAACTAAGGATTCCTTCCTTCCTGACTCTCACTCCCTTGTTTTATACTGTACTTTTGGTAATGTGTCTGCATTCCCACAGCAATATTCTTCTGGCACATGATAATGCAATAGCTTTGAAATATGCTTTTCATGTGATGTGTGAAAACATAAAATCTATAGATGTGCAGTATACATGGATAAAAGAATTCATATTACAATATGTAGCTACAAGCATAATAAATGGAAATTGATGAAAAGGGAATCTTTCTACTGCTGGGATTTTAAAGAATTAGACAAATGTGTGTAGTTCAAATAAGACAGAATTTCTGCTTCTTGTCACAGAAAGAGCGATGAACATGTATCAGAAGAGAAAATCAGCTGCTGCTTGGTAAGTACCCTATGATTTTTTTTGACTGCTGCCTTTTGGGCCTTACCAAGTCCTGTACTTACTGTGCTGATCAGGCTGCTGGCTCCTTTTTTGTTATTACATCACTCAAAAAGGCAGGCTTTCTTAGAAAAACTAAAACTGTGCCAATGCAATACCATCTCTTCAGAAATACTTGTATTAATTCATTTACATTGCAGGCTGGAGCTAAATGAGTGCATTGATGGAGACAATTCTTGGTCCAGTCTTTTCATGTTGGAGGCAGAGGAGATTCCTAGAGCAGTGACACTATTTTAGTTTTGCTGGGCAGTCACTGGATAGTGCAATATGAGGTGAAGCAAATCTTTTGATCTCTATATTCACACTACGTGGTTCTAACTCTTATTTTTGTTATTGTTTTAGGAGTAGTAGCAGTAGTAATAGAGCAGAGGTATTATTGGCAGTGCCTGTGTCCACAGAGCTCATTAAAGGACAGCACTCTGGAGATGATGCCCTATCTGCCTGGAATCAGCAGGACGCAGGAGCTATGTCCCATATGATGAATAACAAAAGAAAGGGTAGTTTACATTCTTTGATACATTTCTGCTCGATTAACCCCCAGTGGGATTTTTACCCCTCCAGTCACATTTTTTTGTTCCTCTAATCTTCTTTTGTATTTGCTCACTGACCCCAAGCATGTATTTGACTTCTGACCCTATTTCTGTTAATAAAATACAGGCCATCTGACCAGCATTCACACCACTCCACTACAAGGTGATGATTACCTCATTGTAAGTGCTGGGAGTTTGCAACTCCCAGGGTGAGGCTGGTGGTTGGGTGGCCTGAAGATAAGATCAGATAACCAATGAAGGCAGCACAAGCAGTTCTGAGCTGTGCCTTCAAAACCAAACTGCAGAACTCCTTCAAAATATCCAATTCTATCCATAGAACTGCATATCTCCTTATGTATTGTTCAGCTATTAATTAGTTGATAATGTTTAGGGGATTATGGCATGACAAAAAACAATTATAGCTCTAATGTGGAAATTTTCAGTATCCGTATGGGTGGTAGCTTATAAAATCAAAATTATCCCATTTCCATTTTGGGTTATCAATTATAATTATATGCCTCATGAAAAAAAATGCATCAGCACTCAGTGGCAATAATTTCAGTATAACGTTTTGAGGCTAAATTAATGCTGGAAAGTACAGGTGATCTCTTTCTAAAAAAGTAATATTTGTTTCTAAAGCACCAGCAAAAATGTGGGGTGGTTTTTTCTAAGGAAAGGCATAGTAATGAGCTTATTCATGCTTTCACCAAATCCTTAGAGCATGAATCTTATGAGAGGCACTGTTAATTGTGTGTTACATGAAAAAATCATGCCAAAGCCATTTATCAGATATGTAATCTGTGTCTCTGTTTTGTGACAGGAAGCCATTATTTCCCCTGAAAAAACAAATCTGTTAAATTTGAACTATTAGATTACAGCAGGGTTAGGGCTGCTTCTGTGCTGTAGAGTCACATCAGGGTCACAGCCCAGTTCTAGAGATGTACTGCAAGAGCTTCATATCTGATTAAGACAAAAAACTGATAAAAATGTAATGCAGACTAACAATATGGAATTATCTGATGCAGTTTGGGGGGATAGGGGCAGGGGGTATAACATCATTCAGTTTATTTGCATATGTTTGTTCTTTCTGCTTTATCAATCTCTTTGAAGGAAGCAAGAAAACTTTAGAAAAAGAAAATGTTATTAATGCTGGTAAGAGAACACAGAAGAAAATCTTTAGTAAACATTTCTTTTCCAGTGTTGATTATCATTCTGTCTAATGTTTATTTTCATAGTTTTCTTTGATCCAAACACAAATAACAATAAAGTTAGCTTCATTTCTTTGAACTAACAAAACTATACTGTGGCCAAATTTGGAACAAATTTTTAAGTGGCGTTTTTGTTTTTCTTCAAAGCCACATCTGAGATTTATAGAGTAGATATTTGCATAACTCACACCCTCTCCTGTAAAGGAATGTTTCTGTGGCTAGCAGTGATTTACCTGCTCTGCCCCCCCCTGCCTCTCCTGGAAGGCTGAGGGCTCTGAGCACCTGGGCACACACTGGGTGCCAGTGCAGGGAGCACCCAGGGCTTGGGCCAGGGCTCAGCCCCTGCCCTGTGGAAGTTGCTGCAGTTTGTAGGGACTGACTGTGGCTCTGTGGGGCTGGCTCGTGGGTGTAAAGCCAGAATGTGTCATTCCACCCTCCCTGCATCCCTATCCCAGCCTCCACCCCAGCCAGAGGCAGAGAAGCACCAGAGCCCTGCCCATGGGCACCTCAGCTCAGGGGGAGCCCAGGGCACAGGTTCTACCTTCACCAGCTGCTCCCATCAGACTCTGACAGATGATTGTGTGCTGTAGACTTGGAAACAACTGCAGTCCTAATGTAAATATTGTGCAATTGCAAAATATGTACTGCAGTGTTTATCACAGTGCCTGAAAGCAGGCCTGCGTTGCTGGGGGTGTTCTAGTCTGTGCATATTTAAAAACTCTGCCAAATCACAGATCTGCTCAGGAGACCTGGCAGCACCTGCTGAGGCAATGGTGGAGAGTCTGTATCTGTGATGGGAAGCATCTCTGCCACCCTCAGATTGCAGCCAGCGTGTATTCTGGCTGCTCTGTGCAGCTCTCCTGCATGCAAATACTGGCCCTGAAAGTGGTGGAAGTTATGAAAAAACACCACAAGGTCCAGCCCCAGTCACTCAGGTACAGAAGAGCCATTTGCTGGATAAACTCAATGCTTTAAGTTTGCTCGGGACGTGATACAGAAACATGAGAGATGCTCAGGTTCTCTAAAACTCACTATTTTTTTTTTTTTTTTTTGATCTCCCATCACATCCTTGTGTTTGTCTCATGGCTTAGCCTGGCTGAACAAGGGCATCCAGTCCAATGATTGATTGCCTCTGTGAGCAGATCCAAATTTCACTCTTAAATCAGCCAGCATGTGGTTGATGGCAGGGACAAAGCCAGCCCTCATCACTCCCTAAGCAAATCATCTTCCTCTTTACTGTAAATTCGACCAAATTAAGATTTCACCATTGAAAGAAGTGTCAGAATTTCCACCAGGTTCACATGGATTTGGATTTGGCCATTGACTTCTAGGTGCAAATGGCTTCTTAAAGGGTTACTTTCAAATAAAACAGGTGTTTAAGTGCTTCAAGAGATTATAAAAATAATAGCAAATGCAAATAACATGACTTCAGGTGTTGCTAAAAAGTGTCATTAGAAAATGGGTGGTTTTAAGGTTAATTCAGAACTAATCCCAGTGACTGCAGGTGACTCACACTTGAGTAAGAATGAAAATTTGGGTTTTGAACTATGCAGAAAGGTTTTGGCTGAACCTTTTAAATTTCTTTGTGAAGGGGAGAGGTGAGGTGGGTGTGTTAGTTGGGATTTTTTGGGTTTTTAATACTTATAAAAATGCCAAATAGAAAACAGTTGCTAACTTCTGTAGTTTGTTCCAGTCAAAATAAAGTACTTCTGGTCCTAGAGGAGGGAGCTCTGAAATGGTACCTAAAGGTCCTGCCTGAATGTGCAGAGCCCTTCCCTTTAAAATATCATCTCCACTAAAAGCACAACCAGAAAACTTCGTTTCCTTTCTTTTTTTTTTTTTTTCTGACACCATGAAAACAGGAGTAAGGGAGCTGATACTTCAGTTGTTGGGCAGTTCACTCCATATGAATACAGTGAGGAATGTGGGACTGAAAACACTTCCCACATCCAGGCTCTGTTTCCTCAATTGCTGGCACAGGCAGCAAAGGTGCAAAGCCCAGAATGAGTCCTGAGCAACATCCACTGAAGATGTCCCAAGGAACAAAGCTAGAAAAGCTAGAGAGCTTCAGGACGCCCATCTCTTGATGGAAGAGTGTGAATCAGCTCACCTCCAGAGTTCATTAGCTTTACATTCTTACTGAGTTTTAAGTAAAAAATACACAGAAGTGCTGACTGCTAGAAAAAGCTCTTGCCTTTCTTGCTGTGGAAGGAAACAGGACTTTGGCATGGAGAAGCAGAGTTGCCTGCATTCTGCCATCCCTGAGGCTGTGTGGCTGCTTGGACAATTCAGAGCTAAGCACAGAATCGTACTCAGTGTTCTTCCTTCCTCCCTTTTTGAAAAAAAAAGAAGTTTCTGCCCTGCATTTCTGCAAAGATGAACAGAAAGCCTTGCAGATGGGTGTGGAAAAACATCTGCCTGAGCCTGCAGAAGCCTGAAACAGCAGCAGTGAGGGGTTCAATGCTCAGAAATTCAAGAGGGTTGGTTATGCCAGGGCCAAAAACTCAGCATGTGTTACAGCTCAAAATAAATGGGAGTCCACATACAAATAAATAGTATATAGCTTGCTGTAGTGGTGGCTCCATTCTTGGAGGGGTTGTGTTTGGTTTTTAATATTCAGCTACGTCATATTTAATGTTCTATTATTTTTATATTCAATTAAAATATTTGCAGTTATTGTTGGAAGAAGCTTTGCCCCTGATGGCCCAGGCTGAGGTGGGTGCAAAGCTTTTGTGGTGCCTGGCAAAGGATGTGGGTGGAGTCCTGGCCCAGCTAATTGATGTAGAATAGGTCTGTCTTGAAAATTGCTCCTCAAAATGTAGCACCACTGTGCTCTTCACATCTAGGCACTGAAACAGGAGTTGTGCCTCAAAACCCTTGTGTGGTATGGTCCCATGGTGATTCCTCTTCCTTTATCTCCAGTAATTTTCCTATCCTGAGTCTGGTCTCTCCCTTCTGCTCAGCAGGGGTGGGTTTGTTCTTTTTCTTTGTTCTATTAATTTTCTCATAACTGCTATCTACCATATTCACATAACAACCACTATCAAGCTCCTAAAAGAGTTTTCAAGTATATTAAATCACCCATTTTAGAACAATAAGGAAAGGGTTTTAATAGATAAATACATAAAGCTTCTCTTAGATCATGCAATAAGGAAACTGAATATAGAGCTAAAGTTCCCAGAACTTGGGAGGACAAAGGAGCAGCTTACTACAGAGCTTTTTCCCAACACCCAGAGCTCTGATAGTCCTTAGAGGAAATAATAAATCTTTCTCTTTGTCACTCTTCCCTTGGTTTCTTTTGTTGTTTAGGAATAAAAAAAAATTAAAAGTTAAGTACTACTTACAAGGCAGCTTCCTTGATGTTTCTGGTAGTCCAACCAAGGGACAAGACTGTGTGTATAGGAAGGGAAGATGAACAATTCACCCTGTAAAGGAATTAAAAATAAAAGTGGAAATCCTTTGTAAGAAGAGTGGTAGGGATTATAGCTGCATGCTTTCACTAATGACTTTACAAACATTTAGCCAGAGATAACCCAGAAATCCAGTTGCACTTTATTTAATATTCAGATAAGGACCATNNNNCTGCTGTTAAGCTACAACATCTACAATCATTCTTTGAATACTGATAATTATATGAAGCAGACTCCCCTAGAGGCTGGTAGTCTAGTCTGGATTCACCTGGAATACAAAGATGAATAATATTGCATATTACATGCACCCAAGTAGTTGCAATTTATAGAAATGTCCATTTATACTCCTGAAAAAAAAATGTGTATTTCCCTAGAGGCACAGTGTATGGTGATAAAAACCTGTGTGTGGGGACAGTTTGGATTGTAACTCCTAGCAAGCCTGTTGATTAATTAATAAACAAATAAATCATTATATTTAGCCAGATATCTCACTCTGAGCCCAGAAAAGAGAAAATGTTAAAAATGAATTTTGTGTGGCTCACCATAAGGAAGGGTTACTCAGAGACACCAGAAATGAGTACGAGAAGTGGCATCCAAATGGCTCAGAGTCCGTGTGTGTGTACACTTTTAAAAGATGAGTAGCACTATGAATCTGCTCCCTTCTCCTCCTCCTTTCCTCCTCTTTCTCCCATCAGGTGCCTTGTCCTTGTTCTCCCCTCTCGTTTGCTGATGGCTGATAACACCTTATCTCCACCAGGGAAGCAACCGGGAAGTTTGCTCCTTCCTCACAAGACTGAGGGTATAATTAGAACCACGCACCTGCTCAGTCCTCCAGTGACTCAGTTAGTCTACATCCATGTCAAAATCCATGCTGTGAGGGTAATTTGATCATCTCACTTACTTTTTTCATATGCTTTATATGAATAAACCACCAGAACAAGCCTCCGTTGAGTTGGTTCAGTTTAATCTCACAAATTTGTGTCAAGTCTTTGTTGCCAGAAGAATTTTATCATTTGATCTCATGGTTACACTTTAGTAGACTTTAGTACATATTTTATTTGACTGTCCAGAATACAAAATTCCATTCTTGTGTCAAAATCATCTCTTTTTTATTATCTATTTATATTTCTGTGATACTTGCAGACTTCAGCTGAGATCAGAGTCTTGTTGTACAAGACAATACAGAAACAAGCAATAAAAGAATTCTGGTCACAGGATCCCTGTAAGGGAATAAAGGCTGGGAGAAAGGAAATATTGCCCCCATTTTACAGATGGGAAAGTGAAGCTCTGACAATCTTTCTGTACAAGGAAGAGCAGTGTCATACAGTGATAGTGGAGAGTTCTGAAAAAGCAGCAGAGTCCAGAAACTATCCAAATTAAGAGTGGATTTAAACCCTAATATACTGGCAAGCATCCATATAAGTGCAAGTAAGTTATGGATGTACACTGGTTTCATTTGCACACTCAGCATCCCAAGGCTCCCTTGGCCTTCTCCATCCCTCTTCGTCTCCCAGACCTCCCTTCAAAGGCAGCTGACACCACTTTTTGATGCTGCCTTCTTTGGCTCATAAGAGTCAGCTTGCCACTGCCTCCTCTAAGCATTTAAAGAAAAATTTACCTTGAGCCCTGTGATGCCACAGGGGTGTCAAATCTCTCTGACTGCAGCAGCTTCCAGGCTCAGCAGAGATACATCAAGGCTCTCTTAGGCTCCCCTTCCCAACAAGTGAAGGGTAATGCAATCTTTTTGTCCTTGAACTGAGCCTGGAATCTCCTGCATTAGAATACTTTCCCTCTGCTGCTGCCAGAAGACCCTGCAAGATCCCAGGAAAGCTGTAGCCAGCCCAGGATATTCACTCATGACCAAAGCAGCAGAGCAGCCCTTTGGTGTTCCCTGGAGACAGCAGAAAGGAGGGGAAATGGTAAGTTCACCATCTCCCTTTCAGAGATGACTAAATATAGGAGGGGAGCCTGCCAGGAAAGGGGGGTGTGGGTGTAGCAGTGTGTACAGAAGTGCTTGTGCTCCCCTCAGATCTGCTGGGCTGGTGCTTGGCACTGCCCTGCTGAGCTCGGGGTGCACAGCTCCTGAGCTGAGCTCCTCACCATCCCCACTGTGCCACTGCAGCACTGCCTTCTGACTAAATACCAGTTCAGACTAATTGTCAAGGATCAGATAACAGGAAAATATTTCTATTTGACAGTCTACTATTTTTCAATTGTTCCTCTGTTACATATCTAAGTAAACATTTGTTCCACTTATCATTTCTGAGCAAAAGACATGAATCATTTGACTAGTAAAACCACAACGACAGCTGTTGCTTATTAGAAACAGTCATCTTGTTCAAGGGCCTGCTATGGAGGAGTTCTTCAGGAAACTGTTTCTGCTTTTAGTGCTTTGCAGTGCAATGCAAGCATAGTTGTAGAAATTAGGGCATTTTTGTTTCACTGATGTGATTGGCAAAACACCCAGGCACATACACACACATGGAACAATCATTACAGCTGAGCTACAAGCCCCCAAGAAACAGGAAAATACCCACTTAAGAATACTACTAATGATATAATACTTATGGTCTTTGTGGCTTTTATACAGAACTCTACATTATAGTGAAACAAAACTAGATTTAAGGGTCCCTTGGTAAGCAGGTTGTATGTTTGGGATTTTGGTGTTGGATACAATATTTATACCAGTTATTATGCATGTACTAGAAATATGTTTTGCCATTCATGGTTTTTCCAGCTCTCAGGAACAAATTAACCTTGGCTTCGTAAAATCCCTGGAAGCCAGTCATCAGTGGTCACTACTACATTACTCTCAGAATAAGTTTCTTGAGGCGGTGATTTAAAAAAAGAAGAATTTAAAAAATTCTGGTCAGAATACAAAAAGCAGAGACAGCAGCAAAATACTTTTTAAATTAGTGGAAACAAAATAGGAGAAAAAAACCCCTGGACCATGACAAAATCAAAAACAATTAAGTGAAACAGAGTCAGGTTAGACATGAGGATTTTTTCCCTTCCTGGAGTGCTGGTTCAAAGGCATTTTAGATCATACGGGCCAAAATCTGATTGTTTCTGTGACCTGTATGGAACAAAATTGTGTTAAACAGAGGCCTAAAGGCTGGGCATTTTATCAGCCAAAATCACTGGAATGGTGTACCATGTAGGATGCCCCTATTGTCAGCTTTGAAGGGAGAAGCCAAAGACTAAATGAGCATAGAGACTGTGCTGATCCCAGCAGAGCAGAGGGGAGGAACCTTGGCAGGGCAGTGGAGAGAGGCTACCAAGTAATCTGCTCAGGTAAATAGCAGAGTTTGTGGTTTGTGGCTGTTACTTACATACCTTTCAAGCATGCAAAATTAATTTTCAAACACTAAAGAAGAAACAGTTTTAAAAAAATTCATTTTAAAGGATTGTTGGAGTACAGCAAAAGAAAAGGAAGGCAGAGCAGGAAAGCAGTGGAGAGAAGCGTGTCACTGAGGAGGCAAAGCTGAGGTTTATTACGGGTTAGAAATCTGCAAAACTGTCACCAATTCAATAATAGCATCCAACGAGGTTTCTAGAGATCATATTCTGCCCTTCATTCACCCTCACAACACTCGCTGATGGGAGCCAGCTCTTCACTGCAGCTGGGTATTTAGAAGTCATTTGCTCTGTGTAACATGCCTGTTCTTACTAATCTTAGTCAAGTAAGCAGTCCATCCTCATGTGTCATCCCACCAAGTCAAATGTGCTATTAGCATAAGTGATGATTACTTATCCCTGTGAGGTCCTGTGAGGCTGGGGCTCCCAGCAGCAGTGCACTTGACATGGCTGTCTTCCTATTGTAATTTAATAAAACGGGGCCCAATTCAGTTCAGAGGTGCCTTGAGGAATAAGCTAGACTTAGATGGTGCTTAGGCCTTTGACTGGACCTCTGAAAAGCCTTTGTTCATTGAGTGAATGCTAATTAGTCAGAAGAGGGTTATTAAATTATAGACTTGGTTCTTTATCACTGCTCAGAGCACGGTACCTCTGCAAGTGCCTGAGCAAAAGAATGCAAATCTGAGCCCACAAAGGGGGAAGTTAAGGCATGATTGCTTTCCTTGGTAAACACAGGGAGTGCAGAAATGTCATTAATAAGCAGGACAGAGAATCTGTACATGTCAGTGGGTAGATTTTGCTCCAGAAGAATGCAATGCACTAAAAAGGATGGAATAAGACGATGCGGAAAGCTGCATCTCCCAGCTGCACTGGGATGGAAAATCCCCCTCCAGACAGGTGGATGGAAAAGGCCTGATCCAGAACCCAGCCAGTGGAAATCTGAGTTTGGTGAGCTCTGAATCAGACCCTCCCTGGGCAGGCACCCTCAGACACACTTGGCAGGGCAGGCCTGGAGGACTGTGTCAGTGACACACTCAGTGTAACATCCACAAACTGCTCAGTTACCCCAGTGAGATGCCCAGTGCAAGAAGGAATCAATCCGTTCACTTTCTGTGCCATGGCCCTGTCCTAGGGAGCAGGAGCCTGATTGCTGCACGGATACATCAGGAAGACATTTCACTCATGCCAAGCACGTGGCTTCAGTGGGCTATGGGTATTTCTAACAGCTGACAGTCTTGCTCTTTGAACTTCTCATATCTTTCTGCTTTTTACCCAATTTCTGAGCAGCTCCCAGCCTCAGAATGGCTCCTGTGTTCGTTCTGAGCCTTGGCTGTAAGGTCCCACATCTTCCACAGCATTTACAGATTTTGTGAATAGTGCAGCAATTCCTTGTGACCTTTGTGATCATCTCCTCAATTCATCGTTCTCCTGATTCCCAAAATGTAGTGGATGTAGGAAAACTTTGGATTATAATTTTCTAACCAACAAGCTCTCAGCTCTGCAGTTTGTTTTGTGTGGTCTGCTAGAGTTACAGAATGCATGAGTGGTCTTCTATGTGACCCCCAAAGGGTTTGTTGGTTTGGTTTGTTTTGTTTTTTAAAAGCACAGATCTTCGGGAAGGATTTAATTAGTGGTATAAAAAATATTGCCCAGCTGTTATATATGGAGGGCTTGGCACAATAGATCACAAATGGAAGACTCATTCTAACATTTGATCTTTGCTTTGCTGGCTGTATCTGTTTAAACAACCTGCAGTCTGTATGCTGCTGCACCAGCTTTCCAGCCAGGTGTTTGTGTAGGATTGCATTTATTCAATTAGGACACAAATGCTTGCCAAATTATGAATACTAATGGCATATATGCAGGTCAATCCTGTACCATGACACATACAATGTGCATTTTGCACAATGTATCACTTGGAATTCTGGGGGAAAGACTGAAATCTGGGTATTAAATCAGATCTTCACTAGATTAACAAAAAAGGATCATCGTTGTCAGTATCACTGACAAACAATGCTAGGAAAAATTGTTTTTTAGTTATCGGGACAGCATAAGTTTTTCTCCTGTTAGATTTGTAAACAAGTTCAGACATTTTCAGTGTTTTGAGTCTTTCACCGTCTGATGCCCTGGTACAGCCTAAGAACATGCCCACTCTTCAGCCAGCTGTAATCCATATGAAGTCAACAGGACTTTCATGGATGAAACTTAAAAACCTTCGGAAAAAGCTTGCTTCAGCAGATCTTGAAAGATTTCAAGATCTGTATATGTTCACCATCATGTTAAAAATAAGCATTTTTTTTTTTTGCCAGCAACCCAAGGACCTGATTTTATTTTGATTTTCCCATTAGCCTGGCAGTTTAGCCAGTAGAACCCTTTTATTCCTCCCACTGGAGTAACAGAGAGAAATTAATTTGATTCTAGTGGATAGTTGTTGATTTCATTATCATATTATAGAAAATAAAGATTACAATTCCAAGTGATTTTGCCTGCAGTGCCCGCACTAACCATGTAAATGGCAATATGTGGAAAAGTTGACTACATCATAAAAAATTTACTTCCTGCAAGGATTTTGTTGAATTGGTTTCAAAAGACTCTGCTGTTTGGCATCTTTCCTGTACTGAAATTCTAGAAGGTAACTGCATTATGTGCATGTAAAACATGCAAAAGGAAACATTCACTGAACTCCTTCTTTCTGCTAGCAAACCTAGCTGTAGCTTAGAAAAGGTACCTGAAATCAAAACTCTAAATAAACACAAGATATGTGCATTGTAAGATAACCACTAATGGAAGGTGAAATGCTCTTCTCCTTCACTTGCTAGGGAGTGACAAAAATTCTATCTAATACTAATTTAAATATTCTGCCAACAGTTGGGGATACTCTGCCCCTGCCAAAATAAATAAATAAATAAATGCTTCCAACTCCAGAGAAAATGCCTGGAAGTCTATAGAGATCGGAAGAGC